>VCII01000051.1:0-600000 GCA_006030095.1 Triplophysa siluroides | reverse complement strand
TTATTTCCCAGATGTGATGGCAAGGCTTTGCGTATAGTTTGTATAGACTGTTGTTGTATTGCGTTTAATGATATATGATCGCACCTGTCAGCATTTGAGACCCGTGATTGCGAACTGGACAAAAGATCACCGCGATCTCGGGTCTCAAATGTTATGAGAGTTTTAATGATAAATAAACAAACGGGAGACTCCCAGTAACTTATGGATATCACCCAGCACCCGAAATAACACCAAGACGCTTTAAAGCAGCCTCCATTATTCGCAAACTTTGTAATAAACCTTGAAAAATTATATAGTATGAGCCCACCAAATCACATAGATGGCGATTCGCACGGGCTTAAACTCACAGACAACCTCTGCAGTTAATACAATGACTAGAGGTCCCCGTGTAATACTAATCTGCAAATAGTGCTCAGGGCACATCAAGCGATCTCTAACAAAGCAATAGTGACGCATACTACAAAAATGTTTTACTCACATGAGATTGCTGCACCATTCCTATCGGATCCAATATTGACGGCACAGCACTGCTTTTTGATTTTAAACTCTCCACAAATTCAGTGTCAACCTGTGCCTTGTTCACGAAGGAATTCTCGGAGAAATGAAACGAATAAACGCTCCATGTTTTTCCCACATGAGCTGGAACGTCGTTGATATTTTTCTGTGAAGGCGGTGTTCAACCTATCAATGTGGTCATAGATAGGTTGTATTCCAGGACCTGGCGTTCGCTGGGCTTGATGTCAATAACAGATGTTGATCTCAGGTCATAATGCTGTGTTCACACCAAACGTGAAGCATCGCTTTCCTCGCTCTTCATTACTCAGGGGAATAGTTTTTTATTTATAGTTCGAAAAACATTGAGTGTGCCGTGTTCACACCAAACACAAATTCTTTCTCGCTCTTTATTAGGAATAGTTTGTTATTTCCTCACGAAAATCATTGCGCGATGGGAAGTGTCTTCACCAGTCCGGACGTGTCAAACAGTTTGTCGCTCGAGTTGAAATGTTTCCACCTGCGCGGATGACCGTTTTGGCTGCCCGATTCACTTCTTTCGTGCGAGGTTGCTTATATTCGCGTTTTGGCATTGACTTTGCATTGTATGTACAGTAATTTACTAGTGCAAGTCTCTTAATTCGCGTGTGGTGTGAACACGGCATAAGAGTTCTACAAATATGTTTTTGGTATCTTAACTGTGGTGTTAAATTACAACTGTGACAAAACAGCTCACAACAATGAGTTTGTATCATACTTGTCAAGTGGCTTTAAAATCATTTTCAGATGATCTGCAGTGTGATATCTTCTTATTATAATGATGGATCTTGGCAGAAACTACAGTGTTGCGGTATAGAGCTCCTGTGACACCATGGGTTTGATTCTTATGTCACTTTCTGTTCTCAGTTCACACACACTCCAGATTGTGTTTTTTCTGGATTGTGCCTG
Organism: Triplophysa siluroides; assembly: GCA_006030095.1. Classification (NCBI taxonomy): domain Eukaryota; kingdom Metazoa; phylum Chordata; class Actinopteri; order Cypriniformes; family Nemacheilidae; genus Triplophysa; species Triplophysa siluroides. Next base: position 598,560 of record VCII01000051.1, on the reverse strand, counting down.
ATCTGCATTTCACCCACCCCTCTCATTCACTACTTATGTTTAGTCTCACCTGCTAGAGGCCATATGTTTCGAAGGAATGGATTTATGGTAATAGCCCAGAACAGTACAGGTCAAGTTCATCAAGTCAGTGGAATTAAAACGAAATGTGCTCCAAACGATTGGTTTAGTATAAACACCAAACATGCTTGTTTTGGATTGCCACATGAGATAACTTGTAATTGGTGTGTTAGTCATACGCATGCGGCTGAACAGTTCTGTATTATTGATTTATTGTGTCATTTAAAGAGACAGTTTACCCAAAATCATCATGTTCGCATGTAGTTTTAAACATAGTTTTTAAAGGAATTTCCTTCCTCTTTGGAACACTAAAAACGATCTTTTGAGCAATATTTCATGACAGATTTTCACTGTACACACAAAGCATTCTTCCAAATATCTTTGTGTTCTACAGAAGAAAGAAAGTCATACAGGTCTGAAATGACATGAAAATGGTTAAATGATGATTGAATTTTCATTTACCGGCTTACTTTCCCTTAATGGTGTTTTTTAAATATTCGTTGATCATATTTTGATCATATTTCACAGACTGGATGCGATAAGACAAATGCCTCATTCTCAGTGGGTGTAATAGCTCCAAGGCACTGGTCTGATCCATAATCCATCCTTGGTGACAGAGTGATGTGTAAAACTACATTTCATTACAGTTTTTACAGCAAGAAACGTCATGTATTAACATACACTTGTATTGATGCTCAGCTAAATCTCATTCACACGCTGGCATTGTATTCTGTTTTATATGCTCTTTGGATACACAGGATAGGACTGCTGGCACATGCATAGCACTTACAGGTTCACATGTTCCTCTTATGACCCCTAGAAAACACGTTCAGTTTAATGAACTGAATGAATTGAATTTGCTCATTTTAATGTGCAGTCACAAATTAACTCAACAGCCTCATATTTTATCACAAAACAATCATACTTGCTGGTCAGTCAGTAAAAGACTTTTCACTTTTCAGAAAAAAAACATGTTCAGTCTGATTGCAAGCCATCAAAATTGTTTACAGTGCCAAATAATAAGGTGGGAGGTAAGAATGTGCTGTTACATGTCACTGTAAGTGTTTTGCATGCCATACTGTGGTTTCATGTTGTTATAAATTCCAGGAATCACTCACTGTTTTTACTGTAATGAGTGGGTGTTCGTAGCAAACAACGCTGCTGTTAGGTTTTGCAGGTTTCTGCTATATTCTTCTGCATTTGAAGGTAATAGTCATATGTGGTTCGTTGTGGGTCAGACCCTTTCCAAACTGATATATCTTAACGCCTGTTTTTGTTGTTGCGGTTTTGCAATGTGCTTTAATTGTATAGTCATTTGGTGGTGACTATGTCTGAGAATGGAATGGTTGTAAATATGTGCAATTTACGGTTAACGGGGGCTGGTCGCAGTAAAGTCTGCCTCCTAAATCTAATAACCTACTGTTTACTTTGTTTAAAGGTAATTGTTTTTTCACACCGGCATTATGGGTAATTGGTGAATTTTCTATTAGGTAAATAAAACCGTGATCTAAAACTCATGCTTTGCTTTTTCTCAAGTTTTTCTCATCTGATAAGAACTTTTATTTAATGATATGAAACCATTCAGCAGGAAATAGGGCAACTACTTGTTCAAAGCCCTGTGAATGATGTCATCATTATGCGTGGTAGGACAACAACAAGCATTCCTAAAAATATCCTAAACATATTCATGCAAAATAAAACATTTTAGCTGGCATACTCTATATTCTGGTATGATCCTTTTACTCATCATTTCCAGTTTCACTTGATTAATGAGGTCATCAAAACTCATTTAAATTGACTTGTAATTCAGTGTGAATGAGAACTTTCCAATTGGCTCTTCTTTAGTTTCTGTTTAAAAAAATCTTTGGATAACTTTTGCTTGAATAGTTTTATGACAAAGACTCGATCTCCATGAATTCATAGACTGTCTCTGGAGAGAGGGGGACCTTTCAATATCCTGTATCATGCGTGTTCTCAAAAGCTGGCCAGTTCCTAAACAAACAGGCAAGAAAATGAAAACATCTTTGACGGATAAATTAAATGCATACCCGAGTCAAAACTGAGTTAAAACGAACTAAATGTTTTGTGAACATTATCACACTTACAAAGTATAGTAATAAAGAAAATATATTTTGTGATAAATGAAGAGAAAGGAAGTCGCCATAAAAAGGAAGAATGTTTTTTCAGAGTGCAAAGACTTCGTGAGTTATTTTTAAATGACATGCTGTAATAAACACTGCAATATTATACTTAAACAATTAAATATTGTTCATTTTAACCATTAATTTATTGTGACTTTAATAAAAATTCCAAGGCTTCTATATTTTTTTCTATTATCTTCCCTTTTTTATCACTATTAAAGCAACAAAGAATTAATAGTTGTGCATTTTCCCAGAATCCCCAGAACATGGACATCATAAAAAAACATATGAACAGCCAATGAAATATAAATTAAAGAATGAACTATGAAAAGTAGGCTTCTTTTTAACATTTCTGACATCATTCTCTGTATCTTAATTCTTTGTTTTATATGGATACACTGAAACTTTGCTGCTATTGTTGGTTAAGTTGAAGTGCGTGAAGAAGCTCCAGATGATGTGATAACGTCATTGCCTCTGGCCGTGTGCATAGTAGTGTGTTTTGATAGGAGCTGATCAAAGCTTTCCCAATAGAAATTTGAAGACGACATCTGAAAAAATTGGGCGGCAGGGATGAAAACAGCCCACCTTTGAATGTCAATCAAAACACGACTGTCACATTTTTTCTATTTAAAAAATCCCATTGATGTCACATACAGGAATTATTTTCAGGTAGAGGGAAAGTTATCATATCTTCAACATTCTGAATATTATAGAAAGATATAAAAGAAAATTAATAATGATGTTTTAATCACTCAACCACAATATGTCATGTTTCTCATTTATTTAGTCATTAAAATGAACAAAACAATAGATGTACAATGTACACTGATCATCAAGCAGATCCGTTTGCTGTTAACTTTTGAGAATTAAACTGCTTGTCAATGGCCATTACATGGGGCTTTTATTTCCAAACTGGATCTTATCTAATATCTAGAACTTGTCATAAACTAAGTTTTTAAAGTGCATCAGGAGAAGGATAAACATCATATGCTTTTAAATAACTTTCATAGTTAGTTGCTGGAATCTGTTGGAATACATTTCCAGTAATAAACCACACAACAGCACTTCACATAACAGTGTCTACCGCTTCCTCCTAATCAAACTTTATAACACCAGCATCAAACATCAGCACTGGAGTCTATTCACATTTACATTCGCTCTACACACAGCTCTCTTTTAAAAGCACTCTTCTTACGGTGAGACATAATTTGCATGATTTAAGGATTCACCAGCTGGCTTTCAAACCATGAAGCCCTTTATTGAATTGAATAGTCTGATTAAATAACATTAGAACAGTCAAATGGGAACTGACTATAAGGGTTTTATGTGCGTCTCTTTTATTTCTTAAAAGAACAATTACGTGTGATTCAGTCTGTGTTTTGAAGTGTTTTGAGGAAGAAAATTGCATTTAGCATTAGGTGGCCCATGAGTTTACTGTCGACTTTTCTGTCAGATGCTAAAACTTCAGACAATCTAAATAAAAGTGTTTTGTTTCGATTTGGTTACTTTAACTCACAAATTCCATTGTATACATTCACAAACACTCTAAATGGCACTTATAAACAATAACTCATGTTTGCTTTACCTGTCAGACAGTCTTTCTACAAGCTTCCTGTAGATCCAGGAAATAATAAAAGTGCATTGTTTCTAGATAAATGTAATGTGAATTTATATTTGTAATATATACCGCATGTAACTCATGAATCTGTAAGCAAATTAAATACACAATGGACTGTTCAAAAGTTAAGGCTCACTTTCTCATTTATATTAATAGATTGCTCCACATTTTAGAATACATTTATTGGGGTGGTTTCCCGGACAGGGATTATCTTAAACCGAACTTAGTTAAATGAGTATATTTAAATTGTTTTTAAAAACATAGTTTACAAAAGAACATTACTGGTGTACATCATGAGACAAATCAATCACACTGACATGTTTTAAGATATGTCAGTGCAAGTAGTTTTTAAGCAAGACACCTCTAACAATGAAATGAATCTGGGATTAGCCTTAAACAGTCCGGGAAACCGCCCCATTATATTTTTTACTAATAAAATGTAATATTTAAGTATCTTCAATAGTCACCCTTTGCCTGAAATGTGCAAAAATGTTCTCCTGCCCATCAGCCAATTTCTTGACATCTCACCCTGCCATGATTTATTCAAGTCATGCATTTAAAAAATGTATTTAAAAATTGTAGTTTTGTGATGAAGGATACTAATATGTGACCTTAGTTTTATTTTTATCTACAAAACTAAACATATGCATATGCCTTGCATCAAACGTTCAGTAGTGTTAATTCTTTCACACTGCATAATGTTGGGTTAAAAATAACTCAACAAGTAACCCAACTATGCATTGGTATAGCACCTTCCCAACTGTGGGTTATTTTAACCCAATGAATTGGTTAATGTTTTCTACTCAGTCAGTTGAGTTAAAATTACCCAACAGTTTTTTTATTCATGTCATTGTTACACAAAAACGCTGAGGAAGATAACCCAATAAAATGACCCAACCTTTAACCCGTCGAACTGGGTTACACAAAAACTACCCAACGCTGAAAAAATAACCCAATAAAATGACCCACTCAGCTCAACGTTTTTTACTGTCTTGGTTTCCATTATACTGCATGTATATCCAATGATGCCATCGTGAGAGATTTGTTACGTAAATCACTATAGACTGTGACTGCTACTCAATCAACACATTAATCTCTCCTTCTTCTAACCGAAACTACACACAAAAGACGTTCTGCTGTTTGTTATCAAATAGGCATATCTAAACACATACCTCTGATTGTTTATGTAAGGGGGAGGTTCCACCTGTCTATATATCAAGACACAGCTTGCTCTGGAATATGATCTTAAAACATATCTAGACTGGACCAGAACGTACATGTCATTTCTCTCTCTGTGTGTGTACCATCTTTCCTGCAAGGAGTGATGTTTGTGTGTATTGAAACGTCTGCAGTCTTTGTGCAACCCTGCAAGCAGTAAATCTGATGGTGTCAGCAGACCCCCTGGACAACAGCTGACAATGTTGAGGGACTTTTCTGCCTGCTGGACAAGCCACACTATCACAAAAGCCTGCAGAATGATTATAGTGGAGGATTCTATCTTTTACTTTGTTGTCGAGTGTAAACTAATGCGAATATATAAGAATTTCAGATTATTTGAATGAATGAAAAACTGCTTGCAAATCAAACTGTCAATCAAAGTGATGTTTATTTGAAAATGTAAAAATGCAGAAAGATTTCATTCTCGTAATTGTGTCAATGTCTCGTATAAGTACTGAGGAAGTAAATGACGTTAAACCAAATTTAGAAAAGGTGCTAATTTAAATGTTAACAGATCTGCTCTTTGTCATTCATTACCATCAAATTATAATCCAGATGTGAAATCTTAAAAAAAAAAATCTACGAAAAAAAACCGTTTTTGCACAAATCAGACCTGCCATACTTAGTGTTACCTCAGGAGTGTGGTGGTGATGTTCAGTAGTGATTTTACTCCTGTATCTTACGACCTGTAGCCCCACAATGATCGTAATACTACCGCAGTTCAGCTCCAGGTTGTTAGTACAACAATTCTCACCTTTTCATTACAAGCTATTAAATATCAAAATGTCAAAAGGAAGGAGACCTGACTTTCTGACACCGTTTTGTAAAATATGACCATCTGACCACCACTATCTAACCTCAGTTGGAAATAAATGTGATTTGTGAGAGCAACAGAAATACAGCGTTGTGAAAAAGTATTGCCCCCCTCCGTTTTTTTCTGCTTTAATGATTCAGATTATCAAACATTTTTTTATATTACTTAAAGAAAACCAAAGTAAATCGAAAATGCAGTTTAGAAATGATGGTTTTATTTATTAAGGGAAAAAACAATCCAAACATTTCTGACCCTATGTGAAAAAGTAATTGCCCCCCTTGGTAAATCATGAATTAACTGTGATGAATTGAGTTAAATTTCACTAGCCACACTCAAGCATATTACTGCCAGACCTGTTGAATCAAGAAATCACTGAAGTAGAACCTGTCTGACAAACAGAAGTAGTCTAAAAGATCTCAAATAGCAACACATCATGCCGCGATCTAAAGCAATTCCATAACAGATAAGAAACAAAGCAATTGAAATGTATCAGTCTAGAAAGGGTTACAAAGCCATTCCAAGGGTTTGGGACTCCAGCGAAACACAGTGAGAGTCATTATCCACAAATGGAGAAACACTGGTAAACCATCCCAGGAGTGGCCGGCCTACCAAAATTACTCCAAGAGCACAACGACGACTCGTCCAGGAGCACATAAAAGATCCCAGAACAACATCTAAAGAACTGCAGGCTTCTCTTGCTTCAGTTAAGGTCAGTGTTCATGATTCTACAATAAGAAAGAGAGAGATTGTGCAAAAATGTCATCCATGGGAGAGTTCCAAGGCGAAAACCACTGCTGACCAAAAAGAACACAAAGTCTCGTCTCACATTTGCTAAAAAACATCTTGATGATCCCCAAAACTTTTGGGCAAATATTCTGTGGAATGATGAGACAAAGGTTTTTGGAAGGTGTGCGTCCCGTTACATCTGGTGTAAAACTAACACAGTATTCATAAAAAGAACATCATACCAACAATCAAACATGGTGGAGGTAGTGTGATGGTCTGGGGCTGCTTTGCAGCTTCTGGACCTGGACGACTGGCTATAATTGATGGGACCATGAATTCTGCGCTCTACCAGAGAATCCTAAAGGAGAATGTCCGTGTCCGGCCATCGGTTTGTGTCCTCAAGCTTAAAAGCACTTGGGTTATGCAGCAGGACAATGATCCAAAACACCAGCAATTCCACCTCTGAATGGCTAAAAAAATGTAAATAAAGGTTTTGGAGTGGCCTAGTCAAAGTCCGGACTTAAATCCAGTTTAAATGCTGTGGCATGACCTTAAAAAGGCTGTTTATGCTGAAGACCCTCCAATGTGGCAGAATTAAAACAATTCTGCAAAGAAGAGTGGGCCAAAAGTCCTCCACAGCCATGTGAAAGGCTCTTGAAAGACGCTTGATTGCAGTTGTTGCCGCCAAGGGTGGGACAACTAGTTATTAGATTTAGGGGGCAACTACTTTTTCATAAATAGGGTCAGAAAGTTTGGATTGTTTTTTCCCTTAATAAATAAAACCATCATTTAAAAACTGCATTTTTTATTTACTCGGGTTTTATTTGAGTAATGTAATAATTAGTTTGATGATCTGAATCATTTAAGCATGACAAATATGCAAAAAAACAATTTAATCTAAAATTAATTTGATGTTAAATGTATGTACAGACTGGTGACAACATACAGTACATAACTTACAGAGAAACAAACAAACAAAAACATTCACATGCACTGTTTTTCTTACCAGTACCAGCACAATATGCAATATTGATTCTATCATCAAATAATGCATGAAGCCAAACCATAAAAGAGCAGCTTCTGTGGTGAAATGTCATTATATGAAAAGTTAGTCTGACCTCTTCAGTTGCTGTGTCCTCACACACATTGAGTTTAATGCTGAAGATCTTTCATTCTCAGTCAGTGATTATCTGACCTTTTCCGAGTCAGTCATGTACAAGGACACACTCTGCACTCAATTTAATAAAGGACAATTAAAATGGATTCTTCTGTTTGCTGCTTGCTACACTTGAGAGGCTCTGCCAAGCTCCCAGGGTCAATAAAAAACAGATTTGTGCAGACTTGTTCTGTATCTTTTGTTTAAAAACAGTGGTTTATTTAATTTCAGTTCTGCATCCAGAAGGGACACTAACAATTAATTATTTTAATAAATAAATGATCGATTAATTATCATTCATTCATTCATAACAGCTGCATTAATAAATAGTGCTTTTTTAACCCAGAATAAATTGCTCATTTTGAATATCAAATTTGTACAACTGGTGTCAGTATAGATTCAAAGCGACTGCCACATTGAACAAGATCAACAAACAAAAAAATGACCCAGTTTTTATGTGCATATTTTAATCCTACCCATTTTCTACACGCTTGCTAAATAATTAACTAAAGAATACCCAGTGGTCTTATGTTAAACTTAGATCCTCGACCATTCTGGAATTTTATTCCCAGTGTTGACCTCAGAGGTGTGTAGTCTCGTGTAGTAACAGTGTCTCCATGTGAGGATGACCCTGAATTGTGTGTGACCTCTCAAACGGTGATGGATGGTGTTTTATTCCCTTATGAGAACCCAGAGCTCGCTTTCAAGTACCTGGTGTACCAGCAGGAGTCGGTGAATCTTGCAGCGCATAGCTGTCCCAATTTCCAGGCCCCAATTATCTCTGTTTCAATGGTTTCCTCTCTCTTTCTCTCCCCCAACCTTTTATGTCACGTCAATTCCTTTCTTCACCCTTTTTACCTGTCCACATCTTTGACTGGCAGGTCATTATCTCATGGCCCATTTTTAGAGGCGAGACAGTGATCCACTGTAGGCGTTGTGTGGCAGCTCTCTGAAGTTTTTTGTGTCACCTGTGGAGAGTAGCTATCTCCCCTCTGCGTCACGCTCGGTGCAGCTGTTCAAGACACATGCTCCCGATTCCTATCACAGCATCTCAAAGCATCTCTTTCTCTCTCTCTCTCCAGCTGCAGATAGAAACAGGCAGGTGGGAGGTTGATAACATGTTATTGCTGGAGAGAGGTCAGGCCAGCTGTGTGTGGCGATCTTGTCTATGGGTAGTTTGGAGTGTGAGGAGATAATGCATGTGAGAGATAAGAAAATCATGTGTCTTTTTGTCACCGTGACTTGTTTCCTGTTTAAGAGTGTGTTTTAATGGATTGTTGAAGAATCTATTTTTTAAATGAGGTATGTGGGAAATTTACATTTATTAATTTGGTAGAAATTATGGTAATTTGGTAGACATTACACTATACATTTTGTTTCTAAGTATGTGCAATCCCTGGGATCGAACCCATGACCTTGACATTGCTAAGGCCATGCTCTAACCACTGAGCCACAGGAAAGCTCAAGGCATAAGCCACTGATATAGAAAAAGGGAAACTGCACTGTAAATATGCACAAAAACTTGACACAAAAAATAAGTAAAATTGACTTTTAGAATGTGTAAAAGAACTTCACCCAAAAATGTTAAGCAAATTTTACTTGAAAAACTTACACAAAAAAAGTAAATCCTATAGTTGTTTTTTACAGTGGGGGACTACTTGTCACAAACATAAAAGTCCAACTGGAAAGATCTTTTGTTTCCTTTAGCAGTTTTGTAGTTTTTAAACTATACTAGGCAGATGTTCACAATTTTTACAACCAATTTTTAACTTTTTTACTACTTTGTCTTTATTTGTTTATAATTGTAGTATGCAAACACAGACTTCACCATTATTTACTGTTTGTAAATTATTTTGTAATGGCTGTTGGTAAAAATAAAATAAAACAATAAATAAATAAACAACACTGGAAAACATTTTTCAAATGTTACACAACAAATTATTGTAATAAGATGTTGCAAATGTTGTATTTGTATACACTTGTTTCTAATTGCTTAAAAAACAGTTTCTTTACATTCACTCTTAAAAATAAAGGTGCTTAAATGGTTCTTCACAACGATGCCAAAGTGCAACCATTTTTGGTTCCACAAAGAACCATTCTTTGAAGAACCATCTCTTGCTTACTTTTTTATAATCTGAAGAACCTTTTTTCACCACATAGAACCTTCTTGTGAAACAAAAAGGTTATTCAGATGTCAAAGGTTCTTCATGGAACCAAAAGGTTCTTCTATGGCACCGAAGAACATTTTGAGGCACCTTTTTGTATTGTGAATTAGTTTTCTCATAATCCATTTTCGACTTAATATGAATGTACTATGTTGTTGAACCTTTATACTGTATAGCCTGTAATTAGCTAATGGCATATTGCCATGCGACAACTTACCCCAAATGGTGTGACAATATGTCCTGCCATTTAAGGAAGTCAACAATTGACTTCTAGATATCAATCTATCATTAAACATGTTTACTGAAGTAAAATGAATGACAACTGGCATCATTTACATAGATAAGAAAAGGACAAAAAAACCTGTTAGCATATCCTTGCTAGTCATTATTTAACCTTGTTTGTCTCCTGCTAGGGTAGCGTATTTATTTCTGTATTTACGATTGGTTGACATTAGTGTAAATAAACAGCCTTTGTGTTTGGCAGGACTGGCTTCCTGTGCTGTTGTTCAGCTAAGCAGGGGCTCCTGTACACTCTGCTCTGAACAGGGTTGTTGTTCCGTGTCGCCTTGTGACCGCACGGCCTCATTCGTCTCCGTCATGGCATTAACACATCAATAAAGCACCCTGCTGCTCTAAAATACTGGAGAAAGCTCTCCGCCCATTACTGGTGTGTGTGTTCCTCGCTCTTCATTACCTCCCCTGCCTGCTCTCACTGTTATGCTGTGCTTTATAGCGGCCATATATTTAGCATAGCGAGTCTGCAAGGTAAAAAGATAGTTGGATTAAGGTGCTGTGAGGTGGCCATCATCCCTTAACACGTACTGACACATCATTTGACCGTCCACGGTTATGTAACGTCGGAGCAAGTTGGTTTTGCGTCCCACCCAGAGAGAAGTCTCTCATTTAAGGCTGTTCATAAATAATGTAGGTTTGCACAGTGACGCAGTCAGACAGAAATATAGCCCTGCGGTTTATTCCAGTAAGACTCTTGCCCACGCTCAGCCTTGCTGAACGCCCACTGATGCCTACTTGTTTGCACCAGGCTTGCCAACTCTCAGACAGAGGGCGTACACCACGTCTAAATTCTGGCCCTATTAGTAGTACAAACAGGACTCCTCTATTTTTTAGGGCAACAGTGTAGTTTCTTCCATAGAATGTCTGTTTAATTGGAACATAAAGTCCACACTATATGGTACTACTAGTTTGTAACAAACTTAGCACTTTATTTGTTAGCACCATTTGTTCTTAAAGGGGATGTGCAATGGTGTTTCATGCATTCTGAATTCTTTACAGTGTTAAACGTGCTGTCTTCTCATGCTTGAAATGGTCAAGGTGTTTGACGCATGAGGTAGTATCTCTGTGCTTCTGTGACCAGCGTTCGTATAGGATTCAGAAAGTTTTTTTCGAACATGAAAATCCATTTCGTAACAACTTTTCTTAGTCCCTTATGGGGTAGTCTCGCATAGCCAGACCTTCATACTTCATACTTCATGACTGACAGGTAAAGCAACCAATCACGTTTTGTTTTTGTGTTCGTCATGTTTAGAGGTGTGGAAATGTCCCCGCATCAACAGACCGGTGTACATTCAGGAACGTGTCAAAAGTTAACAGCAACAAAATTATTATACGTTTATATCGTGAACCTTGCATACTTTTAAGAATGAGGCATTTAGTTGATCGTGATGAATTCTTTTAGCTATTGTTGTAAACATGTTTGTTTCCAGGCAGACCGTTAAAGTACGTGACACGCACGTCAATCAGATGATGACTTCGAAGTTGCTGAAGTGTTCCCAGAAAAGTGTGCCATATGCATTAGACGTTTAGGCAACGGTCCGTGGGCGTGACATCTGAGGCTGAGAGTACTTATTGGGCAATTCTCTCAGAAAAGCACGCCCATGGCAAGGCGAAAGAAATAGCCCGCCCACGCGTCAACCGACGAGCGATAGGAAGACCCACTTACCATCAAGATTGGCTGCGCTGTGGGCTTGCAGCTGCAGCTCGTTACTCTTACAATAGTGAGAGAAGTTGAGGTGTGTTTATTTGTTCATGGCATTTTAGTGATGAATGTTATATAAACGGTAGATATATATAGCTGGATTTGGAGATCATTTGAAACTGATAGATGGTGCGGTAAGTGAAACTGAGTCATGTGTCTGTGTTTTGTTGGCAATGAGTGCGCATGTGCTTTAGTTCTGCCCCCACATAAGTCACATGTTTTCGGAAATAATCGTAAAGCTGTATTTGTCTTTTATAAATGTGATCCAGCTTAAGATACGGATATTTGGAGGGTGCGATACTATTCTGTAAGTACTCAAAATTTTCATGAGATATGCATAAACTGTTGAGTTATGCATTTGTACAGATGTACAATTCCTTGGGGCTCTACGTAGCTGCTGACATGGGTTACTAGTTAAGTCCACACCTAACTTTTGGAGGCCCCTGGTAGCTAAAGCTCATACCTACCTTTGCCTTATGGGTAAGTAAATATTCCCAATGAGTTATTACAGAAACTAATTATTAAAGTAGCCAATTGTTTTTGTCGTCTTTTTATCCCCACCACTTTTTAAAACAAAGTTGCGCCACTGGCATTTACTCATGTTAACAAATGCTATCTTATTGTAAAGTGTTACCCAGACGGTTTCACATCAGACATTAACTTGGTTGCATTAGATATCAATGAAACAGAAATAATAGAAATCTTTGTGAAATATGCATTAGCCTTAGTTGCCTTCAGAAGAATTTGTGTGATTTAGCATGGATGAAGTTGAAAAAGTACAACTGCCTTTTAGATGTTCAGCTGATGAAAATCAAGAATTTAAATGATTGAAAGATCAGACACACTTACCATCATTAATCACTTTTTTAAAATCTCTAAATCAGATCTCATTTATAAAGTGTGCCAGATGGGCTTTGAACTAGAAGTACTTTTGAAAGGTGTCTCACAGTAACAACCATCCCAACAGAAAAGGCTTTAATCTCTCTTTCTCTGTCTCTTCTCATCCCCAATCCCCCCCCCCCCACCCCACCCCCCTCCCGTCACTCTCTCTCTCTCAATTTAAATATTTTTACATTTCTGCTGTACTTTATTGGCATGATTGCGTGTTCTTACAATATTGCCAAAGCATTGAACATATAACAACAGACATACACTAATACAAACATTAGAGTAAAATCAACATCAGATGTTAAGTAGGGATAAATATAAAATGAAATATAAAATAAAATAAAGTATATGCAAGTAAACAAATGAAATGTATAAAATACAAATATCTGTATCAAATGTACATTTTATGCAGAAACATGACAATGGAATACAAGTAAAGAGTGTATACGTGCATTGATTGTAAAGGATTAAGGCAGTAGTTTGCTTCTGAGGGTGTGCAGCTGATAGATGAATGTAACAGCAGCCGATATGTGTCTCTTATGTGTCCCAGTAACATCTGCATTTGCTCTGTTTCTGAAGACCTATGAAACTGTGTCATGAGCTTTGACATTTTGTGAAAGTGTTGCTCTCTCACTTCTTTAAATTGATCACAATGAAGGGGAAAGTGTGTCTCTGTCTCGACATCACCAGTGTCACAGTGGGCACAGACTCGTTTTTCCTTTGGAAGCCATGTTAGTCCGTGTTTGACTTTCTCTATGGCCAGACTGCAATCAGTGAGTCTGTTTTTGTCAGGATCCGTCTCTGTTTTACATCTCCAACAGTGTAGAGATAATCTGCCTGATTGTATTTTCTGTTTAGGGTCCGATAACATTCTAGTTTACTTTGGTTTTTACCCAATGGTCTAAATATTCTTTTTTTCTTTCGTTAATAATTTGGTTTATTCTGATTTGGTTTTGTTCCGTTGTGCTGGTCTGAACTTTCCGAGCCAGCCGGCAGATCTCGTTGAAGTCTCAGCTCTAGGGTTTTAAGTGCTTCATATTGTAGTGTGTTAGGGGAACTTGAGTTAAGGTGGTCCAAAATGTGAGGGAATGTTTTTGGATGTGTATTATCAGGGGGTATCTACCTAATTCAACCCAGGGATTCTATGGGGTGTTTATCCCTGTTACACTGTTCGTATAAACGGGAAGAAGGAGGCGGGAACTGGCGAACTTTCAACCAACTTTTAATGAAATAAACAAACGACAAAACGAAAGTAAAGGGACGACAGCTCATTCACTGTCGACTGCCTGCCACACAAACATAATAAAAACATAACATAAAATCCAGGCCTGGTCCTCTCACCTCCTTCACGGTTGTCGCTCCTCCTTCTATGCTTCCGTAGCTCCTCCATGAGAAAGGCCTCGCACCGTTCCCTCATGCCCCTGCTTGTCACATACGGCCCTCGCAGGCCGGGGATACCCCTGAGACTGCACTCTACTTCCCACTCGGCGGCCACAGCACCTGGGGGTAAGGACAGACAGAGACGAGAGAGGGAAGAGAGAAGAATAAAAAATCTTGGTCCAGTTCCCAGACACACTGCCGCTTGGTCCTCAGCCAGCCGACAAGCTCATCCTCGCAGTGCCATGCGATGGTACTGGACGCTCGGTGGACGGCTCGATCCTCCTCCGCCCCCTGGCGGCCGGCAATGGCTCTTCCGGCTGAGGGCAGCCGGCAGCGAGTCCCCTGTTTCCTGCTCCTCCCCTTTACGGTGGACGGCAGCAGGCTCTGGCCCACGGCCAATGGCGAAGACTCCTCCGCACCCTCCTGGACGGCCGCCACCCCTGATTATAGAATTGCATACTACAGGCCGTCATGCCATATCGAATCAAATTCTTTTTTTAATTCAACAAAACATGCATGCATTTTTCCTTAGTTTTTATGATGGTTATGCTGAGTGACCAATGTCTCTAGTGTGTAGATGTGGTCGGAGGTGCAGTGGTTTGGTAGAAATCCAATCAGATTTTGCCGTTAGACATTGTGTTTGGTAAGGAAAGCTTGAATTTAAGTATTCAGGATACTGCAGAAAGTCTTCCCCAGGTTACTGTTCATACAAATGCCTTGGTAGTTATTGGGGTCCAATTTATCTCCACTTTTGTATAGTGGCTGAATTAAGTCTGTAAAGTGTCCAGATTGTAATAATCAACAACATTAGCACCAAGAGCTGAGCAGTATGTGTATTGACCTAAAGAGTCCCCTCTGATCCTACCGATAAGCACATACAGACCCAGACCTCAACAGAGAATCTCTCTCTCTCTCTCTCTCTCTCTTTTTCAGAACTTTTGCTTAAGGTCAGAGCTTTCCTTTTTCAGACATAAACAAATAGAGTTGTATTTTGTATTTGCTGGTTTGGCACAATGACCTTTTGACAGTAAAAAACGTATAATGTCAACATCACCACTGTGTCTGACAATACAGGGTACATACAGGAATGATTTTTACTGGTATAAAAAGTGTTCACAGCAAGATAAGAAAGTATCTGTAAGCCCTCAAGTACCAGTACCGTTTCCATACATTTATTTTTTTAGTTCATTTAATTAGGCGGGGGTGATTAGACACAAGCCACGCCCCCCACCTCATTCCCCAGCAAGGCTAATCAACAGCACAATAAAACACTCGCTTAATTAAAACTCATTAATCTGCCAAATTATGCATTAATGGTTCCAATTAATTATGCAAGAAACTGATGTGGTGTAAATAATGAATGGACGGATTGTCTGGAAATAGAGCAGCACAGCTGTGCTTAGGGGGCCCTGCTGCCACCGAAGGAACTTGCTTTATAGCTGAAGATGTGGATTAAGACAAAGGGACACTGACCTTCTATATGCAAAGGTCAGGTTTTAAGTATTAATATCATCCCCCTGGTTTGCGTGGCACCAGTGAGTCTTCTCTGTAAAAGTTTCAGTTGTTGTAAAGCAGATCTTTAAACAATTAAAGTGTGAAAAGATGTTACGGTGAGCTGTGCCTCTTAAAAATAAAAGGTGCTTCACGATGTCATGCCTCTAAATGGCATCTTCAGATTATGAAAATTAAGAAAGAGAAGGTTCTTTTAAGAACGTTTGATTGAGTGGTTCTTCGTGGAACCAAAACATTTTTTTCTATATGGCATCTGTGTGAAGAACCTTTTAAGCTCATTTATATTTAAGAGTGTATAGGTTTTTATATGTGCCACATAGTCTGTATTTGAGAGGGGGAAAATAATCAATTTTATAATGTAAATCAAATATACATTCTGGCTAGGATGTTTTTCTATAACAAGATGCAATTACTGTAAATAAACCTAAACTCCTTATCACACAAACTCATATTTAAAATTTCTTAGATGCGTTTTTATTATTATTGTGCAAACCTTACACTTTTTTTTGTAATTTTTGTATAATGAATTGGGCTGCGTTTTCCCGAAACCTTCGTAACGCTACGTCGTTCTTAAGTTATACCTTAAGCTGTACCTTATCGTTATTATGTGTTTCCCGAAACGATCTTGGTTAAGTTTACCTTAACTCACTGCTTCAGGTCTACATCTCCTCCCGTCATATTCGGTCTGAAAATGAGCGACGCCTGGTTGTTCCATCACAGCGAGGCACCAAATCGATTTCAAAAACCTTTACTCATTCGGTTCCCCTGTGGTGGAATAAAGTACAAGCCCTAGGTAAACCTTAACTCAAGTTATACCTTTTCTAGGCATGTTCCTCGAACTATACCTTATGGGTTTACTTTCCTATGTCCCACGTTACAAGGTGCTGTCCATGGCGGTGGTGCTGAATTAATGGATATCGATCATTCGACAAGCAATTATTCACTCCATACAGGGACTGCTTCACTCTGTTGTGCTAGGTAGAGGCGTTCTTTATAAAATAAGCACTTTAGAAATAGTTGAAGTTGCATCTATTAGGACTCAAGGGATAAAAATAAACCAAACTGCAAACTAAATCCATCCATGGATATTGTTTAATTATGAAATGAGTGTGCGAACCAGCAATCTCATGCCCAAATGTATCAACCCGCTACACTAACTGGCAGTATGGTCATTTATATCAAAGGTTCTCAAACTTTGGGTCGGATGGTCACGAAAAGCCACTTGCTGTTGCGGTGCAATAAAAGTATATTCCAGCAACTAACAATTACTTGTATAGTTCACACGTTTATTATGCTTGGACACTGGATGCGCAAGCGGCGCATTTACAGCACGATTTATTAAAACATAAAAATATAATCAACATTATTAATCACACTTACAATAGCAAGGGGAACAAGGGAAAGTATGCCATACAATAAGGTATTTTGATATTGAAATCATGACAAGAAAATTAAAAAGTAAATGTGTGTTGTTTCCCTATTTTATTTTCCCCTATGTTCCACAAGATAGCCTACCTTTGATTATACCTGTGTTTGGGAACCCCTTATTTATATTACTTTATGTTGCTGAAGTGTCATTATTTACTCAATAAAAGCACAGAACGCATATTGCAGCATAAATTGCAGCCAGGTTTTTACGGATTAAATGCACTAAAATTCTCCGCGGATGGCGCCGTCTTTGATTTAGCCAAAACATTTGCTGTATCGCAGTTTGACTAAACTTTATACCACAATCTTTCTCTTTAAATATACTCAAAATTCTTTGGGTTGCCAGCTGATGCACAGATCAAATAATTTAAAGCTAACAACCATCAATGTTAAGACAATTATATTCCTTGCATGAAAACATGTCAATATACTGGTATTTTTAACTTTAGAATTTTATTTGTATAGACTGCGATGTAAAAAAGCAGTTTTTTCACAGTGTCCATATGCGTGTGAACTCTTAACAGTGATAAGGTATGGCTAAGAGCGCGCTCCAGACCAACCTTCCGAACGTATGACTTACAGAATAGCTAAGAGCGCTCTTTGCTACACCTTATCACTGTTAAGAGTTCACCACGCTAGTGGCCAATGTGACAAAAGCTTCTTAACATCTCAATCTATGCTAATAAAATTCTAAAGTTAAATACACCAATATATTGATGTGTTTTCATGCAAAGAATATAATTGTCTTTATACTGATGGTTGCTTTATATGATTTTATCTTAAGGTGCATCAGCTGGCAAACCAAATAAATGAGAGTATATTTAAAAAAAAAGATGGTGGTAGGAAGTTTAGTCAAACTGCAGTGATACAGCGAACACTTTTGTTAAATCAAAGACGAGGCTCTCCGCGGAGCAATTTAGTGTATGTGCAATTTAATACGTATAAACCTGGCTAACATTTATGCTGCAATTATAATTTTAGAAAAGTGAACAAAGGCATACTTGTTCATATTATTACCCTTGATATTGTAAGTGTTATTAATAATGTTGATTTTTTTTATTATAATAATAATACACAAGTCTAATTGTTTGTTGCTGGAATAAACTTTTTTAATGCACCGCAACAGCCAAGTGACTTCGCCGGGTCCTCCTTATGATCAAGAGTTTGGGAACCCCTGATATTTACATTTAATCATTTAGCAGACGCTTTTATCCAAAGCGACTTACAAAGAGTTTAGAGAGCAATAAGCTATATGTCATACAGGAGCCATAATACATAGGTGCCAATACAAAGTTACTGGTTTCAACAAAAGCTAGACCACTACCTGTTGAGAGAAAGGGTTAGTTTTTTTCTTTTGTGTCTGTCAAGTATTCACAGAAGAGATGGGTTTTAAGTAGTTTTTTTGTATGTTGTGAGAGATGTGGTTGACCGGACCGAGTTAGGAAGAATGTTCCACCAGGAAGGAGTTGTGAAGGAGAATGAGCGGGAGAGCGATTTACTGCCCTTATGGGAAGGCTATACAAGACGCCGCTGGTTTGCTGAACGCAGGGATCTTGATGGGGTGTAGGAGTGCAGGAGAGTGTGAAAGTAAGCCAGTGCAGATCCAGTGATAGTCCTGTAGGCAAAAATTAGTGACTTGAATCTGATACGGCTTCAACCGGTAGCAAGTGAGAGAGATGAAAAGGGGTGTCAGTGAATTTTTTTTTTAGGAACACTGCTATCTTTTATAACGCAGTGAAAATGCATGCATAGTGGATAATTAGTATAGGGATGAGCGAGTACAGCATTATCTGTATCTGTATCTGTTAACCATATGAATTATCTGTATCTGTATCTGTACTCGGACTGGGCGGGGCATAACCCAGAAGTGGACGGGATTTAATCTGGAAGTGGGTCGGGTTGTCTTGAGATGGGCGGGGCTTTAACCGGTATGTTATTTTAAGCATGCAATTGATATGGGTTGATCAGAAATTGTTATATTTATTGCTGATTAGAAAACTATTTACATGACAGCATCAGCATTGAGCTTCAGATCAATGGTTTTGATCACGATAGCAAACGAACTATATACAGAACAAGTTTTGCAACAATGAATACAACACATGCGGTTGCAATTATGAAGTAAAATGTAATGAACAAAAGTTTCATCTCAATATAACTTTCTTTTTTTAACTTTAAATTTTTTTATGATCAGTGTGATTTTTTTTTGTGGTTCTTTTTTTTTTCACACCAGGTATGTGTGTGTGTGTAGCTAATTAATTCAGTTTTATACCACTACTTCCTTAAAAAACTGGTTAGAGCCAGCTGACGGTTTAAAAAAGAAAAAAAAACTCCGACAGGCAGAGACCACAACGCGAGTCGCATTCTACCAAGCACCACGTCTGAACAAACCCCACGTTTACTAAAACTCTACTGGTTAATAAGTAAGTACTACAAACCGAAGTAAAAAACAAACCTGAAGCAACCCTAAACGTTAACGGAAAACCGCGAACCTGACTGAGGGAGACAGAGAGAGAGAGGCTCAGACCAAACGCGAATGGCGCGTCAAGCGCGAGTGATTTACATGTTAAGTCAATGCAAAGACGCGATAGACCTACTTGCGGCGCGAATCGCGCGAATGAGGCGGCGCGAATGACGCGAATCGCACGCGCGAATGAAGCGAGTAAACTCAAAATGTTTAAGCGTCCAACTACACGCGAATATAGTGCGATTCATTCGCGTTTGGTGTTCTGTGTGTGAGTGAGCAGAGCGGGACACAGTCAGCAACACAATACATCTGTATGTGTGTAGGGGAGGGGCGCTGTGACTAGCCTATCACAGAACGCAGACACAGTCAGCTACCCAATGAGGATTTTTATTCAATCCGAGCACAGATATTGACTCGTATTACTCGTATGATACTCGTACTCGGCAAAAGTGCGTTATCCGTAACGGATACTCGTTTCAGCCGAGTATCCGGCTCAACTCTAATAATTAGATCATCAATCAATCGATATCCATTAATTCAGCACCACTGCCACGGACAGCACCCGTTAACGTGACACATGGGAAAGTAACCTCCTAAGGTATAATTCAGGGAACACAGGTAGAAAAGGTATACCTGTAGTAAAGGTGTACCTTTTGAGTCTTCGTAGCATGCTAAGAGACAACGTTATTTGGAAACGCAGCCCTGCAGGTCTTTACCTTTGTCTTCCTTCTATGTGTTTAATGAAAAGGTTTCACAGACACACACTCATGGCCCAAAGTGAACTTCCAATCTGTGCTTGGTTATCGGTCTGACTAGTGGCTAGTAATATAACTATTTATTTTATGTTTATTTTTTATGTCAATTAATTAATTAATTATATTAAACTAGTCTTTGGGTGTATTACACTGTTATTTCCTTTGGGAACTGCACATTTATTTTCTTATACTGTAGTTCACAAATTATATTTAAATAGGGCAAAGTGAAAGCTTAATTTTTGTTTAATTCTACAACATCTGACTAAAGAAATCCACCTTCACATTCAAAGTAAATGATGCAGAATTTATGTTCTCTAGAAAAACTCATGTGCAATACATTTTTCCTTTAAATGCTTTAACTTAATGTGTTTTGCAGTGAGAGTGTTAAATAGTCTCACATCTGTCACGATCAGTTCAGGGAAGAGAACTCAGACGCAGGCAGCGGTGTGTGCGAAAAACTAAAACTTTATTTAATTACAAACAAAAAGCCCACGATGAGGAGTAAAACAGTAACAAAACTAAAATACAAAACTTGAAACAAAATACTTCCCCCATTTGTTCCCCTGGCATGATCCTGCCTCTAGACCAAGAAAGACGTGACATGATGATGCAGAATCATGACAACATCGGCACAAATTGCCTCATGTTGTTTATTATGCAGTCTAGATCACTATAAACACTTGTTGATATCTCCCCGTAATGTTTTTTCTCCATTTTTTGCATCATTTGCATTTTGCTCCCCTCATTTATTAAAGTGGCCCTGCAACGGTGTTTCATGCATTCTGACTTCTTTACAATGTTAAACGTGCTGTCTTCTCATGCTTAACATGGTCAACTTGTCAAAAAACGAGTTGGGCGTATTACGTAGTATTTCTGTGCTCGATACACTCCCCCAGCGATCGTACAGGTTTCGGAATGTTTTTTTCGAACATATAAAACTGTTTCATAAGAATTTTTCTTAGTCCCTTATTGGACAATTCTCCCGGAAAAGCACGCGGCAGCAAGGAGAGCAGGAGAAGGAGCATGCACAGACGTCACTTTCACATGTGTCCAGGATAGAGAGAGAGCATACATTTGCGAAGTTCAGGTGTTTGTTTGTATACTGCATTTTAGTGATGAATGTTTTATAAACTGTGGATATAACGCTGGATTTGATTGAAACTGGATATAGATTGAAACTGATATGGAGCCGTCACAGCGCTAAAAGATGCTGGATATGAACTGCATGCGGTGAGTGAAACTGTTGTCTGTGTTTTGTTGGCAATGTGCTTTAGTTCAGCCTACCGCTCCCCCCCCCCGCACGCGCTGTATGTTTTCGGAAACAATCGTAAAGCTGTATCTATCTTTTATAAATGTGATCAAACTAAATACTCTTCGAAGATACGAAGCATGCAATTCTACTCTATGTGTTCTCAAGATAAATATGAGATTGGCAGAAACCCTGTGTTTAATTAAATAAATGAAAACGTATTTATCTTCTTTTATTTTTTATTCTTCCTTGGTGCAGCTTAGCCCCCCCACAAATTATTTTTTTAAATGTATCATTGTATAAAGTCATGACAATGTTTTCTTGTCCTTCCTGTGATTTAGATTGAGAGGTGTTGGCAGCATAACTAAATTATACGCCTTTAAGATCAATGAAACCTCAGCTCCTATTTTTTAAACTATTGTGTTCACATATACATGCATTCATGCCTTTATTGTCAAAAGATTCAAAGAACAGGCTCAGAGGCAGTCATTGCAGAACAAATTGTATTAGCTTTCCATTCAGCCATTGCCTCCGAAAGAGATGAAGTTAAAACAACTTAATCCAAGTCAGACTTTTTCCTACATTTGGGTCACTTCCTTTGTTATTTTACCACTCACTCACCTTGATGACCTCCCCACTCTAACGTTTCTTTCTTGTATTTCTTATTAAGTATTATTCCTTCTTCATGCTGTGGAGTTAAAGACCTTCCAGGATATTGACCCACTTGATAGATATATCACGTACGTCACATGATGACATTCATCAAAATAATATTTTCTTTCTTGATTCTCAGTTCCTAATGGGAGCACTCCTGAGTTTTTGTCTGACAGCGATGGGCAGCAATTCTTGTACTATGGCACTTGGGTCATTCAAACAGTTGAAGATTTTCTGCATGAATAAAGTACTGCGACTGAAAGCTCTGTGCTCTGTCTTTGAGCACTGACTCATTCTGTGTTAACATACAGCAACACTGAACCACACATACACTCAAAACTAATTTACTGCAGGACATTTAATGGAGCTCTTCCATATCAATCTGCTATTTTTAAAAGATCGAAAAGAAAATCAGGCATGTTGCCTTTTCAAATCTTAAGAGCTCTAAGGTTTTTGCCTTCAGTTTATTTAAGTCTCAACTAGTAGTCTCAGATATTTTTCAAAAATTCCTTGTGTAAAAAATAAAGGCCAATAAGATTGATATATTGTAAGAATATATCATTATACAATAACTATTATTGTGGATGAAATGGCTCAAAAATGTTGCAGACTTATATCTAGTCCTTTCGAAGTGTTGATTTGTCAAGGTCAAAATGAAGAAAAGAGTTAAAAGATGCAAAAAGTATGTGTTTGGAATGAGATGAAAAGGGGAAAATGATTTGAGAAAAAAATTGATGGAAGAGATGTCTTTATGGACTGCTGTGAAGTGATTCTCTGCTTTTGTCTCCGCCATCACACTGACAGCTGGTGGTAAGTTAGTTTTCTCTTCAGACTCACACTGTGTGTGTCACCCCCTCGTGAACAGACTCTCTCAAACAAACATCTCTCAGTGTCACACCGGCACAGCTTTACTGCTATTCAGGACGCTTTGCAGCAGAATCTAAATTTAAACGGTCAAACAAATACTAAACACAAAACTATTCATGAACAATTTAAAAGGAAACATATGATTGTTTTCTCAACAAATATTACAGTTATTAAAACACCTTATTATTTCATCTTCCCTATAAAACCTTGACATTAATGAAAAATACACAGGACACAATTGAAATGTAATTGAATACAATTATTATTGTCAGGTCTCGGGTCTAACAACCTGTCTGATTTTCCTTGTCTCTGTGTTTATACGTGTTATCGAGAACATGGTCCTGTTTTGACAGCCCACCAGGTGCTTGGTGTCTGCGTATGTGTTAGCCCCGCCCCCCCTCGTCTTCTTATTCTTTGCCCCGTCAGCGTTCATTCCCCTCATCTCGTGTTCTCATTATTTTCTCCCTATATTATTACAAGGATTGTTGGAAGGCTTAATTCTGATTGGCCAGTTGCGACATTTGCAGGTTCTTTTTCCCAGATAACAACCTCTCAAAACTAATAAGACACGATAACCCGGATGCAGCAAATCATTTTGAAAGTTTTTTTGACAAGTCAATTATAAATATGTCTTTTAACAACATATATGACATAATATTTAAATTATTAAACCAAATTCCCTCTTCGTGACATATGAACGTCATTTTTACCTTAAAACCGAAATTGGCATTTCCTCACAGAAGGTCTGCATTCCCGGTATAGTTACATATTTCAAACATATTTTCATCCAGTTTTTTTCTCATGTGACAAAGAGCACGGCTGTTATCACAAAATAAGCCCCTTCAGTACACTGTCGGGGCTTATCTCTGCGATAACAACCGGCTGCCTGTACATTATCCTTTTCTTACTGCCCCCTTGTCTTGTCGTGAGGATTCACTGTCTAGTCTAGTCGTGTGGATTACTCTCAAGCCTTTTCGGCCCTCCACCTTGTATTCATCACCCTGCCTTACGGGCGTAGCGACCGGTCTGGACTATTTCCCCTCACCTGTGGGACCCCGCTCTCCGGGTGTCTCCACTGTCCACGTGGGCATTGGAACCCCCTTTTGAATTGTTTCTCTTGCTGGGGGGACTTCCTCTCCCAGCGTTTCACCTCCCCTGGGCAAGCCACCGAGCCTGCTGCCCCCAGGAACTGCCCCGGACATATATCTCACCCTGTCGGAGTTCTCAATGAAGTTTTAAACCCGCAATTGAATCTCTCTGTTCTGTTCCCCTGACAATTATGATGTCAGAATACACAAAGAATGTTTTCTTCAATGAAAGACATTTTTAATGAAAATCTTCATCAAACTAAAGCAAGTGTCTTTGGCTGCTGTCTTGCTTAGCTTTGACCACTAAGGTACTGTATGAATGCAGAATAACTCTGTTCAGTTATCATCAGCATTAATCATACTGCTCCAGCACACGCTGCTCTCTGACTTTGATACGCAGTATGGGATCTGTACACTTTCAATTAAAAGATAAATATAACAGGTGTTGTTTTGAATCAGATGAGCGCTTAGGCAACTGCTAGCATCACACCGAATGTTAAATAAATGACGTGATTAATTCCAGATTGCATAACTCCCCTGTGGTCTTGACACTCAGATTAGATGGCTGTAATTACACTTCTAAGTCTTTTTCAATAGCAAAATGTGAGCCTTACGTAATACGAGAGCATCGCTTTCCCTTTATATTAATTCGTTTAGTGGTAATATCCTGTTTTACTGTGGTCTGTCAAGCCTATTTAAGATCTAATTAAAGGTTAAATTCAAGCCAAGTTAAGACAGAGCTCCTGCAATAACAGAAGTAAAATACAGTGTTGTGCAATATTTAGTGCCGAACAAAATTGACTTCAATCTGAAGTAATTTATTTAGTAAATAATCCAGTAAAGGAACTTTAATTTACAAAATATTATAATCAACTACATTGAACATCAAGCTCATTATACTTTATATATGCATGTTTTTCATAAAATATTATTGTTATATCTTAGGTACACTCTTAAAAATAAAGGCGCTTAACGATGCCATAAAATAACCTTTTTTGGTTCCACACAGAACCATCCAGTCAAAGGTTCTTTAAAGAGCCATCTCTTTCTTACCTTTTCATAATCTGAAGAACCTTTTGTGAAACAGAAAGGTTCTTCAGATGTTAAAGGTTCATTATGGAACCATTTAGACAAAAAAGGTTATTCTATGGTGTCAAGAATTGTAGGAAAGAACCCAATTGCAGGCAGCGGGGATGAAGGGGTTAACAAAAATACCTTTTATTAAAAGGTACAAACAAAAAAACCCACAAGGGGAAAACACAACTCATAAACACGAACCAAAACTAAAACTGCCATGAAGGGAAAATAAAACAAGGTCCGAGGTAACTGTAAATAATAGTCCAACAAACGAAGGGAACAGGGTAATCCAAGACACAAAGGGGAACAAGGTACTCCGACGAGTACATCCACGGGTTAGACACACGGGCAGGAAAACACAAGGACAGGATACAAGAAGGAATGATCCGACAAGTGGTGAGGGAAACAGAGACACTAAATAGGGCAACATTAGCGAGCTCTTTTTATTAGGAACTGTAAACCAGCTCAACTGCTTGTTAACATAAATATTTCATCAATCAATCACGTGGCTATAATTTAATGCATTTATTCATGTTCAGGATGTATTTTGCATTCTGGGACGATATGTAGCCCTACTGTATTTGATAAAATACATCTTGACCGTTAAATCAGTCAGTATACGTGGGCAAAGTATACATTGTACTACATGCACCATCATGTTTGAATCTGATGGGCTACAGGAGCGGAAGACCACACCGGGTGTCACACTAATCCATAAGAAAGATCTGGATTGCTCATGGGGTCATAATATTGAACACATATAACACAGAGACATATGTTGTCTGGAGGGGACATTCATGTTTTTGATTAACCATTACAGAGGCACATGAATAGATGTGCATGCATAAATAATGCATAGTTAATTATTAAAACGACTGCAATAGTCCTTAGGTAAACACAAATTCACTTTTAATTTTATAGGGACTTTAAAGGAACAGTTCCCCCAAAAATGAAAATTCTGTCATCATTTACCAACCCTCGAATTGTTCAAATTTGATGAACATGACAATAAGTTCATTGTAATCAAATGTGCACCAATTTTGTACCAGATCTCAATCCAATAAACTTAAAATGTGGTGGATCAAGAAATTTGGATCATAAAAGCGCAGCTGACAAATATCCAGCAACTACATCTCTGAAGTATGAGTCTTGTTGAGTCTATAACATGAATTAAGGTAGTTCTGATAGCAAGGAAGAGCAACATGGTACTAGCATGGTGTACCTAATAAAGTGGATGGTGAGTATTTCAGAGGTTATGCACCTGGATCTGAAGTACAGCATTTGGACATTAGGCGTAGCTGAATTGTTACCATGGGGATGCCAGACACTGGTGTTGCATTGAAAGTTCTCTTGGCCTTGTTAATTATGATCGCTGTAAAACACACCTGTGTGAAAAAAATGCTTGTTGTCAGACCTATTTACAGTACTGTTTGGTATCTAAATATCTTGTACGTATGTAATTCATTGATAGAGAAAACAGGACAATAAATATAATCTGTGTCGCACCTTCAGATTTTGCTAAACGTATCTGACTGAAACCAGAAAAGAAACTTCACTGGCTTACACATCAACACAGAATCTAGTTTATATATGCCTTATTATACAGTAAAAGTCAACAATTGTGGTTTTTAACTGATCTAATAGTGCAATGAGTCTCTTCTCTCGAGCTTGCTTCTCTGCAGACTGTTTAAATGAATGACAATGATTTAAGGACAGATCCCTCATTCCTACTGATTGGGCTCTAGGCAGCTCTTTTAAAGCTTAAATAAGTGACAAATCGTGTCAAGGAAAGGTCAACTTCCCTTTTGGGTTTTTGTTAAATCTACATAAAGAAAGGAGGACGTCAGAAGACACCACTCTGGTGTCCTTGAATCTTAACTTTGCCAAAACATGTAAGTCATAGTCATCTGTGATATTCCGTGTAGACGTTCTGTTAAAGGTATCCAATTATTGTGCGTCGGTGTAACCATGAATAGTTTATTCATAGAGTAAAGCTCTACAGTTGTCCTTCATAGTCATAGTCAATATCACAGGGGTCTTCTGAAAATAGTAAAAAAAATTGAGAGATTGGAAATGGGTGAAGGGAAACTGGATGATGACATAAATATGACGGATTAGTGATTAGTGGCTTGTCCTGTCTCGATTGTCATGTCCTTTCAGCTTTCTGAGAAACGGTGAATTACACTAAGCCCTGTTGGTTTATAGGCAGACCTTTCATTTAATCTCAGAACGCGAGCATATCAGTCAGCAGCTGCTGTCAAAAGTGCACAAGAGCGTTGCATTAATCTCATAATGATTTTCAGTGTCTATAAACAGAATATGTTATGTATATTTACAGTGTTGGGTAAGTTACTCTGAAAAAGTAAGTAATTACTAGTTACTAGGCTACTTACATTCAATAGTGTAATTAGATTACTTAACAAATTACTCTCTCCAAAAAGTTTTCTACTTTCTATTACTTTCTATGTCCTATATCAACCTTGATTAGTTCAGTGATTCAATGATAGACATGAAACAGCTCTTAATTCATTCAAATAATTAATATAAAACTACATAAAGGACTCTTATTAACTGACTAAAGTATTACAAATGTGAGAAAGACACATTAATGCATGCATTTTAAAGTTCGACTTTGAATGTCAATTCCAGTATTGTATACATTATAAATATGAATGAATGAATGAGGCATTTATATAGCGCTTTATTGTGTATTGCTGTACACCCAAAGCACTTTAAAATCATGAGGGGGCGTCTCTCATTAAACCAGTGTGCTGCATCCACCTGGATGATTCCACAGTATTTAGTTCAATTTGCTTCCAAAGTAACTGTAATTAAATTACAGAAAAAATAAAAGTAATCCCTTACTTTACCTTTTTAAGGGAAAAGTAATTAAATTACAGTAACTGATTACTTAGTAACTAGTTACCAACAACACTGTATATTTACCATAATACGCAATCCAGCTGCACCCAGGTTTAAATTAGCTGTGAAAGTGTGTTGCCTTCTGTGTTTACCAAGCAGCTTGTTAGCTAAACTTTAAGAAGTGATATGACATCTGTGTGTGTGTGTGTGTGTGTGTGTGCGTGTGTGCGTGCATGCGTGTGTGTGGTTAATTCTTCCTAAATGATGCCTCTGCCAGTGCAGGCTGGTAAACAGCTCTAGTCTTAGTCTGCTGAGCACATGAAAATCAAGCTCTGTGTCAGTGTGTGTATGTGTTTTGTATGTGTGCACTGTCATAGTGTTTCCACCTGCCATACATGCATTTTTCATGGTCTCCACACACTCATTTATGAGAAAATATTGCTGCCGTAGGGGACAACAATGTTGATACAGCAATCGATCTTTAGCACACTGTCAATGGCTGGTCTTGCATTGGGACTGAGCTGGTGGAGCGATGAGCCCGTAAATACAGACCGCTCCTCATTGCTGCTGGGCTGTTGCTATGGCAGGAGCAAGAGAAATATAATAGTGTGTTTTAATTGGACCTCTACAAGATTTCCTAGTTATTTAGAAAAAAAATTCTGCACATGTCTGCTTTCTCTAAACACATTATTATTATATTTTCCTTTGTTTCCTTTAAATTTAAATGAAAAATTAGAAATTATGGTTAGATAGATTATAACATTATCATAACATAGTGGATGTTTACCAAAACTAAAATTAATAGAATAAATGTATTTCCCCAGAGTGCATCTGAGATTTAGATTATTCTAAATTGATGAGCATGTCAACATATGCAAAGATAAAGTGTTAAAAATAAAGAAAGCTGAAAATAATGGGATTATTGGAGTCATTTCAAAGTATACCTAGTAGCCTACTTGCTATTTGCTAATAAA
The DNA here is from genome assembly GCA_006030095.1 of Triplophysa siluroides. Lineage (NCBI taxonomy): Eukaryota > Metazoa > Chordata > Actinopteri > Cypriniformes > Nemacheilidae > Triplophysa > Triplophysa siluroides. The sequence continues at coordinate 569,468 of VCII01000051.1, read as the reverse complement.
TGTATTAGTTTTTTTAATAATCTTTACCTGATTTATATAAGAGTATTTTGAGTTAACGTTTTTGAAAGGCCATATCCATACAAAAGGCCATAGTTATCTAAAAAGAAGATTGAAAGGTTTGTGTTGTCTATATTTGTTATAATATATACTATACAGAAGACAAAAAAAAAGAAAAGAAACAGGAATGACCTTATTATTATTATTTGAAAATAATACATTCATAATTGTGTTACTTCATTATTTAATAACAATATCAACAGACTAGTATCAATATGTATTCTCATTTTAATTGAAAAAACATAGACAATCACCCAGAGAACATTTTTATTGCTCAGATGTTGCTCTTTTATAGCTCAGTAGATTTAATTTCTCAGTTCATCTCAGATGTTTCTCCTAAAATTCATGTCTCAGATGATTTCTAAAAACATAAAAGCAACGAAAAGTTTCACTGTATTTGCATAATATGGGATACCGTCAGTATATTACTTCACCCTCAATAAACCAGATATACATTAGAAATGTAGTTGCTCATCATGCAGCTCGGTCTCAAACGTATATATTCACCCGATCAATTTGACCTGTAAATGAGAGTTAAATTGGCTGTTTGGATAACATTAAACCACAGGTTATTCATTCATTCAGGTTAAGGAAACTTAAATGTGTTGATTTAGGAAAAGTCTCTCTTGTATCTATAGCATGAGGCCTGCATTGCTAATCTAGGTGTGAATGCCCACAGTGGTACCGCACAAGGTCAAAGTTTCGAGAGAGAAAATAAGCATTTTATTCAATGCAATGTCTTATTCTCTCACCCTGCCCCATGACGACCCCTCTACACTTTGTTGAATCTGTGATTTCCCTGGTGACCGTTGGCATAACGACAACCTCTCCAATATTAGAAATCCATGCAATCTGAAGCCATGCTGTGTTCTGTATTTCTTTCTGCATAATGGATTCTGTTCTTCTATCCATTTATTCATCCATCTCTTATACCTTGTTGTCTCTATCCTTCCCGTTTCACCTATCTGCATAGTCTCAGTGCACGTCGTACATCGGAATCATGATGGAGTCCTCCTCACACCCACGCAACAGCTACAATTTTTCATAATTGTCAGAGGGCCTGATTTAAATTCAGGCATGTGCTTGACATTTCAGAACATACATGGATAATAGTGAATAAATTAGGAGAGCAGGAAGGAGTAATTGAATTTAGCCTCTCTTTGACATGATTTAATATGTAGAATTATAAATAAGATTAGTGGTCAAGCTACGTTATATTAATCCACTTTACATTATACAATATAAAATGCTTTATATTAATCCACATCAATGTTTATATAAGATGTAACATTAATGCTGGAGTTGTTGAGCTTTTAGGAGGCAAGATAGAGGGTATATAAATAAAAAAACGAATTTTAATAACTTTAATATTATAGACTCTGTTGCGTTTTGTGACATGAGAGCTGCTTATATGTGTCGAATACTTAAGCTTTGTAAATTCCATCTAAAGTGTATTTAATACATCTAAAGAGTAATACATTTCCTGAACAAAAAACAAGCTAATACATGATAAGAATCATACTGGAACATGGAACCAGCATGTAACAGTACAAACAATAACCAACGGAATAAAACACTGGGGTATATACAAACTAGCCTAGTAACAAGATACAGATCGAAACATATAGGGATTATATGCATCCTGTGTGAACAAATTTGAAATTATAATGGGTTCTTATGCGTTTCTAATGTCTTTTGTTGGGTCGCGTCGCGCCTGTCGCGTCCGGTGTAGACACGGTGTTACACATCCAATCAATTCGCAGGGAAAAATCCAGACACACCCACTAATTTTCTCCTTTGAAATTCCTTTTCACTCAGAAATGTGTCAGAATACGGAAGTAAAAACGATCGCAACTTCCGGTTCACAGGGACTTTAAACTGCGTTAAATTGTGATCTAGTGAAGCTATAAGCCTTTGACATAGACTACTTAACCCATTATTATTCAACTTTGTCAACAATTTGAGCATTGGTCACCAGCATTTATTGTGTTGTAGATGCTGGGATGCTAGCGTGCTGGTGTTCTTAACAGGTTTCTTTGTAAGTTTTTCCTGCTAGACTAAAGCAATAAGCCCCAAGAAGCAGTGGGTTACAAGTTCATTTAATAACAGCTAAGGGGGCTTTAGGCACACCGCTAAAGTAAATAAAGTGATATTTAGGCTGTGTAATGCGGTCAGAAGTTATAAATGGGGGAATTTTATAACGGCCTATAACTCGGCTATACCAATTAGAATCAAGCACCAGAACTTACCATTTTATAATTCTTGATTAATCATCATAATCAGAACTTGCTTGATTGTGAATCTATGGATAACTAACATTGCAGCATTATGGCACCACCAAACCAGCACTAACCAATATTAACCAGAACGGTCAAAACTAGCTTCATGTGTATTATCTGTGTCATATACTTAGAGCACATGATGGTTTGCCACCAAGACGATTCATAAGAATATCCTATTTGATCACTTAAAATAGCTTCAGGAGAGTCAGATACATTACACTTCCATTTTAAGGTCAAGAAACAGCAGGTAACTTTTCTATATTTCTTTGTTTTGGATCCAAAGAACAAAGAAAGCCATTCACATCACTGCCCTATTGAAAAAAAACAGCATATGGTGGGTTAGGTATGTTTTGATGCTGGTTTGACCAGCTTAAATCAGCCAAGGACCAACACATGACCAGCTTAAACCAGCAAACCAGTACAAACCAGCATATACTGTTTTTTCAACAGGGTGGACATTGTATATTGTAAAAGAAAACACATAAAATGTCATACCTCAAACCATTCTCTTTAATGTTAACAGCTGTTATTGAATAGCAGACACTTAAACAAACAGTTCACCCAAAAATGTAAAGTCTGTTTCATTTACTCACCCTCAAAGTTATCTTCTTCAGCAAAGAAGCGAAAACGTGCCGACATGTTTGTTCTGAGTCAGTTGCTGTAGTGCTTTGAAAGGACGGTTTCAGTTCACAACATCACCACAACATCACCACAAGATGCCACTAAAGTCTCCACATTGCTCCTTTAAGGGGTAGGTACAAATAGTCAATGGATGTAGATACATTGATATCAAATTGATATGGTATTTTATTACAATTTAAAATGTTTTTATACCTTTAGGAATGTGAAAATGTAGAAATGAGAGTGATGATAGAAAAAAAAATATTTCTAGGTTTTAAATGGAACATAATGGAAGTGCCCATAAATCTTGTACAAAAGGTCACATTTCTTTGTTTCCTGTAAAGCACACAAGATGCTCTTTGGAACATTGTCGAATCATGCTGGGATAACATGGATCACAAGACTGGAGTCAGCGCCAACTTAAAAGCATGCTGTCAGTAAATCAAAAACCAGGGCATGCCAAAAATGCTAGGACATTTTAACAATTATGTAAATTCTTCAATGAAAATTTTCCCAGAATTGTTATACATTTATAATGCATCATGAAAAGAGATCAGAGGCATTTTCTCATGATGTAGACTTATGAAATATGTAAATGACACTACATGGCAACACCATATGTCACTTCCATTTTTTGTCATATTTTTGCATCATATGAATGTTTCTCACACAGATGGGAAATAGTCCGTCGATGGAATGACAAGTGCATGTCAGTCAAACGGTGTTTAAGATTCTTAGGATGTGAGTGAAGCGGAGTCGAAGTCTCAGGGGCCATGAGTTTCTCTTCACACACGGGCAGAGGCGAACATGACTGGGATAAGAATGAAACTCCGAAGCCATTTACTAACTCACGGGTTAATCGGCAGAGATCAAGACAAGCTGCAGTATACAGTTTTTCTCCAAAACGCTTTCAAAAACATAACAGGTTTGTCTTGTTAATGCTTTATTTGTACTGTTTGTGTATTCATAAATTCATCTTCAAAAAGGCACTTTTGAGCTGTTAGTCTGTCCTATTTTTGCTCTGTTCTGCAGACTCCTACTTCATTATAAATCTTGGCACAGGTTTTGTCTCTGTCCAGCATAAATTAGCCGAGTATTAACTCACTAAATTCCATCTCACAATTCTCTGCACAGAGGCTTGTAAAGGTGCACTCAGTTAGTTTGCCTTTATCTCTCGCTCTTTCGCTCGCTGAACATTGAGAAGCGGCATTAGAATGCAGTATATACCATGAGCATATTGTCTATTTCATAAAAGAGACTGACCTTGAGTCAATACTTGTCAGCAGATGAAAGATGATCTGACATTCATCCTATGAAAACAGCTTTAAGGTCAAGGAGAAAGCTCTTTAAGGGGTTGGGATGAATTCTTCACGAAAGAGTTAAATACATATACGGACAATACTCTTTCTTCATAGATGGTAAGAAAGAGTCACGTCCAGGACAGCAGGGGCTCCTGACAGCTGCGTGCAGCGGATGGTGACATTTAAAGTCCAGCTGATGTCACCTTCTGCCTAGGGGTGCGATGCATGTCTCCATGAGACTAGCTTTGGGTAGAAACTGACCTTTTGTGGTGATCTTGGATCAGATCTAAAACATATTTGTCAAATCCCTGCTATTATGTTTTAATACAGTCACATGTGTGTGAAAGAAGATAGACAGAAGTAAAACAGACAATAAAGTACAGACCCAAAGTATGATGTGATTTATAATGATGACAAAGATAAACCATATTTGGTTGTTTTAATGAATTTCATTTATGCAAACTGGTTCTTCAATATGTACAGATTTTTTTTTTGAGAGTGGTTTTGTGTCCATACAATAGAAGTCATACAGATTTGCAATGACAATAAGTAATAATACATAATATTTTTTATTTTGGGTGGTCTATACTTTTAAGTGCAAGAGATCGATTCACGATGGACCTACAAACCTACAATCTTTAGGTTACTATCCTACCTCTTCAACCACTAGGCTGCACCATTAAAATATTTGCATTTGTTTACATTTAAGGGTCTTCATAATAAGATTATACTAACATTTTGTATCCACTAAATGAATAAAGGATGCTCTGTTTTAAGATTGTGGGTTAAAAAAGAACTTAAAAAATAGCACAATCCTTTTTGTCCATTTGTTTTTTCCTGTTAGCTGAGTGGCAAAGCATAAGGATCAACCACAAGCAGAAAGTAGAACCGATCTAAATGAAGAAGGTTCAGGTTTCTCAGGTAAGGTTAATCCTGTGTGTTTACTGCTTAATTAACGTTGTACCATCTGTCTGTCTTCACCACACACTGAGGGGACAACCAGCAGCAGTCTCTTTGATCTTACCTGTCTATTCTTAATGGCAAATATTCTGTTCATCCGTACCTGAAATAGCACATTTCTTACTTTTTAATAAGCCCAGAAAGTCATTTCAAAAGTATTTCTTCAAACATAAAATTTGACTGCAACTGATTTTTTGTTCATCTGCAGATTGAAATTAATTTCTCTTTCTGTTTCCAAAGACGTTCATTAGTTACAGTGTATTTTAGATCAAGGTGAGATGTGATTGACCTTAGCCAGCGGAGAATGTGAGTCATCATAGATAATTATTTTTCTTGTGTGACAATGATAAAGAACTGGCCTCCATTACAATACCTGGTTTTCTACAGAAGAAAGCCTCTGGAATATTTGTATTTGTTCCAAATTTAAATAAGGAAACATACAGGAAATAATCCAGAATGTTTTTTACATTTATCATGGATTCTGTTTTTCATGTCTGATAAATATCACATTACAGGTCCTGTAAATTGCTAGTGAAGTGTTGAAGTGTGAGATTTTTGGTACCATCCACCATGCAGTGTTGTCATGACGTCTAACAAGTTTTAGATGATTGGCTCAAAAAAACCAGGCAACAAACATGAACTTCCCTGAGGCGCAAGTGTCACGGGGTGACTTTGTTAGGGCGGAACGAAAAAACGACGGAGATTGTTCCGCCCGGACCGTAATCCTCAAACACCGGATACTTCCGGGAAATCCGGGAAAAGAAATCAGGGGTTTATCGCTCGCAGGTGGTTAGATGAGCGGCGCGATCGCGGATTGGGCAGTATGAAGAGCAGGAGGAGGATAAAGAGGGCCTCAGAAACTGCAGAGAGGTGTGGGGCTTTTATTCCAGCCGTTTCGGCGAGTGAGTTGGAGTGTTTGGGCGAGTGCAGCAGGAAGAAGGCGGAGGATATTGTTGATATTGTTGACTGGGCGAAGACGGAGGATATTGTTGACTGGGCGAAGACGGAGACAAGGATTCGGCAGAAACAGAAACTGGGCTGAGTATATTGGGATGTCTACTTGACTGTGAAATACTTTATGGACATGTGTAACAAACTTTGAGTGGTTGGAAACAGGAAGACTCACTGGAAGTACCGCCGAAGGAGGCCCTTTCGACGGGTTATGTAACAGCTGGAGGAGTATCTAAGAGCTGGGAAGCAGAGGGGAAAAGAGGCCTCGTGTTAATAACGGTGTGAGTACCCTAAACCATCGTACAGCGACAATATCCTTTAGAGTGAACTATTTGTGAGCCTTCTTGTGAGTTTGTGGCATAGTAATTGTGTGGCCCCACTGTGGAGGAGGATTGTGGGTGAGCCGGGACCAGTGAGCGAGAGCAAAAATTTGGGGAGTCGTGGCGGTGACGCTTTAAAGGAATATTCGTTGCATCAGTGCTCTACGATTTCCAGGACGAGTCTTGAGTCAGATGGGGTTGTGACCCTAAATTCACCAAGAGTGTGTGGAGTGCAGTGGGTGAGTCTCTGTCCGTTGCTGTGAGTGTATACACTGGAAAATTGCAGTGTGGTGCTGTATTTGTGTCGTCAACAACCACCTTTCAGGCCTGACGAAACCCTGTAAAAGAAGAGAGTGCTGAGGCGGGCGAAGAAACCATTTCAAATTATGCCGTCGACGACACCTTATCTTTCTTTTCTATGTGGCAGCGGTGAGAAACAATTTCAAGTAAACAGTGTGGATGTAGTGGAAGTACTATCGTTGAGAGTTGGTGCTGTAGAGAAATCAGCTGTGTGTGTGTGTATATTCTGCTGTGGAGTTCTTTAAAGGTAGCCCCTGTTTAGACCTTTTGCCCTGTTGGTTGGGAGAAAGAGGAGGAAAGCGTTCGACTCCCCAATCGGAGAATTGGATTTGAGCTTCCCTTCCCCCTTCCACAATAACCTTTTTTTGTAATTTAATAAAGTGGTTTTAATATTTAATTACTGGTTTTCTTGTGTGTCTGGTCATTGGGGTGTTCTTGGGACCTCCTCGAGGTGGAAACAAGGAAGGGGCGTGACTCACGACAATCTGTGGTCCGCTCCGACCTGTGACAGATTTTGGCGTAGTCGGCAGGGTTCCATCTCGGGTTGAGCGACCAAGGTCCCCAAATGGCCGACCACGAGTTGCCAGAGGCCCTCCCCCGAGTCGTGCCAGTGTTCATGGGGAACCCCTGGATCCAGAAGTATGGCGGAACTGAGTCTGAGGTACGATTAGCCGAATGGAAAGCTCAGATTGAATACTTGGCTGGGATTCAAGGGTTGAGTGCGGCACAGCAGCTGCAATTTGTTCTAAATTCTCTAGAGGGGGAAGCACGGCGGGAAGTCCAGGCCGCCCCAGAGGCCGTCCGAGCCACCGCTCAAACCGTCTTCCAGTTCTTGACGGAACAATATGGTGATACCACCCCAGTAGCTGTCCTTAGATCCCAGTTCTTTAACTGTAAGCAAGGCCCCCGACAATCTATCAGAGCTTTTGCACTGCGACTACGAGAGCAGTTCACGAGGCTGCAAGGACGCCAAGATCATGGTCTCGGGGATGGAGAGACCTTGCTGAGAGACCAATTTCTGCTGGGGTTGAGAGAAGGCCCAGTACGTCAGAGCCTGCGAGTGCAGTTCCGAAGAGACCTGGAGCTTACATTCGAGGACCTGAAGAAGGAGGCGGTGGCCCTGGAGATCGATCAGGCCGAAGTAAAAGATCCCCCTGTGTGTGCGGCCGTAAGTGGTACTGCAACGGCTGTTCCAGCAGCAGCCGACTGGAAACAGGCCCTGAAAACGGAGCTCCTCAAGGATGTCCGTGAACAAATAACAGAGTTGTCTAAAACCCTTTTGGAGGAACTGCGACTCGGCACTTTGAGGCAAGAGGAAGGGCCGACCCCCCGAGGCCGTGTATATTCAGAGGGTGGCCAAGACCTAGGAAGGCGGTCTAGCCGACCTGACCGCCCTCGATTTGAGTGGGATGAACAGGGGCGACCGATTTGTAACCGTTGCGGAAAACCTGGCCACTACAGTCGACAGTGTGGTCCCCGAAGAGGCTCGGAGGGGGGTTTTTAGGTCGACCGGCCACAGTGGGTCGTGTGGTCGGGACCCCCTTAGTTGACCCATCCATAGAAGCTGGCTCGAAGGACAAGATGATTGGGCATAGCCCTGTAGTGGAGGTCCAAGTGTGTGGCATCAAGGTGCACTGTCTCGTTGACACTGGGTCGCAAGTCACCCTATTTTCTGAGAGTCTGTCACAAGAGCTGTTTGGGAAACAGAATGTGCAAGGCACAGAGGCCCCCTGGCTTACCCTGAAGGGAGCAAATGGGTTAGACATCCCCTATATCGGCTACAGATTAACGGATTTGGAAATTCACGGAATTGTTGTGCCCCAGAAAGGAGTGATCATCGTCCAAGACCACTGCTTGGGAACTCATAGAGCCCTCCTAGGTATGAATGTCCTCTCGGAGTGTTGGGAGGAATTATTTCGGGTTAAGCCCGTTCGGAAAATACCGCCTGCAGAACGACAAGAATGGGAACGTGTTGTGGCTGATTGTCGCCGGATACAGATGGCCAGGGTCCGGAGGGACCGGGAGGAGACTGGTCGAGTAGCTTGTCGCTACGCGCTGTCCGTACCGGCCCGGAGTGAGGCCATAGTATGGGTAAGGGTCCCCCAACAAGAACACGGGCCAGAAGGCTGGGTACTGGTAGAGCCCCATTTGGATTGTCAAAGTGTGGAAGTGGCCCGAGGACTGGCGGTGATCCGACGAGGACGAGTTCCGGTCAAGGTACGAAACGAGAAGCCCTGTGCCATACGTCTACACAAACACCAAAGTTTGGTAAGAGTAACAATGGTGGAGCCCCATCAAGTGCGAGAAGAAAGGGACGTGAGCTTCCGCCAGGTATGCCCTACAGTGGTTGAAGTGGGCCTGACTCAAATAGACTCGCCCTCCAGGAGGGATGGGGAAGAGGTGCCCGGCCATCTATCGGGTGAATCCCTACGAGGAGAGGAATTGGAGCAGACTCAGACACGTAAACTACAGGAACTTCTAAGGAAGTGGCAGCACGTCTTCTCTGCCCATGATGAGGATTATGGATGCACGAACATAGTGAAACATCGGATCCCCACGGGGGAAGCTGGACCCAGTCGCGAGAGATATCGCCCGATACCACCTACTTTATATACCGAGGTTCGGACTCTGCTGCAAGGTATGCTCGACCAGGGGATCGTTCGAGAAAGCAGCAGCCCGTGGGCGGCTCCTATTGTACTGGTGCAGAAGAAGACAGGGGCTTGGAGGTTTTGTGTCGACTACCGGAAACTGAACCAAGTGACTAAGAAAGATGCCTTTCCATTACCTAGAATCGAAGACTCACTCGCCAGCTTGACAAAATCAGCTTGGTATTCCACGTTGGATTTGGCCAGTGGATATTGGCAGGTACAGGTGGACGAGGCAGACCGGGAGAAGACCGCTTTCACGACCCCGTTTGGTCTTTTTGAATGGGACCGGATGCCCTTCGGCCTTTGTAACGCCCCAGCCACGTTCCAGCGGCTCATGCAACGGTGTTTGGCAGGTCAGTTGATGGAGTCCACACTTGTATATCTTGATGATGTGATTGTCTATTCCCCAGACTTTGAATCCCATCTGCAACATCTGGAGCAGGTCTTTCAGGCAATGGAGAGGTATGGGTTGAAGCTCCAACCAGACAAGTGCCACCTGCTGCGGAGAGAGGTCAAGTTTTTGGGCCACTGTGTGAGTGCCGCGGGGGTTTCTGTGGACCCGGAAAAGGTATCAGCAGTACGAGGATGGAGTCTCCCAAAGACAGTGAGGCAAGTGAGATCATTCTTGGGTTTTGTAGGATACTATCGACGGTTTATCAAAGATTTTTCTAAGATCGCAAAGCCCTTGAATCAGCTGCTGTCCGGGACGGGACGCCCTCGAGGCCGCGGGTCCCCTGCCATTACGTGGAGTCCTGAGTGTGAGGCTGCCTTTCAACAGCTGAAGCAGGAGCTGTTGCAAGCTCCAATTTTAGCCTACGCAGACTTCACTAAACCCTTCGTTCTTTATACAGATGCCAGCAACCTCGGCTTGGGGGCTGTGCTAGCCCAACGGCAGGAGGGAGTGGAACGGGTCATTGCGTATGCTAGTCGGAGTCTTCATCCCGCTGAGAGGAACGATACTAATTATAGTTCCTTTAAACTGGAATTGTTGGCGTTTAAGTGGGCACTCAGCGAGAAATTCAAAGACTACCTCTGGGGCGCTCAGGTGACAGTGATCACCGATAACAGCCCGCTTGTGCACCTACAGACAGCAAAACTGGGGGCTGGAGCAGCGGTGGGTGGCCCAGCTAGCGAACTACGATTACCAGCTCCAGTATCGGCCTGGGCGAGAACACACCAACGCCGACGCCCTATCCCGACTCCCGGCGGTGGGGAATTTGAGGAGTCCATCAGAAACGGTATCAGACCAAGAAGAAGAGAGGTACATGGTCGGCGTGGTGGAAGCGCCTGGAGGTGAACGAGAGGCGGTGCCCGTAAGTTGGGGATGGGACCCCCGTCGATGGAGGGAGAGGCAACAGGGAGACAGAGAGGTGAGGACCCTGAGTCAATGGGTGGAACAGGGCCGAAGGCCAACACCGGAGGAAAGGCAAGCCCAAGTTGGGATAGGACGGAAGTTGCTGGGGCAGTGGACGAAGCTCAAGTTGAGAGATGGAGTACTATGCAGAATCATCAGAGATCCGGGGCTAGATGAGGAGATCTGCCAGATTGTGGTAACAGAGAAGCAGGTACGGGCTTTGTTAGCGGCTTACCACGACCAACTGGGGCATCAAGGACAGGAGAAAACGGTGTCCCTTCTGCGCCGACACTTCTACTGGCCAGGATTAGAGGCATCAGTGCGTGCTTTTATCCAGGCCTGTCCCCGATGTACTCTATTTAAATCAAGGCAAGAGGCCAGAGCACCGATGGTCCCCATAAACGCAAAAGCCCCTCTCCACATTGTAGCTGTGGACTTCTTGACGCTGGGCCGACCCATGGATCGTTACCAGAACATTCTTGTGGTCACCGATTTGTTCACGAAGTACGCTTGGGCTGTTCCTACCTCAGATCAGACGGCTAATACCACCGCCACGGCCTTGTGGAGGGCTGTCTTCCAGCCGTTCGGATGCCCCGAGTTCCTGCATTCGGACCAAGGACCCAACTTTGAGTCTCGAGTGATAAAGGAACTGTGCCAACTGTATGGGTGTACGAAGACTCACACTACTTCCTACCATCCCCAGGGTAACGGGGGGTGCGAGAGGTTTAATCAGACCCTGTTGGGCCTACTGGGCACGTTGGACCGGGATCACCAGAACGAGTGGGTGAGTGCCTTGCCAAATTTAATCCAGGCATACAATAACAGCGTACACAGTACTACGGGGTATGCCCCTACTTATTTAATGTTTGGCAGACATGTGCGGATGCCAACAGATCTGATGTTGGGGACAGCAGTGGCCGAGGAAGAGGTGAGCCTGACAGAGTGGGTGGGCCGTCACCATCAACGCCTCCATTTTGCTTATGAGCAAGTCACCAAGCGGATACGAGTGGCCGGAGATAAGAACAAGCGGCTATATGATCGGACGGCACGAGAGGCCCCCCTACTCCCTGGAGAAAGAGTACTGGTACGGGACCACAGGCGACAAGGAAAAGGAAAGTTGAGTGACCGGTGGGAGACCACTCCATATGTGATCCAAGGCCAGCAGCGGTCTGGGCAGCCGGTGTACACGATTCGCCCAGAAGGGAAGGCCGGGCCGGACCGAGTGGTCCACCGCAACATGATCCGCCCCTGTCCAAATTATCCTAGCCCTGTGGAGGAGGCTCCAAAAGAGCCAGCGCCCGTAGCCCCGTGGGTTGGGGGATGGGCCGTGGTCCCAAGGGGCCCTGTGATTGTGCCCGCCCGAGTGGTCCCAAGGGGCCCTGTGGATGTGCCTGCCGGAGTTGACCCTGCTTCGCCACCTCGGCGGTCTCAGCGAGAGAACCGAGGACGCCCCCCTGCACGTTACGGTGAGTGGGCAGAAGAACGTTCTAGGGACTAGAACGGATTGGCGGAGGAGGATGTCACGGGGTGACTTTGTTAGGGCGGAACGAAAAAACGACGGAGATTGTTCCGCCCGGACCGTAATCCTCAAACACCGGATACTTCCGGGAAATCCGGGAAAAGAAATCAGGGGTTTATCGCTCGCAGGTGGTTAGATGAGCGGCGCGATCGCGGATTGGGCAGTATGAAGAGCAGGAGGAGGATAAAGAGGGCCTCAGAAACTGCAGAGAGGTGTGGGGCTTTTATTCCAGCCGTTTCGGCGAGTGAGTTGGAGTGTTTGGGCGAGTGCAGCAGGAAGAAGGCGGAGGATATTGTTGACTGGGCGAAGACGGAGGATATTGTTGACTGGGCGAAGACTGACTGGGCGAAGACGGAGACAAGGATTCGGCAGAAACAGAAACTGGGCTGAGTATATTGGGATGTCTACTTGACTGTGAAATACTTTATGGACATGTGTAACAAACTTTGAGTGGTTGGAAACAGGAAGACTCACTGGAAGTACCGCCGAAGGAGGCCCTTTCGACGGGTTATGTAACAGCTGGAGGAGTATCTAAGAGCTGGGAAGCAGAGGGGAAAAGAGGCCTCGTGTTAATAACGGTGTGAGTACCCTAAACCATCGTACAGCGACAATATCCTTTAGAGTGAACTATTTGTGAGCCTTCTTGTGAGTTTGTGGCATAGTAATTGTGTGGCCCCACTGTGGAGGAGGATTGTGGGTGAGCCGGGACCAGTGAGCGAGAGCAAAAATTTGGGGAGTCGTGGCGGTGACGCTTTAAAGGAATATTCGTTGCATCAGTGCTCTACGATTTCCAGGACGAGTCTTGAGTCAGATGGGGTTGTGACCCTAAATTCACCAAGAGTGTGTGGAGTGCAGTGGGTGAGTCTCTGTCCGTTGCTGTGAGTGTATACACTGGAAAATTGCAGTGTGGTGCTGTATTTGTGTCGTCAACAACCACCTTTCAGGCCTGACGAAACCCTGTAAAAGAAGAGAGTGCTGAGGCGGGCGAAGAAACCATTTCAAATTATATGCCGTCGACGACACCTTATCTTTCTTTTCTATGTGGCAGCGGTGAGAAACAATTTCAAGTAAAAACAGTGTGGATGTAGTGGAAGTACTATCGTTGAGGAGTTGGTTGCTGTAGGAGGAAATCAGCTGTGTGTGTGTGTATATTCTGCTGTGGAGTTCTTTAAAGGTAGCCCCTGTTTAGACCTTTTGCCCTGTTGGTTGGGAGAAAGAGGAGGAAAGCGTTCGACTCCCCAGTGTAACACGCCCCGGAGGAAACGACTTGCCTGTGTGTGTGATACCAGCGGAGGCCGTGTCCGGCCCGGCGCAGCAGCAGCCGCCTATTCACATTCCTATCAGCAGTTGGTTAAATCCTCAGAAAAGGAACGCCTGACGTCTTTTCCTCAAGTGTCTGTGAGTTACATTCTCTTCCCGTTTCCCTGCAGATTCACCGTAAGCTTATGCCCGAAGCTAAAGCCAGCATATTGTGTTGTACCCCCGCCTGTATGCCCAAGTGAAGTCCCAGTTACCTTTGATGTACTTACCTTATGCCCGAAGCTAAAGCCAGCATATTGTGTTGTACACCCGCCTGTATGCCCAAGTGAAGTCCCAGTTACCTTTGATGTACTTACCTTATGCCCGAAGCTAAAGCCAGCATATTGTGTTGTACACCCGCCTGTATGCCCAAGTGAAGTCCCAGTTACCTTTGATGTACCTACCTTATGCCCGAAGCTAAAGCCAGCATATTGTGTTGTACACCCGCCTGTATGCCCAAGTGAAGTCCCAGTTACCTTTGATGTACCTACCTTATGCCCGAAGCTAAAGCCAGCATATTGTGTTGTACACTCGCCTATATACCAAGAGAAGCCCCAGTTGTCTTGTCTATAGACTTACCTGTGTCCTGAGTAAAGTACCAGCGGCCCCTCTGTCCACAGTCTGTGCCCAAGTCCTGTTATATTTACCTGTATGTTCTTGTGCAGAACTAGTGGGGCCCTTTGAAGCATCTACTCACACGTTGACCCGCCACTCCGGATACGGCTCACCTGAGATCTCCCGTGACGGAGCTTAAGAGACCCGAGACTGTTACTCCCCAATCGGAGAATTGGATTTGAGCTTCCCTTCCCCCTTCCACAATAACCTTTTTTTGTAATTTAATAAAGTGGTTTTAATATTTAATTACTGGTTTTCTTGTGTGTCTGGTCATTGGGGTGTTCTTGGGACCTCCTCGAGGTGGAAACAAGGAAGGGGCGTGACTCACGACAATCTGTGGTCCGCTCCGACCTGTGACACAAGCAAAGAGAAGTCCTCCCGGTTGGTCTTGCACAAGCCAATTATGTGCCACTGAGATTACTGGAATTCTAACAAATAACTTTCTCTAGGTATTATACGTATTTATACAACAGTTCTTTCTGGTTCTCGAAGAGCCATACAAATATTTCACCAGTATCACCACAGAAGCCGCTTTAGGTTTCATTGCTTTCACCGCTAAGCTAAGTCGGACTTAAGTTAAAAATAAGTTAAAAATGCACATGTGGCAGTGTCTCTTAGAGCAATTCACAGCTGTTAAAGTAGGTAGCAGTATGCAACTGAACAGTTGGTTACGAAACTTGCGATCCGCCAAATAAACAAAGAGAATGAGAGAGAGAGAACTTGATACTGTAAACAAGCGCATTGCAAAAACAATGGAAAGAGCTGCAGTGCAATGGAAATAACGCATTCTCAGAGAGTGTCCTTTTACAATCTCTCTCTCTTAAATTGACACACATGTCTCATTATTTCTCACTTATAACTTCAATGAAGCAGCACTGCACTAATTTAAAAAATCTGATGGTTAGGAATTATTAACAGAGATTTGTTTAACTGCCATGCTGGGCTTGAATTCGGGCGGAAGGAAGTATTTTCAAAGAGGGTTTCAAAGACATTCCGATGTTGTTTTGTGATTTATCCACACAGTTGTGCTGTCAAACTGTTGTATAAATGCAATATTGCTCTTGTAGTCGTGTGATAGTGCTCTATATCAGCGGTTGTGATTTCTTTTGGCTAGCTGTGGATTGTCCTGCTGGTCATTTGCCAAGTTAAAGCATTTATTGATGTTTACAGTGCAATTTTTGATCAGAGAGGTAAAAATGATTATATAGGATAATTATTTTCGTCAGTTAATTTCAAACATCAAACTGGGGTCCGGGAGTGTGTGTGCCCTGCGATGGGTTGGCACTCCATCCAGGGTGTATCCTGCCTTGATGCCCGATGACTCCTGAGATAGGCGCAGGCTCCCCGTGACCCGAGGTAGTTCGGACAAGCGGTAGAAAATGGATGGATGGATGGAATTTCAAACATCGATCAAACTGACTGGAACTACATGTGCATTAAATGGTTTTAATGCACACCTTCCGGCCAATCAGAATCAAGTATTCAAACAGACTATATATATATTCTTTGGTTCATATGCATATGATGGAAGTGAACAGAACCCGGTGTATTCACTTTAATGCTAAAGTCACTTTCAGCTACTTTGAAAATGAAACTGTCCTTTAGTTGAACTGCAGATTGGAAATTCTTTCTGTCTCTTTCTGTTTTCAAATGACTCCATCAGCCGCAGTGTAGGCCTCAAAAGTCAAGGTGAGATGTGATTTTCTTCAGTCAGATGAGAAGGTAAATCATCATAGATCTTGAAACTCATGTCTGTGACAATGCTGAAGAGCTGACAAAATGTAATTTGCACATTTTTTAGACTCGGCAAGAGTTGAATTCCAAGGCAAGCACTAATAATCTCGCCCCATGCTAACATAGAAACTGAAACAGAGTTTGAATAATATTGTTTGCTAATACAACATTGAAAGGTGATTGAGATGAGGCGTGCCTCTCTGTTGATTTTTTTAACGGATCTCTATGGAGAGATATTGATTTTAGGAAAAGACTCAGTAGCGTCTATATTGACCTTGCAGACATACAGTACACAGCCTCATTACAATTTCATGTGACTTAATAAAACTCCGAAAAATCATTGTTCAGAAGGCATACAGAAGAAAAAAAATTATCAAATTTATTGATTTTTATATAGATATATTTTGCTGCAAACTTTTCGTATGGATAATATGTGACTACATGAAACACAGTGGACTAGATCATAAAACTGTGTCTCCGATGTGATAACTGATTATATCATCAGTGTGGATTGACTCTGGACCTGCAGCACTTTTTAGAACTCTCAGAATAAATCGATTTGATTAATTTTGATAGGAATAGATAAATGACTCTTTCAGGAGAACATACTTGTGGAAATTGGTTGTGTGTGGAATTACTTCGCTTGATGAGGTCATTCTTTCTTCTTTAGATTTCTAGTATGATATGCTTTGGATCAGTTTTGGGAATATTTTATGATGTCAATGATTTATATTTAGGGATGAGAGGCTGGTTCTAGATTAGCACTGATTGATGTATTAAAGACATTGTCTGTATTAGTTTTAGGATTGGTCAGGATTACTGATGTTGAGGAGTTACATTTAAAGTTCCCATGAAATCAAATTTGACCTATTTACTTTCTTAGCTCACATTACTAGTTTTGTAGTAAACAATTAATCTGTACAGATGAATCCACGAAAAA
This sequence comes from Triplophysa siluroides, assembly GCA_006030095.1. Lineage (NCBI taxonomy): Eukaryota > Metazoa > Chordata > Actinopteri > Cypriniformes > Nemacheilidae > Triplophysa > Triplophysa siluroides. The sequence goes on along the minus strand of VCII01000051.1, from coordinate 552,567 downwards.
TGATTTGTAATATTTAAACATCTGAAAATGTATGTCTGCTCTGGGGTGGTGATCATTCTCTGATGACGTCAGTTATCTCCTTCCCTTCAATTGTGAGTTCCATTTCTGAATAAAACACTTTTTCCACAACTCACTCCCTCAATTTTTCTTATTTGATATTTCATGTCACAATACTGAAGTGAAGAGGATTGTGACGACCAGTGTACTGGGACTTTAATCATTGTTCTGCCAAAAACGGCTGAGGTATTATGGTTAGCCTAAACTATCTGTAGTGTACAGTTTTTATTAAATAATGTTATAATTGTAATAATGGGCTAAATAATGACTTTATTTGACAAATATTATAAGTACTTTAGCAGCTACCAACGTGAAACCCAAAGCATTTACTTATGGATGAACAGGTCCACATTTATTCAAGCAAAACACCATAATTAAATGTTCAACTATCCAGCACTAATGGCAGCAACAGTTAATGACACCATCCTGCTTCCTCTACTGTGCAAACTAAACGGATTTCAGGCCTATTTTACATGTAAATACATGTGTCATACTTGAAAGCTATTCTTTTCCTTTGTGGAAACTGATTAGAAACATTGCTTTTTCGCTGCCTATCTCAGGGTCCTGCTATTAACCAGCCTTCCGATAAAGTACATTCTGCACATTTACTGTTAGTCACCTAACACTATGCCCATTTCCCATTTTTTAAGCTAATGCACAGAGACATTTTAACCCATTTTAACCCATTTTCTCATTTACACCATCTTGCTGTTCGTTTTCTGATCTGAACGTTAACTCAGTTCGGATGTGCATGTAAAGTTGTCTGTCTGCAGATGCTCTGTGATCACTGAAGAACGTGAGATGAAGTGAGGAGAACACTGGTGTGCAGAGCAGATGACTAATCACTTCTGATAGCAGTCTGATGACTGTTTAATCATAAAAATATGTTGAGGAGAAAATCTGTTAGAGTTTATGTAAATACAGCTGAGGATTTATCTGAGTGGCACAGAGTAAAAATGAATATGTGCACTTGATTAACATCCTCTTTGGTCCTAGAACACCATTTCTATCAACCAATCAGATTCATTCTAATCTATTCTAATGTTTCTCTCTGATTGCAGTGCAAAAAAAGACCGATTTTAAATATTTTAATGAAACATGATTATAATTCAACGTGAACATATTAAATACTTAGCATAATACGACAAACAAAGATTCAGGAGCACAAATCATGGTGACTGAGTAAAATGTTAATATTTTTGTTGTGTTGCGGTTTAGACTTTTTCTGATTATGAGCTGCTTTACTCATTGATTCATTTCCAGTTGCCTTGTAGCTGAAAATTCATCATGAAGTTCATTAATATCTAATATGCAGCGAGATGGTCTATGGTCCATGTGCCTTAGGACAGAAATTAACTAGAAGTAGCTCATCAAGTCAAAATACTTGTACTATTAGTGCTTTTGAAGATCCAGTGTGTAATTTTTGGAGGATCTATTGACAGAAATGCAATAATATACATAACTATGTCAAGACCTTACATAATGAATGCCCTAAATGGACAAACTGCACTACAGAGCGTGTTTTATAAATACATTATCTCCTTCGACAAAGAAGTGACAACATGACGACATCTCCGTTACGGAGGGGTTGAGTGAGCCATTGGTTGCAATTCGCAAACCCAATCGCTAGATACCGCTAAATTTCATACACACTGGACCTTAAAGCCGAAAGAAACACAAAATATGTTCAAGAATTGCAGATCCTCAACAAGAAATGTAAGAGATGAATGTCTGAAGTGGAATCTTGTGTTCCCTTTCTGTCGGTCTCTCGACGTTGTGTCGAAGACGACAGATGGGGTTCGCCCTTGAGAACCAATCACCTCTGACTACTATAGAAAAGGCCAATGAAATTTGGCGAATGAAATTTGCATGCCGGGCTCCGCCCCCGGATGTCCGGTATAAAAGGAAGCCGGCGTGCAGCATTCACTCACCTTTTGTTCTTCAGAGCCCTCGCTCATGACTACGAACAAAAAAGAATTCAACGAATTCTTCTTCTACTTCGCCGGATCTACGACGCAGAGCAGCGGATCGTCCCTTCCTGCAGCGACCTTCTCCTGGGCGTCTCGGCGGTTCCGGAGGTGATAGAGATTATTTCTAAAAGGTCCTTTTCAGGACTGAGCAATTTCCAGCGCGGCATGTCCCGCTGTTCTCTTGGGTGCGGCACCCTCATCGAGGAGGGGGATGGACACGATCGCTGCATTAGGTGTCTGGGCGTCCAGCACACCGAAGCAGCGTTCGTTGACACATCTGCCCGCACTGCGGGCGGATTGTCACTCAGAAGTTGCGGTCACGGGGGGCTGTCTTCCTACGGGAACCAGCCACCATTTCGTCTGCTACCCGGGCTGTGACATCTGTGGCTACGGCCCCGATGACCACCCACGTAGCAGCGTTAGTGATATGGGGAACTCTGCGAACGTAAACCCGCCAGCCAAGTGCTCACGGGCCGATCGCACCCCGATTCGCTCTTCTGAACGTTCCCCAACCGGCGGTGGCATACCGTTCGGATCCTCAGGCACGCACTCGGAAACGATGTGTGACGTAGATGAGATGTCGTTCGCAGCATCGGAGGGAGACTGGCATCCGACTCTGACGAATCCGAGCTCCCCCCCTAGGGGGGTCGAGCTCAGGAGGAAGAAGTGATGTCAGCCATGCTAATCCGGGGATATGTGGTTCCTGGGGGCGGAGCGCGGTGCAAACCGCGCCCACCCCGGGTGCCGTTTGTTTCCCGGAGGTGCATGAGGAGCTGTGTAAAACTAGGAGCGCTCCACGGATCGCTCCGGTCGAAACAGCTCCGACTCCCTCACTTCCCTCGAGGGTGGGGCAGCCAAAGGCTACGTCGAGATCCCCGGGTGGAACGTGCATCTGTGCCGCAGACGGCTGCCGCCTGGGGAGAATCGGCCACGCCTACCGTCCAACGCGTGTAGGACTTCGACATCTATGGTGCCGAAGCCTTGCGCTGCCGCGGACCGGGCTGCCTCCTCTCTCTACGCCATGGCCATCCTGCAGGTCCGCCAGGCCAGGGCGTTGAGAGAGCTCCACGAGGGTAAGGCCGACCCAGGTATAATGCAGGTTTTCTGTGCCGCCACTGACAGCGCTCTACGGAGCGACCAAGGTGGCGGCACGGGACCTGGGTCGGACGATGTCCACGGAAGTGGTCCAGGAGAGTCACCCCCGGCTGAACCTTGCGCAGATGAGTGACACCGAGAAAGTCCGCTTTCTTGTTACACCCGTCTCGCAGGGTGGGCTGTTGGTACACCGTCGAGGACTGCGCTCAGCAGTTTTTGACGGTGAAGAAGCAGACAGTGGCGATTAGCCACATTTTTACCACGCTGCGACTCGGCCGCCCTCAAGCCTCCGAGATCTCACGTCATGTCTGTTTCCCGACAGCCCAGGACCCCTTCCACATTGGCTCCGGTTACTGTGCCCCCCAGGTGGCACCCCGGAAGTCGAAGTCGAGGGGGAAACCTCACCCCGTCAGCTAACTTCTCACGAGAAGTGACACTGACGGGAAGACCCCAGGGGAGCAACATCGGGCCGACCTTCACAGCTACGGCTCTGATCAGTCGGTACAGGACGGCTCCTGCCTCGTCACCAAGCCGGGCCCTTCTCAGGGCCTGGCGCCCACTTACTCACAGAGAGTTTTCTGTTTCCCCTGGGAGTTCATTCCTGCCGATCGCACACTCCTCTGGACTGTGCCCGGCAAACCCGACCCCACGCCCTGGCGAGGCGTAGGGTCGTACACACACGACAGCTGCTACCACTCTCAATGACAGTGCGTGCAGCTGTCCCGCCAGGCAGGTAAGTAGGCAGAGCCAACCTTCCCTCCGGGGTCCCCCCCGCGACAGGGTTAACTCCGCCAGCCATTGAACCACCCTCCATGGGAATGGTGAAGCAGACCGTCCCCTTGGTCCCCCTGTCACAGTCCCTGGGAGCTCGAGAGCTGCCCACACTGTCTCGGTGGCTAGGGCAGACGGTCCGTCTTGGTTACTCGATCCAGTTCGCCAGAGACTCTCCCAAGTTTTGGGGCATCATCTCTCCCTCTGTCTGAGGCTAGGGACGCCTACATACTTCGGGTAGAGGTCACCACCCTTCTGGCAAACAGGCATCGAGTTCGTCCCTCAAACCAAGATGTTCGGTGGGTTACAACCCGCACTTCATCGTTCCCAAGAAAGACGGCGGGTTGCGCCCCGGAGGTCTGCGTACCCTGAACTAAGCACCTTCACAAGTTGCTGCTCAGGATGCTCACGCAGAGCGCGTCCGGACACCCATCAGGTGTCAGGATCGGTTCGTGGCAATCGATCTGAAATTCCTTTCGATCTGTCCCTGTCTCCACGGTCTTCATGAAGATCGTGGAAGCCGCCCTTTCTCCCTGAGGGGAGGAAGGTGTGCGGGGGTACTTAACTATCTCAACGACTGGCCTGACACACTCGTGAGATCTGTTATGTATACAAGGGGCCTGGTGCTCCGGCACCCAGATCGATTGGGAATCCAGGTCAACCGAGGAGGAAAGGACAAGCTCTCCCCAGGGCAGAGCATCCTCTTTCTCGGTAGGGAACTCAACTCTGTCACCATGTCGGCGCTACTGTCCGCAGTACGCGCCCAGCCGGTGTTGAACTGCCTGGAACATTTCAGGCAGACAGCGGTCCCCCTGAAACGATTCAGAGGCTCCTGGGCATGGCGTCCTCGTCGGGTGAGACCCCTCGGGTTGATGCACATGAGACCGCTCTAACACTGGCTTCAGAGTCGAGTTCCGAGGAGAGCGTGGCACACCGGCAGCAGGCGCATGGTGATGACGCCCTGCGGCCGACGCACCAAAACCCCTGGTCTTCCATGACTTTTTCTACGGACTAAGGTCCCTCAGGGCAGGTTATGAGGCAGTCGTGGTGACGACGGTGCAGTGTGTAACGGGCACGCAGGCGGGGCATTGGGCGAACCCCCACCTGCGCTGGCATATCAATTGCCAGGAGTTGTGGGCAGTGCTACTTGCACTGAGCAGGCTGCGGCCTCTCGTGCGGGACAAGCACGTGCTGGTCCGAGGACGGCACTACAGCTGTAGCGTACATCAGATCTTAGGGTGGCGTTCGCTCACAGCAGCTAACACAACTTGCTCGACGCCTCCTCCGGTGGAGTCAACAGGTGATCCGTTCCCTGTGGGCCACACTCACCTCGGGCAAACTGAACTAGACAGCCGACGCGCTCTCTTGTCAGTTTATGCCTCGTAGAGAGTGGCGACTCCACCCCCGCGTAGGCCACTTGGTACTCCCTGTCCGAGGCTCTCGACACGGATATCCTTGCGCACAGCTGACCGCGGGACGGGCGGAAGCACACCTTCCCCCCCCCAGGAGCCTCCTTGCACAGACACTGTGCAAGGCCAGGGTAGAGGAGCACCAAGTGTTATTGGTTACACCGCACTGGTCTAACCGCACTTGGCGTCAGAGCTGATGCTCTGGACAGCGACTCCCCCTGACCCATTCCCCTGACAGAGGACCTGCTCTCTCAGGGGAAGGACACGTTCCGGCATCCCAGATCAGACCTCTGGAACACCATGTCTGGTCTCTAGACGGGACGAGAAGTTCCTGAGTTGGCTACTCCCCCTCTATGGCGGAGACCATCACCCAGGCTAGGGCCCCATCTACTGGGTGGTTACACACCTCTAGACGGCGCCGCTTCTTGTCCTGGTGTCTCTCTCAACGAGAAAGACCCACTGAGGTGCTCGATCAGGATTGTGTTGTCCTTCTTACGAGACTGGAGACTAACATCTCCCCTCCACACTGAGTGTGTATGTAGTCGCTGTTGCCACTCATCACGACTCAGTTGATGGGAAGTTTCTAGGATGACACGACCTGGTCACCAGGTTCCTAAGGGGTGCGAGAGGGCGGCTCCCGCCTCATCTCCGCTCCATACCCTCTTGGGACCCTAAGGGGTCCTCGGGGGGGCCTCTGGGCCCCCCAAGAGCCCCTCGGAGGTTCCGATCTTCCTCAACCGAGTGAGACGGCCCTCCTGATGGCGCTCGCTTCCTTTCAAGAGGGTAGGGCACCTCCGAGCATCCTCCGTGTCCCCGGATTGCCTTGAATTCGGCCTTGGTAGCTCTCACGGTATCTTGAGACCCAGGCCCGGATGCGTGCCCAAAAAGTTCCCACTACTCCCTTACGGGGCGAAGTGGTGAACTTGCAGGCGCTCCCCATTGGGGAGGAAGACCCAACCCCTTCCGTGTTGTGTCCTGGACCGCACGCAGGGCCTCAGTAGCTCTGACCAGCTCCTTGTCTGTATTGGAGGACAGCAGAGGGGAAGGCTGTCTCCAAGCAGAGGTTGGCGCACTGAGTCGTGGATGCCGTTACGACGACATTCCAATCTCAGAATCTCCCATGCCCACTGAGGGGGGTATAGCCACCTCCTGGGCACTGGCAGAAGCGCCTCTCTAGCAGACATCTGTAGAGCTGCGGGTTGGGCTACGCCCATACACCTTCGCAGGGGTTAAAACAACCTTAGCGTAAACCCGGTGTCAGCCCACGTCCTGCGTGGCAACATGTAGGACTGGCATCCGGCGGGGCGTATGCCTGCGAAAGCATCACCCCACCCTCTAGGAGGCTGGGTCAGTGTGCTATCTACCTCTCTCTTTACCCTTTCTGGTTAAGGACAGGTACCCTATCCGCTTCCCTTCTTACCAACCACTTGGTTAAGAATAGGCATTCTATCCATCACTAAGCAAGCACCACCTGGGGGTTGGCTGGGGCAGAGCAGCCTTCCCCCTTAGGCCGGGATAACATGTGAGCCATCCCCTGGCTCTAACCGGACCTAGTGCTACCGGACGCCTGTAACACCCCCCCCCGTGGGCTGTTCCGTCTGATGTATCCTCATGATATGGTTCCCACTCCTGGTAACCCATGAGCTTCCCCAGGTGGACCTCCACCTCGCGGTTAACTACTCAGCCCGCACGTTCCATGCGTTCTCCTCCTAGGACGAGACCATACCTTATCCACCGTATTCCTCCCCACGGGTAGGAGGTGGCCTCTGCAGCGCATCCCTAATTAAGGAAGTTGCGCTTACCCGGTGTAAACCCGAGCCGGACGGCCTCTCGCCAGTAGAGAGCTAAGGCCTCCGTCCGTGAAAGGTTACCGGTCAGGGCTTCCCATCTTTCTCCTAGAAAGCTCTGGAACCCCCGACCACCACACTGGAAGGTTACAGTTTCGCGAAAGCATCGAGCTGACACGCCCAGGCTTGTTACCGTCGCTTCGCTAGAGATTGTGACGCGATACAGCGTTGTGGCGTTTTCCAGAGGGAACCCCATCTGTCGTCTTCGACACAAACGTCGAGAGACTGACAGAAAGGGAACGTCTCGGTTACGTATGTAACCTCGGTTCCTGATGGAGGGAACGAGACGTTGTGTCCCTCATGCCACTAACACGTATCGTATTCTGCTGCAGTCGTGAGAGGCTCTCAGGCTCTTCAGAACAAAGGTGAGTGAATGCTGCACGCCGGCTTCCTTTTATACCGGACATCCGGGGGCGGAGCCCGGCATGCAAATTTCATTCGCCAAATTTCATTGGCCTTTTCTATAGTAGTCAGAGGTGATTGGTTCTCAAGGGCGAACCCCATCTGTCGTCTTCGACACAACGTCTCATTCCCTCCATCAGGGAACCGAGGTTACATACGTAACCGAGACATTTTACTCTATGATGGATAGGCACTACATGATGTCCAGTGAAGCAAATGCTGCAACACCTTTAGCCTGCACAGAAAGAGTGAAGTTGACTGGACAACACCTGCTATGAAAAGTATTGTGTAACACAGAGAGCTGATAGTTGACCCTGTAGTTCTTTAGTGGAGATGAAGAAATTAAATAGATGACCAACAGGAGTTAAGACAATTATAAAAAAAGAGAAATCATCACATTCAACAGCAAACAGGTAAAATAGTATTTTGTGCACATAAGTATACAATGCAGTGCTTAGTAAACAAAACAAAAAAACATTGAAGTTAAAAGCAAGATTTACACAGCATATTACCGTTCGCACCTTTGAGAATCTAGTGCATTGGATCGTAAATATTTCCTCAGAGATGGAGGCAAATAGCTGCGTTCGCTATCTATTGACTATTGAGAGACCAATCATTGGTTCATTCATTTTTCAGTGGTTTCTGAACCAGTCACATCCAAAACATTTCCTGTTGTGAAAAATACAAATGGAAAATCAAATGGCTATATGCAGGAATAACACAAGATCGAAAATTGTGGATTTAAAGTACTTTAAGGAACCGATAAAAAGTGTTTGAAAGTACATAGATACAAGCATTATGTTTCAGCAGCGTGCACACCCTAGCAAAAACATTTTCACCATGTGCAGTTCAGACCATACATGAAGTCTTGATTATATCCACATATGATGTAATGTATATGTCTCAGGGGTCAAAAGAGGGCAATGCGCAATGTCTTTCTCAAATATCATTCATTTCTGAGATTAAGAGGATTATCACTTACTCATCATGTCCTCTCACGCTATTTTTTTTACTAACAGTATTTTCCATAGATCACATAACTGCAGGGTAAAAGTTTTAATTAGCAATTTTTTATATACTAAAAACACAATACGCATCGTGGCAAGAAAATGGTTGAGGTAATTAAATCGTCAAGGGAGGCAAAGAGGCGCTTTAATTAAGTTGCAAAAGCGGCAAATGCTAGAACCCCAGAGGAATTTCCGGAGGAATTTGACATAGCATGACTTATAATGTAATTATAGCTTCAATACAAAGATAAAACCAATGCAAACTAAACGCTTTCCTCACTGTGGAGTCATTTTCTCTCACAATCTAAAGAAATGAAGAAAGCTATCATGTAGATAAATGTGATGAAAATCTGAATTCCAATTATAACTGAGTGGTAAAACCTCACGCATTATTTGTGGCCAATAGTTATATGGCAAATATTGCAGATACAGTACGTATAAATCCAGGTGAGGCATTATTGTGATTTACCTCGAAAATGTCTCATTGAAGTCAAAAAGTAAAATATGTGCTTTTCTCAATAGTAACATTAAATCAGATGCATTTTTGTGCTCAGTGTTTTTAATCATTTAAAATATCACATCTAATACTCATAACTGTTAGCCTACATGAGACAGGTTTATTGATTTACATTTTAGTTTATTGAGAGGTTTTTATTCAAAGTGACTGACAAATAGGCGTAACAGAGAATTGTGCATACTGCCTTAATAAATATACATACAACAATACAGAATCTCATATATGTTATTATTTATGCGTATAAGGCCATATTTAATGTAAGATGACTCGCAGTACTCAGACGACCATGTGCTATTAGTTTTGAGCGGTCATTATCTTAGAATAACATACCTTGGAATGTCACAACTAGCCAAATTAATAAAGCAATAAGCCCCAAGAAGCAGTGGGTTACAGTGCATTTTATAACAGCTAAGGGCGTTGTGCTTAAAACCCCTTAGTTGTTTTAAATAAACTGTAACACACTGCTTCGCTTCACTTATTGCTTTTACAAAACGGTTATTCCATATACCTAGCAAGGTTTCATAAAATAAAGTAAATAAAGAGATATTTAGGCTACGTAATGGAGTCAGCTGTTATAAATCGGGGTATTTTATAACGGCTTAAAACTCGGCTCAGCCAATCAGAATCAAGGACCAGATCTGCTATATAATAATGCTATATAATAAACTGGGGTGAGTTTCCCGAACAACGACATAACTCGCTGATTAACCACCATAGTACGATGCATCGCTTGAGAAACTAACTAACTACTCATGACTGTTTCCCGAAAACATAGTAACTTTGTCACACATCTGTCGTTTGAACCACGTTGGTTCAACAACATAGTTGATGACGCCACATAGTTGGTGGAGCAATTCCGTCTCCTAATTAATCTGTTTAGATCGATTTAATGTCATAATATTGCTGTAAATAATGTACGCTGCATCTGAAAACTATTTTTGTTATCGCAATTATTTTATTTAACGATATTTAACTCATTCATAAGTTTCTTCCTACGTATCTCCACCCAGGGATTCCCCAGGGTCCTAGAGCACATATTTCCAGTTGTATGTGCACTTTGAGAAAAACAACGCTTCTATTTTCTTGACAAACTAAAAGATGTCAAATTGAATTTGTTTATTTAGAATGATGGATATAGAATGTATTGCATGTTGCTTGCTTACTTTGCTCAAAAGCATGATGTATGTTAGTCTACATGTCGTTATAATAAGGAACTATGCTTCTAACCACAGCTTTAGACCTGTAGTTCCATCAACGTAACTTTGCGATGCTGCTTGCGATTGATTGTTGGAACGATTGTTTCGGGAAACACTTGAATGTTTTTAAATTTAATGAACTGTAAATTGTCTTTGATGAAAAACATATTTTATAGGGTTTGTGTGCAGAGAAGCACATGGGAAGAGGGTATGAGTCAGCGCATTTCCGAAAGACTTTCACCATATGCGTTTATATAACTTATACAGCTCCACACTATACTACAGACTGTCTCTGAAGACCAAATCTGCTCTGTTTAATCACTGCATCACTGAATCAGAAACTATATTAGAAGACGAGGAACACCATCAGCATTCAGAGAAGTTCAGAGTTCACTCAAGTTTAAATACATAATAAATCCAATGTGTTGGGTTCAAGGAGGTTTATTATATAGTAAAATTCCCTCAAATCTGTTAGCCAGTAGGACTACTGAAAAACAGGTGCCAAAAGTATAAAGGCTTTTAAACAGTACCAATCATAGCGAGTTATATAAGCTAGTATTGAATCAAATCCCAGTCCCCTTCAAGATGGGTCAATGTCAGGATTCTGATAAACCGGCGTCAAAACACATCAACCTGTCATATAATTAAAAACAGGAGAAACAGTGACGGCATCCATTTCCAGTTTCTAGAGTGGCAGGAAAATGCTTCTCTTCACCTACGGGCATGGAAAGAAAAGGACACTTTTGGGCTGAATTGTGTGAATCGACATCTAATCTAAATCGACAATCTACAATTTTAAACATAATTTCTCAAAGGACTCTCTTTCAAGAGATATATATTATATATTCAAAACATTTGATGAACATTAAACACACTTAATGACTTACTTGACAGTGAAGCAGCAAGGGGGTATAAAGGCACAGCTGAGAATTACACTGTAAATATTGATGATTAAGATCAGTGTCTCTTAGAAGGTCAGAAAGACCTGCTCCTATCCCCAGCACTATTCCTTTTGAATGTAAATTATTTAACAGTATGTAAAAGCTTTTAAATATATTTAATTAATTGCCAATAATGGCTAAAGTTAAACATGAGCAAAATAGTATAGTGGTAGTTATATTGCATTATTGGACTGTGAAATGCAACATTTAATCAATTTAAGCTAAAGTTGATTTAGTTTTGTTGGCTTGCCAACCAGTAGGGAACAGATGTGTGGACTCCTCCGTCAAGGTCATGAAACATAGAAAATAAGTCTAATGGAGTGAATCACACAGCACTCAGTGCTTTAATCTTATAACATTGCTGGTTATAAAAATCAGGCTGTTTTTGTTTGTATTTCTGAGTTGAGCGCAGAAGGCAAAACAGTTGACGTTAGCAGTCAGATTGCTGTGCTAAGTCCCACATATTCATACAAAGATTTATTATACTGTAACTGCGCAGTATACTTTTTATAGGCTTATTTGAAAGCTTTTATTCTGACACACAGAAAGTTCTACAATATGTTGTCATTTTAACATCCAAATGTAGACAAATCGGATTAATAACATTTAATGACAGCTTAGACAAATAAGATGTAAAGCTGTCGTTAATAAGATACAAAAAAAGAAGGATTCCACTACACATTTGGTTGAGAAATAGTAGCATATACATTCATTTCAGATATGCATTGCCATTCAGAATTGAGTTGGCAGCGTAATGAACATACAAATATATTAATATATAAAGTATAATACAGTTTAATAGATTATCATATATTGAGTCGCATAGGCTCGGAGAAGAATCTCTTTGCAAACTGATCCAAAACCAGCTTCCTCTTCCCAAAGCTTCATCTTCAACCATCAGAAAAGACATTCAGTAGATCTGAAATCAATGGGAAGGGGATAATTTGTTAGAGCCATGTAAAAAAATAACAATAAACAATAAAATAAATGTCAGTATCTCTGTACTTTAATAGAGCTTCCCAAACATCAGAGCGGTATGATAGCCAAAATACAATTCTCTTTCTTCATCTTCAATAATCAGAAAATCTTAACATGATCTGTTTTTGTTTTTAGCAGAGCCCTTCTGACCTTTGAAACTTCACACAATATCTGTAAGGAAGGGTGAAAAGGTCAGAGGTCAGATTTGGGAAGCCCCCAAATGCAATCTGCACCTACTTCCAGGGATACATTTTTTATGTCTACATGGTATGCACATTCTCCAGAACAATGTACAAACCATGCATACTGTATTTAGACAAACACACAAAGAAGGATTTGTGTGCAACTTGATCAATACATAACTTTTAAGCCTTAACCTTCATGTCCCTAAACCCAGCTCCAAAACACCTCAGTGAGAATCTGACAACAGAAAGACGGGCTTTAAATATTTTAAAGATACTAAAATATTACCTGACATTGTAGAGCTCCACAAATTCTAGAAACTGCCTGTTTTGACGCCCCTCCCACAGAGGCATTTCTCTTTGAAAGCTAAAACATTGTGTTTGTTAATGTAATATTGATACTTGGCTTAGACACAGCCCTTCACAGTATGTCTGCTTGCCAAAGATATCGTAAACTGAAGGAGCATTGGATGGCAGAGCTTTCAGTGAATGAAGAAGCCTTTCAGCTTTACAATATAAGCCATTCAAGCGCGTCTGCTTCAGGTACAGTCGCAGATTGTGTGCCGTCACATCGAGGATGATTGACAGAGGGTGGCAGGTCAGATTTAATTGGACAGAACTCAGCACCTGCAGCATGACTGTGGATTGTGCAGCTGTACGATATATCTACAGCCATCACCTTTCTCTTCCTCTGTCCATCATATTCTCGCAGTCAACGTATTGACAAGTTCAGCAGAAACATTCATCTTGTCTTGCATCCTTTGTTTAGTTCCAAACTTGTGTGCAAAGCAACTTACTATCTGTAGTTGTTATTTTTACTTAGAGTTTATACACTCACCTAAAGGATTATTAGGAACACCATACTAATACTGTGTTTGACCCCCTTTCACCTTCAGAACTGCCTTAATTCTACGTGGCATTGATTCAACAAGGTGCTGAAAGCATTCTTTAGAAATGTTGGCCCATATTGATAGGATAGCATCTTGCAGGTGATGGAGATTTGTGGGATCCACGAAGCTCCCAAGGTACAGTATCTGGTGACTGTGGGGGCCATTTTAGTGAACTCATTGTCATGTTCAAGAAACCAATTTGAAATGATTCAAGCTTTGTGACATGGTGCATTATCCTGCTGGAAGTAGCCATCAGAGGATGGGTACATGGTGGTCATAAAGGGATGGACATGGTCAGAAACAATGCTCAGGTAGGCCGTGGCATTTAAACGATGCCCAATTGGCACTAAGGGTGCCAAGAAAACATCCCCCACACCATTACACCACCACCATAATTGCATTAATGAGAAATTGAACAGGTGCTCCTAATAATCCTTTAGGTGAGTGTATATAAAATCTGTAAGTGAGCCAGTCTGACTATCACTTTGTATTTAGGGAATGAAGAGTGATCTCTGTGGCAGACAAGGTCATGAGTTTGGGCTAGCTGTTCAGCTAAGTTTGCAGAGGCCACTTTGACAGTGGAATCCAAATCATTCAGTTCACTAAATATGTGCTTTGGAATTTGGACCTTGAAATTTGTGTTTAATGTGACATAACTACAGAGAAAAGTTAATAAAATCCTTTAAAATTAAAACGTACCGCTATCCAGTATAATAGATTGAATACTTTATTTTGATGCTCCCGAACAGACATTCCACAATCTACTGTAAGGAACCAGAATTAAAAAATGTACAATGTGGTCAGTACAAACATAGTCTGCTTTATCATTTCTCTTTCTTTAATATTTGATTCCTCCTACTCAGGGTTGACCGGGTTGAGTCTCCTTCCTGACAGACAGAGCAGCTAAATCTTGTCACATTTTACATGACAGTTTGTTTTCTGATGAAGAGCGTACGGATGGATCCCAAGCATCAGAGAAAGCCTCGTTTTGACTTGTGTTTAAATTATGGATGAGCGAAATCCCCAGGAGAACATGTGCAGTGAAGGGAAACTTCCTTGAAACACTGCTGCAGTTTTTATAGCTTAGTATAGGGATTATTTTGTTGAACAGTTTGAAAAGCTTGCAGAAGGATCTTGGGAATGTGACATCCCTTAAGGTTCAGCTATTTTTTTTAATTTTGCAGTTTTCATCAGAAACTTGGATTTTGTCAATTTAAGAAATAAAGTCATTCTGAAACATATGTATTATGTTGGTTATATATATAAATATGGATATTTCACACAATCTTTCCAACTTTTTACTATTACTGTCTATCACTGTCAACATTGTCTGTTACAGAGAGATTTCGACTTACAAAAAGTTTGGTTTTATCAAACTTCACTTTAGCATTAAAAATTGACAAAGAGTAAACCATTGTAAAATGATCACATGTAAGTTTTCCTGTAGCTCAGTGGTAAGAGCATTGCATTAACAACGCTAGGTTGTGGGTTCGATCCCAGGGGATTGCAAATACCTATGTATAAATGTATAGGATAATGCAATGTAAGTCGCTTTGAATTAAAGCGTCTGCCTAATGCATAAATGTAAATGTAAGCAACACATGATTTAGTGGAGAACAGTGAAGTAAGGTGGAGTTGCTATGGAAACGTACAGCAGCTCTTCTCTCCTATATCTGACACTGACAGTCAAGTTCAATTTAAAATGAAATACATTATATTTCATTTCATTTTTCCTGATATTCTGATACACATGTAGTCAGATGACTTACAGTGTCCATAATCTTGATTTTAGAGAAGGCGACAACAGTGACCGTTGGTGACAGGAAGGGCGTGTCTAGCGACGTAACAAAGTTGAGATTTGCTCAACTTTATGCAAATGATGAGTGACTTTCGGGACTACTACCAATTGGAGTAAAGCAGACTTCCTTGATGTCTATCTGTGATATCAGTGTCTTATGTGCGTACACACAAACACACACTTGGGCCGCTCTGTGCAATGAGTATGAGTGTGAATAGCTACAGAGAAAGAGAGAACAGATTCTTCACTCCTCTTTAACCTTCCCTGTATGGCTGACCTTCCTCTTCCATCTTTCTCAATTTAAGAAAGACCAAGAAAGTCAGTCTACAAAGTTAAAAACTCTGAGTTTGTATTACTTACAGAAGGCAGACATTTTCTTTCTTTAAGGGATAGTTCACCCAAAAATAAAAATTGTGTCATCATTTACTCACCTTACAAATCTGCATAAATGTCTTAGTTCTGATGACAGAGAAAGATACTTGGAAGTAGTAGGAAATATATATTCTGAAGAATGTATGACAACAAACATTTCTGGGGCACTTTTGACTACCATGGTAATTTTCCCTACAGGGGTAGTCAATAGGGTTCAAGAACTGTTTACAAATAAATGTTTACAGGTTTGGAACAACTAGATAGTGAGTAATTCATGACAGAATTTTCATTGGACTATCATTTTAAAGAAGACATTTTAGATTGGTTTGAAGGGCTTTATTTATTTAAGTGTGTTATTCTATGCTAAAATATTTTATTCAACATTTTGAGCAACATTAACTCAGAAATGGCACATAACACCTTTTTATTCTAGGTATTTAAAAGTGTCACAAACATTAACTGGGTGTTCAAGGGTTACTTTGAGCAGTTTCAATTTAGGCCTGAGTGGATATAGTTTGTAGTTCTGTGGTTATGTTAAATATCACGGTTGAGTGACCGGCTGCGGGTTAGCTCCGTATGGGAGAAGTCGATTCATTGCGTACCCTACCGTGCCAACAAAGCCCAGCGGTCTCAGCATCCTCATCTCCGCCCGTGAAAGTGGGTCATTGAGGCCGTCGTTAAAGAGCACCGCTAGTTCCGCCTCCCCAAGGACCATCTCCTCTGCAGCCTCCAGAAACTTGTCGACAAACCCCATGAGGTCGGAGTTCCCCTGGTGAATACCACAAAGGAGGTGAGCCTGGCGAGATCGGGCTGCGTCCATGGCTGAGTGCTGGGTTCAGATGGGGCTCGTTCATTATGTCAAGGGTGGATGCACAAGGAGAGAACCCAGATGCATGCAGCGTTTATGGGGTTAATATAAACAAAGATTTATTTAAACTCAACACAAAGACCCACATGGGGGTAAACAACAATGACAAGGGGAAATGATATAACAGTCAACAGAAACCTAAACTAACTACAACTGCACTAAAACAATAGGCCTACTGACAAAACTTACACTTGACTAGACTTGGATATTTTCACAGGAAGGAACAAGACGCAACGTCATCAGAGACACGGAGGCAAAAGAACAAACCGAACGAGCACAGAACAGAAGAAACAAGGGGAATATAGGGAAATAATATAGGGGAAACTAACAAAGGATAATTAACAAGGGACAGGTGTCGGGGATGAAACACTAATGGAAGGCTAAACGGGGAAACAAGAGGGGCTGGGCCAAAGATGAGACCAGAGAGAGCGCAAGCCATGTTAGAACCAACAATAACATGCCTCTCTCCACACAAAACATGAGGCTCTGCCATGATCCTGCCACAAGACCAAGAAAGATATGACATGATGAGGCAGAATCATGACAGTTAAAGGTCCAATGTGTAATTTTTTAGAGAATCTATTATTTACCTCATTTTTTCTCATTTTGTTAACAATATATAAGAAGAAAAAATACATGCGGGTGAGTAAATGATGGTTGAATTTCAATTATCCCAGAGTATCACTTCAAATTACGCAAGTAAGCCTTAACTTTACTTTGATGTATCAGATTTAAACTTCATAGCCCTCGAAATGTCTATACTAAGTGAAACAGCCTCAGAGTAATACCAAAACAGCCACTAAACAGTGCACAAAATGACAAACATTCTTCAGAAGAGCTCTTATATTACTTCCTAGATTAAATTCTTGCAATTGACCTCCGCCCTTCAAGAAGCAACAATTACAATTCCCACCAGATAATTTAGTCCAAATGTAGGTCAGAAAGTTAAAACTTCTATCCTTTATAACATACATTGATGTGTCTGTGGGGAGAAGCTATTCAGACAGAATTACCATCCACACAGCACTGGATATATGGACCTTTACCTCATCTTCTGGCTGCTGTCCACAATCTCTCTTCACACTTCTGCACAGACGTTCCTTTTGCATATCAATTACATTCACTCTGCTCAAAACCACTATCAGAGTTACAGGTGAAATCTGTAGCCTTTAAACTCACCAAGGTACTTTTCACTTGCTTTAACTTTCTTTGTATACTTGTCTGCTACTTTCCATGTGACAATACAAGCTTACCGCAATGTTTTCTTGCTTTAACACAAAGTGGTACACTTGATACGGCATTCAAAACATAAATGCAAACGCTATCTTGCTCTCTTAAGAAGACATCAAGCAGGTGGTTGGAAGCATAAACAGGGTGAAATGTTTATAGCCCTTTAAAGGCCTTAATCCACAATTGATGCATTATCAGAGGGAACAGAAAAGAAATAAAATGTTCCAGGAGCTATTTGTTTGCTTGCAGAGTAAATTTCCTCTATGAAAATACTAATTTGATGAATCGATCAATACTGGTGGTGGTATATTGCAAAAATGATGTAACATTGTGTGGGATAATACAGATGCTCTAGATACAGTATGATGAGTATAACACAATAGAGACAGTCTCTGAAGACTTAAACAGTATATAAAACGAACGTTGTCTTGTAGTGCCTTCCCAAAAAGGGAAATATCACTCTCATGTACCTTCTCTGGATCTGTTCCACATTTGTGGAATGATCTGCCCACTGCTACAAGATCAGCAGATTCTGTTGCCATCGTTAAGAATCGGCTGAAAACTCATTTCTTCTGTCCTCACCTGACCGAATAGTTCTGACTTCTATTTCTTTTCTACTCTTTGTATTTAAAAAGAACGTAGTTTTGTTTACTGTGGTTTGCAATATGAGACCAGTTTTACTACACTTATGCGTTTTGTTGTCCTTGTGTTGTTCTAATTGCTTCTATTGTTTACCTCATTTGTAAGTCGCTTCGGATAAAAGCATCTGCTAAATGACTAAATGTAAATGTTATACTGTATACCAGCTGCAGAACAATACATCAATGAGAGATCATTGTCCTGGGAAAATACGTTTTTGGACTAGATTGAATGTGTCCTGCTCAGAATTAAATGTATTTATTTTGCCATAGCTAAGGGAACAATGGGGAACCCAGGTCCAAAACATACACTCAAGTCTTTACACCATGCCTGTTGACTTCTAGCACCATGGACAACTCACTCAGTTTATTCTGTCCACTTCAGCACCATGGTCAGCTCCATTATAGTACAGTACTTGTGTTGACTGGTGCTCACCTGAAACAAGACTTCACACAAATTGTCATAATACACCAAACATGTATTTTTGTTGATGGAACTTAAAAGGTGATTTTGTTTAAAGAACGTCGAGGCCACTCTTATATTACAGTGAATGGGGCCCCAAAACACCCCAAAAGTATTGTAAAAGTAGTTTGCTGTATTACAAGTCATCTATATGAAATAAGCCAAAATTGAAATGCATTCCTTGAACTTCCACTCCAAAGGTTTGAAATGGACTTAAAACGTTGAAATGTTGTTCAAATTGAAGAGAGTTTAGAATCATCAGTTACTACAGTGGTGAATGTACAGTATAAGACGTTTGATGTCACATTGTTTGATATAAGGACTGAAATTCATATACTGTATATGTTAAGTTTAATTAATTAAGATTGAAGATAGTTCCTCTTGAGACAGCTCTTGCCAATATTAATTATTTAAACCAGCACTGTATACATTTACCTTGTGATACTATGGTAAAATTTAGACCAGGGGCAGGTTCTTCTTCACAACGCTTTCAAATATCTGTAAAGCATATATTTATGTAGCAAGCCACTAGACATGGGTAGAGATTAAAACAGTTAATGTAATGTCTCTGTCATGTTGCACAACTATTATCAAAGGTATAGTTCACCCATAAATGGAAATTATGTCATAACTTGCTCACCCTCTAGTTGTTCCAAACCTTCATAAATGTCTTTAAGATATTTGGAAAAAGATATTTGGAAGAATGCTTGTAACCAAACAGATCTCATCCCTCATTGACTCCCATAGTATGTATTACTATGGCAGTAAATGGGGGATGAGATTTGTTTGGTTACTGACATTCTTCCAAATATCTTTCTTTGTGTTCAGCAGAACAAAGACATTTATAGAGGTTTGGAACAATCTGAGGGTGAGTAAATTATGAAAACATTTTAATGTTTGGGTGAACTATCCCTTTAAGTCTATGTTCTGCTGTGAGTGACTCACAGGATCATTGTTGGCATTTTACTGGGCATATGGACACAGTGACATCATGAACCAAGACTGAAATGATGACATGACAACTTGTTTGTGTTTGTAACCGCATGTGTGCGTGTGCATTGGAAAATCTCATTAAAAGTACCATTTTAGTAACAAGCACACAAACAAATCAAATGATGAAATAAGGAAACCGTAATGGCCCCTGTCTGAAATCCAACACATCATTATTTTTCCATTTCTCAGCTATAATTATTTGTCCGGCGAAAAAAGACACTTACCAGAAAAAAACATAAAAGACTGACATAAAAGACTGACAACAAAACAGTGACAAACACAAAATAAGATTTTAAAAACAATAGTTAGAATTAAATTAACATCTCCTTATTCAGGTTTCAAATGATATCTCTCAACTGTTTATCAGTTTCCCAGCAAAAATGAACAAAAGATGGTATTTTCTATAACGACACTATTATAAATTGTAAGAATAGCCAAAGAGCACTTTTACAGAGCAAAGGTTTGACGTCATGTACGTCAATGTCATTGATCGATCTTGAATCAGCATAAACTGTCTGAGGAGAGGTTTCGACAGCATCCGCTTTTTGAACACTTCTTTTCATATTTATAATTACAGTGCTGGCCAATTTTGACTTGAATTTTGGTTTATAAATAAAGATCAAAGGAAAATGTAATCTGAAGGAAAACTTAACAGTACACTATACTATAGATAATTATCAGTGCACAAACCAGTCCTAATGTATGAGCCAATTTAGTCGACAGTTCAATTTGAGGGTTTGTTTAAAGCTTTTAACTTTTCATTAGATGTGCAAACCAATTAAGATAAGACCAGAAAAGGATAAACTATGCTTCAAGGACACAGAATGTGTTTTGATTTGTGCATCTAAGGACCAAACAGAGATAACTGTTTTCATTACGAAAGGTCATTCAATTAACACGCCAGATACAGTATATAGACAAGCCTGATAGATCATTTTCAATGTGGCCGATTTTCCTCAGCATCCATTATGTGACCAACAACATTAATCAATAAATGAAAATACATGGGCACACTGAGCATTTTAAACCTCAGTGGTGCAAAAACATGTTTACTACACTGTATATGTACTGAAACATGTTCTTAACAAAAGCCTCGACAGATTTTTGTCTAAAAATAATAACTTTAAGTCCACTTGATGATGTCATCAAGCCCTTATGATGTGTTGCATCAGAATGAGATGAATGATAATGAATTAAACATACATTTTTAAAGTCCTTCATATTCTCAGATAATCACATAGTATTTTCAAAGATGGAGCATATGTAGAATAATCTACACACTAAAAAAAATCTGTGAAAATAGGGCAGAATATACTGTATTAATATGAAGGACTTTTCCGTTTTTATTTTTACAGTTGTTTGACCTGTATTTTACATTTTGCACTGCATTAAGTTACAGTTTAGCATCAACGGAAATGTCCGTAAAATAAAGGAAAATGTAGCGGTCATTTTCTGCCCCAAAATGTACGTTATTCCTTTTTTTACAAGATTATTTTTACAGTGCAGAGTATGTGGTAAATAATTGAAATGCATATATTGGATGCACTAAGTAAAAAGTCATTTCCTTGCATAGTGATTGGGTTTGCTTTGGTAACAAAAATGATACATGTACTAACTTCCAATCTAACAAGATAGGACAAGGTAGAGAAAGACTAGGAAAAATGAGAGAGAGAGGAGCCACAAGAGTGAGCGCCCTAAGTGTCAGAGAATGTAATTATGACTTACACTGAGGGAGTGGGAATTTGATCAGCATGCTGCTCTGTTGATCATCTCCGCACAGCGGTCTAGACAACGTGAGCAGGGTATCAATGCATGAGGGAACATTCCCATACAAACCCATACTGAAATTCCACACATTTACTAGACATAACTCAATTACATTGTATTCAACTGAGACCTATCAGGAGATAAATCATATTTATCATTTGTGCTAGCTTGAGGACCAATATTGTGGTTGGAGGAGAGATTATATTGCTTGAAATTAGCCAATAAAAATAAAACATGAGTGGTCTGTATAAAGCAATTTTCAGGAGGTTTGCTGTTTGTCTCTGAAAGATACTTCATGAAGGCTTTTATTTGTTTAATCTGAGTGTGCAGTTGCTGGTAGAACCCGAAGCAAAGTTGCACTTTAACTCTGATCTACGGACAGATTTACCCAGTCTCAGCCACCATGGCAAGAAGAACCACAAACCTGGTCTGAGTGCTAAAGGAGCAACCGTGCTACTATTGACTGAGCCTTTTAATTTAGGGTGTGAAATGGGATTTAAATGATCTCTCTACTATCAGCCAGTGTCAGCAGGGGCCCCTGACATTCATGGCAGACAATCTCATTAGTCTTGCACAAAGCTCTTGAATTCAATAAAGCAATTACCACGTATTGTGGAAACTGGACCAACAAGCACATTAAAAAAAGACATATTAACTTGACTGTTTATGAAAGTAGCTACGTATAATTTGGACTGGTGAGAACAGTCTGTGTGTAAACACACATTGAAGTCTGTAAATGACCACAATAAAAAGCATAGAAAACCATGTAAAACCAATAAAAGGCAATAAAAGCCTTTTATTATGTAAGGAATAATTGATGACGGGCCGTTCAATTATTCGAAAGTTAATGCACACCCAAGGTGATAATTGCTTTGTACCACCAGCCTGACAAGCGGGTTTGTGATCGGCGCCGTAATGGCTGCTGGACCGGATGGCTGCTTGCTGGAGCTGGATTAACTTCCCCTGTTGCAAGTCGTGTCTATGGTGTATTATGTGTATTTGTTTTTCTCCCCACATTCCTCATGTTATGCTGTATTTTTCTTCTTAAATCCATTTCGTTACACTGTACTCGTATATGTGTAATGACAATAAATTGAATCCAAATCCAAAATCCAAATCCAAATAATGCGACCACGACGTTAATGCACAACTCAGGTGCATTACAGGACTACTTTCTTGCGCATCTCATTTCAAGCGCCCGTTAGAGCGAACGGACTCGGAAGCTTGAGCCATGTGGTGGGTGTATGTGTGTGAGAGAGAGTGTGTGTGTAAGTGAGAGAGTGAGTGAGTGTGAGTGTGAGAGAGTGTGTGTGTGAGCGAGTGAGTGAGCGAGAGACCGCGCCCACACCTGCGTGTTTGCAGCAATGTTATTGCCAGTGATAATAATATTATTTATTCCTAGTATTGTTTGTATCACAGCATTAAAAAAACCACGCAAACTTTTGAAAGAGTAGCTCTATCTAATATATTTGTTATCAGTTATAAGCGGCATGAAGAGGAATACGAACCAGTAGGCTATCAGTGTTTATTAATTCATTTTCAAATGAATTTTGTTTTCCTATGTAGTTAATTTATTCGTTCGATTTCATTATATGTATTTCTATATTGTTTTATAAATGTTTTGTTTATTAAAACGAAACGTTTCCATTAACAGTAAAGTTTGAGATTATAAACATCAGATCAAGAGCAGGGTGCTGTGTGAGGTGATGGCCTGTAGGCTACACTATAACCTTTCTGTTATTTAAACCTGGAGAAATAATATGGAACTGTAATGCGGTCAACATACCTGTAACACCTTCAAAGGTATGCATTTACTGAAAGTTAATGCATACCCAAAGAACGTTTGTCAACCAATCAGATTGAAGCATTCAACAGCCCCCGTGGTATAATAACTGATAATCAATTGTTCCCCCGCAAGTCAGTCCCAGGGGTTTTGGTACGATCCTTGCTTAGGTTTAGTTTGATCTGGAACGCCATCATTAATAATAGTGGAGATGCCTGATAATGACAAATATTTTTGTGACTGTTGACTTCATCAAAAATGTGAAAATGTCTAATGAATATTGTTATTATTAGCTGGAGGCATAGTTAATATTATACAGCAGGTGGATTGTCGTTCAGCCAATTTTTGTATTTATTTGCCTCAATATTTGCTTATTATGTATGTCGATATTGTGTCAGATTTAAACAATAATGTATAAATGCAACCTAGCAAAATTGCAAAAATCTGTGCATCATTGGGGTTGAATTTGGTTCTTGCACATCTCAAGACCAAAAAAAACATAATAAACCAATGGATTTTAATGGTAACATTTACAGTATACATTAACACCTTAGTAAACATTTGTCCCATTTATTAACACAGGCTGATATAAACTTGCATATATAAATAACAAACTGGAGTGGCTAAGAAGACTTAGCAGCCATCTACCAGGACATTTTAGAGCACTTCATGCTTCCTTCTGCTGACAAGCTTTATGGAGATGCTGATTTCATTTTCCAGCAGGACTTGGCACCTGACCACACTGCCAAAGGTACCAAAAGCTGGTTCATGTCAGGATCCTGTCCTTCCTTTTCTTGGTTTTCGTGCCTTGGGGACAGGGTCGTAACAGTACCATGTCTTGTGTGTGTTTTTACCCGATTGCATTCCTGTTCGTGTCGCTTGTAAAAGACTGTTCCCCTTCAGTCGGTCTCTCGACGTTGTGTTGAGAGACGACTGGGGTTTGATCTTGAGAACCTATCATCTCCGAGAGGAATTTCTAAACGCCAATAGGATTGGCGAATGGCACGCCCACGCCAGTCTCCGCCCTATACGGGTATAAAAGGAAGATGGCGGCGGTCATTCACTCACCTTTTGTTCTTCGGAACTGTTTTGCACTATATGTGGCAAATTTATTTTCTTCGAGAGAGTCTTTCTTCTCCTGCCGGCGCGACGCGGAAGCAGCGGATCCCTGGGTGTGAAGACGGCCTTCCCTTCGACTTCCCGGCAAACTCCCACAGAGCCTTTACTAAAAGAGCAAATTTCTACAGCTGTGAGCATGGCTCGCAGCTGTGTCCTTGGGTGCGGCAGACTCATTCCCGAGTCAGACGGCCATGAAACCTGCGTCACATGTTTGGGCGTCAAGCATGCTGAAGCAGGTTTCGTTGACACGACATGTTCTATCTGCGAGGACATGTCTATCAAGGTGTTGCGGTCACGGCTGGCGACGTTCTTCGGAACTGTTGCCGCCAACCCGCTCGCTTCTCAGACGAGTTCGGCTGCCGCTTGGCGAAGTCGACCGCCTCGACGAGCAGCGGGGGTGATATGGGGACTGCTATGGATGTCGCTTCGCCAGCTCCGGCTCGGTAGACCGTTCCATAGCGGGCAGACTCGCAAGAGGGATGAGGACGAGATCTCTGTCGCGGCATCGGACAGCTGCCTACTGGCATCAGACGGTGACGATCTTTCCGAGCTCCCGCCCACAAGCGGTAGAGCTCGTGAGGGGTCCGACCCGGAGATGTCGGCCATGCTAGCCCGGGCAGCCGTGAGTATCGGGTTGCAGTGCGTTACCCCGCCCTCCCCGAAACGCTCGCGGCTGGACGAATGGTACCTGGGTACGGGTCGCGGCCAAAAACCGCGAACCACCCCGGTACCGTTCTTCCCGGAGGTGCATGAGGAGCTCACGAGGTCGTGGAATGCACCCTTCTCGGTGCGTTCTACACTCGTGGGCTCGGCGGCTGTGACTTCCCTGGATGGCGGGGCGGCCCGAGGCTACGTTGACATCCCCCAGGTGGAGCGTGCTGTAGCGGTGCACCTATGCCCGCAGACGGCTGCCACCTGGAGGGGTCAACCTAGACTCCCGTCCAGCGTGTAAGCTCTCTTCGACCCTAGTGTCGAAAGCTTATAACGCTGCTGGACAGGCCGCTTCCGCCCTCCACGCCATGGCGATTCTCCAGGTCTTTCAGGCTAAAGTCCTGAAGGATCTGGATGAAGGGAAGCCCGACCCCACTCGCATGAGTGAGTTGCGATGTCCACTATGGTGGCCCAAGAGAGGCATCTGTGGTTGAATCTTGCGCAGATGGGTGAGGCACAGAAGGCCCGCCTTCTGGATGCCCCCATCTCGCAAGCAGGGCTGTTCGGTGACACCGTGGAGAACGTAGCACAACAGTTCTCCGCGGTGCAAAGCAGACGGAGGCAATACAGCAGATATTGCCTCGCCGCGGCGTGACCACCCATCGGTCGTCACGTCCCCGAGCGCCGCCTGCTTCCCAACAGCCCCGCCCCTCTGCTGTGGCTCCTCCGGTTCCGGCGCCCTTCTTCCCATTTTTTACCTTTTCAGGGCCCGGCGCCCACCTCCTCGTTAAGAGAGTTGTTTTCCCTGGGTTTCCCTCTTCCACAGCACCCTTCGGCGCGCAGTGGCGAGGATGGACGGCGCGGACGACCACAACCTCCACGCGACGTTGCGTCGACCAGCGCCACGAGACAGGTAAGTCAGCAGAGCCGTCAACCTCCCAGGGATCCGTCCCGGTGCGAGGTGACCGCTCTGCCAGCCACCGCACCACTTTCTATACAGGAATCGTTCCTCTCGTTGGCTTCTGGTTGCGGCGGAAAACGCATCCCGTGTGGTTAGACCGAACGATCTATCTCGGTTATGCGATCCAGTTCGCCAAGCGCCCCCCGAAGTTACGGGGCATTCTGTTCTCCGCAGTACGAGGAGAGAATGCCCCCGTGCTTCGGAGAGAGGTCGCCGCCCTGCTGGCGAAACGCGCGATCGAGCCCGTTCCCATAACCGAGATGTCCTCCGGGTTCTACAGCCCGTACTTCATCGTGCCCAAAAAAGGAGGAGGGCTGCGCCCTATTCTGGATCTACGCGTCCTGAACAGGTACCTGCACAAGCTACCGTTCCGGATGCTGACTCAGAAGCGCATCTTGGAGTCGATTCGGCACCAAGATTGGTTCGTGGCAATCGACCTGAAGGACGCGTACTTTCACGTCTCTATTCTTCCTCGACACCGACCGTTTCTACGGTTCGCGTTCGAGGGGAAGGCGTATCAGTACAGGGTCCTGCCATTCGGTCTGGCCCTGTCTCCACGGGTTTTTTTTAAAACTCGCCGAGGCCCCCTAGCTCCCCTCAGGGAACAGGGCGTGCGTATACTCAACTATCTCGACGACTGGCTTATTTTGGCACACTCGCGAGATGTGATTACGCAAAGGGATCTTGTGCTCAGGCACCTAGACCGTTTGGGCCTCCAGGTCAACCGGGAGAAGAGCAAGCTCTCCCCAGCGCAGAGCATCTCTTATCTCGGGATGGAACTAGACTCTGTCCGCATGTCGGCGCAGCTCACTACCGAGCGTGCACAGTCGGTGCTACACTGCCTGGCACTAGTCAGGCAGGCCACAGCGGTCCCACTGAAACTATTTCAGAGGCTCCTGGGGCACATGGCGTCCTCGGCCGGGGTAATCCCGCTCGGGTTGATGCACATGCGACCGCTACAGCACTGGCTTCAGAGTCGGGTTCCGAGGACGGCGTGGCACCGCGGCACAAGGCGGATTACGATCACGCCCAGTGCCGACGTACCCTCATCCCTTGGGCAAAACTGTCCTTCTTGCGAGCGGGGTCCCGCTCGGCAGGTTTCGAGGCGTGTCGTAGTCACGACAGACGCCTCCCTGCAGGGATGGGGGGCAGTGTGCAACGGGCACACAGTAGCAGGGCGGTGGACGGGCCCCCGACTGCGATGGCATATAAATTGCCTAGAGTTGCTGGCAGTCCATCTAGCACTGAAGAGGCTACGGCCCCTAGTGCAGGACAGACACATGCTAGTCCGGTCGGACAGCACGTCTGCCGTGGCGTACATCAATCACCAGGGCGGCATACGCTCACGGCAGATGTCGCAACTAGCCCGACGCCTCCTCCAATGGAGTCAGCAGGTGACCAAATCCCTGCGGGCCACGTTCATCCCGGGGAACCTGAACCAGACAGCCGACGCGCTTTGCAAGGTCAGGGAAGAGGAGCACCAAGTCTTGTTAGTTGCGCCGTACTGGCCCAACCAGCCTTGGTTTCCAGACCTCATATCTCTGGTGTCAGCTCCCCCCTGGCCGATTCCCCTCTCGAAGGACCTTCTTTCGCAGGGGAAGGGCACGGTTTGGCACCCCAATCCGGGCCTCTGGAACCTCCACGCCTGGTCCCTGGACGGGACGAGGAGGGTTTAAGTGGCTTGCCTCTGGCAGTCCAAGGGACTGTCATGCAGGCTAGAGCCCCCCCGCCACGCGGCGTTTATACGCCTACAAGTGGCGTCTCTTCTCGTCCTGGTGTTCCTCCCTTGGAGAGAACCCACGGAATTGCCCGATCGGGTCGGTGTTGGCCTTCTTACAGCAGAGATTAGAGAGTAACCTCTCCCCATCCACCTTGAAAGTGTATGTAGCCGCTATTGCCGCTCATCACGATCTGGTGGAGGGTAAGTCTCTTGGTCGACACGACCTGATCATCAGGTTCCTCAAGGGTGCGAGGAGGGTGAATCCACCTCGACCGCGCCCTATACCCTCTTGGGATCTTAATGTGGTCCTACAGGGCCTGGCTATGGCCCCGTTTGAGCCCCTCGGAGATGCCTCTCTTCCTCATCTTACGATGAAGACGGCGCTCCTGACGGCGCTCGCGTCTATCAAGAGGGTCGGGGACCTACAGGGCTTCTCCGTGTCCCCGGGATGCCTAGAATTTGGACCTGGTAACTCTCACGTTGTCCTGAGACCCAGGCCAGGTTACGTGCCCAAGGTCCCCACCACTCCCTTCCGGGATCAGGTGGTGACCTTGCAGGCGCTCCCCTCCGGGGAGGAAGACCCAACCTCTGATGTGTTGTGTCCTGTACGCGCACTGCGCCTCTACATAGACCGCACACAGAACTTTAGGAGTTCTGAGCAGCTCTTTGTCTGTTTTGGGAGACAGCATCAGGGGAGAGCTGTCTCGAAACAGAGGCTGGCGCACTGGATTGTTGATGCCATCTCCTTGGCGTACAAATCCACGGGCCAACCTTGCCCGCTTGCAGTGAGAGCCCACTCCACACGGAGTATGGCCTCCTCGGGCGTTGGCCCAGGGTGCCACCCTGGCAGACATCTGTAGAGCTGCGGGTTGGGCTACGCCCAGTACCTTCGTGAGGTTCTACGATCTCCGAGTGGAACAGGTGTCAGCCCGTGTCCTGCTAGGATAGGGGCCGGCATCTGGCCTGGACGTACGCCTGCGAAAGCGCCTTCTCCCCTCTTCAGGTGAGTAACGTGCGCTATTTGCCTCCCTACTATTCCCCCCTTAGGGTGAAGTATAGGCATCCATCACTAAGCATGGCATTTGGTAATAGATCGGGCGGAGCGATCTGTTGGAACCATGTCCAGTACTGGTAGAGTCACCCCTAGTCAGGCGGACCCCTATACTTGGACTAATGCCCCATACGTAGTGACTCCCCTACTGGGTAGTCCCGTATGTAGATTCTTCACGTTTTCCCCTATAGGCGAATCTGTGACCTCCCCTCCGGTGGCTCTCCACCGAGTATACTGTCCCCCGAATCGGGTTGACACATTCCTGCATGCGCTCTCCCCAGGGGAAGACCATGCCTTATACCTCCACATGTACCTCCCCACGTGGCAGGATGTGGGCTCCGCAACACACTCTTCAAGAGAGAGTAGTGTTTTTCCCAGTGCGGCCCGGAAGGGACCTCGTTACAGGGGTAACGCCACCTTCCGTGATGACCGTCAGTAGAAGCTTCTTAGTATGTCTGATACGGAATCCACTGGAAGATTACATCTCGCGATAGCGCTCAGTCTTGACTCGCAAGGCCAGTCACTGTCGCTCCGCTGGAGATCGTAATGCGGCGTAGTGCCGTGGCGTGTGTAGATACTTCCCCAGTCGTCTCTCAACACAACGTCGAGAGACCGACTGAAGGGGAACGTCTCGGTTACGTATGTAACCTCGGTTCCCTGATGGAGGGAACGAGACGTTGTGTCTTCATGCCACACCACTGCGCCGACCCGCTGCAGTGACCAGGAGACTCTCTCTCAGGTTCCTCAGCACAAAAGGTGAGTGAATGACCGCCGCCATCTTCCTTTTATACCCGTATGTACGGGGCGGAGACTGGCGTGGGCGTGCCATTCGCCAATCCTATTGGCGTTTAGAAATTCCTCTCGGAGATGATAGGTTCTCAAGATCAAACCCCAGTCGTCTCTCAACACAACGTCTCGTTCCCTCCATCAGGGAACCGAGGTTACATACGTAACCGAGACGTTTTCCTGTTTGGACTTTCCCTATTCGTGTCTTGGATTATTAATTGGATTAAACCTGAACCCCATACTTTTCAGAAGCCTGACATTTCTTTATAAAATATACTTTTTTTAGTGATTTTATGTAATATTCGGAATTTCTGAGACATTTTTGTGAGACATGAGAAATTTTGGGTTTTCATTATCTGTAAGCCATGATCATCAACATTTTAAGAAATAAAGGCTTGAAATATTTCACGCTATGTTTAATGAATCTATATAATATATGGGTTTCACTTTCTGAAATGAGTGACACAATTTTTCTTACCTAATTCATGATATTCACATTTTTTGAGATGTACCTGTACTGCCTATTGTCCTTGTGTCTAATATTGTCCTTTTTGTCAAATGTGTATTGTCTCTCACATATTTTTTTAGGTTTTGTTACCTGTGCCTTGTCACTTTTTTAACCTGTATGTGCATTGGAAGCTTCTGTCACTAACACAAATTCCTTGTGTGTCCAAGCACACTTGGCAATAAAGCTGTCTAATTCTGATTATGATAAATATATATAAATACAGTTGTTCGGTTTGGTTGTGTTAGTTGATGTACACAATGTTAAGGGAAAAACGTCACATAATGTAAATACGCTGTCACAGAATAAGAAAATGTGAATTACAAATGTTATTGTTAGCAAACATAACCTTATTGTTACCTTACTGATGCTATTGACATGTCACCATATTTGATGCACTCTGTATACATTGCTTGGTCAATGACTTTTTTGAATGTGAATTGCTTTTTAGTCTTTCCACATTTAAATTTACATTTATGTCCTGGGAGTCTGCTTTGCTGGTGGTGTGTCTGGGCTGTGGACTGCTCTTCCGTTCTGGAGTCCATTGACAAGATGGACGCCGATGAACTTTCTGAGCTACCTGCCTCGTCCGAGATGGACGGTGATGATCTTTCTGAGTTCCCTGCCACATCCAAGATGGACGCCAATGATCCTTCTGAGATCGCTGCCTCGTCCAAGATGGACACCGATGAACTTTCTGAGATCCCTGCCTTGTCCAAAACGGATGCTGATTAACTTTCTGAGATCCTGGCCTCATCCAAGATGGCCGTCAATGATCTTCCCGAGATCCCTGTTTCAGTCAAGATGGCTGCTTGGGTTTCTCCTGTAGGCACTGTTAAATCCCCAAAAACTGCTATAAATCTGTTTACACTTTCTCTTCCAGCCCTTTGAGCCCTGCTTGCCAATCATCTTTCAGAGGGGGCCAGTGCCCCCAAGGCCTCACCCCTGGATATGCCAATGATTAAAATGTATTTTCTTCTGTCAACAGATTTCTAGGAAATAACAGGCAGCTCGAAATAACAATTGAATTAAACTCATAATAATGTATCTTTATATTCAACACTGTAAAATTTCCTGTAATTTTACCGTTTTTAACGCATTTCAAAAATATGTGAAAATCTGTTAATAATAGAGTACAATTTTGTAAAATGACAGTTTTTTGAACATTATACGTGAAAAATATGTAAACAATAACAGTGAAATTCTGTACAATTATTTTTCAATAATTTTATCAATCTGATTTATTAGGCTGTAACCAAAGAAATTAAATTAACATCAACTCTTGATGAATATTAAATGAATATTTTATGCAATTATATCTAGACTAAAATATTATGAACTATGAACAAAAGAAGCAGAATCTGATAATTTTTTACCCTGTTTCAAACTAGTATAAGTCAACACATTTCAATCAGACTGCACATTATAAATGATTACAGTGCTGTCAGTGTTTAGATCTAAGCACTTCCTCGGCGCTCCATAACGTTCTATAGAGCGAGAAAGAACAGATCATCTGCTCCTCCATTACCAGGCATTACCCTTCATAGATCAAAGCATGAGCGCGGTATCTCTAAGAGGTAGTGATGGCCATTATGTAGGCCTGGGTTTTATAAGGTATGCCAATCGATGCCTGTTAGAGCGTTTGAAGTGAATAACGTTATGGCACAAAGAGAGATCTAAAGGGCAGCTATGAAAACCATGCAGCGTAGTGTGGTCACACACTTTGTTGAGTTGATTTTAATGCAGTATAGCAAAGAAATCGAGGGGAGAGGTTTACAAACATATACATATACACTTAACCATAAGAACCAGGTTTTTAATATATTACAGTAGCGCTAACACGTGTGGGAAAACCTTGTTGGGCTTATGGAATAGCAAGGTTTACTCTTCAGAATATCAGCGGATGTGGCAAATAATAAAAACTTACTACCTACAATATAAAACAATACCCATAAAACGTTAATATTACAGTAATATCACAATTATATATTTTTCATGTTATTTTATAGTCTGCTTTATTACTTTTAATTACTTTATCATTTGTAAATCTGCTGTTTATTTCTGTAATTTACCATTTTTAAAAATACATGAAAATTCTATCAAATAAAACTGTAAAATCCTGTAAAATTACAGTTTTTAACAGTGTACTGTTTTACGATTACTGCATACTTGCATACTTGCATACTGCAACTAATACTGTTCTGTACTGGTGTACTGTTTTTGCTTGCTAGATGGAATTTAAAAAAAAAACAAGCCACACCTGTGCACTCTCAATTATTCACACTTAATGACACTATTATTTTAGCTGTCTGACTTAACAAGCAATATATGTGGTTGTTTCTCGCGATAAAATCACACATACTAATTTAAAGTGAAACAACTTTGATTTTTTTTGCCCACCTTTACTTTTTAAGCACAACTAAAACCATTTCCAAGCCATCTGTTTTTGATTGAACTTTGTGTCAGTGTGAAAAAACAGAGAAGAGAGAAGTAATGAAAGAACCTCAGGTTGCTTTTCTAGTCGCAGGAACTTTGGCACTAATAGCGCAGCTGAAAGAGCGTAATGACCCCACTAATGGAGAAAACTATCAAAAGCGAGCGAATTAGGCATGAAGAACAACAGTTTTTTTACAAGGCAGGAAGCGACACAGTCCCCTTAATTGCCGTGTTTTGATGAGCTGTGTAAACGAAAGGCCTTATTAAAGCCACATCAGACTTCTAATGGATTTGGTGGATTGAGGCATTGTGTAACCTGTTCATTTAGTCAAAACCCAATGGACTTAAAAGGAGTGGAATAAAGTAACTATGAACATGGTTGATTATGAGCTCCCTGGAAAAAATCATTCACAAACCATATGACGTTCTTAAAATGGGGCGAAGTATTGGATTGACCAAATCAATGGCTAGAATCTCAAACTATAAGAGCATTTACTCTATGATCAATATTAACAGCAGGATCTAAGTCATATCTTTTTTACAGGGCTATAAGGATTGCAGAACTGCCATTTACACATTTCTCCAAGTTCTCTGCTTCTTCTGTGTTTGTATATTACATATTTTGTACAATTTGAAATAACTTCAATAGGCATCCTGCGACCAGTATGAGTGTACTATCAGCTCAATTTAACTGCATTAAACGAAACCGGAGGTGGGAACATCCCAGTTCTAATTCCCACCTCTATGCATTTCAGTCACTCAAGCAGTCAATCACGCACTCAATTATGCTGTTTCATTTAAAAAAATATTCACGTTTTCCTAGAAATAGCCCGCAATTTGCGAGTGTAAAATAACATGCCATTTTACTCACTTTAAGTTTAACTTTAAGTTTGTTTTTCAAGGGTAATTTTAGCAGTGCACATTAAAGAGCATCATAATGTTATTTATTTGAATTTATTAATAAAAGGCACCTAAGAGACTTTGTTTCATATCATTTTGGGCTGTGACAATACTTTAAAATGTTTACATTTTTACGTTTTTACATAAGGTAGGTCGTCTATAATCTCAATGGAAGGATTTTAGGCGTGGCATCAAATGATGCATCTCCTTGAGGTCGGGGTTTACCAATTTGCCCCATAAGCGATCAGATGGCTGACTTCCAGCGCTGCTCCAAATGTTTATCTACGGGTTTGTGGTTGGAAATATCCTATATCCAAGCTGTCTGGAATGCAGCATTTTACCCATTTCACATATTCCCAAAAAAGAAACCTAGAAAATACGAAAATAGATCATGAGGCTGTCTTGTCCTGAGCCTTCTTATTGATTTAATAAATCATAATTGGTCCTCCTTGACCTAGAAATCCTTTACAAAACCACTCTTTTTGAATAAAGATGCGAGCGGTGCCGGACCATACTTGCGGCTTAAGCCCACCGAATACATAAGGAACAAAGTTTTTATCGTCTTCCAAAGCTGCAGTAAGTAACCACATCAGGTCGAATGAAAAATTTAGACAGAAATATGTGATCATGAGTCAACTCATTAATGGTGACCGGGAGCTGGAGAAAACAGGCAACAAAAAGATGCTTTGATCTGAAAAGATGCAGCTAGCAAAAGAACAGAGCTAAGGTAATAACTGACATTTTTCGGAGCAGCTCCTCATTGAACTCGATTCTTCTCGATGTGTGTCAAGAGAGACAACCTTGCCAAAGATAATATTGTCTGTGGAGAACAGGGATACATTATGTATATACCTGGACACTTCAAAGAAAAACGAGTGGAAAGCCAGAAGTTATTTCATGTTTCATCCACTGCACTCAATGACGTAATGCTTTTGTGGTTCATAACATGTGACTAGAATATGAAGTCTTAGAGGTGATTGTTCTAGCCTGTGTTATACAGTCAACAACAGTCCATGCTTTCGAAATCTTGATTCCTGTTTTTACCAAAGGATCCTTATTTAATCTCAGTAATGGTGTGATTCATCATGAGCTATCTTGGTGTGCTATGAATAGGAATGGGAGGTCATTCCTGCAAAAGGAGTAGATGTACATGATCAATGTGCAAGGCTGGAAGGAACACCGTTACATCTTTTTCACGAAGCACTATTTTAAGGTTAGAGTTTTCTTTGAGAGGATTGTTGTCTGTGAACTGAGAGATGCAGAGGATATGTTAGATGTTAGTGGGATAGGAAAGAGGCAAGTCAAGGACACTGTCACAACTTTCCAAAGACAACTATACGGTTTCAGGATCTTTTTTTCATTTAACCATACGAGATTATGTAATTCATTGGGATGAACAATGGCTCTCTGCAGAATTGTTAAGTGTTTGATTTAGAGTTGGTGCCACTGTTCTTCATTGACTAAGGAAGGGTCATTACCTTTACTCAGAAAGCCATTAGCCTTTTATACACCCCACAAGAGAACATTTCACTTTTGCTTTGCTTTCTCTGACACAGAGAAAGAACTCAATTTTAGGTCCAATCCTTTACAGTCTCATTACTACAACAGAAGCCAAGTGAATGGGGTAAAACGAGCCAACTTTGACTTAAGTTGCCAAGGTAAATGCCATGAAAAAATACAGTCATATTGAACCTATTTAAAAAAATTAAATAAATGAAAAAAAATGTTGTCACTATGTGAGACAAGTCTTATTATATATAGTATATATGTTATTAGAATGTTATTATTTTTTTTTTCATTTTTATGTTGAGCAAACAAATTCCATCTTTATGGGGAGAGAATAAATGAATTGATAAACTAGGAATCCTGTAAAAAAATCAAGTATACTTGGATTTTCAGAAACAGTAAATATATTTTGAAGATCTAGTAAGCAATCAAATAATAACCACACAAAGTTCTCTGTGAATTACTGTTTATCTAAAATTATTTAACAACTTGAAACTAAGTTGAAAATTAAAGTTTAAATTGCCCATTGAAAATAATTTGCCATTTAATTATTTCATTGAAGCTATTTGGAATATAAATATTGAATTTTTCAGCTTGTGTAATATAAATTATTGTTCATAATGTGCATACTAATAATGACTGAATGTCAAAGATGTAAATAAAAAATAATAATTCTAACATTTCATTTGCAGGCTGCTGTATGTCACATTTAAGGGGCACCGTTATGCTCAAATTGGACATTTTTAACGTGACATTTCTGGCAGTTCATTTGTCTTTCTGAACAAATCCTCAGGAGCTTACAAACATGTAAAACAGATTAAAAGACTTACGTGTGTATTAGGCACTTGGATCATTATTAACAAATTATATAAGCCATTAAGAATGTTCTCTTAAAATAACCTAATACTTACATTTCCAAAAAGTAGCACAGCATCGAATAAGATAAGTACTTACTTAAAGTAATGCTAGACATTTTCCTTAGAAATGGCTGTAAAATCATCTGCAAAGATTGTCAAGACGTACCTCTATTTACATTTTCAGACATATCACTTTTTAATGAGAAAATGTGAATATCATAACTATAAGGAAAATTCTAACTATAGGGTTTAGCTGTAGCTTATAGTAAATATAATAAATATTGTTATAAATGCTAGGGTATAGTCCAATAAATATGTTTTTGTCCAAAACTACTATATGAAATCTCACCAATATAGCATCAAAGTGCTGTGTTTGGGTTTTTGCAGAATGGCATGATGGAGTACTCTAATTAAGATCTCATTTTGAGGGATGTTTTCTTGTGATCACACAAGACATGATGTGTAAATCAGGCTAAAAACATCAATGACATCCAATGTTCCTCATTCTTCATTTATCTTTTTATCACTGTAATGTAAAAGAAAAATGAAATGCGACCTCAAAAATGTGACTTGACTGTATTAGGCTCAGCCTGCCTGTCCAAAAAAGTCCCACAATCTAATATTGAAAGGCATTTATTTTGCTGGACCACCTTTAGCTTTAATTATGGCACATATTCACTGTGGCTTCGTTTCAACAACCTTATACAACAGTTATCCCCAGAACTGTTTTTGACTGAGATTAGTCAAACCAGGTCAAGCCTTCTCCAGCATATACTTTTTCCTGGAATTTTCTGGAATTTTTGAGGCATCAGAAATATACTGAAAAATAACTGTTTTTTTCTTGTAAATTTGCAGTCTTTCGTGTAATTTGACGTTTTTTGACCTTATTTGATTGTGTGAAAGTCTGTTAATAAAACAGTAAAATTGCACAAATTGAGATCATACGTTAAAAAATCTGTAAAAAATTATGTTTTTTACAGTCTTTCCCAAGAGTTCCAGTCATGGGGCGTGCATGGGTATTGGTATTCTCAGGTACGGTAAGTTTTTACCGTACTTGGTAAGGGTGGTTTACTCAAATAAAGTAGAGTGAAGTTTGTGTATGTGCATGAAATCACAAATAGAAATTCTCTAACCGTATGGCCGTATGGCTGGCACTAATCTCTTGATCTTACTTTTTGATTATATTTTTTGGGGACTTTGTTATAGACAGGATAGTTTTGGGGGTCAGGAAGTTATTGGAAGATATTTGAAATATGAAAGTGGGAGGTGGAATTACACAAGCTTGACCTGAACTTTCTCTCTCTCTCTCTCTCTCTCTCTCTCTCTCTCTTTCAGTGCGTGTTGAGAGTGCAACTGGGACCTTTTTCACTTTATTTCTTCTTTTTCTCGTACTTCTTTTTTCCTTCGTAAGTTAGATCATCATCAGCGTAAGAAGGAAAAGGTTTTTTTTAAGGACGCCGCTAGAATAGCATCTTTTCACGCACCAGTTTCATCAACTCTGTCACTCCGAAATGGCTGCAGGTGTGTACCTGATCCTGCTCTGACAGTGGAGGAACTGCTCGTGATTATCGGCGAAAAACTAGATTGAAATATTATCTCCGCCTCGCAGATGAACAAAGCAGAAGTCGTGTTTTTAAAATGTGAATCGTTGGGCAATGAGAGTTGACTGTGAGCGGAAAATGGATGAAAGAGACCTTTGTCCCGGTACGCCCGCTATCTACTTCAGCAACTTAAGTCACAGTTTCCAATGTCCACCTTTTGTATCAAATGAAGACATCGTAAAAGAGTTGTTGAGATTTGGCAAGATTGCTAGCCGTGTTAAAACTGTGCCGCTCGGATGTAAAAATGCCGCCTTAAAGCATGTCATTTCTTTTAGGCAACATGTTTGCATGTTTCTTAATTCTCCAGAGCAAACCATGGAAGTTTCTTTCCATGTTACTCATGGTGAAAACTCTTTCATGATGTATGCAAGCAATGAGAATATGATATGTTTTGAATGTGGGTATTTGAATCTTAGAGAGCTGAAGAACAGGAAAAAAGATGTGTGGAGATGAAAGGTGAGTGGAGTTAATGTCAATAATGGCAGTGTGGAGAAACATGAATGTACTCTCTTGCTTGATAAAGATGTTGTGAGTGTTGGTAATGATAATGATCAGAGTGATGCTGAAGATTCATGTGAGGGCAATCATTTGTAGAGTCAGGTGTTTCTGAGCAAAATATGGCTGATGAGACTAATAGTTTTTCACAATATACTGAATATGCCGTGTGCCGTGGGCCTTTTACTGGAGGAAAGGGCGTAGGAGAAGAGGAAAGCGGGGTGGCATTGCTGCCAAGCGGAGACCCTACCTGGCGTCGCGAATGGGTTACCAAACTCGTTTGGATTCCTCTGAGGCAGAATTAGATTACAGTTTCTACATATCACAGCATTCGCTGGAAGTTCCGTATCAATGGATCGCTCATCTATTGCCGGAATCATCAGCCGATAAGCATGCAGGGTTTAATAGACTCAGTTATCAAATTGAAACCTCTCTTGATATTGTTCCCACCCACTTTTTTAAATTGATCTTTGATAGTGAAATCGTAAATAAGAGCCTTCTTTCCGGGGTAGTTTCACCCTTTTGCAAACATGCTAGGGTGAAACCTTTGTTGAAAAAAACTAATCTGGACAAAACTGTTTTATCAAATTTTAGGCCAATGTCAAATGTACCCTTTATCTCAAAAGTTTTAGAGAGAGCTGTGTCAGAACAGTTACTGAGTTTTTTGGATACAAATAATATGTTTGAAATATTCCAGTCTGGATTCAGGAAGAACCATAGTACTGAGTCTGCTCTCTTAAGAGTATTAAATGACATTCTGGTACTTGTGGACTCTGGAAATTCTATCATTTTAGTGCTTTTAGATCTGAGCGCAGCTTTCAACATAGTTGATCATAGTATTCTTATATCACGGCTTGAGAAATATGTGGGCATCCAAGGAAGTGCTCTAAGCTGGTTCAGATCCTATCTCAGCAATAGAACATTTTCAGTGGGTATTGGCCATGCTATCTCATCTGTAGCCCCTGTTACCTCAGGAGTTCCTCAGGGTTCCATTTTAGCTCCCTTACTGTTTTAACTTTACATGCTACCATTAGGGTCAATTTTTAGGAAGCATGGAGTATCTTTTCATTTTTATGCGGAGGACACTCAAATCTATTTCCCCTTAAAACTCAACGACAAGAATGGTATAGAAACATTGCGTGCATGCTTAGCCAATGTAAGATCTTGGATGTCAAATAATTTTCTGCATTTAAATGATGGAAAAACCGAAGCAATTGTCTTTGGACCCTCTGTGGGTAAAGGAATACAGAATGTCAACTGTGGACTATTAAATTCTTACATCAAACCTAAAGTGAAACATTTGGGAGTTATCTTTGATTCCTCTCTTAAGTTTGATCAACAGTAGTCAAGTCATGCTTTTTCCATCTCAAACTTCTGTCCAAAGTTAGATCTTTTTTATCTGTTAAAGACTGATTAAAGAAGGTATACATGCATTTGTTTTATCACGGTTGGATTATTGTAACTCCCTGTATGTTGGACTGCCAAAATCCACCTTTTCAAGACTTCAAATTGTCCAAAATGCCGCAGCCGCGGCAAAAAAGGGTTTGAAAAGGAAAACACATTACCCCGATTTTAATGTCTTTAAACTGGTTGCCAGTGGGAATACAAAATTGAATAAAAAATTTTACTGTTTGTTTTTAAGTCTATGAAAGGTCTGTCTATCTCATATTTGTTGGATCTTGTAATTGAAAATAGGCCGGCTAGATGTCTGCGATCCTCAAATAATATCACTCTATCCTAACATCACGATTAAAACGGAGAGGTGACCATGCATTTGCAGTGGCCGGTACTAGGTTATGGAACAATCTGCCGCTATCTGTGAGATCTGTTTCCTCTGTTCATGATTTTAAATCTAAGTTAAAGTCGCATTTACTTAGCCATGCCTTTTATACACTATAAGTATAAACCTTATCAAAAATCTATAATTGTAATGTATTTACTTTGTACAATGCTTGTCTGTTCTTTTACTTCCTTCTTTTTAATTTTCTCCTTTGTACAGCACAGTGGTCAACCTGTTTTGTTTATTTGTGCTTTATAAGTAAATAAATGAAATGAAATGATAGTATAGGAGATGATGAGCATTGGTCTGATGTATCTAAACGGGTTGAGACAGATCTGTATACTATTGAGCAGATCAATACTTTCCTTGATAAAACAGAAGGAAAATCAGGTGTTGAAGTGAGTGAACATTTTCCTGATGTTGAGAAGTTTATTGCTTCAGTGATTCCAGCTAGGATATTAACCAGTAATGATGAACTTTCACAACTAAAAAGATTTCGTCTTAAAAAACATCTAATTGTACTCAGATCAGGTAGAAGGATATGTAAAGCTAGGGGAAAATCTAAATAATTATAATGGCTGTTTACTTTTCTTTTCTTCTGCGTTTTCTCTCTTCCTTATGCAGATTTTGGGGGTGGGATCTCTTAAAATTAATGGAATGAGGGATAGGAGAAAGAATGTAATTTTATCAGAAATTATAGATTTAAAAGATTTGAGTGTCACTTTTTTGCAAGAAACTCGCAGAACTTGTAGTAATGGTCAACTGGGGTTTATGGTGGAAAGGGGAGTATATGTTTTGAGTCATAGGACCAATTTAACTGCTAGTGTAGCTGTTCTTTTTTCTCCTTCAGGTTAACGTTTTATCTAAAATTAAATTAGAGCCACTATGGTTTTTAGGTGTAAAGGCTTGAATTAATCATTTAAAATTTTAGTTTGTTAATATTTATGCCCCTAATGTTGGAGCAGAAAGAAGAGTATTTTTTACTAAACTATAGAGTATAGTTAAAGAAGAAAAGGAAAATGTTTTCATTGTTGTAGGCAGTGCTCGAATTGAACCGAGTCTTATGGGGTGTCCCCCCATAATAAATTTTTTTGTTGGGTGTTAGTCAAGCAATATACAATTTATACAAAATACACAACATATCTAATAATAATATGCATAACTATATGCTATTTATTAAAAACAGGCTTACATAAAAGAACAGGCTTCTTTTACTGTATTTTGGATCAAATCAATGCAGGTTTGGTGAACAGAAATTACTTTTGTACATCCAACAGAATAATTCTAGCATTATTTACCAATGTAGATTTTACTATTTTCCCTAAAAACAACTGGATGATTGACAGTTTGTGATAATAATGTTTGTTCCAAAAAACTTGTTTAAATGCAAGAAACTAGTTTATTAGACGGCTGTCCGTCTGTGTGTTGTGGGGAAGCTTCCTCTTCCCGGCTGCGAGTAGAGGTTTATTATTCTCCATTTTTTAGCTGAAGTTAGCTTCAACGGAGCGACGCCAATCAAGCAGTCATGTCCTGCTCTTAGAGCTCTTTAGACGTGGAGCGAGGTGTTTTAAATTTAAAGAGACATGACAACTAGCCCATAAACGAACTTAATATAAATGATTTTAATAATTAATTCATGAAATGTACCATATCCATTGCATGAATTTAATCACATTTGTCATTGTCATTTTTACTCAAATAAAAATATCTGAGGAACCCCCTTAAGTCTTAATGGCTTATGGGGGGTCCCGGATCCCCCCAAGCCCCCTTCAATTCGTAGGGGAGGGCTTGAACTGCACTCTTGATTTTACACTAGATAGGAATGGGGAAGAACCTCATGTACAACCAGCCTCATATTTTGCTGGTGTTTTAAAAAACCTGAGTCTCTCAGACGTATGGCGTGAACATAATCCCTCTACAAAGCAATATACATGTGTCATGGTTCCACCTCTCCTTGTCAGGTATTTCTTGGTCTAGAGGTGGAATCATACAGGATCCTTTGTTTTTCTAGTCTGCGTCATCGTTCCTACCCTCCTGTTTCCTAGTTTGTGTTAATTAGTTTATCCCTTGCACCTGTTCCCTCTTGATTTGCTCCCCTTTAAAACATCCTCTTGTTCTTTGTCCTGTCTGGTTCATTGTATGTAAGTGTACGTCTTACCTCATCCGTGTCACAGATAGTCTTTGTATTCATGCCCTCGTCTTGCCTTGTTCCCATACCCTGTGTCTAGTAAGTGTTAGTTTAGTGTTTGTTTCCAGTGTTTGTTTTATAGTCTAGTTAGTCAGCGTTCTTGTCCTTGTTAAAGTTTATATTTTTATCCTGTCTTGTTTTCCCCATTGTGGGTTTTGTTTTGCCTTTTATAGTCTTGTCCTGTTTAATAAATCTGTTAACCCCTTCATCCCTGCCTGTGCCTGCAATTGGGTTCTCCTGCCTTGTCTCTTACCCAGTTCATGACAACATGGGTGAAAGTTTGTAATGAAAGGATTTCAGATGCACATTTGGACCGTTTTTATGTATCTTGCAATTTGAGAAATAGAGTTTTTACTACTGAAATTTTTCCCAATGCTCTTTCTGAATCACAAACTTATTACAGTTGCTTTTACCAGATTTTACTGGCATTTTGATAGTAAACCTTTAGAAGATAAACATTTTTGTGATGCTTTTAAGTTGTTTTGGGAGACATGGCAAACAGAACAGAGTCTTTTTGAAAGTATTATTCAGTGGTGGGAAGTGGGAAAAGTGCACATAAGAGATTTTTCTCAGAAATATGCTACTCACTTCTCTGTACTCTGGAGTGTAAAGTGGGTCAGCAGAAACAGATGTTTTCATTGAAGGTCAATAGTGGACATGTTACATCCGACCCACTGGAGATGCGAAGACTTGCTGTTGATTTTATTCTAATCTGATTCTAATCTGTACGCTGCTGAAATTTCTGATGAACATTTTCGAAATGAGCTTCTAAAGACTTACCCATTTTATCTAAAGAACAAAAAAAGTGTTTAGAGGCTGACATCTTTTTTGAAGAAGTCACTTTGGATGTTGAGGGACTTTCTTCAGGTAGTAGTCCTGGATTGGATGGGCTACCATCTGAGTTTTACAAGACTTTTTGGAGTACCATTGGAAATGAATTTTGCAGTTAAGGAATTCTCCCAACCAGGTGCTGTTTTATCTCTGCTCCCAAGAACATGAGATTTAACACTGCTAAAAAATTGGAGACCTGTAGCAATTCTGTGCTCTGAATATAACATTTTGTCAAAAGTTTTAGCAAACTTAATAATGTGTTTCATGAAATTGTACATAAGGACCAGTCATATTGTGTAAAAATCAATAAATTACAGATAATCTTAATTTAATGAGGGATGTTTTTTATATTGCTTATTATAATGATGTCAATATGCGATTGGGTCCTTTGGATCAGGAAAAGGCCTTCGACATGTGTTTTTCTTTGATACATTAAATGCTCTTGGTTTTGTGAAGAAATTTCTTAATTTAGACTTCTATATAGCAATGAGACCCATCAATGAGACGTCAGTTGTGCACATCAGCCTCATTGGGTGTTTCGTAACTTTATTACAAGACACCCTCAGCCAAGGGAGGCCCACCGCAGGTTGATCAGACCTGGGTGTGTGTCACATTGTTACAAGGTCATCTGGCAGCCCATGCTGTGTCCATCCGACTCAACCACAGCCATTGGCTTCTTCTTTCTAAACCACTGGCCAGTTCTTGATTATCCTTCACTGGACCTGTCCTCTGAAAGTGACCTATTTGTCAGCTATGGTGACCTCTGCATTTAACACGTCCAGTGAGTAGTCAACTCACGCACTGCAAGTCGTGAACACATGTACATCCGGAGAAGTGGGCAGCTATCACTGCAGCACCAGGGGAGCAAGTGTGGGTATGGTGCCTTGCTCAAGGGCACCTCAGTCGTTTCCCGCCGGCCCTGAGAATCGACAATCTTCTGGTCACGAGTCCAACCTTCTGGTCACAAGTCCGACTCTCTAACCATTAGGCCAGAGC
The DNA here is from genome assembly GCA_006030095.1 of Triplophysa siluroides. Lineage (NCBI taxonomy): Eukaryota > Metazoa > Chordata > Actinopteri > Cypriniformes > Nemacheilidae > Triplophysa > Triplophysa siluroides. Next base: position 509,010 of record VCII01000051.1, on the reverse strand, counting down.
TGCCCACACTACTAATGAATGCTCAGTGCCCCCGGTCCCATATGGCATAACATTACAACACATTACCAAAATCAACGCAACCATACGTGCCTGCCAACCCATTGGCTAAGGCTGTTATAGCCCCACTGGCACCGTCAATGCATGCTTAGTACCCCATTGAGCATTGTAATTGAACCCTTGCTGTGTAAATTTAGGCGAGAGCTTATGGGACTGCATATCAATACTCTTAACTGTTCCATCAAACTATCAGCATACGCAGATGATGTCACAGTTATAATCCGAAAGCAAAGTGACATTCAGGTGCTAAAAGAGGCTTTAGACTGTTATGGAAAAGCCGCCTCAGCAGCAGCACTCTCTCTTTCTCTCAACAAGTATTGATCTAGCTTTTGCTGAAGCTAGTAACTTTGTATTAGTACCTTATGTATTATTGCTCCTGTATGACATAACACTTATTGCTCCCTGAACTCTGTAAATGGCTTTGGATAAAAGCGTCTGCTAAATGACTAAATGTAAATGTAATGCACTAGAGAGTGTCCGAGAGTCCAAATGGCAGGATTATTTTGGGCCAGGTGTCTCCCCCAAAGGTCCCTGTACAAACCACCTATTGAGAAAAGATCTGGAGATCTTCAGTGGAGAATTGTACATGGGATTATAGCTACAAACAGATACAGAGCACGCATTGACCCACAAGTAGGGGAGGGGTTTTCTTTTAGTAGTGAAGAGGAAACGTTTTTTCAAAAACAGACAAAAAAGACTTCAAACATTGTTTTACACATTAGAAGAGTGGTGTCATACATCAGGAGATGTTTTCACGCTAGTTCTTTTTATTTATGGGCCAAAGTATTGCAGAAGTAAGAAGGAAGCTCATGTGTTAGTCAAATTTCTTTTTGAGCGAGCAAAGTTGGCTATATGGCTGTCAAGGAAAAATTATTTAATTGGAACTTGGTCAACTGATATTGTTAAAGGGCTTACTAATATCTTGTATTAAAATTTTGTTTACTTATTATAAACTGGTCAATGACATAGAAATGTTTAAATATAAATGGGCTGTAAACCAGTGTTTTTGTGATTTGAATTATGATGGCGTTTGGCAATTTATATCTATTGTTAAGTTGTTGTTTTTTTTTACATGTATTTTTTTACTTTTTTTTATAAATTGACTCTTAAAAGTCAAAAGTCTCTCTCTCTCTCTCTCTCTCTCTCTCTCTGCAAGTGTTTGTGATAACTCTGCTAGTCCATCTTTTGATAAGATGCTGCTAGATGATTGTGGTGAGTTTTATTGTGTGCTGATGGCAGGGGATGTGGCCTATCTGTGTGCTTAGCAAAGAAAATTGGCTGTAAAACACACAGAAAAAGTAGCTGTGGGTTGTAAAATATGATCCACAGGCATCCAACCCTTCAAGAGGATTAAGACCTGTCAGAACACCTGCCACGCTACCTTTCGGAGCTGAGTAAGTTATAGCTTCAAAAATCATGGAACTTGCGTAAATAAGATTTGAGTGAGAATTGTGTATTTTTTCCTCAAAATCTCAGCGTTATTGGAATCCAAATTGGATGCAAATCGCTCAATGTCTAGTTAAGAAGCAGACATTTTCTAAAACTTTTTCATCAGCTTCAGTCTAAAAAAGGAACTTTCAAAGCTTCACTCCTATGGGGGAAAACGCGTCAACATTGTCAAATCAAAATTCCATCAACAAAAAGCATTCAGCCCTGAAATTTTGTTTTCCTGTATAATTCACAACTTTATATGCTTGTACAGACCTGACAGCCATAAAATAGCGTCCATTGAAGACTGAGAGGATGCTATGGTGAAGACTCACATACCCACTAGAGGCTGTTTTTGATGGGAGAACAGGCTGTTTCCTCATCTGCTTGTCTTTCCATCATTAATCTTTGGGCGGACAGCTTTATTGCCATGTCACATTGTTTTTTAAAGTGAACCACAACCTCTGAGCTAAAAGCACTTAGAGAGCCTGCAAGTGTTAGAAGGGAAATCATGTTTTTGTGCATGTTTTTCGACTAAATGGACACAAGATAGGCATATGTCACATAGAAGAAAGAAAAACTACATTCTGGTGATGGGTTGGCTGTGTTAAAAACACCATTCAACAATGATTTTGATATATGCAAGTGTGTCTCTAACAGTCGTCGTTGCTGCTTTCGCTGTCAGATACAGCCAAGCCTTCTGGGTAAAAATGCAGCTCCAACCAAAAGCAAGGACACAATGAAACCAGCTTGTCAGAGCCATTGGCAGCTTGTTGGTATCGGTCTTAAAGAAAAGAAATAGTTGAACCAAAACTAAACGTTCTGTCTTTAGTTACACATTTCTTGCCTTGGCAAACCCATCTGCTGTGATTTCATCTCTGGAACTCAAGAAGAGAACTTTAAGAATCCTCTTTGTGTTCTGCGAAAGAAAGAAAGTCATACAGGTTTGAAATACAGAATTTCTAATTTTTGTGCGAACCATCCATTTAATGTTATTGCTATTCAACCGACAACAGAAGCTATTTAGGATTTGTGTGACCACTTGTTTTGTGTTATTGTTTTTTGAATGTCTTGAAAATACCTAGGCCAATTTGCCTATGTTCTGCTTTCTAAATAGCATGTTTGTGCATATCTACGTCATTTAAAGAACACATTTATGGGTTTGATCAAAATGCAATTCGCAGTGGATCTCATTTCTATTAATTACTTATTTGAAGGGTTTCATTCTGAAGGACACTATTAGTGAGGGGAGCATGAAAGCAGGCAGGGTTACGGGTGATAGTTTACTGCAGAGGATGAGCGAGAGAGAAAGAGAGAAAGCACAAGTGCTGCAGTTTGATTGTGTTTGTTTGAGACACAGAGGCGTGTTGTAGAGGCCACAGCTGCGGTAATCCAGTCCAGTCACACCCTTCGGCAAATTACACTGCTTAATATCCCTCAGTGTGACAGCGCTGCTGTAAATCATACAGAGTTATGAGAACAGAACACACCGGAGAGCACTTAACAGAGAGGTGAGATATCAGGCATAGCCTCGGAGATAGATTTCTACCCACCAGTGCACCTGGACAGCACACTTTAGTAAAATGACAAAGTCAAAAATAAATGGACTTGGATGATAAATATACAGATATACCCATAGAGGTTGATGCAAATATACTTATGCACACACAGAATACAAACAAATATTTATAGCAAAATACATGATTGATCTGTTGTTAATTCATGTCAATGTCAAGTATTATTAATGAAAGTACAAGGATATTTTACAACTCAGTGCAAAACCTGTTATCTGCTATACAGATTACTCCACAATACCATAATACTACAAGATTTTCAAAGGAACTCAACATGAGTGCTCAACTGCACTATGAAGGTAATCCTAATGGGAACTCATATATGGCTATGGAGATTTGCTGGATATTTAGAATTTCAAATGCAGCCCTATTCTAGGAATGTCTACAAGTTCGCATTTGGGTGTAAAATTTACCAATATTGTGCACTGATACAGCCCTGGCTCCACTGTGACTCCAGAGCATCTGTGTACTACTGAGTTATCTCAACAACTGGATCATTCTAATTCAATCCAAGGCATTAGAAGTTCAACTGAGATTCATATATTTCGTTCATTTAAACTGACTAGGTTTCCCGGAACCTAAGAAAACTGTGCTTTCTCCAAGTCAAATTACAACTATTCTAGGTGTGGTCTTATCCCCTGCACATTTTGAGTCGGTCCTAGGTTTGGTTGGCTTGGTCAGGTCATTCCAGTCAGCCAGTGTCAAAGGCTGCTGGGTCTTATGGCAGCAGCAACCAGTGGCATCCCATTACGCATGGACTACATGAGGTTATTACAATGGTGGATCAAAGTCAGTGGCTTTCATCCTCAGTAATCCCTATGCAAATTATAGGGGTCACACAGGTGCATTCGTCCTTTGTGGAAATTATCTGAGTATCTAACCCAGGGTGCCACGTTTGGGGTGTGTTGCCATTGGAAAACTATTATGACTGATGCCTCTCTTCGGAATGCAGTTCTTGAGGGCCAGCCAGACAGCTCATGGACTCTATAAGAGGGTCATCAGTGCACTTGGCACATTAATTGTCTGGAGATAAGGGCAGTACTTCTGACATTGAAGTACTTTCACCCAGACCTAAGAGGCTAATACGTGTTGGTCTGGACAGACAACAGAGCAGTAATGTTATATAAACATCATCAAGGCGGGTTGTGTTTGTTTACGTGTTTAGGCCTGCACAACAGAATATGGGGGGAAAAAATGTGACCAAATACAATACTGTGAAAACATTACCAAATTTGGCATTAATGCCAGTGGCTTTATTTAAACAGTCACTGTTTGTGTGAACATCCTGACCAGAATGACACATGAACACAGGCTTAAACAATGGTTTGAGTTTGGGGTGGATCTTCACATTTGTCCATAACTTAAAGGAGCCCTATGACATGGCTAAAACTAATATTATTGTTTGTTTTAGATGTAATGCAACGTGTTTACACGATTTAAGGTTCAAAAACGCTGTATTTTCCAAATGAATTGGGGATCAGACAACCCCTGTCAAGCCTGGGGCTGAGACCCAGGGAATTATAAAATAAGCCTTTATAGGTCTGTTGACAAGATAGCTTATGGTATATTACCACCACCCACTGGACTGTAGTGTGGAGCATTACAAGGAAGTAAAAAATTGACACAAAAGGAAACATTGGCCGTTTCTCATTTCCACGTGTTCTCGCGGAGACTGGTCTTGCTATGCAGCCTCGGAAAAACGAACTTGGATGAACACACCGCAACGGTGCATTCATCACACCCATTGCGATGAACCGCATGGGACTTCAAGCGGGTTCGGTACGCGCAAGCAACCTTGATATCAAGAACCCATCCGGGTTCTTTCATGTGTTCTCTTTCCTTTTGTTCTTGAGTATTGGAACGGACTTTGACTGCTATTGATGGCGTAGAGCGAGAACACAAGGACACAATATCGCTGAAGAACGCATTGAGAAATGGCTCTATATACTGAACTAATAAAGGGGAACAAGAAACAGCCGGATTGAATTAAGGTGGGGTAACATGAAAAGACTACAACGACCATAGGACTAGAAAGCACAACTTCAAAATAAAAGACATGACAAAACCCTTACATTGGCGATGTTGTAGAACAAAGTATAGAATGACGATAACATATGTATAAAAATACATTAAACAACAATCTTGTCAATATTTCTTGAATATTTAACATTTCATTACCATTTTATTAAACAATAAACTTTCGCATTTGGTTTTATTCCTCATCCAACAGCAAATATAAGCCAGTTGTTTTAATTCAGTAGTAAACGTTACATACTTTATGATAAAAAAGGGAGAGAAAATATTCTATGCATTGTTCTGCACGTGGATCATAGAGATGTCTGTAGAGAAATGTCACCTCGAAGTTGTTCATTTTCTAGATACAGAGTCATGCACATAGTTACAAAAGTGGTTTGTGTTCCTACCACACACAATTATGTGTGCAATATATCATTAAACAGGAATGCTTAAAATACGAATTATTTCATCTTACAGTCCATGCACAATTGCTTTGCTGTTCAAATTGAAACACCCTTTTCCAGGCTCTGTAAACTTTCATTTCATAGTAATTTGTAAAAAGATTTTCCCTGTGAAAAATAAATGTTCAAATAGCAGTAACTGGCTATAGAACTTCCCCTAGAGATGTGCAGGGGAGTTTGGTTCTGGCTCAGTGCTCCGTTGGGCAGGATATTAACAGAGAGGCTTATTACTGAACCAGAGATGCATGTGTGTTTGCATGCACAGCTATTGCATTCCCTGATGAAAGTCCTTAAACCTGCCGTTATGAAGGATCATTAGCATTCAAATGCATTTCAATCAAATCTTTTTGTTTACAATACAAACAGCTGAGAGAAGAACTCCCACAAAGCTTTCAAGCGGTGAAATGGATGTTACAAACTGTATTATGATACTGTGTCATTGATTTCTTCGAAATTGTGTAGTTTTAAGGTATTTCATTTACACAACAGTAAATATATCTCATAAAAAGACGGCCCAAGAGTGCTGATGTAGGACCAGAACAGCAATGGGACGGATGTTTTATTGTTTTGTATCATTTCACCAAAGTAACAGTTAAAGTGATACTTCAACAAAATTTACATTTTTGTTCATAACACAAAAGCTCTCTCCATCACTCTGCATTTTTGTTAGTCTATTTATCTTGAAAACGGTTTCTAATTCGAATGTAATTTGTTTATATAAAGGAATACTTTGGAATACTGCCAAATAAGTAGTTTGTCTGAATCCACAGTATTCAATCCAGAAGTGAAAAGTACCAGAATGTTCTTTCTGTCAATGGCGCGATTTTTGTTATGCGTTGAATGAACACTGTTCTGTCCCAGGATGCCACTGGAGCGTCTTTTTTCCAAGTTATACAGGTGCCAAGAAATGTATTCATCCAGCAGAGGCAGATCCTGAATTCGTATTGTAAGTTCCTCACACAAAAGGGAAACTCTTTGTTTTTTCTTACATAGGCTATGAAAATTAAATGTGCACGGGAAGTAAATACAGCACAACTTACTGTACAGTATTGAACGATTGATGTGCTTTACATCTATCTCTCACAACTCTTGTTTCAAATTCACATCAAATGAATTATCTTCCCTGCCCTGATATATGTTAAAATAGAAAATTCTGTCATAACTTATTCACCCTCGCATCAATCAAAACCTATATATCGCTGTCGTCCTTCTACAACCTCGTATCTCCATATTTGTTTATTTTTTTTGTTGCCACAAATCATTGTTATTAGTCACCCTTTATATTTGTCACTGGGCTTTGCAAATATCTAAGCAATAAAAAGTATTAAAAAGTGCTTGCCAACTTTGACATCACAGTATTTTAAAAGTACAGCGTTTTTCCCATTTCCCGAATATGGACATCCAAGGTTTTGGAAGGAGAGCGACGATTTAGCCCTTTCTTTAAGGGAACCCAAAAGAAGATATTTTGAGAAATGTCTCAGTGATTTTGTGTCCATACAATGGAAGTCAGTGGGGTCCAATATTGTCTGGTTACTAACATTCTTCAAAATACCTTATTTTGTGTTCTGCAATAGAAAGTAAGTCATAGGTTTGGAATGACATGAGGGTGAGTAAAAGATCAAAGAATTTTCATTTTTGAATGACCTATCCCTTTAAGGTATACCTGACACTATTACTACACTGGCCATTCTAAACCTATTGAAACAATTTTCCTTTTATGTCAGAGATGTAATCCCAGAAGAACTTGAAGCACTGACTGTAATTTTACCCTGAAAATTGGCCAAAAATGTTTGAGTCTACAGTATAACGATATTTGACGAAGGTCAAACCAAAAAAGAAGCACTGCGAAGGAAAAAAACCAGAATACTACATTCACAGACATTTTTATCAGAACGGCATTCAGTTTAACAAAGGATATCTAGAAAAAAAACCAAAATTATGATTGGCTCCAGCAGTTTTTTACTGAGGCTGCACAAGAAAAACACAGATGTGTTCAATTTGTATATATTGAAATCAGAAAGTCAAAGTCAAAAAGTAGTCTCATCCAAATAAAAACAACTGCATATAGCAAAGCCCACTGTCTTGCTGCTAAATCTAAACTCAGAAAATGTCTGTATTTGATATGGCACAGTATCTAAAGGGTATAGCATGATTTCATCAAAAAGCTGGACAGCTTTGAAATATGATGTCAATTGGAAATGAAGGAATGGTGCAAAGAGACAATTTCTGAATTTATTTGATTTGCATAAAAGTGCAGGAGTGAATCTGTGCAGCCTTGATGTCTTTAATGGACATTATAAAGCAAGGAGCTACATCCTTTTATGTAACATGAACTTCTCCCCTTAAGAAGACTGATACAGGAAGAAAGAAATATTTGAATCAATATCAGAATGCTCACTTCATGAGTTATTTGAAAGTTTCGGTAAAGTCCGTTTTTTCTTCACTCTTGGGTTGAGGATGCTCCTTGCTTTTTCTGTTATCTGTATATGCTTGTGCCAAGGAGTTCCTCGTTTGTAATTGCTATTTTTAGAGAAAAGTTGTCAAATAAAAGGAAATAAATGATGAATTAGCACCATAATTGACAGCAGATCTATCAGATGCAACAGGAATAGTGACTGATAATGATTTAATTTACGCTACATATTATATTAGAAAAAAAACAATAAAAAAGATACAGTTCAAAAAAATTCCAATTCAGATCCTTTCATCCATTTGCCCACCATCAAAAACAGGCTAAATCCGGCCTCCCATTAAAACTATGAAACCACAAAGCTTTGAACCAATATTAAAAATGTATTGGTGGCCAAAAGATGAACAAATATCTAATTTCACCCGCAAATTGAAACAAAGGCCGAACAGCTGTTCAGCACTTATATGGCTTTGAAGACAAAGAAACTGTTCAATTTGCTTCTCGGAAAGAAATGTGAGGTTAGTCTTTCAAATGTTGTCTTCAGAACAGGATTAATAAATGCATCTAGATGATTGGATAATTCTTTTTGACTTTAGAGTGACGGTAGTTTAATATTACTGATCAGAAGGCACAGTGTTCACACTATTTCTCTAAGGGACTTTGCCCACAGACTTAGTTGGTTAAGAAAATTATTTTACATTCATTTACATTCCCTGCTGTGTAACATTCCCCACAAGATAACTCTGCAGGTGTGCTTTATGGATAATTACCTGAAACAAAGAAGTTAATGTTTATACATTAGATCATTTGCAAAAGTTTGCAATAAAGATGGAAAATCTTACAGAACTACAGAACTCAGAAATAAAAGGCGCTGTAAGTCCGGTGTGGGCTTTTGTGTGTACTCCTGAGATTGCTGATTCTATTTTAAATCACAGAGCCTGGAAAACAAGAGAAAGTCTCAGGTGAGTTCTCCCAACGTGTGTTTGTCTTTTTATGCTTATTTAGCTTAAGAGCTGCCCTATTTTCAGGTGTAGTCACTACAATATTGCTTCATTTCCACCATTCTTTTTAAGTGCTATATGCATCAGCAGTTACCCTGGCAATGCTGTGCAAAATAACGCTTTATTACTTTTTTATTATTATAAACTTAGTTCATTTTCATTCCACGGAAGAATCTGTAAATTATGTTTTAATGAGATTCAGATAGAAGCTTGTGTTTGTGAACCATTAATTGTTACCTATTCTTAAGCACAAGCAACATAATTTGAGATCCTGGGGAAACTGCTGATTTCTTTGTGTTCTTGAGCAGAAATGTATTTACACATGAGAAACATTATGCTAATTTCTGTTACACAAAATACAGCATAAGAATTATGAATATTGGCCAATATGGGGGCGGGGTGGATTGGGAATTGTAATTTATTGTACAGTTATTAGCGTGTACAGTCTTTTTTCTCTAGAAACAAAACAATATAACTCAAAACAATTACTTATTATGGTTAAGGAATGTAAAATCTTAAACAAACAGAAATTATAGGAATTTAAACAAACAAACCAATCACTGGGACTCTAAATATTTTATATTGGATATAGGTAAGAATGAAAGAAGGTAAGAATGACAAATCAATTTGATTTACACAGTTGTAAATTCACCAATAATTTACATTTTGAAATGTTTTTTCAGACAACTTCTATCAAAAATTTAAGAAATGTAAAAGATGTCTTTTTGCATAAAAACAACACTGCATGATGCATTATGGCAAACCCATTAGACTGGATATAGTTGAAGCTCTCCCCAGACATACGGTACCTAGCAGCATGTAACTTAAAAAAAAAAAAAAAAATGTAGATTGTGTCAATTTTGTGAAATTACGAAACAATCATATAAATATTTGGTGCTTTTTTGGATTGGTTTTGGGTCTACAACCGACTTTGGTTACTTTGCAGCTGTCTGTCCCCAAAATGCATGTGCAACGCACAAATTATTTAAAAATATCTATATTTTTTAATGCTCATATTTATAAGCCATGCTTTACAGATCTAGATAAATTTGATTTGCACAAACAACATCCTTTCGTTATAAAACCAAATAAAAAATGGAAATAATTCTAGTCAATAATGATGCATTATATGAACAGATCTTTTATCAGCCGCTCTTTTATCGGCTGCAACTAGTTTCGGCCCGTTTCATTCATGTCCCATTGTTTCATTGTCCAGTGTTTGAATTATGGATGGAGGTCACGTTTTGTTCTGTTTAATCAGAAAAGGCATTACGGTATCCATGGTATCTGGTGAAGTGGGGTAGCGTGTGTTTTGTGTAGGGCGAGGGGTGGAGGCTTATAAACAAGCTTCATGTGTGAGGACAGCACTTTAGCATTCTCCGCTCTTTTCTGCCTATCCCACTCTCTCTTTTCTACCCCCATCTCTTTCTCTGGGCTCTTTGAACATGGCCTTGGGTTTGTTAAGAGTTGTGGGAACAGCAGGGTTCTGAATAGGTGGCCTTCACTCTCCGGCGCTCTGCGTGGCCCTCTTCCACATAGAGCAGTGCCAAAAAGAGCTTTGAGCTTTCAGTATGGTTCTTGAAAAGAAGAGAGAAAACAGATCCCAAACACAAGAGAGGGCCCATCTATGGGGCCCCTACTGTAATTAGTTATCTTTTTACCTGGCAACCTTCCTGCTCACACTGCACTTTCTATTGTGAGCCGTTCAGATGTGGCATAGAGATTCAGGGCTGATTCCCTCCAACCCTCATCTCATTTGTACCACTGGGGCCCCAGAAAGGGATCAGCAAGGAGCTGATTTCTGTCTTAATAAGGCAGGATTTAATTGCTGTTCAGAGTGCTGACAGTCATTAGCACCCTGTGTGGAAAGCGCCCCCCAGTGGACGCCCCATTCAAGTTTATGGCAGTAAGTCTGGGTGAGTTGTAACAGCAGGTTACCTGATCACGGAGTATAATGCGACTAAATACAGATTTAACAAAATTGTTGAGGTATTGTAGCTCCTGAGACGCTACACCAAGAAGTGTGAAGCAGTGAAAAATGAATAAACTAAACTACACTCTAAAAATGTTTTTACGGTGAATTTTATTTAAAAAAATTACACTTTTTTAGTACATTTTAAAGCTGTGAAATCAATTAAATATATTGTTTACATTGTGTAAATTTAAGTACAATAATCTATGTAAATCTGAGTTACTCAGGAATTTATATTAGAATTCACCAAAAATATTAAGTGTATATTAAAATATAATTTGTTAATGAAATACTTATTTTTTCAATAAATAAACTTAAATAATATTTGTACATTTTAGAGAAATTAACTGTATGGATATTTGATCAAAGTATGTGCCACTAAATAATTCTGTCAAATGATTTTAAAATATGTTATTATGTTAATAATTAATAACTAATAATTAGCTAAAATTAATAATTAATTTTCGTGATATTTACTAAACCACATGAATTATTTTTGAGTGTATAAAACAGCGAATACAAATATTGTCTGTTTACCTAAAGCTACTCGTAACCTAAATAGGATAGGTTGAGATCCAAAAATGATTTGTCACTCATGTAGTCCCTGCTGAGAAAAAAACAATAAAAACCATTAAAATACCATTCTAAAACATTAGCTTTGTTCATTAAAATGATAAAAAATTCAGTTTTGGGCATTTCTCCAATAGGAATAATTTTTAAAATAACACCTCACCAATAAATCCATAAGCATTATAGTTTCATGAAAAATAATTTTGAATATAATTTAATAAACTTAAAAAATATAACCCCAAATGCTTCTGGACCACTGTTCACATTAGCTATATAGCTAATCCCTTTACAGTAGAACTACTGCCCTAATTGAATTAAATGTACTAAATAGTACAAAAAGGCCTACGTTTCCTAACATTTTCATGCAAGTGACAAGCTATTTCCATACTTTTACAAAACAAGCACTAATGTCCGAAAACTTAAGCAAGGCCTACAAACTTCACACAGAATAGCCTGCAAAGCGTGAGGGAAAACTCTGCTCCCCATGCACAACAGAGACCAGAAGCGCTCATCACAAATTCATTTTCCACAGATGAAATGACTAATGGGCCAGAAGGCTGGGGAGAGATGGTAAATGAATAAAAACAACCTTGCAGCAGGAGGAATGTGCTGGCGGATCTTGTATTAAGCAGAATGGGAATGTAAAGCAAGCATGAAATGAAGGCAGGCAAGAAGCATTCAGTAGACGTCGTGGAAAGTAGGTCAAACATGTTCAGTGAGACTCATTTCAGGATTTAATACACTGTTAATCCGTTTCCTGTAATTTCCATATGTAAACAAGTTTAACATCTAGGGGGAGAGTGAAATTAAAAACTATTTGTTCTAAATAGATTGTGATGACTAAGTACTTTACAGTGAAACTTTAAAAAGGAACGTTGTCAAGAGGAGAATGATTTTAGGGGTCTGAAGGTCTCAAGATCTTTGTTCGCCAAGCTACAGAAACGCACATACTTCCAGGAGTGGGCAGGTCTGTAGATTCTTGGTGGGACTTTGTATAGAAACTTTACAGCCGGTGTTAGCAACAATATCTGAAATTATCTTAATATAAAAGAGAGATTCTCCCATTTTTTAAAGGGATAAATTCTGTCATCATTTATTCACTCGCTTGTCATTTCAAACCTGTATGACTTAGTTCTTCTGCAGAACACAAAAGACGATATTTTGGTAACGTTGGTAACCGAACAATTGTGATCCCCATTGACCTTTTGTACAGACGCAAAACCAATGCAAGTCAGAGGGTCCCGCCGTTGTTCGGTAACCAACATTCTTCTAAATATTCTTCTTTTGTGTTTTCGTTTTTGGGTGAATTATCCCTTCTTCTTTTCACATCTCTTTACAGTTTCAACAAACATGATGAGGAGACCAGCATGCCAATGAAAAATGCAAGTAGACATGACCCATGCCACAGGCGCCATGCATAATCTATGACCTGACAAGCATGAACCAGTGCCCAGCCGTGACTGGATGGTTGTTGACTGACGCCATGCTTGTTATAAGGAGTTATGAGGGTTGCTACAGCTGGCTTGGATGGCGCCTTCCAGCGTACTGGGCCAAGTTTCCCCTGATCAGTGTTGGCCGTATATATACCACATTATAAGGAAAATTGCCTGGTGGCAACACATGATACAATATGATCGCAATGAGTTTTACAAACACCTAGATAAATTGATCATTGAAGGCCTGTTGATGCAATAGCAGAAAACCACATCCACTTGATAGAAGTCGTGGCATCATGCCCAGAGAGACCAGCAGCGAGAAAAAGCTTTCTGTCAGTTTCATCTATTAGAGTATGCTGCTATATTGGACACCAAGACAGTTAATTGCAATTCCCAACGCGCCGTTACCTTTGGCACAGAGTTTCTACCCCTTTAGCATCTGCGGATAAAGTTGAAAGTTATTGTCGCGCTCTGCTTGGTTTCCCATTTCATCAGCAAGCTTAGCGTATCTCTCCCATGCCAAGTTCTCAAGCTAAGCTCTTCACATCTCGCAGAATGGCCACATCTCCAGCAAATATTTGGGAGTTTTAACTTGACTATCAAGTAGAACTTGACAAGTAGACTCTTCTTGTTATCGCTGAAAAAGGGCGGTTTTATGTTGAGTGACGGCATTGCCCAGTGCACCTCAAGGATTTATAAATGCTGTGGTGAGAGAACTGACGTGAGATATTTAAAGCTGGAATGTTGAGGTGAATTTTGTTTATCATAACTGTATTGCTTGGTCACTGGAGTGTGTGTGTCCTGGTAAACGCTACAGTCCCCAAATGTTCCACAAAGATAGTAATAGCAGTCCTTTTGACCTTGTGGGGACACGAGGAAAATAGCTTGAAAATCCAATCAAATTATGTATTTTTGATAATGTAAAAATGCAATTGATGTTTTGTGAGGGTTAGGTTAAGGGGTAGGGTGAGAGGATAAATGTTACGTGCGTGTTTATACAGTTTGTACAGTATAGAAATCGTATATGTTCCCATAAAACATGGTATGTGTGTTGGCAGACAGAAGGATAGTGTTTGTGTGTGCTGAAAGATTGTGTGAGAACAACCTGTCAGCTGGGAAATGATCTGGAAAAATAAAACATGCAGCAGTGTTGGGACAGAAGGATAAGGTAAGTGGACCAAGCAAGCAGCTTATTATAAACAGTTTAATGATGGGAGTACTGTAGATGTTTTAAGAAAATATATTCTATTATACAACAATTCCTGTAATTTCACAAGCCACATTACTAAAGTGCTGATATTCCTTATGAGGATGTTTTACTGTTTCACTTTATCATTTAACTTCCCTGTGTGTGCAGCTGTTAGTCAATGATCAACACTTGATCTTCTTAGAATTATATTTTATTAAAAAATATCCAAACTAATTGGCCTAATTTCATTTGTATCTGATACATGTTAGATTAAAGTGATTCCGTGATCCAAAGTTGTAATCATCTTCATATTTTGATGTATTTTGAATGAAACAGAATACTGAATGAGAAAAATAGAGGCTTTGCCTTTGTGTTTTCCACTGCAAATGTATGTGATCTACAAAAGTAGGCATTTCATTCAGAAATTGAACTGGCAGCCGACTGACAGTGGGAGAGGAGGAGTTAACAGACTGACATCATAAGAGAAGGATCGCCACAAGAGGGCGAAAGTGTAATCCTATATCATTTATAATCATTCATAATTTACACATAAATATTCAATGAATCAATAAGAATTGTTCTTGAATTAAGGTCTTGTTTACAGAGCTGTTGTAGAAAACCACACCACACTTTGATTCTGAGGTGAACACAAGCATGCTCATCTTCAAGCAGCACAAATAGGGCGATATAGTGATTATTTTGCTTTCTCCTTTGTTCTGCATTCTGCATGGCTGCACCTAGATAACTGCTGCCCACTTCTGTAGCTCAAGCAGAAGCTACACTGCAGCACTGAAGGGTACTTTATGTGAGGGTGTCCATTCTTCATCTGTATTCAGCTTTAGTCTCAGGGTAACATAAATACTGAGAACCTCGCCCTGGGGGCCCTGCTACCTGAGTTTTCTGTGCATTCAGCATCACCATGCATCCTGCTCAATAGCACACACACATGCATCAGTCAGCATTTGGATGAATTTTGTAAGGAAGAGGAACAGGAGTCATCTCTGAAATAACAGAATATTTAACAAATTTAGCCTAAAACCACTGAACCGTTGAATATTTTTGTCTCTGCCAAACAACTACAAAGTTATTGTACAGCAGATGTATGCAGTGTAACAATTTTTACCAGTCTGTTAATCTCATATTCATCTTCATTATGAAAGCAAAAATAAGAAAAGCTGTGGATTTGGTGAATTTAACTGAATCGTCATTTGCCATTGTGAATGTTGTGATTGTGCATTATTTGAAGAAGTGAATGAATTATTTTCAACCATTTATCAGAATTAACTCATATGTGTGAAAAATGCCCTCTGGTGGTCGTTTCATAGACAACCATTGGACTGTTATGATGGCTAGCAAGTCAATTGGGATCTCTTCCATAGCAACAGTCTTACATGGCAACAACTATCTTGAATACAAGAATGTCATTATGGTCTACTGCTCTCTCAAGAGAGACGTCAGTTGGAGTCTTTTATCCCGAGAGGGAGCCTATGCATATCTACAACAGCAAGAGCTAGATAAAGAGCCACTCACACGTACGAACAATTCGTGTTTTTATTGTATAGCAAACACAGATAGAACCCTAATCAAATTAAAACTGCATTGTCAATCATATATGAAATAAAGAATGGATTGTAAAAGTATGAAATGAAATCTAAATGAATTAATAAATAATCAGCATGAGATAAATTAATTTAATCATACTCGATGTATGAATTATGAAGGGTTGGTTTCATCTTCACCGTTGTTCACCAATCATTTTCCTTGCATTATGTTAAATGGTTGATTTAAGGTACTGATGGCATGACACATGGGGCTTTGGGTGAGGTTTGTGGAGCAACAGGAACTCTGCATGGTCTTCCCCTGCATTGCTTCAGTCTCCAACAAAATCACATCTGCAGTACACTCTGACCCTGTTTTCTGCACTTTTCATGGTATTGTAGGACATAACTGATGAATTCTGTGTTGCATGTGCACTTATCTACACTTCAGTGTGATTACACAAAGATTCGAGTCATTTGGTCTATTACTCAAAATGTATTGATGGGAAAGCTTGGCATTTTAGTGTCATGGTAAAAGAAATACACTAACTTTTATTTGCCCGTGCAGTTTCATCTCCACTGTACAAAACTTCGATTTGGCCGACTGGAGGATACAAAGTAATCTATTACTTTCATGCAAAATTCATGTAAAAAGCTTTTTCTATTGGATTAATTTATAAAAACAAATTCAATCTCAACCTTACAATGAACAACACGACATAAAGTACTAAGAAATTCAGATCTGCCCAGGGCAGGTGAAACGCCTATTTACATATACCTGATATTTCGCACATAAATTCCACACGATAAATTCAGTACCGGATCATGTGTTCTAGACTTTATGCCAGCATACCTCAGGCCATAGGCAGGGGAACACCCAGATAGGTTGGCAGACCAATCCAACACAATTCCAATATTACAATGTAATGAAATAGCTGTTGGGTAAAGAAATGCACACAATAAAACTAGATTTGGCACATATTAAATGAACACTTTAAAAATACAAATTTGTTATAAGTTACTTCCAAATGCTTCCATTTTGCCCTTTTAAATTTAATACATTTTCATTGCAAATGACATCATAATCTCAAGTGAAGTTCTTAGTATTTCAGAATGTCACCCATTTTCTTTGATAGCAGGCTTTCCAGCTAGCATGGACTCAATCATGTACTTAAAAGTGTGAAAACCAGGATATTATGTTAGTGTGTTATTTCCCAGCGGATTACTTTGCCATTCCATGGAGAAAACTTGAGAAAAACACTCGTTTTGGGATAAATACCTTAACTCTTAAATAAATTAACAACTCAACACAAGGCCTTACATCTCAAACGCAGCACTTTAAAAGCAAGCTTTCACAGATTTTTAATCCTGACTGTTTATTACTGTCAAGATATGACAGGAGAGAAAACATGTCTGGTTTTGACGTTTAAGTGAAGAAATCACAGAGCGATAAAGGGAACAGACCCGATGCATAAACTCGTCTGTGAAGGACATCAATTGGAAAACAGACATCTGGCTACAGTCTGAGTGGCATGAGAAATCACTGAGAGAAGGGAAAAGCAGCAGTAAGGCATCCCCTATGGTGCGCGAGGCTGACAGCTCACTCTACCATCAACTACGCCGGACACAGAAAGAGAGAGATAAAGAAAGGGATAGAGAGAAACACACTAAATAGAATGAATCGGGAAGCTGCAAGATCTTAGTTTACAGCTAAATCCGTCATTTGCTATAGGCTCATAAAATAGCAGGCTTGAAATGGCGGGAGTGCATTTTAAGAGGGACAGAGTTTTACCTCAAAATGGAGAGGATTTCCATCTTTTACCTGTGAAATAGCCTCCAAACACTTAACACAATTGTATACACACATTAAGTGGCATTTTCTGCGTCTGTGGTTTAAAAAAGAAAAAAATTCAAATCAAAGTGGAAATGAAAACGGTAGCCTGTGTTTACTTTGTAAAAAAAGAGCAATATTGTCCGGTTGTTATGATGATGCGTCATTACGCAGCGTATTCATGTTTCTATACGTCTGGAGGGAAGCCGCTAACAATTAGCAAAGTTACAGACGCTCGATGCCGCGCAACCGGAAGGCTCAGTTGGTTCAGCTTTGGAAAAGGAATTTTACAACCGAATGGAAGGACACAGTTTTAAGGAGGTTTAATGTTCGCACGCGGTGCCTTCAGCTTTTTTAAAAGGTACGTGCGTTTAATTTACTTTTAGCAAGCCTTGGTGCGAATGAGCATTATATCACAGCATAGGTTATAATTGTTAACCTGTTCTTTTTGTTGTTACTGTGTGTGGTAATATTGTTTAATTTGTGTTATTTTTGTTCACTTGTACGAAAATTAGCATCCTGCACGAGTGTGCCCTTGCACGGATGTGGTAGTTTTGACTTTTTTTGTATTAATGATGCTGATTGTGGTCCCCCCACTGGGAGCCACGTGCCCTCCTGTTGGTCGTTGGTCGTGTAAAATTTTTCAAATCTTTGTGATGCCCAACCATTTCTTAATGTTCTGATCATTATATATCACAGTCAATAATAAATAATAAAATGCCTGTTACCCTAATAATAAAGCGGGCGTAACACACGGGATTCTGCCAATCTCATATTAAAATTGAGTAGTATTGCATACTTCGTATCTTCGATGAGTATTTAGTTTGGTCGCATTTATAAAAGATAGATACAGCTTTACAATTGTTTCCGAAAACATACCGCGCGTGCGGGAAGGACCAAAGCATGTGCGCACCCATTGTCAACAAAATACAGACATCAGTTTCACTCACCGCATGCGCGTTATATCCACAGTTTATAAAACATTCATCACCCAAATGCAGTGAACAAACAAACACCTGAACTTCGCGAACGTAGCTCTCTCTCTCTCTCTCCCGCACACAAGTGAAAGTGACGTCTGCGCATGCTCCTTCTCCTGCTCTCCTTGCTGCCGCGTGCTTTTCCGGGAGAATAGTACGGAGCCCGGCTAGTCACCCGTCGGAGAAAAAAAAACAAGACCCGCGAAAAAACTTTCCGAAACCTGTACGATCGCTGGGGGAGTGAATCGAGCACAGAAATACTACGTAATACGCCCAACTCGTTTTTTGACAAGTTGACCATGTTAAGCATGAGAAGACAGCACGTTTAACATTGTAAAGAAGTCAGACTGCATGAAACACCATTGCAGGGCCGCTTTAAGCATTTAAACCAGTGCTTAATATTATGTCATCAATGTTATATTTACAGAAGTTCTATCAGCAGGGGCAGTTATGGCTATGTATTTGGCACTATATATTATAGTATAAGCAGAAACCCAGTTAGTTCACAAAGAGCTTTTTCAACAAATTGACTCCTGTAAAAATGAAATGAACGTTACTAACCTTAAAATTTTAAATATGCTTAACATTACATCCTGAGCTGAAACACTTCCTCTGACGGTATTTCCTAATCCTGCTCCTGGAGACCATCAGCACTTCACATTATAGATGTCTCATTAATCTGACACAACTAAGAGTAGAATGAGCAAACTCAAGTTCCTGAAGGTTCACAGCTCTGTACACACCTGATTCAGCTTCAACTCAGCGTTACTAGAAACTTCTAAGCATGGTTGGAGCAAAACTCGGCTCGACACTGTCCCTCCAAGAATTGAGTTTGACACCTGTGCAGAGGAGTATACCTTGTAAATATGTGAAAGAGCATGCATTATTGTTCCACAAGCAGTATTTGTAGAGTGGTTTCAGTACGGTGCCAAAATGACTAAAAAAACATCAACGGTACAAAACATCAACGGTACAAGTGGTATAAAACTACATTTCCTGTAAAGAGTAAAAAGGGGTTCCTACAGTATATGTTTACAGCTCAGGTAAAGAAGAGCATAAAGGCAGAATCCAAGGGCAGAGAGCTCAAAAAGAGGAGCCTAGAGGAAGACAGCAACACATCCAATATTTCCTTTGTAACCTTTTCTTGACCATGCGACTACACTTAATCAAAATACAACGTTAAACACCCACTGACTGTACTGGACAAACATCTTAGCCTGCCAGCTAGTCTATGATCACTATCAGCCCCCTGTCGAAGGGGAAAACAAGGACACTGTAATAAATTCCTGTTATGTCAACAATACATAACCATATTTATTATAAGTGGACAACAATATTGCATATTTCACATGTTTTGTTCATTTTATTTAATGTCTAAGCTTTTGATCAACTAAGGATTCGAACTAAACCACAGCTGTAATCATTTCGAGGGCATAACATGGTTGGGCATTGGGCACGATCCACATAGGCCTACTGTACGTTTCAGAAAATGTAATCCAAAACAGGTATTACATACATATAGAAAAAGTGACTAAATGCACACACTGAAATAAAACTAAGATTGTATCCAATGTTAATACAAATAGGCATGCAAAAACTGAAATGGTTGTCTGTCAAGATCTGGTTTTTCTTTAATTCATTTTGCTGCGTAGCTTATATTAATCCAACAGTTTTCGTTTATTCATATTTTTAGCTTATAATGTTGAATGACACTTTTTAATGAAGCGTTACATTCTTTCAGCAGTCTTGTTATAGGCCTCAATTTTTGGTTTTAATTTAGCATACTTGTTTTGCTCAATTTTATTTAAAGTTATATTGTATTATACTGAAAAGCAAGACAAAACATAAAAAGCACATTTTGACGTTTCAGTTTATGCAATAGTGAAAATAGGTTAAATACAAATACATAAAGCCATATTCGGTGTTCGGCCTTCGGCAAGCGTTTCATTTTTATTCGCCTTCGGTCAATAATTTTCATTTCGGTGCACCCTTAAATACAAATGCAAGTCCTGACCAGTTAAAACATGTAACACAGAATCAAAAAAAATTTTTGAAGCGAGTGCACATTTAGTCCCTTTTTCCTGAGTGACAGTTTTTGCTCTGCTGAGTCTGCTCCACCTATTTTTGGGATAGTTCATCCAAATATAAAATTGAAGAACGTAGGACAAAAGGAGTTCTGGGGCACTTTTACCTACCGTAATTGTTCCTACTATGGTAGTCAATGGGGTCCACTTACTGTTTTGCTACAAGCATTTGTCCAAATATCTTTCAGTGTTCAACTAAACAAAGAAATGTACAGGTTTGGAACAACAAGAGAGTGTGAAAGATAGGTGTAAAAACTACATGCAAATGTATTTTAAGAATACTATACTAGTTTTTTTTTTCCAAAGTAAAGTTACACAAACACCACATGCTGTAAAACATTTTACTTGGTCAAAGCAGAAATCCATACAGCATAAAATAACTATAATTCAACTTTGTTTGCTGTCAAATACAAGAATAGGATTGATAGAAAGATAAGTTTTAAACAGAATTAGAATAAAAAACATCAACGTAAAACCTCTTGACCAGGGTATCAGTGCCATATAACCCAACTTTAAATGCACTAAATCAGTAGCTGTGAGAGCACAGTGAACTACTTTAAAACTCTTTTAAGGCACACATAACCTCGCCATCACTCAAAAAGACTCGTTTAGTTTTAACGCAGGTCTTTGGTTTCTGCACTGAAATAAATCACGTCAGTCCTTGTACTCGGTGTACTTCTTGGCTGATCCATGAACTTTGTTGGCTGGGTACTTGAGTCTGTTGAGGGCCATTTTGCGCATAACTGCTTGGGGTAAATCAACGTTGCATTTCTCGGCAAGTTCAACCAGATAAATCAAAACATCACTGAGCTCCTGAGCGAGGTGCTCCCGCTCCGGCTCCGTCCAGTCTGGCAGTCCCTCTGCCACCTCCCCGCGCCACTGGAACAGCTCCGACACCTCCCCGACCTCTCCGACCAGCGCCAGCAGCAGATTCCGCGGCTGATGGAACTGGTTCCAGTTCCTCTCGTCTGTAAATTCTGCTTGCGTGCGACGAATGTCCTCAAGAGTGGGTTCGGCGCTAAACGTGAAATGTCCAGTTTGTTGATGCTCAACTTCTCCATTCCCGTTTGTAGTTAACGTTACCGGGTGATTGCTGCCGCTTCTATCGTTGTGTTTGTGGATGTCGGACGCGGACCCGTTTTGTTGCATCGCCATTATACCAGACGCGAAAACTGTTTACCAAAAGCAGAGAAGTGATTAAGTCAGATCACAAGCACTGCAGGGCCACGCGTGATTCTCCCGCCACCAACCTCACGTGTATTTCTCGATTCTGAACGGCGTCATAAAAAGGCGCCTGGTACCCTACTGGAGTCCATTGGCTTTATGGGAAATGAAGTTTTTTTTGTTTCAATTCTACGTACTTCCAGAGTGTCTGACGGCCATGTAAAACTACATCTACCAGCTGCCTACATACAAAACACAAACATGGCAGCCTCCTCGTCAGGATACAGTAAAATGCTCTTTAGTCTGAAAATATACGATAATAACTTACAAAGTTTGTATCATATTAATCATTTTAATATTATTATAAGGAGAATATGGACGTCTGGATCAAAACATCAAATTCAGCCCAAAGTAAAGACTAAAAGGTAGGCAGCACACTGCAAAATTCATGTTTGGTGACATTGGAGACTATAACCTACCATTAGGTCATCTATTCATTTTGCGGCAGTCTTTTTAATCCGATGTTATTTGTGTTGACGAATCGCTGTGGACACTGTAACTTACTTGTACTAGATTGCCCCAAAAATACTGATATTTGTATTCGAGTAGCGCTATATTAAATATTAAGGAAATGTCATATACATTTTTTTGCTTTAAACTTAACAGTGTTCAGAGTTTTAACTCTTCTCTTGTTTCTAGCCTTCCTCAGATGGTTGGTGTTGTTGGTCTGGAAGTTCATGCTCAGATTCAATCCAGATCAAAGCTGTTCTCTGGATCTCATGTTAAATTCATGGCTCCACCAAACTCACTTGTCTCACATTTTGATGCATCACTACCAGGAACACTGCCTGTGAGTAAATGAGTAGATACTTGTGGCTGTGAAAACACATCTTAAATCATGTTTTTGTGATTTACTGTTTTCTACATAGAATTCTTCCATGTAATGTAAAGGCGCTTCTGTGAAAACATACAACCTTGTTTTATTTAATATTGACTATTGATTAAGACCGTCAAAGATTGGATTTAAAGTGGGTCTTTAAATACCAAAAAGAACAATTTAATCTGTGAGTTATGTAAATTAGATATTTGTTATTTGCGAAAGCAGCACAACAATACACCTGCCTTAAGTTATATTATTTCTGTGCATTTCAAATGTAACTGTATGTCATTATTATGTCTTATATTTTGTATATATCTATTTACATTAAGGTGCTAAACAGAAGATGTGTCGAGGCTGCTGTAATGACAGGTCTCGCGCTCAACTGTACCATCAACAGAAAGTCGCTGTTTGACAGAAAACACTATTTTTACGCGGACATGCCTGTGAGTTCCCATAGCTGCACACATCTGATTGCTCAAAGTGGCTGTAACTCATACAGTTTCTGCATATCTCACATTAATCTTGAGTACTTACAGAATAGCATCGCACTTTTAAAATATCTGTAGAGTCTTTAGTTTGATCACATTTATAATAGACAGATACAGCTGTACGGTTATTTCCGAAAACATATGACCTCCTGCATGCGTGGGGAGTAACTAAAGCACATGCGCACCCATTGCCAACAAAACACAGACATATGACTCAGTTTCACTTACCGCGTGCGGTTCATGACCGCTCCATCTATCTATTCATACGATCTCCAATTCCACCATTTATACATTACATTCCTCACCGAAATGCATTGAACAAACAAACACAGCTGAACTTCGCGAACGCAGTGCTCTCTCTCTCTTGCTCCAGCTGGTTGACGTGTGCGCATGCTCCTTCTCTCGCTCTCACTGGTTGACTAGTGGGTGTGCTCTTTTTTCTCCTCTGGCGGGTTGACGCGTGGCCGTGTTTTTCTTGGAGAATTGTCCAATAAGCGACTAAGACAAGTTGTTACGAAATGCATTTTCATGTTCGACTGTGGGAGTGTATCGAGCACAGATATACTACGTCATACGTCCAATTCGTTTTTTTAACAAGTTGACCAGGTCAAGCTTTTAACATTGTAAAGAAGTCAGAATGCATGAAACATCTTGCACACCCCCTTTAATAAAATGGGTCATGTCTTAGTTTTATCTTCTGTTTGTGCTGATGACATGAATGCAATAGACAAGAACATTTTTCTTATGCCTTTAACTGCATGGGTTGTTATTTTTGATAAGCTGCTTTATGGATCCATCATTTGTTAAAAAGACATGCACATGCATCTGGTGCATCACTCTGTATTTCTCTTAGCTTTAATGACAGTCCATGCTGAACAGGCAGGAAACCATATGGCTGCTTGTAATGTTGATGAATAATAGTGTCAGCTCTTGAAAGCAATTGAGCAAGCAGTTTTTATTTGTGTGTAAAACAGGTGCGCAATTTCCCCTTGTTTTAGGCATCTGAAATCATAAATGTAAATGCATTAAAAGAGCAAAATCAACTAAATTATATTAATAAAAGAACGCTGCAGCAAACACTCAATAAATAATTTTGTCTGGAAACATTTTCTGCCACCAGGACTTAAAACCAAAGAAACCAAAAAAAGAATTTGTGCTTCATTGCACATTGTTGACTCTCATTATTCTTTGAGTACAGCAGTGACCACTATAAACCCTTTTTGGAAGTGTTTTTCTTTTTCATTTTATCTATCTATTGTTTAATAAAGAGTTCTAAATGAAAAAATTAACCCAACCAGCTCTGAAATAAGTCACAAAAGTACAACATTTAATTCAAAGTCAAAACAGAAGAAAAAGGTGAAACATGTTTGGAGACACAAAAGCATCCCCTAAAGCAGGGGTTTTCAAACTGGGGTCAGGGGTCCCCCAGAAGGTTGCAAGGGGTCCCTCAGAAAAATGATAAAAGTCCACAGTGTTCATCTGCTTTTTTTGCTATTGATAGTCTCCAGAATTGTTTATATTTGAATCTTTCTCACTAGTTTTCTCACTATAGTTTCTTTTTTGCGACTCAAAGTGAAATTGTTGCAGACTATTGCGGTATAGAAACAATGGGTCTCATTCACTAAGCATGCGTACGCACAAATTTATGCGTGAAACCTGCATACGAACGCTTTCACGCTGTAGACAGCGTCACATGGGGTTGCCTGGAGTAACCTTGAGTTAAGTGGCGACACAAAAGGTTAATCATATTTGGGGGTCCTTGGCAACATAAAGTTTGAAAACCCCTGCCCTAAAGCAGGGCTGTACCTTAACTTTTTTTGAACGTAGAACTGGTGCTACAGAGGTTTAAAGTTTTGTAGCTCAGGCCAAACATCATAAACAGCATAAATAGTATAAAACTATTAGCTATGTTAGCTATTTACTTTTTTATGCTAAACTATGTAGCATATAAAAGTATAAAACGTCTGTTTTATTAGCATGTGTGTGTGACTTTATAGAAACCAGAAAATGTCCGAACTCTAGCTACAATAACACCTGGCGTTTACACCACTCCTGAGACTTTAGAATACGCAGGCGTGGGTGCCCACATTCGCTTACTGATTGGTTCGTCTGTATCTTTGCATTTGATTCAATGATTTGTTAAGCCCCTGTCATATGAGCCATTACATTACCTGAAGGCGACAATGACCAGCCTCGCAAGGACCGTGTACTTCAAGCTGCGCTGTACTCAGATCGACACGGTGACATTACAGCAAGCGAGAGAGAATCGAGAGCCTTATAAATAGCCCACTCAGTACTGCGATGTCTTCTGTCGATCGGTCTGTGTGGTGCCGGATGAAATCAAAGAAGCCTAATAACCTTTTGAGTCGATTGTCCTGGCTAAAAATGCCAAATGACTAAGCACTCGGAGCCACAGTAAAAAGATAAACTGACAATAATTATTTGTTATCGAAAATCACATTGATGTCTACACGTATATTGTCGCTTGGCAAACTCTTGGTGTTAACACAAAAAAATATATTTCTCTTTTTTTAAATTAAATGTGCTTGTTACCACCTCAACCCAAATGTCTTTTCAACAACCCTTCGAGGGCTACAATCCCTTTGCAGATTGATTTTCATTACAGCACCTGATAACACTCATCTACAGACGCGCAGTTAGAATGAGACTCTTACGTGTGAGATTAATTCATAATTAAATTGCACTATAAGGTCAAGTGCAAATGTCATTTTAATTCCACCACAAATGATTGCAAGGCAAAATCTCAAATGAAATTCTGAGTTCATGCATGCATGCTTAAATGAACTGCTTTAAAGGTGATGTGTGCATGTTTACCCTTGCCAAGTTTTTTTGTGTTTTTTGCATCTGTTTCCAAACAAGAAGCATTGAAACTCCCATAAACACTGAAGCATGTTTGGAAACACATTTATTGTTGACATTTTCTGCTGGGGTCACATCTCACTGGACCGTATGTACTGCAGTATAACATATTGGAAAATATTTCCAAGTGCATTTTTCAGCCAGAATAATTAAAGTGGTTGCAAGCAAGGAATTAAAAATAAATGTTTGGATTGAGAAAGCTCGGGGACTGATATGGAGTAGGAAATCGTGAAACCAATTTTTAAAGAAATCTGTCATTCTTTTTTCATTTAATTCCTTTAGTGTTCTTATTAGTTTATTATTGTTGATCAGTTACAACAACACACAGATGGTAGTGGCTAATTGTGTTTTTTCCTTCCTTTACTCTTTTGCATACCAATAACCATGATACATTTCTAGTGGCTTTTGGTCATGGGGTTGCCATAGCAACAGTTACAAGTGCTCTGTTTTGCCTCACAGTGAAATAGACGGAGGTGGAAAATGTAGCCAAATCACGCAGCCAGACCATAAGTATCTGTATGCAGTTAAATTTTGTCATCACTTGAATGTTAATCTCCCATCAAACTTCGTGTAGGTTTTGTCAATTACAATTACATATTCTTAAAGGTCTAGGACTCTTCAGATGTACTCCTGAATGAGCACTAACTCTAATGAAACCCACCTGCCTGTGATGTTCAAGCAGTCCTTAAGGTTTTGGTTAGCTTGTTTAGGGTTAGGGTTAGGGTTAGATAAACTGCATGATGCAGCTCCAGGAGCGAATTTGGATTTCCCTGATTTAGATAAAAGCTCCGTAGCAATTTGCATGGTTTAACTAAAACACCTACTGTTTTTTAACTGTGTGTGCTTACAGTTTTGTGTGTGTTCATTTTTAGGCTGGATATCAGATCACTCAGCAAAGGCTGCCCATAGCAGTGGATGGCACCCTGGTCTATAGTCACTTTGAAGGTCGCAAAAGAAACCAAGTCCTCACCAGGAGCGTGAGAATTAAACAGATCCAACTAGAGCAAGATAGTGGAAAGAGTCTTCATGATGATGAACGGAGTCAGACGCTAATAGATCTCAACAGAGCAGGTATCGTTCTATATCACTCTTATGGCACTTTTCCACTGCATAGGACCGTCAGGTTTAGTACGACTAAACTGCTCATTCACTTTGGCTCAGTTTGCTTTTCCACAGCAGTTAAGTACAGCTTCAAAGTGGGTGGGGATTATAAACGTATTGTCATAGTTGCACCGCCTCTACTGCAGTAACATCATTGTGAACGCGACATAAACACACGCACAACACAGGAGATAGGGACCATATCAATGGAGGATTGCAGCAAAACAAAATACTGCTTAAAATACCAGAAATCTTACTGCATAGAGCAGACAACGATTATTTTGTTTGCTCGACGGCGCACAAGGGTGTGCTAATGTAGCATTTAGCATTGCGTTTAGCTTCTCAATCTCAATATTACTGTCTCGAAGGACATAACGATAGGCCAGTATAACGAATTAAAATGCGTATTCATGTGTTGCAAATCCAATGACGCTCACATTTTGGTATCGGTACAATACGCTAGGAACCTCAACCGAGGTGGTAGTAAAAAAGTATCAGGTACTAGGTACTGTATCCAGTTGAAAACCCCTAAAAGTGAGCTGTACCGTGCAGTACTATGCAGTGGAAAAGTGCTATTATATAGATACCTGGAACTTTCCACCAATTCAGTACATATATGTGTCAGTTTTTAGCATTAGAAACATAAATCCAATGATTTTGTTATGAGAACTGTTATAAATGTTATCCAAACAATCATCTAAATGATGTGAGTTTGGCCTTACTCGGAGGTCCTAACCTTCCCAATGTATGTATTTAAATGGATATTTCACTCAAAAATGGAAATTCTGTCATCATTTAATCACCTTCGAGTTGTTCCAAATCGAGCACAACTCGAAGGTGAGTAAATTATGATAGATTTTTTTTTATCCCTTTAACAAATTAAATCTGTGGATTTTTATTTTCAATTCATTGTAGTTGAATATGTTGTTGTTAGATAAAGATACAAAAAAACGTATTTGGCTCCGACATTTCAACCCTGTTGTGGCATCAATACAATAGAAGAAGAAATAATAACATGATTTGAAGTCATATTTTTATGGCGCACAGATACAAATAATTACATTTCATTTATTTACTTTTTTACTTTATACATTTTGTCTGTTTTATAAAAAACAAAGTGTATCATCAGAAAATAAAAAATTAAATTCATGAGTTATTTAATTGTATTTTGCCACAAAGTTAAATAAATTTTTTAACTTCAAGATAGTTATCTGTAGGTTAAGCACTTCCTTTCATTGATCATTTGTTGAAAAATTTAGTTTAAAAAAAAAGCATCTTAGGCCCTATTTTGTACCTTAAGGCTAAAATACATTACAAGACTTTTGCTCAGGTTTTGCCCAGATTTTCAGTCTGGACTTGCAGAAAGTCTGTGCCAGTCTTGGATCAGTTAGTGTGTTGCTATCTGAAACTTTCAAAAAGTCTGCAAGTGTATGATGTCTAGTTAAAATAAAATCTGTTCAGATTTTAAAAGTCTTGTAGTGTACTTGTGAGAATTGGCACCTGACGACTGAATAGGTTTGGGTGGTCTCTGATATGAAAACTATTATTGTTTTATAGGTGTGGGTCTCATGGAGTTGGTGATGGAGCCGGATATGTGTTGTGGAGAAGAGGCAGCTGCTGCGATCAGAGAGCTCCAGCTTATCCTACAGGCTTTGGGCACCTGTCAGGCCAACATGGCTGGTAACTTATCCACATCCGTACATCTCGAGTTAACTTAAACTTTTTTGGGGGGAAGGGGAATTTTCAATGCTTCTGGTATTTTTTAAAGTAATTTTCTATTTTGTGAAGCTCAACAATCTTTTGCCACACAGCTG
Organism: Triplophysa siluroides; assembly: GCA_006030095.1. Taxonomy (NCBI): domain Eukaryota; kingdom Metazoa; phylum Chordata; class Actinopteri; order Cypriniformes; family Nemacheilidae; genus Triplophysa; species Triplophysa siluroides. Next base: position 480,139 of record VCII01000051.1, on the reverse strand, counting down.
TATTCTTGCTCTTACCCGTTGTGATGAATGACTTCTTGTTTGTATCAGGGATGCATCGAAATGAAAATTCTTGGCCGAAGCCGAATAAAAATGAAACACTTGGCCTAAGGCCGAATACCGAACACCGAAATACTTTTCGTATTTCTTCTATTTATTTAGCCATTTTTTTCACTATTACATAAACTGAATGGTCGAAATGTTTTTTTTTTATATTTTGTCTTGCTTTTCAATGTAATTTACCGACCGGTAAAGATGATTTCATTCAGAAATTTACTCCGGCGCGGCAAGTTTTGTGTTGTGTCTTTCTCTGACACTTTAAAATGCTCCACACACTGCCGACATGTTTGCTGCATTAATAAAGCGTGCGCGTCGCTCTCTCTCTCTCTTTCTCTGTGCTGGTTGCTGCTTGATCATATCAACACGGCATGTTCGGTAAAATGTATTTAGGCATTTCACTTATTTCACATTATAATAATTTTGGTGCATCCCTAGTTTGTATAGCTATGAAACAAGAGACCACGGTTGAACAATTTGTTGTTCTTAGTCACCCAGGTGTACTTAGTGTAAAATATCAAAAGGGAGTAATCTTCAAATATATTTTACTCACAGGGCCACACATATGTTTTACAAATATTTTTGTATATTGATTAATCTGAGTTGTGTTCACAATTGTTTGATATCCATGAGAGGAATGCCTTTAACTGTGTTGTTATTTGCCGTTAGCGAGCTTTACCATCAAACGTGCTGTGCAATGCAAGCATGAAATGCTTAGCTTTATCATAGCTTAGAGTACGCAAATAATAATGCAAATGAATAAAATAAGTGAAGATGACACCAGTATATACAAGCAGCACACTGGTTCCAGATAAACAATGATGCACAAAACTGCTCCATTACACAGCTAATATTACAAAAACAACAACATATCTTGGTTCTAACAAACAGAAAAACCAATGTTCCTCACATACTGATCCGAATCAAAGCAACCTCCTCAGGGGTGATTATTAGACAATCTTTCTCTCCAACGTCTCTCTGCTGGAAATTATCTACATAGATAACTATGCGTATCTCCGCTAAAAGCCTTTCACGTCTCTGCTGGAAAGTATTTAAAATATTAACGCAGGTCATAGCTCCTGCCTGACTTTTATCCTTCTTTATTTGATGTAATAAATAAGACATCTACATCTAATGCCCGCATGATCTCTTCCCTGCGTCAACATGAGAAGACACGCTGTCTCAGCCGACGACATCTTTTTGTACTGTGGTGGCCACCATTGTGTTTGGACTTAGAGATTGGTTGCAATTCTCAAACTCACCGCTAGTGGCTGCTATAAATCCCATTCTAGACCTTTAAAGAGTACATAACTAGGGATTTTTAATGTCCTACTTTGGTTTAGTATCCAACAACAAGTTTGTGTACATAGGTGTAAAAACACTATTATTTCATAATAATAGGCAGTTATTCTTACCTTACTTCTTGACTGACTCTCAAATGATTCGTTTCGCGATTCATCTGTCTAATCCCCTCCTTTCCTCTAGCCTAGTCTGATGTGATTGGTCAGATGGTCTAGTCTGCTGTGATTGGTCTACCGGGAATGAGGCTCACAAGCTACATTGTTTGAGGGAGAAGAGTGAAGTTTTCCCGGGCAGTCCTAGCGAAACGTAAACTGGGACTATATGTAGTGACGTAAATCCGCGACGACTCGTTTGCGTGATTCAGAGTCGACTCCTTTTTCCAAGCCAACAACTTTTTTATGTATTCACCTTCGGATTTCCAACTTGGCAGACTGCTTACTTTCAAACACGGCAACATTACACACTGCATGAAATGTCATTTTCATGTTCTCATGTTATGTACTCTTTAAGTGTCCATTTAAAAAAACATTGATTCAAATGTTAAGTTTGTGTAGGAGATATAACTGGAGAAGTAACTGAGCTGTTTCTCATATAGTGTGATATTCTCTGTTCAATCAAACTACAGTCTTCCAGTCATTAAGAATTCAAGAGATCTTGTTTCATCAAAAAACCCTGAAGCAAAGAAGAGCAAATTGTTTATCTGATGCAGACCATTCAGCAGTGCACAGGGCGATCCAGAATACAGTATCTTATGCAAATAAATCATTCACATTCAAATGTATGCACTGTTTGCTAAGCAGGGTTTTGGAGAGATGTTGAATCGGATGGTTGAATTGTAATTGACTTTTTGGAGTGATGCTCATCTCACCCCCTCTCTCTCTCTGTCTTTTCTCAAAGAGGGTCAGCTCAGAGTTGATGCTAATGTGTCCGTCCATCGACCTGGTGATCATCTGGGAGTGAGAACAGAGGTCAAAAACATCAACAGCGTGCGACACCTGGCGAAAGCCATAGGTGAGGATATCTGACCAGATGACCATATTCCACCCAAAGGCCATAGAATTATACATTCTAAACTTAGTCAAAAACACAAAAAAATGATTGAATATAAAGATTTCCCTTTTGATCTGGAGAAAGTCTCCTCAAGTCCTCAAGTGTTTCTTAGGTAAACTGCTTTGTTTTTCTAATACATTTTATGTAAACAGTCAGTAATGGGTATTGGTTACACTTTTCCAGTCAATATTGTTGACAGTTTTAATTAACATTTTAGCTTGGGGCTTAAGTAGCGATACTTCTAACATTGTTGGCTGGAAGTCTTGTGTTGTTGGCACATTTAGCCAGGCATCATGTGGAGAGAGTGAGTGTGTGCAAATATGGCAGAGCTGTAAGTCAAACTGCAAACCTCAGATAAGAAACACAAACAATCAACATTTCCACCTGACTCCTGCGCTGTCTGGTGTTAAATTGTCCCGTCGAGAGGTCTGCCGTCGCATCTCGAAGGAAGTCTGAATGTCTTGATCCAAGAAAATATGTCGAAAAGTCACTCACTCTCTAGTGGTTCCGAACCTGTATACTTTTGTTGTTTGGTTGAACACAGAGAAATATGTTTGGATGGATGCTTGTAACCAAACAGTTCTTGGACGCGCCATTGACTACCATAGTAGGAAAAATACCAATGGTAGTCAAAAGTGCCCCAGAACTGTTTGCTGTCCTACATTCTTCAAAATATCTTCTTTTGTGTTTAACAAAACAAAAAAGTAAGAAATGTTTATAGACTTGGAACAACTTGAAGGTGAGTAAATGTTTTAGAAAAAAAAAATATTTTTGGGTGAACTGTCCCTTAAACTTGTCTTTCAGGGACAGCGGGAAAATGTTTTATTACTACGAATGTGTGTTTTTGCACCCTGCCCTTAGGAAAGCTTTCTAATAGGTCGTATGCACATGACATCACGGCACTGACTTGGTCGTTGATCAGGTGGTTAAACATAGGTACTTTGAGTTTGTGATAGTGAACTCCTATGGAGGAAAATCAATTTCGCGTCATAAAAACACGTGACTGCACACGACCTATAAAATGATTAGGGTATTGTTTTGATGTCTTGTATAGACTGCCGATACACTTGTTTCAATACGTTATCCTAAAATTAAAAGACTTTTAGTGGATTTCCACACTATCACAATTCCCTCCAAAAGCTCATGTAGCAGTTCTGAGGAAAAGCGCTCGTGTATGCATCCAATTTAACAGTACTTTAGGGTGTTTAGTTGGCAGAAGATTTTGTAAGCGTTTGATTGGTCTTCTCTTGGTACCTGTTCCACAGACTACGAGATCCAAAGACAGATGGAGGTTCTGCAGAGCGGGGGGACGGTTCTTAATGAGACTCGCTCCTTTGACAGCAGATCTGGGTAAGGAGGCCCAGAACAGCCAGATTTCTACAAGTACTATATTCTCCCGTGACATCAGTTAGAGGAGAGAAGTGTAATTCAGCGCTCCGTTTTACATGGTTCAAGTCTTCACACTAGAATGGTTACACCACATTTGAAACCTACGGACACTTTGAATTTTATTTTTAATGTACCAACCTGAAGCATCCCGTAGCTGTAAGAATCAGACATGGGCTGGACAATATTTCTATGGTCCATTTTCTGTACATCTGTGACGGTAGATAAATTTGGTCATTGGACCCTAGTGTCATGTGTTGCACACATGGCAGAAGCAGACACACTGCTCATGGTCTCCGAACATCACAGAGCAGTATTATCGAGGTCATCGGCCCATGAAATAAAAGTCAGTTATCACAGCTGTGTCCTGCCTCTCTCTGTCCACCTGCTCATGGTTATAGTCTGTATCCACAAAACACGAATCGATATCTAGTTCTCATAATCTAAACAAAACAGCAGCTGAACTTGAGTTACCATGTACTTGAGTTGTCACGATACTGGAATGTCTAACTTTAATATGATACCTTGAATTCTTTTGATATTCAATACCATTTTCGATACTACCTAAAATTTTAGATCCTTATTAAAAAATAAATATAACAAGACTAGAACATGACAGTGAGGTATATATTTACAGTAGATTAGCTATTTATTTTTTAAATAATGTTAAAGGGGCTGTGTCTAATTTTTAGCGGCATCTAGTGGTGAGGTTGCATATTGCAACCAACCGCTGACTCCACCTCTCTCCTTTAAAGCATTGCGGAGCCCGAGGGGTGATTAATGCGTCACGTTTTCGCTTCTTTCCAGAAAAACAAAACTTAATTACGAAACGTATTCTGTAGAGCAGTTAGTCTGTTTATGGCGAATGTAGAAACAACATGGGGGCATGTCAAAACATTCCATGTGAGGGGACCCGCGGTGTATGTAGATAGAAATAGCTCATTCTAAGGTAACACATAAAATCATTGATCATCGCACATATGGGTGGTTTCCCGTACAGGTCTTAAGATTCTTAAGAGCGTTCAACCTACAAATCTTAAAATACATCAGTGCCATTGTTTTGTCTCAAAATGTACGCAAGTAATATATTTTTGTAAGACATGTTTTTAAAAATGAATGAATTTAACTGAGACCTAGTCCTGACCACTCTGAGGAAAAAAAATCATTCGCCATATGCTTAAATTGAATGTAAAATATGAATTGCATTTCCAATGAGAAACGTGTTTAACTCCGCCCCCCTTTGGAGGTTACCGCCCCATTTTGAAGCGCTCCGGCCTGCAGTTCTACCTACTTGGAAATATTGATATTTTTGACAAAACCACCTTACCATGTGTTTGAGAATACTGTAACTCCTTCCACAGGAGAAGCGATATACGTTGAAGAGGTCAATTTTAACAGCGAGATGTGTTAGAAAATAATCTGTGGAAGGTGGGATTTTATTGGATTTAGAGTTAAACAGCATTTTGTAATACTTCCGCTGCAACTTTATCATCAAATATACTTCTTTTCTCTTAAAGCTAAAACCAAAACCTACTCTGAGTTGGAGCTTCCCAATATATTTCAATGACAATTAAAACCTTTGCAAGATCTGCTTAACATCAGGATCCTGACCACCCTGTTGTGGTTTATTTTTGTTTCAACAACAAGCCAGATGTATATGATTCCTTATTTGTAGTACACATATTATAACCAACTTTATGCAGCATTTTGTGATATCATTTTTTCTCTCTTGCACTCTCTCCAGCAACACTATTCCAATGAGGGATAAAGAAGGTCTACAGGATTACAGGTGAGTAAAATGTTTGACTGAACCCTGCGGGTGAGTGTAAGCTGCTCCATCCTTACAGAGGGTGTTACAGAAAGTTGAGGTGAACAGTAGAGGACATAGAAAAGAGTGATGGAACAGAGCAAGAGAAGAGGGAAAGCACAGGATAAAAGGAAAAACAGGCCAAAAGAGAAAATACTAGACAGTCAGGGGAGTAGCGGAGAGATGGATGAAAGTGAATATAGTCCTGAGGAGGGTGAAAGAGAATGATGGGAAAGAAGAAGGGGCTGTAAAATGTGAGCGGTGATAGACAGATGATGTTCATCCTCCCGTCTGATGGACCTTCACCGCAGAGGATAACAGCGGGTGTCTGGGTGGCTCTGGAGATCTATGAAGAGGGTGTGACAGAGCGGTCGATTAGGTCACGTGATGACTCGCATGCTGTCTAAACACGACAAATACTGTCTTATCTCTGCACCTGATAAAAGCACACGTTGCTCCAGTGTTTCACCATGTGACCTTGCTTGCATACAATCTCTCTCTCGCCCAGGTTCATGCCAGAGCCCAACTTGCCCCCTCTGTATGTTTATGGGAGCGATGCCTGTGTGCCTGCAGACGTTGACCCCGCCCAGGTTGTTGTGATTGACAGGATAAGGGCCCAAGTGCCAGAGCTGCCACCTGCAAGGAGAGTGCGGCTTGTGGAGACGTACGGTATCCTGATAGAGCACAGCTTTACGCTGGTGGTATGAGAATATATCGAGTAAAATAATGATTATAAGGAAATAAATGCAATAATAAAATCTGTTTATACATCTTCTATTGATTCGTTTATCTGTGACAAAAAAAAACACATTTAAAGACTTTCATGTGTACATCTGCTGTGTTTCAGAATGAGGACGGCCTCATGGACTACTTCGAGAGTGTTGTTCAAATGACCAAGGCAGAACCAAGGAAGGTGATTGGCTGGGTGATGAAGGAGCTGATGGGAAATCTAAATCTCCAGGGTATGAAAGTGGCTCAGAGGTGAGGCAGCTCTCAGAATAATCTTTCACTGGTTGCGACGCATGCAGAATATTGGAAACTTGAATTAGAATAAACAATCGCAAGAGGAAAAGGAGAGAGGAATGTGTGTCTGTACGCATGCCGGAGGCTTATTTCAAGTCTGTTTGTTTTGTTCCTTCCTACCAACATTGTTTCCAGTGAGTAAATAATAAATAACGGAGGCTGTGTTCCATCTATGCTTGGGGATGGGAATTTTGGGGGGATTTTTCCAGTTCAGCGATCAGAGACAGTCTCAATCATCTTCTCTTGTTTTCCGATGTTTGCTTATATCAAGTGAAGCCAAATTGCATGAGAGCATTAAAAAAAACTATGCTTAAAACTTCCAGTAATGAGTTCTCCTGGGTCCTAATGCCTTGTGCTTGTTTTCTTTTCTCATTTAAATGTTTTCTCTGACTAACCCCTCCTTTCTGTCTCAGTCCCATCTCTCCACATGCTCTTGCTGAGTTGATAAATCTTGCGGAATCTGGTCACGTCTCATCTTCAGCTGCCAAGCAGGTAAGGGGAAATAAATATCCGTTATTGTCTGAAGTCACAAATAGCGAAACCAATATTTGAATGTCAAAATATAGACACAAAATTAGGAACTGTCAGAACGTTTTGAAACTTCAGCTGCGCTGTTTTCACGCATGTGTATGAGCACAGGTTTTCCAGGAGATGTGGAAGGTTCCAGAGAAGACAGCAGGTCAAATAGTGAAGGAACTGGATTTGTGGATGATAAATGACAGGGAGGAGCTATGGAGGATCTGTCAGGGGGTTGCGGACCGTCATCCTGAGGAGGTACAGTATACCCAGATTTAGCCATTTCTTAACCAGTACCAATTACCAATAAGATTGCGTCTATTGTTTTTTTGGTTTTGTTTTGTTTTTTATGTTTGTTTTTAGCTGTACTAAATTCAAATTCTTCTTCACCTGCTGCTGAGGTTTGATATGCCACTGCATGTGTTTCGGCAGGTTCAGATTATCAGAGCGGGTAATAAGAAAGTCCTGAACAAACTGATGGGTGTGGTTCAGAGAGAAACCAAAGGCAGAACCGATCCGGTCCAAGTCAGAGCCATTCTGGAAGACATGACATTGTGATACCGTCTTAAAGGAATAGTTCACCTTCAAAATGAAAATTCTGTCATCATTTACTCGCCTCTTGTCATTTCAAACCTGTATGACTTTCTTTCTTCTGCAGAACACAAAAGGAGATATTTTGAAGAATGTTGTCAACAGCTTGCATTGGTTACAATAGAAGTGATTGGGGCGGCTGTGCTGTTCTGTTACCCACATTTTTCAAAATATCTTCTTTTGTGTTCTGCGGAAGAAAGAAGCTCATACAGCTTTGAAATGACAAGAGGACGTGTAAATGATGATAGAATTTTCATTTTGAAGGTGTACTACTCCTTTAAGAACTACCCAGCGTGTCTGTTGTGATGCTGTGTATTGAACCTTCACTCCAAAGATGAATGGAATTTCCATGTTTGTTTTCTAAAAGGGTGGGCTCACCGCTATTATTGAAATGAATAACCTCTGTAAAAAAAATTCCCACATAGTTGACTACACTGTTAATATTGGACAAATATATGAACAAAATAAAAGACAACTGTTTAATGAAACATGGCTTTTTGTTGTTTAATGAGTCCATTTTATTTCGTTCACAATTTATTACTCGGGGAAGTTTGTGAATCAATTAATGACAGCATTTAAGGCATCATCCAGTTGTCACTGTAATAGTGAGACCACTTTACTGACTGTGAGGTAAAATGTGTTTGTGTTTGTGCTGTGGTGTTTGTGGTTCTGTATGGATTTCAATAAGGTTTTAACTTAATGGTTTGCTTTAAGGTACAGGCTGGAGTATACAGTTCAGACTGCATCAGATCAGACTGATGCCAACATTGTGTTTTTCTTCGAGAAGGGGTTGACCATTTCAATGTTCAATATTTCACAACGTAAGAACGTGATGATTAATCTGCATGTTGCATGCTCTAGAGGGCGCAATTTACACAGTAATAATGCTTTTTTAATACTTTTAAATGTAATACTTTTTTATGTCAGTGGACTTTCTAAACACAAAAACATGCTCTGCATGATCCTATTAACAAATGTTAAACCTGCATAAAGCCGTAACTTATGGGATAGGCATGTTTCATGCAATCCGTAGTTCGTCTACTAGCTACAGAGAGATCAAACCTTTTCTTAGTGCATTTTAACAAAATAATAATTGAATTTGAACACGGAACTTTCTTTGTACTGATTTTTTTATGGAAATACATAAAATGTATTTGCAAATCACTAACATTCACCAGCACGTGTCGTGAACAGAACACTTGTCCCAACCTTCTTGAAACGGTTGGAATACTTGTTGTGTGAGTATCTCGCGCCCTCTAGTGGATCATACATCGACAAAGACTTCCTACCTAGGCAGACATGAAAATATTAAAAGATATTTGTTTCCTTTATATTTTAAAGAAGGAAGTCGAATGGGGTTTTGGTGACACGACAATAAGCAGTTTTATTTTTCAAGTCACTCCTTCCTTCCGTTTATGCTTGGAGGAAAAGTGTCTGGCAATGGAGACAGTGTATCTGGTGCCATTACTGGAAGTCCTAGTTCTGAACAAAAGCTGCTCCTGTGGCTGAAAGGACTATTAGAGGAATTGTGATGTCAAATGAGGTCAACTTGGGTATCCATGAGTTAACATTCCCAAACCCTGCTGAAGCGAAAAGATCACACGTTCACATAGTATGGAGTACACCAGTATTCATATAAATAAAACCAGACATACAATGCCCCTTCGTTTAATAATTATGTAATTATATGCATTCAACATTTATATAATATGTCCAAATAGGCAACCGTGGAAGAGGGAAATGCATTCAGGTCTGAATTCTTTCAGCTGTTTGATCACTTCTGAGATTGTCAGGGTTATGGATCACTTGTTCGGTAGTAATGTTAATGATCAAGAGATACGTTCTACAGTTACTGTATTTCCATCTAGAATGTCTCTTGTTTCCTATTACAAAAAAGTCACCCCCGCATTATAAACAAAATTATACATAATGCATAGAATTTTGCTTTAGGATTAACATTCTACACTGTGCCCTCAGCATATTTATTAATATAATAAGCATGAAATACAAAACCAATTGTGGATGAGGTGGGAGGGGCTATCTGCATCTTCATGATAAAAAAACATGTATTTTAATTCATTGATTGTCAACTGGGCTCCAAAAATGAACATAATTGCAAGTTGTTGTTGTTATGTGGATTTAATGTTGTTGTGCATGTGCATTAAAACACTTCAAAATAAAAATACAATCGTTTTGGTATAAAGTTACCTGGGGACTGCAAAAATAGTAAAAAATATAGGCAACTTTTTATATACCAGGCCACATTTTGTCTTACATTTAAGGAATAAACCCACATTTCAGATTCACTGTTGACATTCTGCATCATAAACATTAGAAATATAACAATGTTTAAACTTGTGTAAGCAAAGAAAAAAAACGGTAGTGCATAGAAATTGCTTTCTTACCTGCTTCTGTAAAAACACAAATACACTCTTTCCTGTTTTTAATACCATGCAATCAAACAAACTAAAACTCAACAGAAGAAAATAAAGAGGAAATGTTTAGAAATATTTTGTGAAAAAATAATTATTTAATACTACCCCAATAAATAAAACCCCTTTATCCTGACAAACAAGTGTTACTATTTTCAAACACGTTAACGTGCTGCATAGACGAAATGAAAACCTTAAAGCTAGTCAGTATCAGTAAAACCTAATATCAATGATGCTCTACAAGAAACCAAAACAACTGTGCAAGAATTTAGATCAAATCCAACACACAACAAGCCATTTGGTCACCTTTGCAAATTGAACATAATTTACAAACCATGTGTTAAAAACCATACAGAGAACAATGAGTAGGCACAGAAATAGGCACAATTAGTATAAGGCCATTTTTGGAAAAAAATCCTCTAAAAGATATCAACAGTACTAAACAGTCATCCTTCCATAACTATCCAAAGATATCAGATGATATGTGCTGATGTCTTTATCTCTAAACAGCCATCATTCTTTGGTCTCAGTCAGTGTTGACCAGCATTTTGCCATAAAATACGCTATTATGGAATTAAGGCAAATCCAGTGATTCCTTTCTGACAGGGGACGCTGATAGGCTGAGAGATTATTGCTGTCGCATGTGTTATTGCAGAGAATAGTTTGATGATGCATTGAAAAGTCCTGAAACAGTATTGTGATGGCAAGCAAGAATCGCTTTGCAAAAACGTTTTAAAAATCAGTAAAAAAGTTTTCCACACTTATTTAGAGGCAACTTATTGACTCAAACGTTATTTGGAAATAATAATCAACATGAAAAAAAAGCGGAAAGGCTATTCCTCCATGGGAAGTTGAGACAGGATGGAATGTTCTTGTGCAATGGCTGCCAGTTCCTTGAGGAACTCTGTGAAAAGAACTGTGGCGTATACCTCCGTTCTGTTTGAGGGAACAACTATAACTTTGGGTTGGATAGCTGGATTCTTCTTGGTTTTGTTCGCTTCAGGACCATGAATCGGATCTCCCATCTTTGGACTTTGAGAGTCTAGATTAAAATTGTGCAAACAAGTCATACAAACAGTACAGTATAACATTTTCTGTTGTCATTTTAGTTTATTATACTACTATACATTGTACTTCTATTCAAAATTAGATATTATTTAACGAAGGATCTTAAAAAACATATTCTGACCTCTCAGTGAACTCTCTCTGGCCACCAGGCAGTGCTGAGCAGCAGTCAGGAGCTCTGGGAAGTCTTTACGGGTTGCAGACAACTGGTCTATCTGGTTTTTTAGAGAGGCCAGTACCTAAGAAATAATAACAGAGAGGAAGGAAGGGAGAAACAAATAAAACGAGAGAAAAGTAAGTGAATGAATGAGTATCAGATGCTGCACTCTTGATATGTTGAATCAAATCACTTCTTCGTGTACGTTAAACAAATATCAAACACGTGCTTCTAAAATACATGCTAATGAATGCACCGCAACAGAACAGCGAGAGAAAACATATTTTTTCAGGCATGTAAATATATCTGCTTAAATTTCATCATTACCGTGTTTTTGTTATGAAATTGGATGTTTAATTTGCTTTATTTTGTTGTGTACAAACAACACTTCACTGAATTATGCATCAGTGGAGCCATGAGGGCTGCTTGCCAATTTAGGATAAAATATGACAGTGTACTATTGAATACTTCTGTTTAATTGCAGGTGTCTCAATTTACTTCTACTGAGAATAATTGTGATATGAATAACTGTGATTAGCAATAGTGTTTTAATAGTACCTAAATGATAATATTGTAAATTATTCAGTCAGCGCTAGTATAAACAGTAGTTCACATTTCAACACAAAGGTTGTGGTACTGTTCACATTTAACATTTTGTCTTAAAGGGATAGTTCACGCCCAAAATACAAATTCTGTCATTATTTACTCACCCTCTTGTCATTCCAAACCTGTCTGACTTTCTTTTTTGTGCAGAACACCAAAGAAGGTATTTTAAAAAAGGTTGGTAACTGAACAACAGCGGTACCCATTCACTTCTATTGTATGGAAACAATACCAATGCAAGTCAATGGGTACCTCAACATTAGTCTTAATATCATCTTTTGTGTTCTGCAGAAGAAAGAAAGTTAGGAGAGGGTGAGAGAATGACAATGGTAACAAATGGTAACAAACTAACAAAATCGATTTTGTGTAAAATCAACAGGGGCGGTCCTAGACCATTTGGTGCCCTAGGAGAGCTTGACTGATGGCGCCCCTTCCCCACGAGAAAATAACTCATGTCCAAAGAATTGCACATTCATTTAAACAGTGATAATAAACAATATAACAATATGTGCAAAAGAATAAACCTGTTCAATAATAAATATACAAAAAATAAACTTTTAACTTTAACAGTAGTGCAACATCTGAGAACAAAGAGTGCACACTAAAGAATCAAAACAAAACAATTCAACTAACAATAAAACATTGTGTGCAATATTAGATACTGTAAAATGTGATTCATATAACCTATTAATTAGTTCTTAAACCTTTAAAATGGAGTTTAGGAAGATGGTAAACTATTGAAGCCTTTTCTCTTGTCCAGATGCTCAACGTGACTGCCCACTTTATTTGTGTGCAGATTCACTTCCACCTATTAGATAGCCTAGTCAGTTAATCGTTTTATTTTGGTATTGCATCACTCATAGCTCTAACGTTTAAAATAGTTTAGGAAGATGTATGTACCCACAATCATTAGCTATCATTAGCTCTTAAAGCTCAACGCGACCGCAGACTTTGATGAACACTGCTGGCAGCAGCGACGTCTGTGTCCGTACCATTCTTATCAATGACAGCGTAATCTCGTATCTCCCTGCTCCCAAGTCATACACCTTGTATCTCCGATTTGACATGGTTTTTGTGTTAATGTTTGTACACGACAGTATATGATAGCAGTTTAACGATACAATGTTTAATAACTCAAAAAATTATGATCAAAATATGCAGTTTTTTAATTTCCTGAAAAATAATGGTTTTGGAGATGCGAGGATTCCGCCCGACAGCGACGTATTCACTTAGGATGTTTTCGAAATTATTTTGGGGAAATCACACTTAATCACATGAATGCTAGGAGAACTAAATAAATATATAATAAAAATTACGTAGCTTTCTCTTTTGCACGCTTCTCCCGTCGACACACAGCCGACCGACCGACTATGCATCAGTGTGTGCGCTAGCATGTTGTGACCGCTAATTGACAGCTAAAGGTCACATCAGAATTGTCATTTCTTTTACTTAAGTTTAATTAATTTTTTATGTTAAAGTATTGTTGTAGATAGAGGGATGGCAAAAACTGTTGAAAAAATAAATAAACATTATAATTTTAATTATAATAATTTTTTTCTCGCCGCATATTTGGCGCCCCTCACTAAATGAAAATCTTTTAGGGAAGTATGACAGACTGAGTTAGGAAATGAACCGAAAAAAAATTGGACCAATGAGAGTTAGAATGTATTTATTAGCTAGTTCTGTTTTGCCGAGTTTGGTTAACCAACCAAATCAACTTGAAAACTCTTTTGGTTAAGGCAGATTTTGGTCAAAAGAAGTGCAGATTAGACACTACACAAATCTGGCTAATTCTGTGTTTGTGTGGCATCTATTTGAATGTATTACCCCAGATAGCACAGCTATGTCTGTAAGTAATTCTAAAGATCTGGAAAACATTTGCTGTGTAAAAACATCTGATAAACGTCTCAGAATAGGCAGTTTTACGAGAATTCAGATTCAGACCTTTGAATGTAAACTTTGAGAACCCCTGCTTATATGACATCGAACAAAGACATCTCAGAGACGTATAGCAAACAATAAAAAAATATGTCTTGCAGACGTCTCCCAGATGTGTAAAAAAATGTTGTCCCTTATTGGGCAATTCTCCCGGAAAAGCACGCCCACGGCAAGGCAAAAGAAAAAGCCCGCCCACGCGTCAACCAACGAGCGATTGGAAGACCCACTTACATCAAGATTGGCTGCGCTGTGTCAAGATTGGCTGTGCTGTGGGCCTGCAGCTGCGGTAGATATATAGCTGGATTTGGAGATCATTTGAAACTGATAGATGGAACGGTCCCAGCCCTAAAAAATGCCGGACATGAACCGCACGCGATAAGTGAAACTAAGCTCTTTGTTTTGTTGGCATTCGGTGCGTACGTGCATAATGTAAACAACAAGAACTTATAGTGAATCCATAGTTGCGAAGGATAATGTGATGATGTATGCTCCTGATTTAGTTCCTCCCCCTGCACACCTCCAGGAGGTTGTCTGTTTTCGGAAATAATCGTACAGCTAATTATTATTACTCAGTACTTAAATGTATAATTACACTGTAACACGGGCACTGTAAAATAAAGTGTGACCATACTAAATACTCTTCCAAGACACAAAGTATGCAATACTACTCTATAGGTACTCACGATTAATATGAGATTGGGTGAAACTGCGCGTTCAACTGGACCTTTAATAAACCCTTTGCATTGTGCGTTGTCCTTGTGTTGTAGCATTGAAATTGTGTGTATATTCCAGTACCTGGTAGAGTGATCGGACGCTGGGCTGGAACACCATGTTAGTGTTGAGGAGGAAGGAGCGCAGCAGGGGCTGAGGGTAAGCAGCTAACTGGGCCAGGATGCCAGTCAGAAGCAGATTCACATGGAGAGTGTTGTTCAGCATGTTTTCTAGACGAGACAGCAGCACACTCACGAACGGCCCTGAGAGGGAAAAAACTAAATAATGTAACCAAACCGTAACAACACAAACCCAAGTATCAAGTAAGAGATGAGGTGCAGTCAGATTATGGTAGGGTATTTAGGACCATGACGCAAAGCATAATTCCCTTATTACACAGCTAATGATTTTAGTTAAAATTATTTTATGTGAGCAAAAAGAGATCACTGTGGGCTAACACATTAACACAATGTACAAACTAAAACTGTGTAAAAGACTGTGTACAATTACATGTTTAAATATCAGACATTCTTTAATTAAATGTCTTATATTTACACAAATAGAATTTATTTAAACAAAAGACTTCAGAGTATTTAAATAAACAGTAACAAAAATGTTTTCTGACCTGTAAAGGGAACGGCATTACCCCTGCTCCCACTGCGGGGTTTGGTGCCAAAAGGAGACGATGGCATCCTTTCTAACTCTGGTGTTTCTGGTAAGAAGCTGTTAAACTCTACCTCATCTTCCATGAGTTCTGTAGGACTCTTGAGTTCACTGTTTGCTGGACTACTGGACTGTGCAGCCAGAGATCTTATTAGGTCCTCATACTGGGCCATGAGGTCCTCCCCTTCTGGAATCGCTGTCCTGTCCGATTGTGCAGGTTCTCCCTCTTTCTTTTTACAGTCCTCCATTGACGGGCCATTGCTCATTGAGGACTCTTTTGGATTTTCATTAGATGTTGGTTCTCCTGACTTCAACTGTTCTGACTCAGCAGGTTTGGATGAGGCATGATAACTGTTACTAGAGTCTTGGACATCCTTTTGAGCAACCAGGTCATAGACCATAACATCATTTTGAAACTCAGCCTCTTCAATGTAAGATCCCTTAACAAGCATAATAGCTGTTCTCCGCATTTCCTGGATGTGTTGTGGGGGCTCGTCCTGGATAGGCCCAGCGTCCTGCCCTTCTTCTGGATGTGGTTGTGTTGGACAAGCATCATAACTATCATCCCATTCCAGTTCCAATAATCCAGGAGCAGCATTAAGATCTCTGACAGGTGGACCGGACTGATGAACCTGATTTTGGGGCTGTGTTGTCTTGCTGGTTATCTGCGGACGAGTCCTACCTGCCTCTTCCAGGGTACTGGGCTGGTATTCTTCTGGAGGGGGATTCTCGCCGTCGTAAGGTGCAGACCACACGCGACACGCTCGCATGCAGTTACCGATGCTGTTTTCAGCATCACTTAAGTAGTGCAGGTAACTGACATCCAGGTGGACCTCAGAGCCAATGACACAATCATCTTCCTCTGGGAGGACCTGCTCTGATTCTAGAGGAAGATAAACCAAATATATGAGGATTTAAAATGTTCATAGGGTACTATACAACATCATGGCCACTTTTTGACTAAATTCACCAAAAGCTGTGCTCTGGAATTTGTTTCAGCTTCTAAGGACTATAAATACAAGTCCATACATTAGCAGATTACATAGTCTGGAAAGGAATAAAGAAATTAAGAAGATGCAGTTACTAGTGAAGTGTGTTGCATACTGGATTTGAATGTGGCAAAGATTCATTCATTTCACTAGAGACACAAATTGTGTTTCAGTGTATTTGGAGAACAGAGAGTTGGGACTCCAGTTTGTAATCTCAATGAGATTCAACTGAATCCTGAAAAGTCACAGTACACTCTTTTACACCAACTTCCAAAATGATATTACCCTTAGTTGCAGTTTGGGAGCCATCAGTGCCCTTTGACCATAGGATGGAGTCCAGCTGCCTGAGTGGAGGAGGGATGATCTCAGGAGAACAGCAGGAAGGTGTAAGGGAGAGGAACTTTGCGGCTGAAACAGAGTAACAGTCTCTCTCCCTCAAGACTCTGCGCTGACTTAACATCATATGATTGCAGGGGATCAAGTACCTGTGGGGGTAAAAGAGATACCGCTTACTGCGCCACAAGAAAGCCACTTCAGAAAGCAACACTCAAGTGGAAAGAGATTAATATGTCAAAATATAATTTTTTTGTCTGTTTTGAACGCTAAACACGGTAGCCAAGGTTTGCAGACCTGCAAATAAATGAATAAACAATCATGAAGAGTCTACGGGAGTCTACTTACTTGAAAATCAACTGAAGCATTACATCCTCACAATACAGCCCAATGAGAGTGCGGAACAGAGCCAGCGACACGGTGCCAAGCTGGAACAAAAGAGAAGCCAATAAGAACACTGCAAAATGTATATATATTTGGGGGATACTTCACCCAAAAATGAGAATTCTGTCATCATTTACTCACTTTCGAGTTGTTCCAAATCTGTAAACATTTATTTGTTCTGATGAACACAGAGAAAGATATTTGGAAGAATGCTTATAAGTAGACAGATTTTGCCCTTCAAATACAATGGTAGTCAAAATGGTAGTCAAAAGTGACAGAATTTTTCTTTTTGGGTGAAGTATCCCTTTAAAAGAAATTATTTTTTATTTTGCACCAAAAGCAATATTGCATAACATATTACACCTGTTTTTCAGAGAATATATCTTTAATTTATGGGCAATATATGTGGGTACCTGAAAGGGAGTATTGATGCGGCTAACTAATGTGTCCAAAATGTGAACGTTGTCATGACGATGGAGGAAGATGAAACCGAGGAAAGTGTGTAGCAGGGCGGGTTCCGACACAATACGTATGAACAGGTCCAGGTATGCTGTGGTGGTCATTACCTCTTCAAGTGTTAACTACAAAAGATTAGGTTGCTTAAAGTCAAATTGTAGTGAGATACGATTTCATTACACTGAACGTTTAGGGAAGGTGTTAAAATAGGGATCTAAATCTAGAAGACATTAAATTACATTTTTAATTGAAAGCCAGTGAGATGCTTTCTGAACCAGGGTTAGGCAAAGATCCTGAGGCCAATAAAGAAAGACTTGCAGATCACTAACCTTGTGTAATGCTGGTGCTAAAACAGGTACCAGGAACCCATTATGAATGTATCCCACCAGCTGGTCTCTGATAGACGGATGAGCCACCTAAACACAAAGAAAATGTAATAAAGTGATATAACAACTTCCAGGCAAATATAAAGATAATAAATCATCTTTATTTACAGTTCAACCTTTGCCCGCTGATGCAAGACTTCTATACAAATATTTATGAAGTAGACTAAAACTACACATAAGTAAAGTGTTTTAGAGACAATCTAGGCACTAGGTCAAACCTGTATGACAGCGTTACAGAACTCGAGGGAGTTAAGAAACTGCACAAGAGATGGCAGCTGCTGCCAGTCATCACGATGGAGACAATGCCAGTCTTCACTGGGCACATCCAACTTAGTAGGCAAAGAGGAGTAGAGCCCACTTAAACCTGTGGCCAAAACCTAAAGAAAATGTTAACAAAAAGGGGGTTACATGTGATTCTCCATGTTATGCATATCATACTAGAACAAACAGATGAACTAGAATAACAGCACATGGACTTTTTTTATAGTGTCATTTTAATGTCAATGCCTGTCTATATAGGTTACTTTAGCTAGAGTAATATGAGTTACTTCAGCTATGGAGTACTGTCAAATGCATAATGTTTATGTCTGCAAGTTACTGTTACCTGGCGCGCGGCCGTATACGGAACATCTGAGTTTATGGTTTGTTTTGCATATGAATTCAAATATAATTATGACAAACTATATATCGGTGGAAAGTCTCTAGAATACATATTTCATCACTGTTTTAAAACATAAAATATGTAAAAGGAGTAATCTATTGATAAATGGCAAGAGTGCGCTTCAAAAAATTAATGTACTGCTAAATGACTTTGTTCCGCCAGCGGAACGCTTCCATTCACTTCAATATTTGGCATGTTAATTCTTATTTTATCATGACAAACTATTTATCGTTGGAAAGGTCTAAGCCTCTAGAATTCATATTTCATCACTGTTTTATAAAATATGTAGAATGAGTAATCTATTTATAAATGGCAAGAGTGTGCTTCAATGTATGTCCAGCTAAATGACATTGTTCCACCAGCGGAACGCTTACATTTACTTCAATATTTGACGGTCCTGTCAAATTTTTCATTGTCTCTTCATGTGAAGCATTAAAAAAATTTGAAAAAGAAGAATCTCAATGTCTGTTGTGGTGTCCAATGTCAGATCAAAACCAAATGTTTCCCCTATTGGATTATTGTGGTACTGCAGCTAAAACACCCACAGAAGACACATCATTTGGTCTTTAAAGCTCAAACTTCATAAAAAATCTGGTGGTACTTGGGACTTTGACCTTTTGACATTTTTAGGCCGAAACATATCACTTTTTTAATTTTTTTAATTAAATCTAACCATTATATTTTTATAGTTTGTTATAGCAGTACATATAAACTAAAATAACTTTTTATATTAAAATAATAACCAGATATAATCTACCAACCAAACCATGTCTGTACCAGGTCCACCAAACCAGGTCTGTCCTCCAAAGCATTCATGAGTTACAACCATTAAAGTTCTAACATTGCGTTTTCATGTGTAAAGGGCTCCGCGAGGTAACAGGTTAAATTTCAATATGAGGGTGGAAGCTCTTGTCTGCAGTCAGACACTATTAAAGATGATGTTATTTTAATAGTTAATTTAAAAGTATTTTACTCATGCACACAGTCAAAAATAATGCAATTATCTCTGATGACTAAAGAGATATACTGCACTGCTCGTCACTGCAACAGAGCCTGATGACGCTGATCTTTGAAATGAAACAGATGAGTCATCCTGCACTACAGAGTTTTTTGTCCAATCAAATGCTTTATAGAATAAGAATGCAAATAACAACAGATACATACCGGACAAAAATAGGTGTTTTCTGCAATGTGTTTCGCCACAACGTGGTTCTCAGCAGACAGTGCCATGATAAGCAGAAGAGCATCTCTGGCCTGCTGTCCGACCGACCCTTCCCTGTGTATGAATGGGATGAGCAGGGAGAAGATGAGGAAATTAGCAGCTCCCTGGTCCTCGCTTGTATGGAAAAACAGCTCCAGGACAGACGGATCTTTAGTGAGGAAAGAGCACAGCTGGTTCAGGAGCAACACAAGTTCTGCTTCCACGACAGCAGAGCTCGGACGTGACAGAGAACCAGAGCAGGACGACAGAAGCATCATCAAGGGCTTAAGAATGGGTTTATGATGAAGTAACGGCTGCCTGGCTTGTCCGATCAGCATCTCGTACATCTTCAACTGTTCTAATTTCATTTCGTCTGTGAATTCTCTCCTCAAGCTCCAGATAAAAAGCCTCTCCAACACGTTCTCCATCACAACAAACTCCAGGATGGGACCCATGGCTCCACTCTGACCACACTCCTCTTCCATGAGGAGAAGCAGCATGTGCTCTACGTAGTTCTGCACGGCGCTGGCCTCATCACCAGGGACCTGGCCAAAACGGAGACCACCCAGTCCTCCGCCCCCACCGAGACCATGAACTCCACCCAGGATGCCAACATTACTGCGTACAGGGTCGTGTTTCTCTAGAATTTTCACCACCTGATAAATAGGAAAATATCAAAGGTCATTCAAACTGCTGTTGTGTTTTAGTTTGAACTTTGATTGTCAATTTAGGAGACATGGAACAGAAATATTGCTTGAAGAGCAACTATTACAATGTCCTTAAAATTACATTTCATGGTGTGTGTAAATGGAAAGCAGTCTGCCAAGTTGTAAAGCCAAAAGTGAACGAATAACAAAGTTGGCTTGGGAAAAAGGGGGTCGACTCTGAATCGCACGAATCTCGTCTGTCGTTCTAATTTCAGTTTCGGGTCAGATTTGCGTCACTCCGTGTAATATCACAATTTCCGTGTAATGAAATTGTGATATGCTTTGAATAAGATTTTTTTTATTTTATTTACATTTTAGTGTTGCTTTAGTAAATCACAATAGAATATATTACAGTGTATCAGGAAAACATCTTGCCTAGTATACACAAAGTAGCTCAAGTAGCTCAAAAGTAGAGCTGCTATAAATCAGATCAAAGCAAACAATGAGCTCTCTGTCCTGGTGCACTTTTTTACCATTGCGACAAAACTGACCATCAGGTTTTTTTTACTTCTATTGGGTTATTAACAAAGAAATGGAATGACCTGAAGGCTCCAGGAAGAGGAATTGCATGCAGAGTCAAAAGGCATCTTGCTCTAAGCAAAGTGTATCCTTCATAAATGCAAAGTAATGAGGAAGAGGATAAAGGGTTGAGTGATAATCCCATATTTACAATTACAATTGAGGCTTTCAGGATTCCAGTTTAGACTGTTTGTCAGCTATAGCTTGGCTCAATTGGCTCCCTTTACTTCCACTTTGTGAAAAGTGTCAAATAAAAAATAGTGTGGAGTACCTGTGCCCAGTGGTTTTTGAAGACGATCATGCATGTTTCAGGGTCAACACCCTTCAGGACCAAGGTCTGGCCACCTTGATTCCCATTGGCAACCATAAAGGCCATTGTTGTGCCCTCTCAGCAGGACTAAACCATGTTTAGGTTAAGGAGGGGAGCTGATGCCAAATTCTACCAAATGTGGATAACTGCACGACACCATTAGACAATGAAGACCTGCAGAGAAGTGAATACAGAAGAGAGTAGTTAGAAAACTGCTGGCCAAAAACACACAGATAATTCTACCATTCTACCAAATAGTTTAAAAAAAAAATTCCTAAATGTTTTTATTTTAAAACGTCATGACATTTTATATTATTTCACTATGGTGTTTTTAACTTGGATTTTTTGTAGCACAGCACAAACCAAACACAGATAGTAACACTGACCTCTTTTAGTCAGCTAGGTTTCACTTTATTATTTCTGAATCAACACTTCAATGGCTATTTTGGCAGAATCCTTGTGTTCAGTCTGCAGAAAAATTAAAAGCTTTTATGTTTTCAAAGGGTCTAAGTGAGTTTCATCTGCCCTTGAAGTCCACTTTAAGATCAGCAATAAGTTCAGATATGATATCATAAAACGTTGACGTCGAGATGCTAATTACCAACATGTGGATGTGCGTTTCTGTGTGTAATTTTCAGTGTTCATCTTTATCTATCTTTAGTGTTCCTGAATAACTACTATAGCAGTACAGCAAAGCTTGCGCCTCCTATGCTGAGCTATTTTTAATAAAATCAATAAACACACCCATAGCCCCAAGCATTTAGTTAACAGATATTTGTTTTAAACAAATGCCAAATGATTATGGATGGATACAAAGAAACAAAATATGCCTGCTGGGAGGATGATAGGGTTTCTATCTGTTTGTGTGTTCTAATAGATGAGCAAAAGCAAAAGCACAATGGTATTCATCTCAATCCATGTGATCTCCAGTCTCATCTTTACTTGGATGCTAAGAAACAGAATATGTGATGGTCACACAGAACACACATTCAGAAAGAAAGTAAATTACATTAAAGCTGAAGAGTATCATATTTTTCATGTTAAAATACTTTCTCTACCCCTGTTTAATATGCAGAATCAGCTAAAGTGAGCCGACGGATAGTTGATCTTCCTGAAAACTGTAAACAGTCTTAACACCCTGGGCTCTGTTGGTTTTTAGAATGCATATAGACATACAATCATCATTACAAATATTAAATATATAGTTCACTAAAGTTAAGCTTGGCCATAGGAAGGTGTGAGTACAAATTATGATTCTCCTTCCATTAAACGTATATATTAATGTATAACTTCTGAACATAAATAGAAAATGGAATTATAAAACGTTTAATATTATAACCTTATATTATTATTATTAAATAGGAGATATTAAAGTATGAATCACATGTGCATTTATTCCATAAACATCCAGTAAGTACAGCATCTGCATAATGGGTGTGTGCCTTTAACAGGTGCACAAAGCAACAGCAAACCTTTAACGTGACGCTTCACACAACACTAACCAGCCAATCAGTGCCCACCAACTCTCACCCACACCTGAAGTCAGAGCCAATCATCACAGAAAGCACTGACCGATGGAAAACATGATAGACTGTTCCGAAGGTACCCAAAGGGCTCTGCATTTTCAATTTCCACCTACCTCATCCAGACCACCTCCGAAAGCTGCTGCCGGGAACACAGTATTTTGTGAGCAAGAGAGCATCAGCATCTTCTAGAGGTTCAGGAGCTCTTCTGAGACAAGCAGAATTAGATCCAGTCAAAGGGAGCTCTGTAGAGAAGACAACAGGGGAACAGCTTAGCTCTGCTGGTTTGAGCCGCGTGAGTGATAAGGGGGCGAGAGGAGGAAAGCAATGACTTTGATTGATCTGAGCAGAGAGAAAGAGATTTGAAATAGAACTGCAGGAGTAGGAATGAGAATGAGAGGAGAGGAGGTGGCAATACAGAAATGCAGGGGCAAAGAAGAGAACGTATATATACTCCAAACCTTCAGCTATTCTGAAACCACATTCTCTAAAAAGACCTTGTATGTATTAGCCAAAAACAAAGAGCACTAAGAAGATTACCAACATACCGCAGCTGTGTGCCGTCAAGTCTCTAATAATGTATTAGTGTTTTTCCATGACTATTAGACAAGTGCATCTACTGTTCTATTCAGCATAATACGCAGATTGACTGACAATTTAGATTTCTATAGAGACATTTACTCATTCAGTTGACTGTACACAATCACATGCAGAGACACATGTTTTCAATTATATGAGTTGGAAGGTCCAGTGTATGAAATTTAGTGGCGTCTAGTGGTGAGGTTGCGAATAGCACTACGGCAGCTGACACAGGACTAAGAAGTCATCACGTTTTTGCTTCTTTGCCAAATAAGGTAACGTATTTACAAAACATGCTCAGTAGAGCAGTTTGTCCGTTTAGGGCTACTGTAGAATCAACATGGAGAATAGATTCTCCAAAATATTACACATTGGACCTTTAATGCTCATATCGCAATGAAGGAAGCTGCATTCAGATCTTCAAGTTTAAGTATACATGCAAAAAATCCAGGCTCCAAATGCATCACGGTAACAGATATTAACTAGGGTAAAAAAGGGACCCCAAAACACATACAGTACACTCATGTGAGTATACAGAAAAAGTGTATGGATGGGACAAAGAAACACACTTTGGAACAAACTCGGCTGAATTCTTGATCTTGTTCTACTTTCTGAAGGAGTTCAGATGAGATACTGGGACAAAACTGGGACCGGCAGGGAGACGGTTTTCCTGACTGAGCAGATTTGTCTTATTTTAGTAATGGTCTGATGTAATCTGTGATTACTTCACATTAACAGCAGTTATCCAATTAGGGTCATTATGTTAATTATGCTAATTTGATGCTTCAAAGTAACATCCAAGTCCTTGAATAATTCCAAACCACATAAAAATATATTTATGGTAAAGACAGTAAACTGAGTGTTATACATTTTAATTCAACACTAGTGCCAATCCAAGAGCCATTCATATACCATATACCTACAAGTAACACCGTAAAAGTTCTTATTTGTTAGCTGTGTCATGCCTCAAATATACCTAAAATAACAAACCATTATATCTTGTGGAACATGTGTTACATTTACTCCTCTGGCAGCTGTACCTCAGCTGCCACAGTGGTTGTCTAACACATGCTAATGTGACATCACCCTTTTAACTGTCCTGCTACTACACCGTGACTGACAAAACAGGTTTCATGTGTTTGTAGCCACACCAAAAATTACAGGACCGGGAGAGAAAAAAGACATTTTTAAGTTTAACGATTCACAAGAGGTCCGTGTACTTTTTTACATTAAAGGACTTCAAAAAGTAATGTGACACTGTCCATGGCCAGAATATTTGTTTGGAGTCCCTTTGTGAAAGACTCTCCTTTGAGAATGGGTTGGGTTTCATGCCCTGCAAACCAAAGGGAGTGTCCTCAGAGGGTTTCATACTGAAGGGAGAGGCTGAGTGAAACATAGCAGGCAAGCCTGTCCCACCCTATCACAGAGATGTCATAACTGTTGAAGATTGTCCTCTGTGTGCCATCTATTAGCACTAAGCCAACGCATTTCACACCATTTGTCCCACTGCCATATGTCATATCATGGTGAGATTTCTTTAGGAATCAAGTGATGTAAATGTTTAAATTGAGTTATTTTTCATTAGTATTTTTATTATCAAATAAATGATTGAATATTAATTATTAAAAATAAACTGCCTTTTTATGTGCGATCATTTTGGACTGTGTCAGAAATGTGTGCTTTTCGATGCCTTAGCATATGCCTTACATGATGGGAACACCTGGCCCACCCTCTTACAGACACACATGACCCCTAAGCAAATCAAAGCAGGCATGTTTTTCATGCTCTGAAGACACATGAGAGGAATCTACTGATCCCTGGTGCCCATGGCGACCGGTGACGCGGGGGCCATTAAAGTAACAGAGGCTGTTGAAAAATTTACAGGGCAAACACAGAGGAGAAAAAACTACAAGCTCTATTTACAGCCTCAAGCAAAAAGCACAATACTGATCCTTTTCCTTTCCTTTGAGGACTAATAAATCAAACAATTCACATGTAAAAATAAAACACATTTTCTACTCTACACTAGCCTTTCCAATCAAACTATGTTACACTCTTCTAATCATTTTAATATATTGTAGCAAATTTGACCAAAGGGTGCAATAGATAACTACAAATCTTATCACAATTTCATGGTAAACCTTTAACACTAATGATAATCACGCTAATGTTAAAGGTTTCACTGCATGCACGTAAGATGCAAACATGTGTTCTGTCGGTTTCCCACCTAGACCTGATCCACATGAATAACAACAAACCACCTGTCTCGATTGGTGGGTTCTTTACAGACCTGGAGGTACCTCGGGACCAGTCCAGTAACTATGGAGACATTAACATCCCGAGTGGTACCTCAAACATCTACATAATGAAGGAAACCATGCAAATTAGGTATATTTGCATGCTGTCGTGCAACCTTTCTAAAATATTTACAAGGTGTAGTTTAGGTGTTCAACTTCTTTTTACAGTGTGAATGAATCTCAGTACAATACTGATAAAACCCAATGAACAACAACAATCTTTTCAGAATTTATAGAACTGTGTGTTTGCTGAGATAAAATAAAAACTATGGTGGGCCCATTAAAACAAACAAAGGAACAGCAGTGTGATGTTTGCCTTTTATGATAAGGGAGTGGGACACAATAACCTTTCACACCGTTGTGTGAGAAATAATGGTGGCCAAAAGGTATAGTATTTTTACAAAAGAATAATAATAAACAAAAATAGACCGTTCTCATAAGATATACAAAATCAGCTTCATTCTATGTGATCGCACCCCCATGCGTGCCCCCAATTGGAGATCACATGACCAGTCATGCCATGCAATGACTTTTCAGCACCTTTTTCCATGCCTGGGGCATTTTTCAATACAAAACATAAAGTATCTCTAAACAAATCAAGCAAACAAAACTAACAAATACAATAACACGCTGCCGCAGCTAAAGAATAGAGGCCAAAAAACAGCACAGTCCAGAGTGCTTGTCTAAATCAGCCTGTGTGTGATCCAAAAGTTCATCCTGAAAGAGGATAAACATTTAAATTAAATGGCCAAACACCTGCAAAGGCAATGACAACCCGGACATCAAGCCCCATGACAGCCACACAAAGAAATGCATCCAATTCATGTAAAAATGCACTGGAATTGAATCCAAGAATGTCAGTTTTATTGAGTAGTATGACACTAAATCAAACAACGTCAATCTGGCAACAATTATAACACTGTTGCATCCACGCCAACAGGTGTCACTTTATGAAGTCCAATACCAGGATGAAGAAACAGCAGCAAAAAGTAACCTCACAAAGGTTTGCCAACGGCTAGCCATGACATGAGCGTGCATCGGTTGTACACTGGTTATTGCGATGCATCATGGGATTGAATGAGTGCACTTAATAATTTCCACTATGAATTTCAGACACCACTAAGATGAATGTCCCCTCAAATAATGCACTATATTAGAATACAGGAGTGTATTTCAGACATAGCCCACCTCTTCTCTTATGCTTCAAAACTACTGAAATCGTTCAGTGAAGATGTGAAACCTCAATCATGCTACTGATGCAAATCTCAGGATCAAAATTAGTTAGTAACAAATACTAAATTATTCCTTGCAGCTTTTCGTGACAGTTGTTTGTGAGTCCCTCAGCTGTCCTGTATACCAAATCTGGATCTAAACATCACTGAGCCGATGTGGTTAAGAACGCAGCCATGCAGAACATGAATGGAAACCAAAAACCTTACAGTAGCTGAAGGATTTTTGTCAGGAACACTGCATATTTTAAATTAAATTCTATCATTTTCTCTTTTTAAAAAATGTGTAACTTATATCTTATGTGAAATAGCATTATCTGGCAGTAGTACAATGCAGATTATGAAGAGATGAGTAAGTGTGTATGCACAACTTTGCACCCGTTCCACTTACACTGCCATACACATTGCCCATATTGTAGCAATGGTCAGCCTATATAGTGTACTGCCATTATTTTGAATCCACCCAACTAGAACCATTATAGTCCCTTTGCATGCCGCAAAAGAAAAGAGGTCAGACAGGTTTTGCCCTAAATGAGGGTGAAAAAAAGTATTTTTATTTTTGATTGAACTTGTCACTGAAACATGTTCTGAAAAACATCCAGATCTAAAAGAAATGTTACAATTTCGTTATGAATGGGTGATATGTTTAATGTTCATTATCCATATGAGAAAAGGGTGGGGAGAGAGAGAAAGAATACACAGAGATCCCTTATCATATGGGCTGTCTTGCATCGCAAGAGAGATGCATGCTTGCTGCAATTACACAAGCCAGATCAAACGCTGAGATGAGAGAGAGAGACAAGCAAAGAAAAGGAAGCAGACTGAGGAAGATAGAGAGAGAGAGCCCTTTCTGAAGTCTGAACACTCGTTTCATTCCCAGCGAGACATTCTTTTTTTCGTGAACGTATTCAACGGTAGTCTCTGATGATTCAATCTGTGTAAACAGAGCTTCATGAATAGATCATACTCCAATACTGCTGTATTACTTTTATTACATAATACAGATGAATTGAATGAGACTACTGAAAGTACAAGGAGGGAAAAAAGTGGTAAACAATGTTTGCAAAACAAACATCTTAATGATCATAATTTAAATGATATTATGAAAATAAATAATATGCCAACAACATTGCCTTGTGATACTTTAGTAGTCAAAGATGCCCTAAAACTGTCAGTTGCTGACGTTTTTCCAAATATCTTTCTTCGTGTTCAACCGAACAAAAGATGTATACAGGTTTGGAACAACGAGAGGGTACGTAATTCATGACAGAATTTTTATTTTTGGGTGAACTATCCTTTTCAATCTACTACTCACACAGGTCTATGTGAGGGTTAGGAGATTTGCCTGGTATGAAAACAATGGAAGTCTATGAGATGTCCTCACTAATACAGTGAAACAAACCTTTGAGCGTGTCTCTGTTAGTGTGTATGTGTGTGTGCTTTAATCCCCAGCACAAGACAAGGCTGAACCAGACTGTGGCATGCCAAGGCTGGAAAACATTCATTTTCTCTTAGGTTGTATTCCACAGTACTGGAGAACTTGCGATGAACGTGTGATAAAGCGTTAAAGTACCAAAAACAAAGAAAGTAACATGTTTTCAGTTATTTCTAAATCTTTGAACATTATCAATTCAACCAACTCTTCTGTACTTCTGTTTGGGACTTTTACTATTGCGCTGTCAGACATGCGCACATAAACAAATCTGAGAGAAACCGGTAAAGGCATTTACAGCGCGAAATCGGAGTAATGAGCGAAAAACTACCTCTGCCGAGCGGGTTTTGCTTACGCCGTTTATGAGCTTTTCCCGATAAAAGAAAACCGTTTAACGCGTTTACATGACCTACTTATCATCTTATTAAGCAGAATCGGAGACTGTGCATGTAAACACACTCAATGAATGACTAATAAGCAGTGCTCGAATTGAACCAAGTCTTATGAGGGGTCCCCCATAAGACATTTTTTTGGTGGGGGTTAGTCTAGCAATATACAATTTATACAAAATGCACAATATATTTGATAATAATTTGCATAAAATATATACTATTTATTAAAAACAGGCTTACATAAAAGAACAGGCTTCTTTTACTGTATTTTGGATCAAATCAAAGCAGGGATGGTGAACAGAAATTACTTTTGAACAGTAGTGTACGTCCAAAAGAATAATTCTAGCATTATTTACCAATGTAGTTTTTACTATTTTCCCTTAAAACAACTGGATGATTGGCAGTTTGTGATCATAATGTTTGTTCCAAAAGACTTGTTTAAATGCAAGAAACTAGTTTATTAGATATTTAAAATATAAATTGTAACAAGACCAGCTGTCCGTCGGTGTGTTGTGGGGAAGCTTCCTCTTCCCGACTGCGAGTAGAGGTTTATTATTCTCCATTTTTTAGCTGAAGTTAGCTTCAACGGAGCGACGCCAATCAAGCAGTCACATCAATGATGTCCTCGTCTTAGCGCTCTTTAGACGTGGGGCGAGGGGTTTCAAATTTAAAGAGACATGACAACTAGTAACAAACTTAATATAAATTATTTTAATAATGAATTCATGAAATGTACCATATCCATTGCATGAATTTAATCACATTTGTCATTATCATTTTTACTCAAATAAAAATATCTGAGGAACCCCCTTAAGTCTATTTTGACTTCTTATGGGGGGTCCCTAATGCCTAAAGGGGGTCCCGGATCCCCCCAGCCCCCCTTCATTTCGAGCACTGCTAATAAGGCTGGAACACAATTACAGTTATGTATAAAACAGAAGTGTTCCTCCTTTTGAAAACCTGATATTTCAATATATTTTGCTCAGAAGCTGCTGTAATGTGTCACGGGCAAGCTTTCGAATGATGCATTTCAGAATCAAGACAAAATTAAGACAATAGTGAAGATTACGGAGTACAACATTTAGCTTTTGTTAAAAGCCGTGAAAAATGATTTTAAGCTACCTCATTGTGACAGCTTGGCAAAAACAGCTAGAGCCAGTCATGAAGTCACATGAATAGATCAAAGATGTAGAGGCAGCAAAACTGTGTGTGTTCTTTCACCTGTGACGAAGGGTAAACATCAATAGACCTACAGAACTCCTCCTCCCCATGTGTACTGACAACAGCTCTCGGAGCTCCTGTCATGAACCCGAACATACATCACGTTGAACTTATAGTACATCCAACGATAGCTGTCACATACAACTCAAACTAGCACGCAAACACCACACACTGTACTGCAAAGAACACGATTCGTTGTACGAGTGATCCCGAAAAGTTAACAACACACATTACAAAAATCTAAACAATTACGTTTTTGCTTTAGCGTAAAAAAAAGCAATGGAATCTTCTGTTTTGCATATGAAAAGTGTCATAACTCCAAAAGAAGAATAGTAATAAACCATCGGTTCAGTAACGTTACACTGACTGCACTGACTATACTACAACACAATCTTTATATGGAGTATGTTTATAAATAACTATGAGGTTATACTATTATAACAGTAGGTAATATGTAGTTGTTCCAATTGCGAAGTATTTCGAATCAGGGTTCTATAATAAATCCAAGCATGTTTTTTCCAGACTAGACCAACCAACCTGCACTTCACGTCAGGGCTATTCTGCCCTACACAACTCGAGCAATAACGTCATAACGCGTAAAATAACAAGCAGAAGGACACATCTAAAATGTCAGCAACATGTAAATAACACCACATACCTCGTCCTTACAGTCCACTCGTTTTGACTTCTGTCCGAACTTCGACTCAGTAGCTGCTGTTTTCCCATGTGTCATATTCCACACGCGCTGAATTATAACACCGTCTCATGATCGGTCTCATAACAATGCTTTACCGCGAAGTTTCTGTTGAGTTTGTCATGTTGAGTTTGTCATATTACACTTTAAAGGTCCAGAGAGTTCTGACGACACAGCTTTCTCTCTCTCTCGCTCGGTCACCTGAGCTCGGATTAGAAAGGTGAGCTCGAATACAAGCCGCGCCCCTACACTCATTGTGCCGCTGCCTCCTGATTGGCTGTAGCAGGCGGACACTAGTACACTGTTTTGACACAGAAAATATGATTTTGATTTGATTTTATGATTATTATTGATACAAATCGTTGTGATCACAAATGTTTTGAAAACATCCCAGTCCTTGTTATATTCAGGAATAACCAACACGTGAAAAAAAGTGTTTCAAGCATTGTAGAACTAGATCGCACACCTAGAATCGCACTTTTATTTACTTTTTCTTTTGGAAAAAAAATAATTATTAATTAAAACGTTGTTTTTATCACAGAAAGATAACATATCTCAATTTGGGCTGCATGTCGCAAGATAAGATTTTCTTTCATATATATTCTGTAAGGAAGTGCGGGGACCAGTCACAACCATCTTATACTTAATAAATCGAAGTAATGTACCTCTACATACATACAGTATAGTAAAACATTTTAAAATAAAACTCTGTATACGTTTAACACAATATGAAAAAAATCAATGAACAATGGTAGGCCTATAAATAAACAGTTACCAAATTATTACAATTAAAGCAGGCCAATTGTTATTTTAGTTGCCTTTATTAATGCGTTTTAGTTAATTATCTCATGTAGGCCTAAACGTAATAGGCTGTCGTTAAAAGTTGCTTTGAGTCAGAAATTCAAACCCTGGTCTTTTTTGCCCTCTACTGTACAGCAGATGCACATGACACGCGCGCGTGCACACACGATGAAACTGCGCTTCCACCTCACACATACACAGACCATCTCTGACTCTAGTCACACAACAGCCTGGCCTTATGCTTTCTGTCATATTGCCAAAGTTGCGCTGGGAATTGTAACTTCTCCGCAGTGTTGTGCAACTGACATCAGCTGTTTTATTACCCACCATACTTTGAATACGAATGGCTGAAGCCCGATATCAGGATGGAGATGAAGATTGTCCAAATGTTGGCACTACAGGAAGAGGAGATTCAACAGGTAAGACCATTCTTATTGAAAAGTTCAGAGTTTAATAACATTGATTGAAGTTCAAACTTTATTCTGGGGATTTAAAACATGTATGTGATAGATTCGAATGATTTCAAGACAATACTTGTTATGTGTATTGTACAGTATCACACACGAAGATGCTTTTGGCAACTTTCTGATGTGAAGATGTTTTAAAAGAACTCTACATCGCTGAATTATAAGAATAATAATGTAGTTTAATAATAATAATAATAATAATGAAAAGTAAAACATTTAACCTAACGTAACGATGCACTTGATTTATTGAAGATTTAATTTGAGATTAACTGTAATAACATTTATTAGATTCTAGGGTCTAATATGAGTTAGTCGCTTATAGAATATGTGATGCAGAGACCAAGAACTTGTCAATTCTGTTGATATCCCACCAGTCAGATCTGCAGTGGAAAATTCCTCTTGATCTCCAGCATTAGTCTTTGGTGTACTGGTGAGTCAGCTGTGAGGGAGGGAAAACAGCAGGTTACAACTCTACCCCTATGCTGACACACAACAGGTGACACAACTGAGGAAACATGAGGCAGCAGTTGTGCATGCTGCAGCCTGTGTGAAAGTGAACCACCTGTGCGGTGTCAAATTTATGTCTGGACAGTCGGCTCAATATTATTTCACTTCTTGACATTATTTTATGTCTTTCCTATGGTAACATTTTACAGGTCAATCAGTGTGTGTGCAATACCACAAGTAAAGGTTTTTAATAGCAGGTTTTAAGTGGTACAGGACTTTTAAACCTCCAGGCCAGACTCCATTCCAATTTAAATTCTTTCAAGCAGCTACTCCTTTCTTCGTCTACATAAATTAAACTCTCCTGATCTCATTAAAAGTTCTCCTGCTTCAGCATGTTAGACTATGTTATCATAGCATTACTGTTGTCATTGGGCAGTGCCCAACGTTCATAAAAAATCTCAGTAATTCCACAAGGATTTTTTTAGGTTTTAAGTTTCCATTACTTTATACAACACCAATTGTACAGAGATGCACACATGATCACACCTGCTTCAACAAAATCAATCACTTCGCATCAAGCATTTTATGTCTTAGCTATGACAAAATGGTGACCTAATTTGCTAGGAAAGTAAATGCCTGTAAGTGTGTCTAATTTGACTGCTGTTTTACATATTATGGACCTGCTTCCTCAAAACATGGTTTATATGTTGGTTAAACTGGTATGGTACTGTATATAAAGGTTTAACTTTAGTCTAGATAATTATTAATTTATTAAGTTTAACCGAGATGTTCTGTAATACTGTAGCTAATAATGTTACTCTAGCAAGTGTTCCATCAGAGTTGAACAGCTAGACATCTCTCTTTGTATTTTACTTAGAAGAGGCATTTCTTAGATTTCTTATCAGAGTAACAGTTTTTTTTTGCTTTGATTTTTCTTATTGTCTTTATTAATATGCCTTTATAGCGGTACATATTTTGAAGTGAGATAAATATAATTAATATAGCTGTTTTTGTTCAAATGGTTTGTTAGTTGGTCCAGTGTGTTTAAACTTAGTTATCTCAGATTTATAGAGAAGTTTTAATGAACAGTCCTCTAAAGCTAGCAAAGTGAATTTAGGTCCTAACTTGTAGTGTATGGTGGTACCTGATTTAAAGACTGATTTCTGGTCAGTATAAAAAGGTTTTGTCTGTCAGTACAATGGGTGTCCTGCACAGACAGGATTTAAACACAGAGGAGACACCCTGTCAGCACAATTTCAACCCATAGTCTGGTCATAATGCCTTCCAACTTGTCTAAACACAGATCTGTACCTAAAAACATTCATTTCAAAAACCTTTAAGATCATATCTGAAGGTAAATACATGGATAATGAATCATTTGCAGATGTTTGGTGTTCTTTGTGAAATCCTGATAGTTACAGATAATTCGAATTGGGAAAACGTTAAAAAGAGAGCAGGTGAGACTCATGTCTTTTCAGTTTGTGTCCTCAGTTATGCTGAGAGAACGTTCCTTAAATGACTCTTCATTTTTGATGTCTTAGCATATGTTTCTAAAAGACCGTTTTCTTTGTTCTTCTGCAACAAGA
Organism: Triplophysa siluroides; assembly: GCA_006030095.1. Classification (NCBI taxonomy): domain Eukaryota; kingdom Metazoa; phylum Chordata; class Actinopteri; order Cypriniformes; family Nemacheilidae; genus Triplophysa; species Triplophysa siluroides. The sequence goes on along the minus strand of VCII01000051.1, from coordinate 446,227 downwards.
AGTAGTTGTCGCAAATTTTTTTGTCTTTTACACCTGGTGCTCATATCTGTCTCATGTGATCTTGTCCACAAGTGTCATGAAACTGATAGGAACAGAACCCAGTTGAAGACAGCCCCCCACACAACTACATTTATTTAACATGGACAAAACAGAACTCAAAATCCCTCGAGGGTGAATACTAGAACATAATAGCATAACATAACATATCAAAACTCAAGACTTAAAATATAACTTAACTTAACTTAACTTAACTTAACTTAACTTAACAAGACCAGGGGTGTCATGGTTCCACCTCTCCTTGTCAGGTATTTCTTGGTCTAGAGGTGGAATCATACAGGATCCTTTGTTTCTCTAGTCTGCGTCATCGTTCCTACCCTCCTGTTTCCTAGTTTGTGTTAATTAGTTTATCCCTTGCACCTGTTCCCTCTTGATTTGCTCCCCTTTAAAACATCCTCGTGTTCTTTGTCCTGTCTGGTTCATTGTACGTCTTACCTCGTTTGTTTGATGTCCCTCATCCTGTTTTCATTGTAGTTACCTTGTTCCTGTCCTTGAGTTATAGTAAGTGTCAGTTTAGTTTGTTCCCAGTGTTTGTTTTATAGTTTAGTTAGTCCTTGTTCTTGTTTTGTTTAAATATATTATCTTGTCTTGTTTTCCCCCTCGTGGGTTTTGTTTTGCCTGTTTTGTATAGTCTTGTCCTGTATAATAAATACCTGTTAACCCCTTCATGCAATTGGGTTCTCCTGCCTAGTCTCTGTGCAACCGTGACACAGGGTATCAGGACAAGACAGGGATGAAGACAAACGAACCAGCACAGGACAGCAAACACAAGGCCATTAAATAGGAGGGGAACAAAAGAGGCATAACGTGGCCAACAGGTGAAGGGCGTAACTGATAACAGGATATGATTCCTCACAACGGAGTTCCGACGATCCGTTTTCATTGTATATGCCTTCCCTTCCCTACCCTTTTTTAGTAATGTTCCCAGTTCCATGTTTTTATATAGAGGTCCTACTTTTCTTTTTTCTATATATTTCTTGTTTTGCCCCTTGGGTTTGTTTTGTGTCTTGTCTGTTTGATCTATCCCCCTTCTGTCCCTATCTGCCTTTAGAGTAACCAAACATCTCAGGGATGAAGACAGGGGACCAGACCACACAACACAAACCAGCCATTCACCAAAGAGGCATAACGTGGCAGGTGAACGTTGACTGAAACACTGGCTAAACTGGAAGGGAAAGGCTGGGCAGACAAATGGGGGCTCATGAGACAAGCCTCAGTGAACAAACCTAACACTATCAAAAGGAATATATAAATCTCCGAGGGACCCCACCTGGTGGCCCCAAGGTGGAACACGACATGAATAAAAATTATAAATCAAAATGGTAAAAAAAAATGTCCAAAACAGGAGAACACAGAGGAGGCTGGAACCAGAAACATAATCTGCTGGGCCACAAACAGGAACATTCTAGCCTACACCCACCGGTGGGCCGCAGACAGGAACATAAGCCAGTAGGCCCGTACCCAGGAACATCTCCTTGGGGGCCCGCAGACAGGAACACACTTTTTATGCCCGGTGACAGGAACACAGGAGGCCACAGACAGGAACATACTAGCGACCCAAAGACAGGAACACCGACCGGTGGGCCGCAGACAGGAACATTAACCGGTAGGCCTGCACCCAGGAACATCTCCTGAGGAGCCCGCATACAGGAACACACTCAAGGTCTGGAGACAGGAACACAAGAGGGAGGGCCACGGACAGGGGCAGATCCTGGTGTGGATCCCGGCGGCATCGACCCTGGAGGGAATCTCGACGCATCAAACCCGAGGGGAACCCGGCGATGTCAACCCTAGAGGAGAACCCCGCAGCATCGACCTCAGGAAGGTACCTCGACCCTGGTGAGGGACCCCGACAGCCTCGACCCATGAAGGGGACCCCCATGGCCTTGACCCTCGAGAGGGACCCTGAGAAGATCAACCCTGGAGGGGACCCCGGGGAGATCCACACTGGAGAGGTGCCCTGCGAGCTGTCTGCTGGGTTCTTCGTGGCTGGTTCGTTCTGTCATGAAACTGACAGGAAAAGAACCCAAGTGCAGACAGCTTTTCAACAAAAGACATTTATTTAACATGGACAAAACAGAACTCAAAATCCCTCGAGGGGGAATACTAGAACAAAATAGCATAAAATAACATAACAAAACTCAAGACTTATAAAACATAACTTAACTTAACTTAGCAAGACCAGGGGCATCAGGACAAGACAGGGATAAAGACAAACAAACCAGCACAGGACAGCAAACACAAGGGCATTAAATAGGAGAGGAACAAAAGAGGCATAACAAGGGCAACAGGTGAAGGGCGTAAACTGATAACAGGATAATGAATAAGGAAACAAGGGGTCGGGGCTAAGACAAAAGACATTGGGCAGTCATGATCCTGTCAGCCTGAACTAGAAAAACAACTACAAAGAGGACAGGATCATGACAGTATGGCAAGACTAGGCCAGCCCTGCCTCCAGTCTAGCACCCTGTCCTGTTCTGCCGGCATGCCAGCCAGCCGGCAGCCAAGCCTTCCCCTACCAAGTCCCCCGGGACTCCGCGCTCTCGAGCGCCCCACACGGACTGTGACTCCCCCACCTAGCCCAAATCCGTTTGGACTTCCTTCTAGGGAATCTTTTGTTACCCCAGCCCCCTTCCCATGTTTATTATTTGTATTATGTCACCCCAACCCATTTAATGTCATTTCTTGTTTGCCATTGTTGTGTTTTACCATGTTTTGTTGGATCTTGTCTGTTTCCCAGTCTGTCGTGTCTTGTTAGTGGTGTCCCCTTAGAGGACGCCAGGGGCCGTCCTTTTAAGCGGGGGATACTGTCATGGTTCTGCCACTTCTTGTCAGGTTTTTCCAGTCTTGGGGCAGGATCATGACAGTATCACGTGTTTTGTGTGGAGAGAAACACATTATTGTCGGTCACGACATAATGTGCTTTCTCTCCGGTCTCGTCTCTGTTCCCGCCCTCTCGTCTCTTAATTATTCATTTTTAATAACTTCATCACCCAAACCTGTTCCCTCTTGATTTGGTCCCCTTTAAAATGCCCTCGTGTCTATTGTCCTGTGCTCGTTGCTCGAGTGTTTGCGAGTCTGCTATGTTTGATCGTTCGCCTTGTGTCATGCCTTGTTCCTGTTTCCGTCAAGTTTGTGGACTTATTATTTATCTTGCCCCTCGTGGGAAGTTTTTGTTTGAAGTCTTGTTTTGTCATAGTTTTCCCCATTGTGAGTTTTTTGTTTTATGTTTAATATATCATTATTATATTTAACCCCCTGATACCTTCTGACATTCCTGGCACACAAGCACTCAGAATGTCATTTAGCCTACACCTGCTGTTAAAACTTGACCCCTCGTAATCAGGTTTCATTTAGATGTTTTCATGTATAATTTTTTACATATATTTTCATTTATTAATGTCAAGACGGGTAAGCATTGTTACACAAGTCTCTGTGCTGCTAGGTAAAGTACTCTCTATTATTTCTACTACTTTATTTATGCAGAGAATCAGTACAGTTCATGGATTAGGTCAGGGTTTCCCAAAGGAGTGGGACCCCGGGATCGCCAGATGATTTCCAGATTTTTTTTTATTATGATTAGAAATAGCATATTTTTATCCATAACTATAACAAAATATAAAAATTATTAGTTCAATTAAAAATAAAACCATGCAAATAAAAGCCATCAGCCTTTCGATTTTTCTTCCCCTTGATCGTGGGCCCTGATGATGTTAGTTCTTTCGTGTTGTTATTTTGCTCGTGTTTGGATAGACCTGCATGTGCGCCGTTGCACGCAACGTGTGTATACTTGAGCAACCTCAGAGGATTTTGTGAAATGATAGAGAAGGTTTAATGATCAAATTACAATGATCACACAGACATTTTATAATTATTACAAATAGCGGCAAAATTAAAACTTGAAATGAGAAAATCTTAAAAACAACTCCTTTTATGTTGGACTGGGAAAATTTCATAGGAGTTTGGCGCAATATGAAAGTAAAAATTACAATAAAACAATATTATGTTCCACTGTGTTCTTTTGTGTTGCCATTATGCACGTTTTTGGATAAACCTAATTAGCGCATGTGCGCAATTGTGCACAACATTTGTATACTTTAACCACCTGTGATGATAGTGGGGATCTCTAGTCACTGGCACTGTTATTTTGGGGGTCGTGTGCTGAAAAGTTTGGGAACCCCTGGACTATTTAATATTTTACTACTGTTTTGATTCACTAATTTCAAAAGTGAACTACTTCCTGCTTGACCACATTCCTGCAGATCACAGGCTGTCAACATACCTACTGAAAACAGGGACGCCTCTTTTTTCAGGGAGTTGTGCTTCCCCACTGTATCTTTGAATCAAAAGGTGGGGAAGTTATAATATGTTCTCAGCAGTAAGCAGGTAGGAAAATACATTTTCAGACAATTGTATTTTTGCTAAACAAGTTGTAGTTAAGCGTGTCATAGGCATTAGACTTACCTTGTAAATTCAGTGGCAGACAGTAATAGAAGTGACCTGTTTAAGAATGCTCTGGTTTTGTGAAGAGTCATTAACTTGCTCACAGACAGAGAAAGTAGAAACTGGAGTGTGTCTAGGGACAGCAACTGGCTAGTAGTTGACTTTAGTAGTCAGATGTTGGAAAAAGACATACATTTGACTAAGGTAGTCATTAGAACGAACTGTGTTGTATATGTTTCTTTTTTTATCTTGTTTCAAAGCATTTTGGACCCCATTTACACCTGTATTTAGCGCTGACCGCTTGTAAACTAGGTGTAAACAGACAGTACGGATGTCTTTGAGTTCACCTTTAGTAGGTGGGAAACGTAAAATATTAAATGAATAGTCTCAAAAATGAAAATGTTTTTAAAATGTACTCAACCTCAAGTCATTAAATTTCTTTATGACCTTTAACCAAGCAACATTATTGCCCCCCATTGACTTCCATTGTATGGACACAAAACCACAGACATTTCTCATAATATTGTCTTTTGTGTTTTGCATAAGAAAGTCATACAGGTTTTAAGAAACATGAGGGTGAATAAATGAGGACAGAATTTGTTATTTTTGTGGGTGAACAATCCACTGAATCCTTTCCTCACACACAGTCAAAACATGCTAGTCTTGTCACACTTGTTATGCTAGGCTTTGAAGTTTTGTGAGCTTTATTGTTATCAGGTATTCAATGTATTCAACAGATTTACTTCTGAAACTGAATGTGTTCAAAAGTGAAAGTGTGCTGTTGGACCATGCTTTGCAATGCTGTTCCTCTGAAACATCAGAATCATCCTCGGGAGTTGTTAGACTGGACTGAACTGATATGTTCTGATAATGGTTTCAAGAACCAATCAATGCTGTGCTGTTTAAAACAGGTTTATCAGGAACATACCTCACAGTTATACAGTCAAACAGACAACGTCACCACTGCCAGCTGTGCATGAGGACATTAGGGACTGAATGTAAATGTAGATTCATTTAGCGACAAAATAAAATAATGCTAGAACTTTAAATGGAAAATTCGCATTTGAGCTTATACCTTGTTCTTTCTGTTTTACAGACCGTTCAGAAAGAAATAAACCCGAACACATACATGTGAGGTAAGATCTTGTCTTCTGTAAACACAGAATCTATTTTCACTTGATATTGATGAGGAAGGTGTGCACAACATAGAACATGACCAAATTGTATTATTATTTGTATATACAGCTTTATGTAATGAAAGATGGTCCTGTTATAGTTAAGTTTATATGTCAACTTTATTCTCTATGAGTATTTGTGTGTTGACAGCTTCCAGACAGTTATCTTTAAAAGTTTGTGTGACTTTCAACTCATCAATGTACTGTTTTGTTTAATCACTTCAGGCCTGTCAAACATTAAACAAGCCTTAAACTTTCAGATGTAAATCTAGACCTTCACATGTGAAATCACAATATGAATATACAGTCTATCCCATAGCCTATAAAGCTTTTTGCTTCATTTAGTTACAAAACAAAAACGTATACAATTAAACAAAACAGTGCATTACTTAAACAAGTCATCTGTTTTATTTAAGTTGTTTTTAAATTACAAAACAAAACTAAAAGGTCTCCAACACAAATCGATCCATGACAGAACTATAATGGATGGTTGTGTTTGTTTGTAGCTGAGTCAAAGATGAACCTCATTAGTTTAAACACTGAGGATGTAAATCCAACATGTCAGCTGGTTTTAATTTGAGGCTGTTCTGAAGCTGCCGCTGAGAGCCTGGCATGCTAGCCATGCTTTACCCTCTCTCTCTCTCTCTCTCTCACACACACACACACACGCACACGCAGCATGTATGACACATCACTTCAGCTATGCAGAAAGCTTAGTGGAAAGTGAAAAAGTCAGAAAGCCAAAAGTCTTGGACGTGAACGTTCAAAGTGCTTTGCAGTAAACGCTGTAGTTTTTGGGTTGGATGGTGAAACTACTATTCTAAGGTATGAAATAGATGACTTTGCACTTCATTTGAATTTCATGTTAAATGTTTGAACTTCATGCTCTGTCTTTTGTTTACACCGCCTGACTACAGGCAACTCTAGTTACTCTGGTATTTATTGATAGATTAAGATCATTTCGCTTTTGAATGCAGTGGACCTGGTAAAGTGAAGAATGTAGTACAGTGAAACAAAAAGTGTATATGTTGTTTGAATCAGTATTTGAGTCCGAGCTAAACTACACATCTGTTTTACTTAGTATGTGTTGCTTTGTTCTGTTCTGTTCAGAATCAGAAGAGCTTTATTGCCAAGTGTGCTTGCACACACAAGGAATTTTCTTTGGTGTTGGAAGCTTCTAGTACAGACATTCAACACAATGACAATACAATATAATAAGTGTATGTGTTCATGTGTTTAGTCAAGGACCCCTCTCCTCAATCAAAGCAGCCTTTAAGAGAAGTGAGTATGATGCACTTATTTATGATTTTATTTGGAGTTGAAATATATGTAAACAGTAAATATGTCATGCCTAAATATATGTCAAATGTTCCAGCATCTGCACGTGCTCATTCACAGACTGACTACACCAGAGAAAGAAGGTGAGTTCATTGAAAGTTCTGTTTTGACCCATTTTTATTCCTTTTTTTGTTAAGATGGGACTGATGTATTTTAGAGAGTGATCGGAAAAACACATTTAAAGTCATGGATCTTTCTCAACCGAGTTAAAGGAACAGTTTACCCAAATGCACATGTCTTGCATGACCACAAAAACTGTATACAATTGAATGGTGCTTGTGATTTCCTAACAAAAGAAGAGAATACAAAGAAATGTCTTCCATATTATTTTCATAAGCCTTAATGTGGACCATTCAATCAGTCTGTTAGATATTTGTGCTGGATACTTTGTGCTGGTCTTTTTTGCTTAAAGATCTTTTTCTGACAATATTCCATAAAACTGCATAATGAAAAGTCACTAGCTGATTACAAACCATGCAGTATTTCAACAAGGTTTAGAATAGATTCATTCTTATCATGTGCTTGTACAAAACCAAAAGTCTGATTTATATACAACAATGTGTGTGTAAAAAACACTTTCATCTGAATTAATTAGAACTGAATATAGCTGTTTTTGTTTTAGGCGTCCAGAGATTACCATCCTATCTGCAGAGCCGCTAACAGCCACTTCCTGGTTTCAAGGGGCATCTGGACGAGCGTTTACCACCACACAAGCAGTCTGGAGAGAGGACATATTGAGCCCTGTTCAGGTAGTGATTTATAGACGGTTTCGAGGTGACAACATAAACAAACGTTACTGCACATGTGCATACAAAGCTCAACCGATAGATGTCAATGTAACAATGTAACAGTAGGAAAAATGTCTTTGTACATTACTTTGTTCTGTTGAACACAAAAGAAGATATTTTGAAGAATGTAGGAAAGCAAACAGTTCTGGGGCCCTTCTAACTACCATTGTCATTTTTCCTACTATGGTGGTCAATGGTGGCCAAGAACTGTTTGGTTATAAGCATTCTTCCAAATATCTTTCTCACCGTTCATCAAAACAAAGAAACATATACAGATTTGGAACAACGTATGGGTGAGTGAATAATGACAGAACTTTCATTTTTGGGTAACCTGTCTCTTTAAGGCTGCTCTGAGACAGCTCTGTGGGTGATCAAGATTCTGTATAAAGATACAATGTCACATTGAAGCAGATCTCAAATATGCTGGGTCTGACCCTCCTCTGACCCTAGTACCTAGTTATATCTGATACTGCTCAGTGTAAATGAACATAAATATAAGCCGCTCTAAACTATACGAGAAGCTGTTGCCAAAACAAACACCTCCATTTGTTTTAGGTTTTAGGCCAACGTATACATTTTCATAATGTCGCCGCAGTTCAGCCACAGTAATGTAATTGCTGGTGTTGCAAACCACCAAATAACAGCAGCGAGTCGTCCTGTGTAATGAATTGGATTTCGTCAAGTTGTTTCTAACTTTCCTTGGTTCAAGTTTATTAGCCAAGAACATGGAAGTACTGCATATGTGGACTCATCCTAAAAACCCTTTCACTGTAATTGTGCAAGATGGTCGATCTGATTGGTTACTCTGTGCCAACGGATGTGCACTTTGCCTGGTTTGATGCTTGAGTTTGATTGACATCCTTTTCTCATGCTTCAGCTCCCACCGTCCTATGAACAGGTGATCAAAGAGAAGACCCAAGAGCAGGATACCACGCCTACACCCCTTCCACGTCGCTCACTTACAACCACTATTGCCACTCAGACTGACACATTAGAGCAGAATGCCACTAATCCAGATTCCAAAACGCCTCTGCTGTTGATCCAACAACACAGAAGTGAAGGTTAGTTCATACTCACAAGATTTAGAGAAATCAATCTGAAACCCTTCATCACCACACTTTACTATGGGACTGATTGATTATATTTCCTTTTACAGTCTCAAAAAAACTGCCGAAAAAACCTCCTCGTCCATCACTGCCCTCTAAACCCAAAGTACCTCAAACCAGTCCCAAACATCTGTGTTCTGATGAAGAGAACACAATTTCCATCCAGCCTTGCGTTAATGATCAAAATTGCTCTAATACCAGCACAGCTACTGATCTAACCCCAATTCAACACCCTGTGCCCCGGCCACGTTCCAAAACTAAACAGAGCCCAACCAGCCAGGTCAATGTGCCACCTCTGATACCATTGGGAGACAGCTGGGAGGTTGATCCTGTAACCCCTGCGGAGAGCTCTAATGGTCATTCAGGCAAGTATCTGAAAGAACTCTTGGATGTTTTTAGCTCGGAACCTCAATATGATCTAAGCAACCCTGTCAACGACCAAGAAAAGATAACAGACCAGACTGCACAGAGTCTTAGTGAGAACATGACCGCTCTCCACATTGACCGCAACATCCGTGCAAAGATCCAAGCTTTCGAAAGTCAGTCTAACGTAGAGAACGATGAAACCTCTGCACCTTTACCCAGGCCTCGAATAGCTTACACCAAACCACCTGTGCTGGCACCAAAACCCTCCATTGCCCCCCGACCCTCCATCAGAAAACCCAAACAAGAAGAGCTTCCGCTGGATAATCACATAAATGAAGATGTCAAAATACCACCTACACCAGCTCCAAGACCTCAGTCATTCAAAAAAACGTCTTCGGAATCAAAAGATGAATCAAATTTTCCGCCCCCCTTTAGGACAATCCCCATCCCTCCATCACGACCCTCACTGGTCAGAGTTAAGAATGTAAGCTGCCCGGAGGAGGAACTAGTATTCAAAGCACCTCCATCTCCACTCAAACCCAGCAAAGACCTAGTCAACTTCAACAATCACAACTCTACTGCACTTCTGTCTAATGTCACGTCCACAGACAACATACAAACCAGTGACTTTGTGGATGCAGCTATTAGTAAGTGCCAATGTTTTTCTGGACACAATGCAATGCACAATGTAACGATTTAGTTGATGTTAAACATGTATGGATCAAAGACGTTAAGATGTCAAAAGTCACAAAAGTGATTTTATGTCCATAGAAAGCACATTAACTGTAAGTTAAACGACTACTTTATGGGTTTGGAAGAATAAAATGTCAAAATCAGTTTGAAATAATCTCACATTGTCATTCAGTGTAACACAATATTTATGAACAAATTCCAACAACATGCTTATTGTGACTCTGATTCTGACTGTTTCTATTGTGCTTTAAATTTGTAAATTTGTAAAATTGCAACAAAAAAAAAAAAAGTACTACTTTTTTGCATTTGGAGTGAAAGTAATTAGTCTTTTAATGTCATAAATATATATTTTTTGTAAATATGCCTGACAAGATTATTACACTGAATGACATTTAAGTGGTCGTCTTCTGAAAATTCAGGGAAAAATGTATGATATTTATTTTTTGCTCGGAAAAACAAAAATGCATTTAAATTAAACTGAAAACTTGTAACAACAACAATATAGGAGTATTATACTAATTGTTTTTATGCTTAAACCCTTTATCATCTTTGACCCATATACATCAATTGCAGACTACTCTCCTATTAAACCTGGCCATCAAGGGGGATTCAGCTACACAGTGCCAAACATTCAGGGAGTGACCAGAAGGCCCACAGTCATCAGAGTCCCAAGTAAAACTGACAAGTGTGAGTGTGTGTGCTATTAAAAGTGCTTATGTGATATTTATCCAGATGTGATATGTTAACATATTTAACTGCATTGGAAAACTGACATATAACGATCGCAATTTGTTAAAGGTGAACTGTGTAATTTCTTCACAACTTATGACACCTAAGAGCAAAAATAGCATCAAACAAATAAAAACAATTTCAGAACACTACTTCCATCTGTTGTTGGATGCTGACTGTTTAGTGCCACACAAGTTACACACCTCACCTGTAAAGCAGTGGAATTAAAAGGGTGATATGACACGGCTAAAACAAATATTATCGTATATGTAATGCAATGTGTATACACGATTTAAGGTTAAAAACGCTGTATTTTCCACGTACTGAGCATGTTTGTATCTCCTCTTTGTACCTGCCTCTCTGAAACGTGCAGATTCTTTACAAAGCTCATCGCTTTGAAAAGCGAGGTGTGCTATGATTGGCCAGTTAACCAGTGCATAGTGATTGGTCGAATCCTGCAAGTATGTGACGGAAATGTAACGCCTCTTACCATATTTGGAACATCAGGTTCCAAAGCAATTATGCTGACTTGGGTATACATTTGGGCGGTCTTTGTCAAATCATACCATGATCTGATGTAGATTTGTGGGGGTGTGGTTACACAAGGCGTTTCAGACAGGTCTTGGTGAGAATTTGCTTTTAGATAGAATGCATCTTTTGTTCCGACACTTTAATCTTTGCAATTTTACGTGTCTAATACATGCACTGCCAACTTATAACACACCAAAGACACGGAAAAACACGTATTTGCGCCATATTACCCCTTTAAACTAAAAAATAAACTTACAATTATTCACAAAAAAAGTTAAAGGTGTCCTATTTTGCCTATTTTTCAAAGTCTTTATTATGTTTATGACGTGCTAAACAATAGGTGTACATATTTTGATTTTCAAAAAATGCTTTATTTATTACATATTTTACCTGTGTTTTACACGTCATCTCCATTCTCAGAAAACAGGCTGTTGAGTTTGTGGTTCTATGAAGTCACTCTTTCCGAAATGCTCTGATTGGTCTACCGCTTAGCGTGTGTCCCAACGAGCCTTGCATTGTAGTCTTTAAGTGATTTCTGTTTAAGAAAATATCTTTCTTCTCTGTAAACTTTGAGCTTTGTGACTTGGCAGATGTTGTTTATTCTTAAACGTCTATACCACTAACTAAATTTAAAGAATTATAACTCCATCAGACCTCCCCTTTAAAATGACTTACCCCAATGTTTTTTCTAACACATTATTTATTATGCTGTTTATATTTATATATAATTTTTCATTACATACATTCCAGATGTCATCCATCATGTTCGGTTACAGTTCAAGTGTGTCGGCATCCAAGATATGAAACTGCCATAGTTTTGGATTTTTTTTCACCTGAAAACAAACCTAAATGACACATCAGAACTTTGCTATCAATAAGAAAATAACAGAAAAATGTTAAAAAGGTACATGAACAATAGTGTTATGCTAGATTGGAATGAAATACTAGAAGGCTAGATGGCCAAAGGATTTAAAAGCAAAAATGCAATGCTTGTATTGTTTACAAAGACAAAATACATAACAAATGCTTATACAGTAGCTATGTACAACCTTCTATTGTAAGAAAATTACTGTACCAATCAAACTAAAATTGCATTTATTGATAGGAATGTGAGCAACAAATGGTATAATCTGAAAAAAATATGGTGCTCTGTTAGTAATATGATAAATTGATGTTTGCTTTTCAGACCTTGAAGAGGTGATAGGTGTTCCTCCTCCTTTACCTGTACAGAAAGCTGTGGGTGGCCCCCCTTTACCAGCCAAACCCTCTCTCAAAGTAAGGCCTAATACACTTACCTCAACTCTTTTTTACCACCAACACATGTGATATTATAGAGCAAACGCAGTGAGGGATTATGAGAAGTGCTATTGTAGCTCACAAGATCAGTCACTTGACTTTTTAAAACACAGTGACATTTGAAATATAAAACATGGCTTTTCTGATTTTTTTACACAAAGAAGAGAGAGAGAAATAGGGTGAGTACGCTTACATGCACTCAACCTACTCCGATGCAGTCTTACTCCGATTATGCTTAATAAGCTGATGAATCTGGTGGGTCATGTAGACTCGTAAAACGGTTTTGTTTTACTGGCGAAAGCTCATACATGGCAAGCAAAACCTGCTCGGCAGAGGTCGTTTTTTTGTGTCTCCGATTACTCCAATTTCGTGTTGCATGTAAACGCCGTCACCTGTTTTCTCTCAGTTTTGTTTGTCTGACAGCGCAAAAGTAAAAGTCTCAAACGGAAGTAAAAGGAAAATAATGAATAAAAGTCCGCTCTCGAATAATGCAGTTGACGTAGAAACGGCAAAATTACAAACTATTGTTGCATATGCAGGTACTGCGGACATGAGAGGAGATATAAAATTACAGCTTCTCACCGATTTCCCACAGCATTTGTAATTAGACGGACTATGGATGGAGACGTCACTCAATCCAAGAAACCTGTCTAGTCTCAAAATTCCATGTAAACCTGGTTTTCTGCGTAGCCGGTTTATTAATATGCACACTACACTACACAGTACAACAGAGATTTTCTTTTTGGTTATATTCCCAACCAACTCATAAAGAATGAAACAAAAGAAGAGTCTAAAAGATAATGCTATCCAAACATTACACGTACTATTTAACACAGTTTTTTCATGTGAAATACCATTTCGTCAATATACGTATATTTCTTATATTGTTATATACAAAGTAGGTTTTATTAGTTGTCATTATATTCTTAGCATAATTTTTTTTCCCCAGGATTCCTTCAGTCTCCTGTCTGATGTATCTCTTCCACCACGGTAAATGAATCCTGTATTTATTCCCAGCCGTTCTCATACTGACTTCTCAAATTCGGCCTCTTAAATGCGCCTTTATGCTTTCCTCTTTTCATGGCATGTTAGCTTGGCAGTATCAGCCTGGATATTGTTACAGTGAATAAAGATCTTCTATTGTCCGAAGAATCTGTACTCCTGCACCCTTAAACTCTGTGTTAATATCTCAGGCCCAGCGGAGGAAAGGTTCTGCCTTCTCGCCCACCACCGGCTAAAGCAAACCCCAGGAAGACCTCCTCCTCCGCAGAAAGGTGGCTCTCTGCGCAGGCCCAATGATAACACAGTTCCACAAGGAGTATCTATAAAACTACAGCAACCTCAATCTCAGCAACCAAACCGCAGAGCTTCGAGAAAAGGACCCGCCCTGCCGCCAAGACCCAACCCTGGATGTTTCCTTTATAACAAATACACAGTGAGATGTTATTTTAATCACACATTTAATCGCTTCTTATTCTTGCGTGGTTCCAAAGTGTGTAATTTTATCTTGTTTGACAAAACTAATTGTAATTCTGCGTTGTTTTCATTGTTTATGCAGCTTGAGATCCCTCATGGCATTGCTCAGTTTGACTACAATGGCACAAACACTGGGGAGTTGTCCTTTCAGGTACATTCACTGTACAAAAATAAATCTCACCTTACTGAGTTAGAGGCCATGTGTGTTTTTCTCATGTTAAACTGTTACCTGCCAGCAAGTTTGACTTGATAAAATATAGATATGTATGTATTCCATCCTTTATTCCCTATAGAAAAATGAAGTCCTTGTCTTACTCGAACAATTAGACAGTAAGACATTTGAGTGCCAAGTGGGAAATGCTGAGGGAACAGTGCAGACAACACAAATGAAGATTATTACGCCTTTATCAAATATAGCCTACAATACTACACCACAGGTAAACAATACTGACATTCAGTCAATGTTTGTACGTTGTTGACTATAATCATCATTATACAGTTTAATCCATAAAGCATTATGAGCCTTACATGTTTGTTTCGGCTGTCCATGTCTTTCAACAGAAGAACAACCCATCTCAAACTTTCAGTGGAGTGGTGGTTAATACTGGATCTTTACAAGTGCAAGCACTTTATGACTTCACACCAGGTAAATACTGTATATACAGTTATATACAGTCCTGAGCAATGATGAGACAACTCCTGTTGTAATGTTTGTGTGTTTCAGAGGGTCCAGGAGAGCTTGCTTTAAGGGCTGGTGATGTAGTGTCTAATGTAGAACAACTAGACAGTGACTGGTACATGGGAAAGTGCAGAAACATGACTGGATTTTTCCCTATTGACTACGTCAAAACACTGGTAACCTTCACTCCTATATTTGTGCAAGTGATTGGGACTGGAAAATGTATTTGTAAAGCATTGCCAATAATCTTGTTCTTCAGAACAAACCTGTTGCACCTGCCCCAGTATCTAGGAATGAATGGAAACCTAAACCTGCTCCTGCGGCCATCAGGTTAGTCATCTTCATAGCATTTGATGGTAAAAACTGTAGTACATCAGATTAAACAAATTTGACGTGGGGAAGAACCCAATTGCATGCAGCGGTTTGCGGGGTTTAACAAAACAGGATTTATTGACATAAAACAAAGACCCACGAGGGGGTAAAAACAAGAATACAGTGTAACATGGTAAGCTGACAGGACGTACAACCCGAATTCCGGAAAAGTTGGGACGTTTTTGAAATTTGAGTAAAATGAAAACTAAAGGAATTTCAAATCACATGAGCCAATATTTTATTCACAATAGAACATAGATAACATAACAAATATTTAAACTGAGAAATTTTACACTTTTATCCACTAAATTAGCTCATTTAAAATTGAATGCCTGCTACAGGTCTCAAAAAAGTTGGGACGGGGGCATGTTTACCATGGTGTAGCATCTCCTTTTCTTTTCAAAACAGTTTGAAAACGTCTGGGCATTGAGGCTACGAGTTTCTGGAGTTTTGGTGTTGGAATTTGGTCCCATTCTTGCCTTATGTAGGTTTCCAGCTGCTGAAGAGTTTGTGGTCGTCTTTGACGTATTTTTCGTTTAATAATGCGTCAAACTAAACACTCACTAGACTTAACTTGACTTGACTTGGGTAATCCACAGCAATACATATACAGAAGCACAGCGGTACAGGCACACGGGTAAGCACATAAGCACACAAGTAAGCACAATGAACGAACACAGGACAAAAGACACGAGGGCTTTTTAAAGGGGAGCAAATCAGGAGGGGACAGGTGCGGGACATAAACTAATTATCATTATATTAACTAATATCAATAATGAAGAGACAAGAGGGCGGGAACAGAGACGAGACCGGAGAGAGCATATGGATCGCCAATTGGGACAAAAATGCCTGTCTCCACATAAAACAAGGGACCCTGCCATGATTGCCACAAGACCAAGAAATACATGACGAGGCAGAATCATGACAAAACCAGGTCTAAAGAGATTCATAAAACAGATATTTTAGTCATGGATCCCTATTGGTCAATGTTTGGCAAAAACAAACATTGGAAAATCTCAGGACGCTTCATCAGTAATATCTGTCCCATGTGTTTTCACCAGTGGCCCGAGATGTGTAGCACGGTTTGATTTCGAAGGAGAGCAAGGCAGTGAGCTGTCATTCTCTGAAGGTGATGTTATTCAGCTTCTGGAGTATGTTGAAGACGAATGGGCTTCTGGAAAGTTGAAAGGCCACGTTGGGATTTTCCCTCTTAACTATGTGGAAGTGCTTGAGGATCTTCCTCCAGTCCCAGTGCAGAAATCTGCAACAAACAAGATTGCACTGCCTGGTAAGTGCCATATTCCATGTGTCTTTTAAGACAAAAGTCATCATAATAGCCACAATTCTGCCTCTCATAGGCTTAAAGTACCATCCTATAAGGTAGAGTGAATTTCCTGAGGCATCCCTTTTAACTAAAACAATGAAGTCACATGTTCTACAACATTTTTCAACCAAAAGATTATTAGAGAGAACAAAGAGGTACTATCTTCTTTCCTCAAGGTTAAGTGTCAGGCAGATCTCGCTGGAATGCACAACCTCGACCACCTGGAAACAACACAAAGAGAAAGCAACAGTTTGACCAAGACATACAAAACTCATGCAATTTCCATAGAACAATTAAATGGAAACATTTAACAATTTTTATTGAGTGATTAATGTTAATGAACAGAACTAAATGGGGTTAAGGATTAACAGTAAGTGACCCTCAGTTACTTGTAAGACACAAACACTTTTTGGTTGTAAAATTCATAAATTACTCAAATTAGAATATGTGCAAATATATTTATTGAATAATTAATTAATGATTAACAATAATTATTGTTAGTTTAGTAAATAAAACAAAAAAGTTATAAATTAAAAGTGCAGGGATCTTAAATTCTCTTTTTCATGATGATTTTATAATAAAATAGTTATATTTGTGATAGAAGAGTTTCATTTAGTTATAAAGTATACAAAACATGACCTAACAATGAGCAGCATTGTTAGTTCATGTTAGCTAATATATTAACTAATGGTTAAAAAATACAACCTTGAAAGATAAGATGAACGACCAATTAGGTATTAACAATATCAAAAATCAATTTCACACATTCACAAACACATTTTAGAGCAATTCAGTTTTCTCTTGTTCACTTTTAGATCACTAATCTTCCTCCCCACAATATATGAACAGTATGTGGTACTGCAGCAGTCAGCATCTGTGTTGCTGTGAGTCAGCGAGTGGGCAGCTCTCACTAGAGCAGAAATGTGAGGAATCTGCCCTTCTATTTGCATTTCATTAAAGGGTGTCCTCCTCAATCTTATTCACTATACTACTGTCTGTAGAAACAGAGCGTGGTTTTCTGTTTTAAGCTACTCTCGCCTATATCATTATCTTGTGTTTTATTTGACAAGATTTTTTACACATTGTATATGCAAATTAATGTATTTAATTACAAACATACAGTAATATTCATGAGCTATAAATTACAAATTGTTTGTTTTTCAGGAATGGCTGTTTTAACAAACACATTATGGTCACACAAAGCCAATGAGGTATCCATTTTCCCACTTGCTACATTAACTTTTTTTCGAATTGTAAAAACAGAACACTATACAAACACCACTGCACTCTAAATAAAATACCATGAAAGTAATATGAAAGTGTAAAAACTGTCAGATGTGTGATGGTTTGTTTGCAGGCTGAAGGTGGGGAGTGGGCCAAAGCTCTTTATGACTTCACAGCAGAAACGGAGGATGACCTGACCTTCCAGCAGGGAGACCGAATCCTGGTCACAGCTCACATAGATGATGAGTGGTGGAGCGGCAGGCTCAATGGCAGAGAAGGTGTCTTCCCTAAAGCATTTGTAGAGGTCGCTACAGGTGAGATTATGAAGTTACCTTTTCAAGTTTTTACATTTTAAACAAATTTGCCATTTCTTTCATAATTTGGGTTCTTTTTGTCTTTGTGCAGGTGGATGGAAGTGACACTAGCACGATTAATCAATCAAGATCTCACAGAAGCAGTGTTTTCTTATGACAGATTTTTTTTATATGCATTTTTTACCAAGGGCTTCATTCAAACAGTTTGCCTAATGTATTAAGGCGCAAACTTTACTATTCTACATGATAAAGTGAAATGTTTACTTCTTTGGGTCAGTGTTACTTTTGAATTATACTGTTTTAGGTCTATTTATTGCAACTGCACAACACAGGATGTACTTGTTTAAACCTCAAAAGCAAGTGTGGAGCACCACCTTGTGTCTTGAATGGACAACAGACATATGCTTTAGCCAAATATATGATGTCATGTTTTATCTGTTTTTAACCTGGTTATTAAAGCAGCCTGGTTTTTGACAATCTTTACCTAAATAAACAGGGTAAATGTTCTTTGCAAGTCAAATAGCCTGCTTCAGAATTGAGTCACAAAAAAATGCTTACTTTGAAAAACAAGACACACTGTTCTAATGCATAACAGCATGCACGTGAACCACAGCAGATACGTTTTTTAACTCTGAACCTCCTTTAGCAATGAAAAAAAGATAGCACACAGAAATTCAAATTTACATGTTTATTGACATCAGTTGTTTGCGTTGGGAGTATCAAACAGACTCCTGGATGGGGGGCTCGTAGCCGTCAGCTCTCTCCACCTTGGCCCCACTGTCACCTTCTGCAGGTTTAGCAGTACTGCTGGTAACACCCTCGCCATGCAGCTCCATCAGCTTTCCAACTGTACAATAAAACATTTAATTGACACACCACCCCACTCAAAGAATTATCTTCTACAAGACTGCAACTATAAAACCTGTTTTACCCAGTCATTTAACATAAATTCAGTGCTAAACTACTGAAATGGGCCATACAAGCGACAAAACTGAAATATTTGGTCTGATAAAGATGCACTTAATACACTTAATGAAATAAAACTTTTCAAAAAGATTTGTTTTTTTTATGGCACAACCATGTTGGTTCTGTTCTCAAATTACAAATACATAAGATATGGACTATAATGACTAATCCTAGCTATGAAATACTTCTCTCTTTAATTCTTTACACCTAGGGCATGTCAAACAAGCCATGCATCCACAGTCTGGGTTTTCTAGTTCTGAAAAAAAGTTTACTTACGCTCAAACTTGGGCTTCTTCAGCATCTTAACCTTTCTGACATAGACGTCATGTAAAGGATAGATGGACTGGCAGGCCTTTTCAATGTCCTTGCCGATGCTGTCAGGAATCCTGTACAACAACAAAAAAGCCAAAACGTCATTTTCACGATGATACAGATTGCATCAAAAAGTACCCTAGTGTCGATTACAGATTTGCACAAAACTTTTGCAATCTTTTCTAAATGTCTATACAAAAACTACAGTAAAATTATAATTCCCAGTAACCAATGTTATGCGACTCAAACAATGTTTTCCTCGCACAAGACATTCCAAAATCAAGAAGATGGATGTTGGTAGGTTCTTGTATATATCAGCCACTGCACCATCCATCGCTGTTTAATCACAGAAACCGGTGTCCTCCAAGCATCCTTCATACTTGGGAGAAAGCATTAAAAAATGTTTTGCAATACACAGAGTTTTTGCAAAACTGTCAAGCTTCCATTGGGCTCATTTTCAATTCATGCAATTTGAAGGGTAATTGAAACGCAGCTAATGATCAAAGGTTCTAACCCAGCCCAGACATCGGTTACTGTGATCACCTGTTCTATGACTACTGTACTTCTCCCAGTTGATAAGTTTTGAGTGTCAACAACTAATAAAATCCTGAAAGACAGACAACTTACAAATCTAGAGTGCAACACCCAACCTTTAACTCTGCGAAACAGTTCTAAATAAAGTTCTATTGGACCAATTCAAGGAAATACAATGACACCGTAAGCATGATACGTACAGTTTGTTGACCACCTCCTTGAGGTCATTGGTCTGAACCTCACGGCTCATGATCTCCACCATCTTCTTGCGGATCTGACGGACCTGCTGGTGCTGAGCGTAGGAGGTCTTCCTGATCTGATTGGTGCGCTTTTTGGTGAAGCCCACGCAGAAAAGGCGGAGGAGATAGCCATCAGTGGTCTTCACGTCAACGTGGGCCTCGATCATTGTCTAATGGAAAGAGATACAAGATACAGTTTGAGTTTTAAACGTGTAAAATTTATTTAAAAAACAACAGTGTCAACTTGACTTTAATCTTTCATTCTCAATTCTACACGTAACACCATTTTTCCCATGATAGAAAGTGCTTGACCACATGGGGGGGATATCACATTAAAGTGAGAGTATAAACCAAAATATTAAAGTATCACTGATTCTTAATGCTAACTTAAGCACAAGACAGCAGCTGAACTTTTACCAAAGCAGTAAGGGTATTCTGTAAACACAATTATTCACATCATCAACAAATCCATGCGAAACATTACCTGCCACTTCTTGACCATGGAGCACATCTTGTCACGGGTAAGGTCCATGCCGTGGAAGTTGGTGAGGCAGTTCTTGCCCTGCACGTCTTCTGTGACCAGCTTGAATTTACGGAAGGCCACCTCATCGTTCTGCAGATCAGCCAGGCTGACCTCGAACACACGTCCCTTCAGACCATCAGAGGCAATTTCTGGAATATATAGAAATGTCTGTTAGCATGGCCATGCTACAAATGCTTTCTATATCCATGAGAATGTCAGGTTATCTCACTATAATAACTTAGATTTTTAACTGGGACTGAAACTTTTGTCAGCAAGTGTCCACCGTTATACTGTACAGTACTCCGAGACGTATCATACACTACTATTTTGGCAACTGTACTCTGGCAGGCCATCAAAACAACCAGGTAACATGTTTTTTCTGTAATGTTGCCTTTTCCAGAATGGTGTAAACTTAACTTCAATTTACATGGAAAAACTAACATCAATGGCCAAAAGAAAAAAACGTACTGGTTCCCTGAGTCCTGGTGACCAAGGTCTTGCCCAGGTTGCGAATGTTGAACATGGCTGGTGCCTTGACATCATACCAATCCTTCTTGGAGAAAGGATCAACACTGCAAAGAGAGACAACAAATATTATTTTATAAGATGCATAGATTGTGTTCACGCACACAGAAGCACATGTTCAATATATTTTCAAAATGTATAGTTCGAAAGCTGACACTGGATTAGATTGGCCTGCCTATTGTTGAGTATCGATTATTGCTCAATTAATAAAAATACTTTTTATAATTTAATGAGAAGTCACTCTGAACCGGTGCCTTGCTGAAGAAGCCTAACGTTACCCAGTTCTCCTGGTAACTTCATGCTAGCGTATCAAATTGCCCTGCATTTTTTGTAAAGAAAGAACGACTAAATAATAAGTGTAGCGAATTCAAGATGTTGCCAGGAACGTTAACCATAATGTTAAGTTGCCATATTCAAACACACAGCACTCATGCTCTAAGTAAGCCTGCCAGCATTAGCATGATAGCTAAATACAATCATCTAAATATCGCTCACATCCTTCGTCCTCACACACCAAATATTTAGCAGAACAGCTTATAACAATGTAACGACGTGGTCAAGTGGTGAATTTTGTAACTTACATCTTCTTCTTGGCACCTTTTTTGCCACCTTTGGTCAGCCTCTTATTCTTGCCGACAGCCATGTTGAACACAGGGAGTAAAAGAGGAGGAAATGAGGAAATACCGCGAGAATTAAAACGCAAGTGAGAACAGTGATATCTCGCGTGATTTCACAAACCTCGCTGTAAAGCACAAATGCGCCACCTAGTGTTTACCATATGGTGTCTACATTATTTCCCTAAAATATGTGTATATATATATATATATATATACTCTAAAAAAACGTTGAAGGACATACAGCACAAGATGACGTTCATTAAAACAATTGTATACCAATGCATCTCTGCAAAAAGACTTTACATAAATATTTACATGGATGTGAGTTATTGGGTCATTGTAAATACACTATTCATTCAATTTATTGTCTCTTATACAATAGTGTCAAGCTGCAGCAGTGCATATTTCCATGGTGGCAAATAAAGACATTATTTTCATAAACTGCAACTTTATTATTATTCTCTAATAGTAGGATCATTATTGACACTTTATTAAATATATTATAATATGTATTAGATTGCCACGTGTTATTCTTGTAAAATGTTAGTGCAGGGTAAATTGAGGGCTCTCAGAGAGGACCTGTTGTACGTTTTATGTGAATTTCTGCTTACATACACCTCAACCTATAAAGTAATGACACAGTATTATTTGACTTGAATAATAATAATTATTTCACACTATTCCAGACATTTCTTAAAACATCTCTTGTGTTTCACAAAAAAAAATATGTAAGACATGGGTAAATAAATGACGACTGAAATATTCCTTTAAATAGCTTCCACAAACATGTGGACCTTGTTAGTTTAAAAATTTGACCAGAAAACATTTAAACAAACAAACAAACAAACGTGTGTTTATAGGATTAAGAATATTGATGTCATATATATTGACTATTTATTTCTTTATTCTTTTCCTTTGTGTTTCTCTGTGTGGCAAGAAGAGGTATTTCAAGTCTCAGAATAAATTTCAGTGTCTGAGAGACTAATTGTTCCCTGCTGATACAGAGCCTCAATTCTGTACACCCGAGGGACTGTACATACAGTATACAAAGGCTACGTGCTACCGACTCCTCGGCAATGACACAGAGGGCAAATGAAGTCACATTTTATCGACAATAAACACATTTTCTAAAGCTGGAAATATGTATGGCGCACGTGCAGTCTTCACGCGTTATAAATGAAGACGCAATAGTATCTTTTGATTTATCATATCCTGCGGACGTCTCACAAGGACAATTAATAATGATGAACCAAATCAGAGCACAAGATATCTATCATTTTAGTTTCTCTACCCTTCATGTGCACTCACAGCAGTATACTTTCTACCTGTGACAGTAGTACACCTGAGCCCTCCCATTGTTTTCTCTTTTCGCGCACTGCGCATGCGTAGGTCTCTCTCACGCAGCTCGACTGTCATGGCGGAGACGTAGCGGACTAGGAGCTGATTCAGGAAGAGATGGCGCTGTAAAGTGGGTTACTGTACAAACTTCACTCCAATAGTTCTCGTAGGGACCAAGAGGACTGTCTCCCTTTGGAGGAACCCGTTAGAGCCGATGTTGGACTTGCGTTTCCCTTACATTTTATAGTTTTTGCTGTCTTGTTCCTGTCGGTGCGTCTACCTGCGCGGAATCTTCTCTTCAGCACCGCGGTTTCCTGTTTGACAAACACTCACAAACCTGAAAGGACATTTCCCACGAATTGATTTCCTTTTTAAGACCATCGTGGATTGACAGGGCTTGGCTTTTTCATCATCTTGGATCACCACAGCGTGGATTTATCTTCCTCTTGTTAAGTTTGTAGCTGGTCTGTGTCTAGGAATAATTCCTGTCAGGCAGGTGTAGTGAGGGCAACCGACACTTTTAGTTCGAGAAACTAACGGATAAATTCGCCGTGAATGGAGACCAGGAGCTATTCTTCGCACCTGTCAAATTAACTCGCGGAAAGAGGTTTTCCCCGAATAGTTTTTGCATAGATTTAACTCGTTTTGAGTGTCGGTGGGGTTAAACAGGTGTCCCACCTGTTCCTTCAACTGGCTGAGTCATGGCGAGCGCCGGTGACAGCGCTGTCGGGATACCGATCAGAGGGATCCGCATGAAGTTCGCTGTTCTGGCGGGGCTGCTGGAGGCTGGAGAAGTCTCCAATCGGGATACAGTGGAGACGATCTTCAATCTGGTAAGCTGATTGGAGCCCAATAAAGATCTAACGTCAGTATGGATGGACACGAATATCCCAAATATTTCTCACTATTACTGTGGCTGTGCTTTTAAGTTACAAAGTTACATTCACAGATTAAATTGCAGTGCGGTTTCATTTGTAAAGTACGGGTTGTTAACACGCTGCGTGAATTCGAACCCAGTAGGTTGATCTGTGCCCCCATTGCGTCCTTGATCAAGAGAGCGTCAGGTTGCACCACGGGGACAAAACACACAGTAAATGTCATGCAAATCCCTTTGGATAAAAGCTTAGAAGAAATTGAAGGCACTTTAATGTCAATAAAAAAATCTGTTGAGTTTGTGAGGGGTTTAAAGAAGGGCAAACGTATTCATATATATATATATATATTTATATATATATAACACTGGATTGCATTCTGCATCTCCCTGTCATCGCATACAGCCCCTATCTGAAGCTATTATCCAATAATCCATTATAAAGGATTACGTGCTGTTAGGAACCTGGGTTGATCTTTTAACAGTGACCTAATGGTCACCCCCCTAGAAATCATGTCAGTGCTCAGCTTTTATGCCTGAAAAATCTCAGGAGTGTGATGGCTCCTGGTTCAATGCTTGTATGGTTAGGAATTAAACGTGATGGCTCACATAGATCTCACTAGTTTAACATTGGCAGTCAAAGTTCACAGCTCACTCCAGCAGAGACCAGTGATGTAATGACAAACTTCAGCATAAGGAAGTCAGTAAGTAGCACTTTCAGGAAAAAACACCTTTTTTATCCTTACACTTCCACAAGTGCATGTGCTGCAAGCCCCTGTTTTACAATATTTTAAGTTTCAAATGTTATTGAGTACCTGTGTGTGATTCACATTGTAGCTGATTGTGAGAGAACTTGCTTTGCTGGTGTTGTGAAATGACATCGCTGTGTGAGTGAGTGAATGAATGAATGAGCGCTATAAGGAAGTACGAGGCTTGCTGCAAAAAATGTTCCCTGCTCTGTCACTGGGACAACACAGCCGAGGGTTTGAGGGACCAAAGCCACACTCGCATAAAACGTCACATGTAGCCTGCACACACTAATGTTCTTCAAAGCCTGGTGTTTAGCGTTTTACCTTGCCCTGAAAAACAACTAATTTAATTTAACCTTTAACTTTTTAATAACCTGTAAAACCTGATGCCCCTGCCAGACTATAAAAAACCCCCAAAGTTTTTCAATACTATATTAGTCAGTAGTGCCCCATGTTTGGTTACAAGCATTCTTCCAAATGTCTCTCTTTGTGTTCAGTAGAACCACAAACTTTAAACAGGTTTGAAACAACTTGAGGGTGAGTAAATGGAGACAGAATATTCATTTATGGGTGAACTATCACTTTAAGGGATCTCTAAACAGGATCGCAGATAGATTTGTCTTTATTTACTGTTGGACACTATGAAGAATTCCAGGGTCTTAAGGTTTTTGGCAATAAGGGGACTTTAGAGAGGAAATATTTGGTGATTTTTAGGGTCCTACTTTGGTTTATGGAGTGTCCAACAACAAGTTTACGTACATACACGGTGTAAAAACACTTTAATTTTCGAGTAATAGGCAGTTATTATGACCTCACTTCTTGACTGACTCTCAAATGATTCGTTCGGCGATTCAACTGTCTAATCCCCTCCTTTCTGGCAGCCTACTCTGATCTGATTGGTCAGATTGTCTATTCTGCTGTGATTGGTCTACCGCGTGCAGTGTCGCAAATGGACCGTAGGCGGGCATTACATGGAGTGATGCAAATCTGCCCCGGAACTAAAATTAGAACGACAGACGAGATTCGTGCGATTCAGAGTCGACTCCCTTTTCCCCAAGCCAATAACTTTGTTATTCATTCACTTTACAACTTGTCAGACTGCTTTCCATTTACACACAGCAACATTACACACGGCATGAAATGTAATTTTAAGGACATTGTAATAGTTACTCTTTAAGGATTTTTAGTAAGTGATCATAATAAATTAGTTCTAGGAATGAAGTTTGAAGGAAGTATCTCTGTAGCAATTAAAAAGCAATTAATAATCTCATAATAATCTTAATAATAATTAATAATCTCTCTCCCTCGGACACTTGCTATTGCAAATGTGATTTACAGTAACCAGCCTTCTTTGAAATTCATGTGCTGCTGTTTGACTCTCGTGCTCCCGGCCTGTGATCAGAGATCACTGCCTGAATAATCTCCTTCAAAAGAAGTACAAATCAAAGAGAACAGCACTTGTTTTGACATCGTCATTTGTAAATCCGCACCAGGTTTATTAAGCGTAAACGTCTCTTCGCCTCATCAAAACCCACTAGTCATTCGGGGAGCCTTGTTCAAGCACTCTCCGGAAGCTCATTGAAACCGCATCATTATTCTACTCTCTGTTGGTCGCTATATCTTGGGATATCGGGGGTGGTTGAATAGGGCAGCACCTGTGTTTAGCACGAGGCAAAAAAGGATATGACCTATGTTTGTTACCATGGAAACGATAAGAGCAGGTGACCAGACTGCCCTCACCTGTCCGTACAGTTCTTGACTGGTAAATGTTTCCCTATTCCCTCTAATGCAAAAGCAGAATATTTTTTAGATACATTCAACACTAGCTCTTGTAGCCTATTTTTACTGTTCCACAGTTTTAAATTTGTACTAGTCTGTAAATTGGGTTGAATCTGAAGGAATTGAAAAACAGGGAAACGGTGAGCTCTTAGACCAGACAGTAAACAATCCCCTGCTCTCATGTAATGGATTTAGAGAGGTTTATTTGTATATCGCACCTGTATCATTTATTTGCTTTATCTAAAAACAACACACACCCCTCTCTGTTTTCTAATGAATATTTTATCGCTCCTCCCAGGATTTGGTTACTTCAGCAGATAGACACTGAAGCTTGTAACTGAAACCACCTTCATCCACGTGTCGCGTCCTGGTAGCACTTTTAAAGTCAATGCAATGATGAGTCTCATTTAATGGAACTGGCCTCAGATCAGTGCAGATACGATATTCAGTTTCTGCCCGGAGGTTGTGGCAAAAGTGGTCTTTTAATCTGAGACTGTAATGTTGTTTTGCTGCTCTGCTCAACATGGAGGGAAGCTCACCCCTTTGATTCCCTCTCTTTTCCGTTTCTTGTTTGTGGGTAGTTTGGGTGGAGAGCATCTTTCTCTAAGGCGAGGTGTCACTATTACAATGAGTTGCTGTTAGTTGGGGGGTTTCTGGCAGCATAATAGAGCAACATCTGATTTGTCTCCTTACATCATGCTTTACATTAAACTTTTTTGCACATAGCACTGGTGCTACAGTTGTTTAAAGTTTTGTAGCACAAGTATAAAACATGTTTTATCATCAATAAAAAAAGAGAAGAGCAGATCATCACACAAATAGGCAGGCATCTGACAAAGGACGTTAATGTATCATACATATGGATAAATCAGGGCCATATGATTTTTAGTTCAGTGTTTTCATTTTTTTGCTATACAGTAGTATTATATCTGTCCACATATAAAATACTGTACTGTAAAATTCCCAATACTATAGTGTTTTTGAACCAAGTAGTAAATATTTAAATAAACTACAGTGTTTACTACAGTTTATCAATTTACTACAAGAATCATACAATTTGCTGTAGTAAATACTAGTACTTTGTCATTTTCAAGACTTTTGCTCAGATTTTACCCAGATTTTCAGTCTGGACAAGTCTGTGCCAGTCTGCAGATTTGTTCAGTTAGTGTGTTTCTATCTGAAACTTTCAAAAAGTCTGCAAGTGTAGTTTAAGTGAAGTCTAGTTTAAATGATAAAGTCTTGTTGTGTATTCCAGCCATTAGTGCTCAGGTTAAACTGACTTTTATTTTGGCGGGTTGTTGAGTTTATTTGTGTATTTGACTGTACACTGTAGCTCAACTTACTCAAACAGAGTAGCTCGTGAAATAAACTCTTAAGATGTGTTCATGTCCTCATACATTGAGACGCAGACAAGTCCACAACTGTCACGCGTCTAGTATGTTAAACTGTGCACCTCATTCAATCATACATGCACAGAACAGCCAGAAGACATATTTAAATAGCAGGATTCCATGGCTGCGATTGCGCATCATGGAAGTCATAGAGCTATATGGACTCAATGCAGCCGGAAAATGTGTTTCACTCGCAAAATAGACTAAAACTCAGTAAAATAGTTTAATGTGCTTTGATTAACGTCACACACAAACAAGCACAATGACAAACATACAATTTGTTTTATTCGACTTCGGTCAAGAATTTTCATTTCGGTGCATTCCTACTGTACAGCCCTGCATACACACTTGTAGAACAAAGTAGCTGATACCATCTCTCAGTCTTTCTCTCTTTGCTTTGAACTATCAGGTGTTACAATATTATTTATATTCAGCCTTCACTTAGTGAACAGATGCTATTTAAGGTGTTTGCCGTTTGTCTAAAGCAAACAGCTAAACCACATCGGAATAGTCTGATAACATTATTCACAGTGGCACACAAAATGACGCAGAGGACACTTGGGTCCTGGATTTATGAGTCCTGGCACAGAGTAATAATGCAGTCGTAATATATATGTCACAGTCAGAGATTATAGATAAATGTGGCCCATATAGTTTGTTGTTCCAGCATTTTATGTTCACTAGACCATT
This sequence comes from Triplophysa siluroides, assembly GCA_006030095.1. NCBI lineage: Eukaryota > Metazoa > Chordata > Actinopteri > Cypriniformes > Nemacheilidae > Triplophysa > Triplophysa siluroides. The sequence goes on along the minus strand of VCII01000051.1, from coordinate 417,782 downwards.
ACTTCTCGTTCTATAGTAAACACGTACACAAACTAGAAACTACACTCTGCCACAGAGGTTGCGCTAGTCTTTATCATTGTCCGTCATTTTGATGGACAGGCGGCTCCTAAAAAATCTGTCATTATCTATTTTTACCCCTCACTATGGTGCAAAATGATATTATGAGCTAATTAGCATGTTTGTGACATCATCGCGACATATATGCGTTCCTTGAACTTACTGTATTTGAATACCCAATAAAGCCGAAGTCGTTTCATATTTAATGTTTCTGTTGTCAGACAGAATCAGATCCAGAAACAATGCCACAAACAACGTTGGAGATCGCTGTGTTATTATAAAAAGGGAAAAAAATGTTTTAGTTCATTTTGAAACTATAGCTAAAGAAATTAGACGGTGACGGCTAGTCAACTTGTTTATAAATGCCCCTGGCTTTGCACCGCGAGTCTCCGCTGATCCCAAGTGGGTTTACCTGAATGGACGAAACGTACGCGTCCCTTCGCGTCCTTACAGGGCAGTGGTTCCTCTGATTGCTTGCGATCACGTTCTGATCAAATAAAATGATTTTATGCTACCAACTCGACAAGAAGGGGAATTACAAACTGCGCCTATTGTAATCTGTCAAAATGACATACGACCTTCAGATTTTTCCATCACTGGGATCAGAGAATTTTAGGTTAACACGACCTCTGTTCTGCGATCTGTGACCTTTGCTTTGATAGCCTCTCAAACCAAATAAATTTGTTCTTTTGGTATAAACAAAGCAAAACAAAAACTTTTCGAAAGTGTAAACGAGACAAGCATGTCCGAACCTCTTTACAAGCTCTGACCAGAGGCTGAATAGGCCTCTGAATAGGTTCTCTGTTGTTGTGTAGGTGGATGGAGGTGTCTGCTTACCGCTTGCTATCCCAGGCTGTTCCTATGTGACCAGTGGTGGATCAAATACTGCAGTCTAATAGCTTCAACCTCATTGTCTGCTGACGAACACACACAGCCTGGCGGATTGACTCTCCATCAGCTGCATTTCCAAAGGTTTGGAGATGGAGGTGTTTGGAGATGTGACTATGTCGGTGACTTATTGCTCCTCATGAAACTAAGCTTACTCTCTGTGGAGCCTTTTCATTGTGCACTAAAGCGTGAGAGCTGTCTTTTTCTTTTCTCAGCTAAATTTATCTAGTAATACAGAGTGCTTTATCCTGCAAGCAGTCAACTCAATGGCACCTTAAAGCACAATAAACAACAATAGCAATGCCACATATTTCACAGAGTACCTACACATTGTGTTTGTTAGTGTAGCTTTGGCCAAAGCAATTATATTAACCCAGAGAAAGGAACTGAGGCAGGATTATGTTGGTTTTTAGGAACAACATAACAATAAAACATTACATTATGGTGATTTTTGCCATAATGGGAATTTTGTCTAAATGTCACGTACATGCCTATGGCTTTGTATTTTCTTAGATTTGTTCAGAGCTAAAGTAAAAATGTATTAGTGGGGTGGACAAATAGACGATGCCATCGTCTGTCGCCGATGGCTGATAGACATGACGATGTTGAGCCAGCATCGTGATGATTCCAACAATTGTTTTACTTTCGTCACATGACGCTTGCTTCTCTGTGTTGCGGGCTGCAAATCACGTTGTAAACAAATACGAACAATTAAGTATGGGCAATGGCATAAAACCTTACACTGTACAGATCAGTTTAGCCTGACTTTATAACTGTGGAGCTTGCGCTTTATAAAGAGGAAGCGCAGTTTGCGCAGCCTGCGTTGTATAAAAAGGCCGCGTGTCTGCGCAGCTCGTTTTGTATAAAGAAGACGCGCCTCACTTTATAACTCTTTTATTGAATATAACATCAGAATAACAGTGGAGCTCGCGCTGTATAAAGAGGACGGGCAGTTTGCGAAGACCCGCCTGACTTTATAACTGTATATAAACAACCTGAGCACTGTGCTGGTTTACATCAACTGCACTTTTATAAAGCAGTAGTAAATCTGATTAACCTTTAAAGTAATATGGAAATTGTCATGCATTTCTTCTCACTTTTGTGTTTCGTCCATTTTCTCTGCTCATCATCGCTACTCCTAAAATGTTGGACCTTAAGAGCTCATTTAAGGGTTAAGATGCTTTATGAATTACTTTTTACTTTACTAGGATCTTTTCTGTAATTTTAAGGGGAATCGCCCACATTTCTAAGAATTTTCTTAGACTAATGTATACTAAATAATGTTTCATTGTTTTGTGTTGTCTGTTGACAGTATTGTTCTCTGTTTCCAATAGCAAGGGAAGTACAGTATGTATGGAGAAGCTTTCTGTGCAAAGGAAATATACTGTAAATATTATTCAATACACAGTCAGGCCTAACACAATAAAATGTATGAATAAACTCTGCATTTTGTTAATGGCAATCCTTTAGATTTTATTGAATGATTACCACAGAACAAGAGCCAGAGCATTAGGGGATGTGCTGAGAGAATGAGCTGGCTGGAATGTGAACCTGGAGAAGAGTATAAGAGGGAGTGAAGGGTGTTGAGTGTTGCTGGACAGTGAGCCATGACATGAATGAATGCATTGTTTACATGAGTGGGCACCTATATCCGGGTCCTGCAGGGCCCTCATGTGAGACAACAGGTCAGAGTACAGTAAAAATTGTTATTTAGAGGTCAGCCTTTGTATGTCAACGGTGCATATCAAAAGAATGTGGACATGGGCAGATGCAGCATTTTAGTAAACAATTCTCTTTAAAGAAATCAGTTTATCTTTATTTATTTTATTTACAATAATAAGTTACAAACAAATAAGTTCAATTAAAAGATTTTTTACACATTGGGTTTATTTTCCACAACAAGAACTTGAGGTGTTGTGGTAAGATGTCTCTAGATGGATGGAGACTCAATTGTAGAAACAAACCTAAATTATTTGGCCACAACAGATTAGGGTTCAAATGACATTGGATAAGAAGCCTTCCATTCTTCTACCAGGGCATGAATGAAACCAAAGGATAAGTGAAACAAAGTACTGTTTAGCCATTTGTAGGGTATTGGATTTGACTTTTCCGAGCATTGTGTTTTTTATCAGACTAGCCCCTCCTTTTTCTCCTGCTGGAAACTAAGAAATAGGGACACAAAATACATTGCTGTTTCCTGTGAGGTTTAAATAGAAACTATGAAGCTACTGCTATACCCTTTCTGTGAATGGGCGTGCAGGATGATTTTATGAAACTTATTTGCTGTTTGAATACAGCTGGCTCATTCTTTATATCAATGAGCATTTTGTGACTGTTGGTGCATCCCAATTTGCCTACTCATTAGGGATGGGAGAAAAAAATCAATTCAAAATGAATATCGAATCAATCGGCTAGCAATTCAAATCGATTCAAACATTTCAAAAATATATTTTGAAAAAAGTTACTAAATATAACAACGTAATGTCTATGGAACAAATAAGGCATAAGTCAACTGCAAGAGCGGTGCAGCACCCAGACCTTTCACAGAGTGCACACCTCACGCGCAAACACGAGCCAAATACATTCAGCCCTGTAGGACTAAACTGCAAGATAAACGGAATACATTTTTAGAATGGTCTTTCTCTGCATCTGCTCTGTGCAGTGAGCGAGCGAACGGCAAGGAGAAACAGCGCATTCACTTAATTTAACCGCGGCTGACTTGTCAGTAAGTGCAAAATAGCGGTTCCCAAAACCTGTCACTGTTTAGACTTAAGAACATGAACATACTTCTGTAAATATGCACAGTTTGTTAGCCAGACGGACGCGCTGGGTGCTCCGCACGGGACTAACACACTAATATTGGTAAAATAACTGCTCCTTTAATGTATGTGTATGATGATTTTGTCATACGATGGGACAATGCGTGGAAGTCATTTAAGATACAGCACTAATGAGTCATGTTTAATTACTATTATGTACTTATTTTAATGTCTGACTCCACAATACGTCAATGAAAATGGCTTTAATGGGTACTCAGTTGTAATAAATACCAAAATGTGACAGTTCTAAGAGTAGAAGTCAAAGTACCAAAACTAGTCTGACTCTCATCTTAAAGGTCCAGTGTGTAATTTTTTGGAGGATCTATTGACAGAAATGCAATATAATATACATAACTATGTCTTCAGAGGTGTATAAAGAGCTTACACAATGAAGTGTTATGTTTTTATAACCTTAGAATAAGCTATTTGTAGTGAGCGGTTGGTTGCAATTCGCAACCTTGACGCTAGACTTTACTGACAGGACCTTTAAATCTTAAATATGCTAATTAGCAAATCAAGAACCGATTCTAAATCGAATCGTGACCCCAAGAATTGATTCTGAATCGAATCGTGAGGGACCAAACGATTCCCACCCCTACTACTCATACTATGCCCTTAAAGTATTTCAGTAGCTGCGTCTGAATTCGCTCACTCTTTCACTATTCGCATATATAGATATCATATACACAGTCTATGTTTAGTTTTATTATTATGTTTCAGCATAGTTCTTATTATTATGTTTCTCACATTGTACGTATGTATGTTTGTGTGTATAGCTTTGCACTGTCTTGGCATTCATTGTGGACAGCAAAGTAAGAATTTTATTGCTTAGGGAAACTTGTTTCCTCACTGGGCATATGACAATAAACACTTTGAATCCTTTGAATCCTTGAATCCTATACCCAATATAGAGAATGCTAAATAGTCCACTATATGGGGAAGAAGTGAATGAAAATTAGTATCCGATTTAGGACACTGTCACTGACGTAATATACCCGTCTTACAGTTCTGGCACGGACATTCGTGATACATTAATTGTAAAAGTTAATAATAAAGAGAACAAAACAACTGTTTGTCACGTTCTTTCATTTACCATAAAGTTTATTTATAACGTTTAATACAATTATTTAATATATTTAAAATAAAACACTACTGTCTAACATTCATTTAATCTGTTTATTTATAAATAGGTAGAAAATAACTGTCAACAAGAACAAACACAAGTGTATAAACGTTCGTGGCATTAAAGGTCACTCTCCTCCAGCTGATTCTAATGAAGCGGTTGATTCGTGCTCTATCGTGGGAAATAGTCAGTGGAACTGAGTGCATTGTGGGTAAAATGTAGTGAACGAATGTAGGGAATGAGTCGTTCACTCAGAATTCAGACAACTCTACAAAATGGCGGACACCCAAGATAGTGCACTATGTAGGAGATAGGGATTTAATTCAGACGTTTCCGCTAGGATTATGTGGAGCTGTTGTGTTGGAGGCTAATTATGTCATCACATAGTTTTGTGTGTTTTAACTTGAGACCACTGATCTACATAAGTGACTGGATTGTGCCTAGAACACTTAACCAACGGCAGGAGGTGAAGCCACCGGAAGCTATAGCACCGCGATCTTGCCAACTGACAAAGAGCGCCACTGACTTTCAGTCAAAATGACCAGTTTTTCAGCTTATTATGGTTCGATAAGTTTTTGGTTCACATGTGTGTATAAATAAATTGTTACTTTTGATATTTTTCATATGTTTATGTTTATTTTGGTCAGAATAACGATGTATAGAAATCAATGTGTAAAAGGTGAGTGTGTATTGCACACTGTCGTAATAGCAAATGTGTAAATGTTTAGAAATAAAGCTTCATGACTTAAAGTCATATATCTGTATTTAGATTTCAACAAGCACATCTGTCATATGTTGAGGTGTCTTCGTTAGTCTGCTGATCTGATATGTACGCTTCTGTAATGAAAATGGACGTAACTCGCTCTATATTTCACAAGAAAAATTCCAGACTTTAAATAATTAGCCATTTACATGCTTAAGACATTTGGCTTGTAAGAATGCATGGCAGACGAGTAGTTGCCAAAAAAGGACTCTGTCACCAACTAATACTGAAGTGTTTTTCAGGAGGGCTGTACAGTGGCTGTACATATAAATTGCTCTGTGCGAAGAAATAATTACCAGTGTAGCACGCGTGCGATGCAGTTTTCCAAGTGCATTAGACAGAGCGGCTTGTCTGTGTGAAGTGTGTTTGTCCTTGTGCTTGTTTGTGTGTGACCTCAATCGATGGCGCACCGCTAATTTACTTAGTTTTAGTCTATTTTGCGATTGAAACTGGCCCATGATTTCCGTGATATGGATGCAGAATCCTGCTATTTATATCTGTCATCTGCCGGATATGCTTTTTTGGGAAGATCGCCCAGCCCTAATTCAGCATAGTAGGATTTGGGACATACTAATTCTAATTAGATATACTATTTAGGATGGATTGTATGCAAATTGGGGTGCAGCATGTAACTGTATTAGCACACTTGAGCTCCACTAGAACACAATAGGATGATAGGCTTATTGGAAAAGTTTGCCAGCCCTAGAAGTGCCGTGCATTGTGATGCGAGCCGACACTGCTTTCTTGTAACTCTTTAGCAGTGATTGCTAAGACCATGCACATGAGTGAGAACATATTGCAACAGGAAATGCAGCAGACAAAAGCTGGATGGAGAGAAGGGAAGTGGCTTTGAGTGTGTGGTATGTGCACAGAAAATCTAGAAGATGCATGAGGCCTACAGGTTATAGATTAATAGGATTTACTTTCACCTACTTTGTTGGCACTTTTGATTTCCATAATAATAATATTGATGTCACTGCAAGTAGAACTCAAGTGCTTGTCATAAATGCTTAACATATCTATATTCAAAACTCTTCTTTTCAATTCAAAACGTCTTTGTTTTAGTACTCTAAATCGTCCAATAGAAACATTAACCAATTGCTTAACCAATGCTACTGTTTATACATGCATGTTGTGTCAACTGTGACCTTATCTTAACTGTGTATAACGGGTAGCACACAGCCCAGGGCTAATCAGCCCAGCAGGTTCTACCCTCCTGCAGAGGTCTAACTCCAAAACACCTGGGTGTTATTTTCAAGGTGAACTCATGACCTTGATCAGCAGTGTCATGTGTTTTCGATTTAGTTTGAATTGGAACCAAGCTCTAAAGGAAGGCAGATAGGAAGTGATAGGATTGTTACGTTTGGAGACGTCTTGAGAATAACATTTTGCATTGAATTACAGCTACAACACAAAAATCAGGACTCTTGGGTTTGCTCTATTGGAGCTTCTTTAAGTTTCAGTGTATAGGCGAGGCCTCTGCACATGTGGAGTTTGAATCTTTTCACACCAGAGTATCTAAAACGCTATAGAGAGCCCGAAACAACAGGTCGGAGAATCAGAACAAGAAATGGAATTGTAAATACACAATGGTGTTTGTCATAGCAGTGTCAGATAGTAGCACAGAGCGTGAGGACTGGTGGAAGTCAAAGTCAGCATGTGATGTTGCTTTGGGCATGCTGGCAGCATGTACACAACAGCATTGGTCGCCTTGGCTCAAGACATGACATCCGTTCAGCCGCGTGTTTCATGAACAAACGAAGCCTCGCAGCAGAAGCCGCGTCTCGTCAGTAAACATCAGATTAGCATGCGCAGCAGGATGTGTCCTTCCTCCTTATACAAACAAGCACACACTCATTCCAACTAGGGTCTCACAATTATACCAGTATTGTCAATAACCGTGACACAAAAACCATGATTACCGTTATTGTGTTAATACTACAAATACAATAATATCGTTAATAATTTAGCACCATCTTAAAATTTTGCTTTGACAGTCATAAAGGTTACAAACACTCTCTCTGCCTCCGTACACTTAAATTGGGAGTGTGATTCATTGACCAGAAAGAGAATACCCAAAATAAACAAAACTAAGGATGAATTTGATTGAAAGCATTATAATAGTTATGCCAAACTATATTTAAAATTATTCTGGCCACGATAGCCACGTAAGGAAAATCTGATATTGTGGCAGTTTCTTATTCCAAGTACACATTCATGTCTCATCTTTTTTATTTACACATGACCCTCTGAAAACCTAGGCTAAAGTCTCATAGTCTAATTGATTATTAGATAACAACCATCAAAGATTAATTTCACTAAGATTTTTTCAGCATTATTCAGTCAATATTTAAAGATATTGTTATATTTTCACAGAATATTCTGTAGGATGATTTTATGAAGGACTTTTGCTGGGTTTTCACAAGCAGGGTCACATTTTGTAATGAACAACGCTCTAATTGGGAAATGATTTAAAGATAGAAGTAGTTCTGGTATGAATGGCATGGAAGGCTAATTTAGTAAGTTACTTTGTTTTCTGTGTATGATGAGCATTTTTATTGTTACATTACATTTGCTGTTTGCATGTTGTCAGTAGTTTTTTATTTATTTACAAATATGAATTATCAGACTTCTATTAATAGGGAAATTCCCCTAAAGCCACAGAGCATACAATACATACATACAAATGTCCAAAAGATCATATATTTTATACTATATAAACAGTATATCCATCTGGGCTAAATTTTTTAATGTTTATTTATCTTCAAAAAACATATTGTCCGGACCACTTGGAACTTTAATTGAATACCCCTGCACTAGATGGTTGAGTACATAGTATGTCATTTGGGACACAGCTTGGGTTATAATTAGTAGACTTTATGCATCATTAAGCAAGCTGGTCATAAACACAGAACAAACTCAATGGAATAAAAATGCTGTAGGAGTTTAATGGTGATTTATGATAGGGAAGGGACACAGGGAAATATCAGTTTGTGCAGTTCTGTAATAGAGATAAGATGATAGATAAAATGGTGTTAACTGAGTAGGATCAAATACTTTTGGCTATATTTTTTAAGAGTCCACAGTTTGAGATTTGTTTTGTGGGCTTGACACGTTGGGGGTTCATTCTAATGACACTCGATTGCCAACATTTCCAAACACGATTTCCAAACTGCACATTTCATACTGTACAATTGGACTGTAAATCATAAATATATAGTTCATATATTTAATCACATGATTCTCAGCAAGGCGTGATGCAAATTTTGTGCTTACTTAATTTATGTTACTTTATTTTAACAGATGACAGAATGAAGATGAAATCATGATGGAGATCTTTCCCCTTATCAAGTGATATATGATATATGAGTGATAAATGATGAAGGGAACTGATAAGGTATACATTGTGAATGTGCAAATATGTTACACAGGTTACTGTGAACTCAATAAGTGTCTGGTGAGCATTACCAGTACAGAGAAAGAGAATAGAACCGTGGATGTTAATATTCAGTAAAATGCTGCAATCCTGAAACATCCTGAAATTCAGGTCTTGTGTAGTAGGCTTTCTGTTTCCAAAGTAATGCATTTTTAATGATTTGTTTTAAGATTCAGTTTCAGCTTTTTGTGACATCACTGTCCCTTTCAGTGGCTGATCCTGTGTGTGCAGCTGTCTGTGCTGTTAGCTCTTCCCGTCGGTTTAGTGTGTGGGTTTGGTCAGTCTTTCATTTGATGTTTTCGTGGTTGGAGAAAGAGATCATTAAGCACATATTGATCACTTACTGTATACTCGTCCTAATGGATGACAAAGTATTAAAATCGCTTTCCTCTCTTTATTTTTACTTCAGAAAATACACTTACATCAGTTGAAGCACTGAATTCAAATGGATTGTTCACCCAAAAATGAATATTCTGTCGTCATTTACTCACGCTTAAGTGACCCTGTGTAAATGTCTTGGTTCTACTGAACACAAAAAAGGTTTTGTGAAAGAATGCTTGTAACCAAAGCATTGTCTACCATAGTTGGACAAAATGAATGGTAGTCAGCGATTTCCCAGAACTCTTTGGTTTTCAACATTCTTCAAAATATCGTAAAGAAATATAAACTGCTTTTTTAGGTATTTCATAGTTAGTTTGCAGCTTTTGGATTGCTTTATGTATCTTAACAACATTAAATAAATCTTGTGAACTTTTGTGTTCTATTGTGTCTTTAAAATGATTTGGCAACAGATTGCTGAGGGCAGTAATGCAGTAAATTGCATTTTTTATATTTTCCCTCGATAGTACAAGGAGTCTCTTTATTGTCGTTGCAGTCACAACCTGATTCGTTACATTCCTTATGATTCCTGTCCCAATAGTGTAAGCTTCTTTTCAGGGTGTGACATTGTGGTGCATTGGTGATTAAAACAACAGCCGGCAATGGAATCTTTTAATATCACTCTCAGGGCAGAAGAAAACAGTATTACAACATCTTTTTCAGGAAGTATAAACTTTAATCATCACTGCGACACAATAGAGTTCAGTTATTCTTTGGGAAATGTCAAGAATTCCTGACCCATTGCTGCCATAGTAAGTTAAGATACAGAGGTTGGTGTTTTCTACTTAAAACGATGCCACACAGAGTCTGAGTTTTGCTTAAAAAATTCTGATTATGAGGCTTCACAACACAATCCTCATTATGACACCCAGACAGCAGCCTGCCAAGTCTTTGAATGAAATTACAGAAACCAGATGTGTGCTAGGGATGCCAGCCACTTTGGAGTCTCAGATTTTGCTGAAAATAAGTTGTTGGTTGCAGTCTGTATTCTATTTTTAGAGCGCAGATGGTGTTGGATGAACTGTTGGCTGATATGATTTTCTCTGTTTTATTTTTCCCATCGTATGCAGCAGTTCACTGGGTGCAGTGTCAGATGCCCTGTGGTGCCCAGTGTTGCTGAGTGACAAGACCTTCAAAATATTTTAGTTGGCTTAGAGGTAGATTGTTGTGACTTGTGGTTTAACCAGTAATGAACATGACATTTTTTTTTAAGAAGTTATGATTACAATGTTTTTATAGGAAAAACTAAATACGGTGTTTTATTTCATGGTGTTTAAATATATATAACGGATGATCAGGTTGTATTAGCGTGGTCATGAAATGTTCACAGAATGGAAAATTGCCCTGTTGTTGGTTTGATATGCTCGTGTTTATGTTTGAGTAAACCTTTATCTGCTTAATATACTGTATGAGCTCCAAAACAACTCGGACCTCATCCTTACTTTTGTCATCTGCTGTTTTAAAATGATATTTTTAGCTCTTCATCAGCTCAAAGGCTTGTTTTATATTCAATAACAGTATGTACTCTGCTATCAAAATGTGACCCTGCTATATCTAGATGCCTTATGCTATTTTAATAGTCTCCTTCTTCTATCTCGCACTACAGATCTGAACTTTTGTTGCTTCAGATTTATAAACATTATAAATAATTAAAAAAACATTCAACTTCTAGGGCTGTACAGATGTTGGTAAAACCCCCTCCTCTCTAATTGAGTAGGATATGTCTACGCCCTACTAATGAGAAAAGTTTCCTGTTGGCAGTTTTCTGCTTCCTCCCTTATGTTTCATTTAGCAGCTTCACATAAATTGGAGGCCAGCTACTGTCTCTTAAAGTGACTGTTAAATACTGACTTAAACATTTCCAATATCAATGAATGGGATTAGTGTAGTGTTCTGCTTCAAATGATAAGTCTTGGCAATTTAAAAAAAGATAGCCAGGCCTCAACCCATCTGAGGAATGATTGGCTGTTATTGTCAGAAATTCCTAGCAGCAGTCAGATATTGTCGAATTAAATCTTTCTAATGGAGGAGGAAAGCTTTAAAAGTAGCAGGACATTTAAAGGCATCATAAATATACACATAGTTATGTGACTATGAATTTGGAAACCTCTGGGATGGTTGGGGAATATTTTGTCCTCTAATCTGTAACCGTACTCACTATGTTTACACCAATGCGTTCACACCAAATGCGAATTAAGTGATTTGCATGAGTAAATTACATACAAATTCAATGCAAAGATGCAAACTTACGCTGGGCGATTGCCACAAACGCCTCTTCCGCGCAAGTTGACAAATTTAAACTCAAGTGAGATATTCACTCGACGAGTTCGTTGACACCCACTTTTTTGACACTTCCGGACTTGTGAAGACACTCCCTGTCATGCGATGTTTTTCTCGTCACTCGTGCAAAAATAACAAGCTAATGTCCCGAGCTAATTCCCAAATATCAATATTGGGTGTCATTCAAGTCAATTTTAAACTGATTGGCTTTATTAAGCCTGCACTGTTTTACGTTAGCTGTCACACAAGTATGTTAAACGGAGAGCACAAGTTGTAAATAAGTATGCGGCTAAACTGTCTGCATTGTGGAAATACAAAAACAGCCACATTTAATTTCACGAGACGTTATCAACAAAGCATTGTTCTGCGAATACATTGATTCATTCAGTTTTTTTACTTAATAGACCAGTATACGTAATGTATCTTCTGTCTTGTTTACTTTGTGTCTCTACACTTCAAGCTCTGCAACTTTCAGAACATTTTTTATAAAGTTTACTTCCAGTCCTGTTCTAACATGGTTACATGGTTTCATATCATGTATGCACTGGAAGTGCAGTGTCCCATGACCCGACAAAGCTATCACTGTTAGGGTTGAATATACCTAAACGCATCCCAATATGATACAAATCGCAATACAAATGTTGTTATTTTTACATTTCAGGACCAATAGAAAGACAATGTTTTGAATTAGTGCTGATTGTGCTTATGTGTACATGATTAACTGAACCAGTCCAACTGAGGTGGTCTGTTTAGAAACCGTCTCTTTTGGTGACCAGGATTCAACTTCAGTAATCAATGTTTTTTTGTTTAAAATTCATTTAGAGAATTGATAAAATCTCATCCATTAGATCACTTAGCAGCCTAGCACTGCAGTGAACACTAGCGCTGCGTCCGAAATCGCATACTGTGACAGTACGAAGTACTGAATTTGAATAAGTACCTACCTATCGGCCGTTAAAACAGTACGTTCTATATAGTATGAGTGGGAGTAGTATGAATACATTTCGGACATTCTGCGTCCGCCGTTTTATGGTCATGTGACCCGTATGCTCTTTGACCTATTATGTATTAACAACAACCTATTAAGTCAGGAAATCTATTGGCATGGACATCCCCCTTAAAGTTTTAAGCTTTATTTATTTGATTTACTTTTTTAATTTGACCGTTGCTCAGGTTCTGTACTCACGAAACTCGGCGAAAGTAGTAGACCATCCGGGTATTTCTCGCCTACTGTTTTTTGCATACTGAGGTTGCAGACGAGCTATTCATGACTCATACTCATTTTTGCCTTCTATATAGTATGGAAGTAGGCAATTTTGGACGCAGCATAGATTTGTGGTTGTTCATTTAGAACTACTGTCAGCCAGTATTTTCATTTAAAATGCTTTAATTAAAAAAATGTACACTTTGCACATTAAAGATACAAATAAGCATTTACCTCAAGGAAATGGATTTTCACTTGTTTGTTGTAATTTTTGTGTCGTGCATTTGGGAAATCCTAGGGCAGAAACGTGAATGTTCTCATTAGAATTGCAAATGTGAAGAATGTAAATGCTGCTCTGACAGTTGGATGGTGTAGGTTTGATATGATGCTTTCACATTGACAGCCTTAACAGATTTCCTCATAAATGTGTTCTGTTTCCTCATTGTGAACAATGTGTTTTTTTCTAGTCTGTGCAGTCTAGTCCTGATTTGGCTCCAGTGACTGAACTTTGTGTTGTCCAATGAAAATAAACATTCATATTGATTCATGAAATTGAGAATATTCTTTGGGTTCTGGTGGCTTGTGAACCTGTTTTCAATGGTTTTTTCAAAGGAACTTGAAGTGTGTACCTCTTGTTCTCTTGAGGTTACTATCATGGGCTATAGAAGGTAATGATGTATCGTTAATCAGTATAATCTATACAGTAAATCAATTTGAAATGATGGAATGACAAAATGACAGGCCTTCGCCTGAAAACTAGTTTACTAAAGAGGCTGGAGCAAAAATGGACAAGTCAGATGTTTGTTGTCTTTCTCACAGGCCCTCTAAGCTAAAGACAGATGTTGCGATAACGTTTGTTCCTAAACTTGAACAAATGATACCACCGCTCTGTTCCACTTCTTCATGTTCCTGGATGTGTTTCATCACAACACATTCACCACCTAACAATGAGCTAACAACTACCTCCAGGTAAACACCATTCGTTCAGTGCTAAAATACATGGTTAGCTAGCACACAGGGGTTGTATGTAAAGCGTGTGTGGCTGTCCCTGGTGTAGCCCTCACCATGGAGAAAAGCTCTTGTTATTGTCAGCACTGGACCATGAGCTGTTCAGCCATTATTAATTCACTGGTTCCTCAGAGGTGAAACGCAGGGCTCGGTTTGCCTCTAAGAGATCTTGTGACTACAGCGTGAACTATTGCAGAGCTTCTCAATGAGAACGAAAGAGGGTGAGAACCACAGATGTGGTTTAAGACAAAAAACAATCTTGGTTTTCTGGTTTCTGATTGCACGTGATTAGAGGATGTAGTTAGAATAAATGAGATAAACCTACACCAGGGCCCGTATTTATCAAGCTTCTGAGAATTACTCACAAGAACACTACTAAGAACTGTCTTAAGAGTAAACAGTTTTTTGGCTCAAAGCTGCGCTTACAAGTTAGTTATAAAGTAGCTCAGTCGTAATTTAAGTGTAGGACTGAATCTTAAGTGTCAGGGTTAGAGATGATTTACAACACTTGACGGGATTTTAGATGACGACATTGGCTTGGACCAATCACTGAATAGATTTTCTTTTTTAAGAATAAGTTTATGTTCAACACACATATGACAATAAAGACTTTTCAAGATAATACATTATGATATAGACATTGGAAATGAAAGATAAACACGTTTCCACCATTTATTAACTACCCATTTTAAACCGGTACTGAGATTAGTTTTTATTTGCTCTTGTCGAGTAGTTTTGCTTTAAATACAATGTTATTTATAAATATTATAAAATTTATATATAAATATTTTCGTGCATGTGAAATCACGCATACCATTGACACAATACAGCATAATGAGAATGTGCAACAGTACTGATGATCCGTAGAGCATAACTCGAATGCATGACATGTATGGACTGTGTGCCTTTTATCTTGCACACAAAGAAGTCTGTTATTATGACACATGATGTGATGTTGTTTCATTAATAAATGCCTTTCGCAAATTCATACTTTAAAAAAGTTTCAGCCGCAATTACGCCTATGCAGGGGAGTACCGAATTTATGCGTGTATAATGTGGAATGACACAGTTCCGCTTGCAGTATTCGACCAATCACTACACACTGGTTAACTGGCCATTCATAGCACACCTCGCTTTTCAGAGCGATGAGCTTTGTAAAAAATCTGCGCGTTTCAAAGAGGCAGGGCAATGGGGATATACAAACATGCACCGTATGTGTAAAATACAGCGTTTTTGAACCTTACATCGTGTATACACATTGCATTACATCTAAAACAAACGATAATATTCGTTTCAGCCATGTCATATCCCCCCTTTAAATAATTGGGAGAGTAAGAGTGATTCTTAGCTTTAAGAAATTTGATAACTTGCTTTTATACTTAAGTTTGGAAGTAGGAGTAAATTTCATGAATTCTCAGCATTTAAGACTAAAATGGCACTTTGAGAAGCTTGATAAATACTGGCCCAGGGCTCTAGACTAACATTTCAGAGAGGTGGCACGGGTGTATAACTTGGTGGCACCAGCCCTTAATTTGGTAGTGCCAGCAGAGGTGGTGTTGGCCGTAAATTCAAAATCATCGAAAGATTATTTTTTTTACCAGTGATGAAAAAATTTGAAGGCGGTCCGTCATTTTGAGGGATTACAATTAAAGGGCAATTTGTAATTCCCCGATTTATAATTTCCTTTCATCAGAACATGATTGTGATCAGCAGGAGGTAGGCTACTACCTCTACCCTGAATGCAATCGAGCAAAGCAACGTGTGTTTCCCTTTCATTAGCTTTCTTTAATGCCTGGTCCGTTTTGAAAAATCGCTTTCGCTGTCAGTGGAGACTCATGGTGCAGATGCATCTATCACTCACCCCCCAGGTACGCAGTGGCATACTTTAATATTGCTGCATTTTGTTTACTGTTACTGTGTCCATATATCTGTTCTGCGTGTCTGCACTGCTGTTGTTAAAATAAGCACGTGTCTGCTGCTCTTTATGCGGCGCATCTTTGGCGGGAGAGAAGCAGCGCGCACGGAGCGGAAAGGGTTAAAACAAAGCGCGTCTGGCCCTAGATAAAGATATTAGAGGATGTAGCAGCAAAAGATAAATTAAGCAAATGAGAGCGCATGTGATGTGATTCTCCGTTGTGTAGACGGGCGGCTCAATTTAAACAATCGAAATAGTCAAATGTTTTAAATGGATTATTAGGATGTCTCGCGGTCCTGTTGGAACAAAGCAAAGGTCCGAATCCGCCCCGCGGTCCCGAGGATGACTGCTATAGAGGAACTATACAGTTTTTACATAACAGTTTGACTTTGAAACCAGCCTTGGCATGTATGTCTACCTGCTGATCTCTTGGCAGTCAGTCACTTCCACTTTTTCACTGTGTCCTCTGTGCGAGCTGATACCTCACCTCAAAGTCACATTCACTGGGATTCACTCGGAGACGATGTCAGGCCCATTAATCACCCGCGTGGTGGCCGCATATCTCTTTGATGGCCATTTCACACAACACAATCAGCCCCTCTTGCTCGAATGCAAATTTGAACGCGGGAGGAGGTAATGTAAAGTGTTGGGTGATGATGGGAGGGTTATTTTAAGGGGCAAACTGGATAAGAAAGGCATAAAAATCATTTTCATCCATTTATTTCACTTTATGTTATTAATATACATATTTCCCCATCTCCACGCAAGTATGAGCAATCCATCTATCATCCTGCGATAGCAACTTGACGTGTGGGGGGTTGACTGCAAGGCCATTGAGATGCAGTGTGTGTGTGTGTGTGTGTTTGTGACTGATCATGGCTTTTATCTTCTCCCTTGTTAGCCTTTGTTGCTATAGAATGACAGAACCCCGACCACACATTCACTTAATCCACCTTCAGTCATTTTAATGGGACAGTTTCTATCCAATAGGCTGTGGATTTATTCTCCGCTTCCAGTCCTTGATCAAATTGTGGTCATGGCCTGCCTGCTGGTAAATGACAGCAATCTCTTCAGCTCCTTATGACCGCGTCTACCTCAACCACATCACTCCTGACATCTGCTTTGTTTTTCTTATCACGTGCTGTAAAGTACCGTTTAGTAGTAAAAGCATCCCAGCCTCTATTAAGCACTAAGCAGTGAGCACTTATTGCATTTATGAGCTGCTCAATTTTATTTATAGAAAAAAATGGCGTTATTTGTGTTGTGTAAAGATCTGCCCCCAACGTATACATACAGTAGATGTGTGTACTATGCTGTGATTTATTGAACGTCTCATGTTTGACCTGAAAACAATAAAGATGCATAGATGAGACCTAGTTGCACGTGGAAACCAATTTTTGCTAGAACGCTTTGAGTGAAGCAATTTGTTTTCCCTTCAGCAGGAAGTTATAAGGATGACACTGTTAAGTTTCTTGTCCAAAATATGTGTTCACATCGCAACCATCGTATCATCATTTCAGGGTTAAACTAGATTTCAAGGTTCATATCCAGAGAGCATCTGTCATTGCCGTGACAACAGGTGGATTACGCTGGCCCGTTATGCTCCGTCCGAGGTCCTGTTGTCTTACTGTAGAGGTTAAAAGTGAGCCAGTGTTGGGGCAGAGTGGAAATCCTGTCCCAGTAATCCAGGCGTAGAGAGAGAGCCTTTTCTACATCCATACACAGATGTTTCAGAACGAGATTGGCTTGAATTAAAGCCCAGGTTTCGGTTATCCGGATTTAATGTCAGGAATTCATCCAGCATGCTGTGCCAGGATGCCAAACCAAATATTCCCAGTTCATAAAATGTGATGATGTTCGTTGTATGGTAAAGTTTTCATTTGGACTCATTAGACTGATGCTGCTTGTATTTTTACTGCTTATCAAAATCTTTCTGGCTTTGATTCCCATTTGTGACATTAACTCTGATTGTCTCTGTGCAGTTGGTCGGGGGGCAGTTTGACCTGGAGATGAACTTCATCATTCAAGAGACGGAGAGCATCATCTGCATGGTGGAGCTGCTGGATAAGTGTGACTCCACGTGCCAAGCGGAGGTGTGGAGCATGTTCACGGCAGTACTGAGGAAGAGTTTACGTAACCTGCAGGCCTGCACTGAGGTGGAACTCATCCAGCTTGTGCTTCAGCATATAGACCGGGTGGATGCTATGATCGCAGGTGTGTTGAATGGGGGATGAAAATCTTTAGGAACCACATGCTATTTCAGTTACAATCCGATACTCGTTTATTTTGAGTCACAATTTAATACCAGTTCAATCTGGTAAGACAAATTTTGCGGCATCTCAATATTTTTAGCAGCTTTTGAGAAGATGTATTGTGCATAAAAATCATACATGTCTGGTTTGACTCGGCAGTAAAAACTGTTTTATAGTTCAAGCTTTGTTGTACATCGACATGTGCAGCTTTTTCTTATTACTTAGGGCTAATTTAAATATACGCCCTTACTTAAAGGGGAAGTTCACACAAAAATGTATATTATCCCTAATTTTCTCATGCTCATGCCATCCTAGGTGTGTATGACTTCCTTTTCTCAGCCGAACACAATCCGAGTTATATTAAATAATATCTTGTCTCGTCCTAGCTTTGTAATGCCACTGAACGTATCAAACCTCAACAAAATGAATCCATACATCATAAACGTAATCTGTATCCAGTGGGTTAATATGGCATAAGGATTATAAATGATCAATCATATATTTTGTGAACTATTCCTTGAATCTTGGTATTGTTCAATTAGACAGTTCTGGAAAGAAGTTGTCATTACACAAACTCATGCACTCAGCTGATGGGTCTCTATCATAGCCAAGCAAAGGTAGCGCTAATCAACCAGTAAGCCGTGTCTGTGGTTTCCAAATAAAGATTTTATAAAGATTTCTTTATAGAGACATCATATAAAGGACCCTTAACATTGTGAATATGCCATTTTTGTGATAGCATTGGCTTTGGACTGTACTGGAGCTCAACACAAGCGTTCAATGAAAGGTGCTCGTAGTCTTTCAACAACAGAACAGCTTTGCATGTCCTGAATACTTTAGCAAATGTGCTGAATGCTGTATCACATGCAAAACTGCTGTGCTGCTGTTTAGAGACTAACTTAAGCAACCTACACAATTTACAATAGTAAGTACGGGCAGAAGTTCAGTATTGCAAAATAAACCTCAACATGGTGATCACAATCAAATTTTTGAAATTGATCTATGTTGCAATGTGCATGATCTTATTCAAGACTACCTGCCAAATGAGTATTTTGACTAGTGCTGTTAATCGATTAAAAAAAATAATCTGATTAAGCGCACATAACATAACTGTTTTAAAATATACTTTTATTACGTTTAACCTTTAAATTAATTTAGAAACAAAAGATTTCTTTAACAGCATAATTTTGGAATGAAAGCCAACATTCTGATTTAAGTACTACAATTTATGTCTCTATTAAATGTATTATTTTGTTATTTACTTTAACATCTATTATTGCCATTTAACAGTATAATTGAGAGCTATCATGTCTAACAGGTAGGAAATATACAGAAATTCTCAATAAAGGAGTCACAATAGCAGATTTAAGAATGCGGTCCCTTTACGAAGATCTGACGCCACTACCATTTCCACAACTCTTTGCATTCATTTAAGATTTTATTTAACACATTAAAGTCGAAGTGCCAGACAAAACAGACTTTCTGGCATAATCTTGTGTGGTTTAATTTATTCAAGCACGAAAGAGAACCTAATACTGGTGCACTGTCTGACAGATTCTGACAGAGATTCACTGACGCAGCCTTTAGACCGTGAATGTATACACCAGACTGGACCTCGCGTTGCGTTTTGCCACGTCCCACAGCTAGAAGCTGTCTGTCTTCATTGAACGCATCAATGCAACTGTTTCAAATCGCATTTAAGTGGTTCAAAAGCCTGTACACGAATAAGAGCGTGATTATATAATGTAACGCTAGATAAAGGATGACAAAACAAACGGATGCTGTTTTAATTGTGTTAAATATTTTTAACGTTAATCTGAAATAAATTAATCGGATGCGTTAACACGTTAACGTTGAAAGCCCTAATTTTGACACAAGATCATAACTCCACATATTTGTGGGCAGGTAAGGGAGAGGAATATAAAACAAATACAGTTTTGATATAAATAATCACAATAAGCTAACTACTATCCAAGAGCTGATTTACGTAATTGTGTCGAAATTTAAAGCCATAGTGTAAATATGTCTTTAACGCAGCATTCACCTCCTGTTTTGTGTGTGGGTTTGTGTGGTGTTTTACAGATCTGTTGGTGGACATGCTGGGTGTGCTGGCCAGCTACAGCATCACAGTAAAGGAGTTTAAGCTGTTCTTCAGTAAACTGAAAGGAGAACAAGGCCAATGGGTAATGATCATCTCCTTCATATCTGCTCTTCCAGATATTTTTTCTTTTCATATAGTCGGTATGCCACAATGTCCAAAGACAAAATAATATTCTTGATCTAAATGCTATTTCATGTTGCTGTGTGAATGTAAAATACATTTTACGATTTGATCTGTAGTAGAGATAGACCTAAATGTACAAACTTTCTCCACCGATACGCCGATTATTCAGAAACGGATTAAATTAATGTCTTATTCTTAACTTTCTGAATGTTATTAATTCATATAATGACTATTAAATAGGGATGCACCGATATGTAAATTTTGGCCGATAACCGATAATTCTTTATCATAGGAAGTCGATAACCGTTATATTGGCCGATATGCAGTATCTAAATATTAATATACATTTTTCTGAGACTGAAACAAAAGGCAAAAAGTGGACAACTGCTTTTATTTGAAAAATTGTCTGCAGAAAACAAGGTAAATATTTTTCCCTTAAAATCATGAACCAAGCCTACTTGTATAATGTTAATTTAATAAACATCATAGATGTTCTTCCAGTGCAACCCAGAAAAGTGTTCTGAATAGTCACAAGTCTAACGGGTCTTAAACTAGAAAGAATTGAGACGGCAATCTGCTTCAAACAGTATGCGTTTGTTCCTATAATTGACACATTCATAAATATCTACATACTGTACCTACATCAACAATGTTTCAAAGTGAATGATTAGGACAGAAAAACAGCACTGTACTGGATTTTAACTAAGAGCAGCGTGCAGCTGAAGTGGTTCAAACAGAAGAATGATTCATGATTTATCGGCTATAAAATTTTGGCTTGATTTTATTAAAGTTGCTGTAACTCAGATAGTTTCTCCAAATCTCATATTAATCTTGAGTACTTATTGAATAGTATCGTACCCTTCAAATATCCGTAGAGTCTTTAGTTTGATCACATTTACACAAGACAGATACAGCTGTACGATTATTTCCGAAAATATACGACTACGGGGGGAGTACGGAACTAAAGCACATGCGAACCCATTGCCAACAAAACACACACATGACTCAGTTTCACTTACCGCATGCGGTTCATATCCGGCATCTTTTAGTATTCGGACCACGCCATCTATCAGTTTCAAACGATCTCCAAATCCTGCGTTATATCCACCGTTTATATAACATCCATCACTAAAATGCCGTGTACAAATAAACACACCTCAACTTCACTATCGTAAGAGTAACGAGCTGCAGCTGCAGGCAAATCTTGATGGTAAGTGGGTCTTCCTATCGCTCGTCGGTTGACGCGTGGGCGGGCTATTTCTTTCGCCTTGGCGTGGGCGTGCTTTTCCGGGAGAATTGCCCAATAAGGGACTAAGAAAAGTGGTTACGTAACGGTTTTGGGGGAGTGTATCGAGCACAGAGATACCATGTAATACGTCCAACTCGTTTGCATGAGAAGCAGTCAGAATGTAAAGCAGACAGAATGTATGAAACAACGTTGCACATCCATTCAGCTCTTCTCGGTCAGGAAGATGAAGGAGATGTTAGTGGAAATGAAGTACTGTAGGTTTTGATGCATTAGCCTGTGTCTCTGCACTAGGGACCAGTAGCAGTGCCATTGATCAGAACCTGCAATAAAATTTGGCAGACGCTTTTGTCCAAAGCGACTTACATTGCATTGTACTATACATTTTGTTTCTAAGTATGTGCAATCCCCTGGGATCGAGCCCCCGACCTTGGCGTTATTAGCGCCATGCTCTTACCACTGAGCTACAGGAAAGCTTGTCAGAGAAATAGGACCGCACGCCTGCATGCGTTTCTATAGCTCATAACCCACAGGCAGAGGCCATTATTATGACTCTGTTGTCTGATGTGGTTGGTCGTGATGGACCAAATACATCTCGGCTTGGGGAAACAATGTCGGATGGATTTACCTTTGGAAGATCAGAAGATTGGACAAGCAGTCTAAATCAAGATAGCCTCATATGTTGAGTTCAATCTCAATATGCCGACATTTTAAGTTGTTTTTTGTGTTCTTGGTGGGTCTGTCTAAATGTTTTTGCTTTCTCTTAGCCACCCCACGCTGTCAAGCTACTGTCTGTGTTGAAGTCCATGGCTCACAGAAATGGCCCAGATTCGTTCTTCAGCTTCCCAGGAAAGAGTGCTGCGGTGAGACCCCAGTTTCAATCCTTCTGACTCTAACCTCAATCTAGATTATCACCTCCACCTCTTATAGTATATCTGAATTGACACATTCTTATTGTGGTTTTTCACCTCCACGGATTTTAATGCACGGCTAGCCGTGGATTATCCCGCTTATACCATGGTGATTTGTCAAATTAAAGCTTTTATTGATGTTTACAGTGTCATTTTTAAACAGGTGAAAATGACGGTTATTTTGTCAGTTAACTTTAAATGTAATCAAACTGACTGGAGCTACCCGTGCGTTAAAGGTTTTTAGTGCACACCTTCCAGCCAATCAGAATCCAATATTCAATCAGACCATGGTATAAGTTTTATTAACCAACCAGTGTTGTTACCCATTTATAAAGAGAAACGATATAAACCTTCCTTCAAGCAAAGGCAAAATACTTATAAGCATTGCATTGCGCAGTACACACAGTACAGTACAGTACTTGTTACTATAGCTTGAATTACGTAACTAAAACGTATAAACTTTTTTCTCACACAAGTAAAAATCTCTGAGAAAAACAAAATACTGAGAAAATTACAGAGAAAACACTAAGAACATTTTAAAGAAATGTATAAGTGTTGTGAGACTTCAAGCCAGGGTGTCATAAACAATGAATCTCTCTCTCTCTCTCTCTCTCTCTCTCTCTCTTTCTCTCCCATTTACTCCTACACCCACACATGTACTGAATTGTTTCAAATTTACATCACGATACTTTGAAAGTCTACATCTTCTGAATTGCATTTCTTTATGCAGCGTAATGGCTTCAGATATCCATGTAGTCCTCGTTGAAGATCTTTCATTTATTCAGGCATTCCACCAGTCATGTAACATACGAACATTTGCAGGAATGTCAAATACTCACGGGCCGTTTATCTGCTCTCAGGAATAAAGACGGCTGGGACATGTGTCCAAACGCTCATAAAACAAAAATCTTGGAGTTTAAGAATTTCGAGATAAGAATATTGTATCTGTTTCAATGAGAAACACATTTGTTAAATGAAACGGCTCTTGTGTTTTGGATAAAAACTTAAAAGTCTAGTTGATACGCTTGGATAACAGCTTATAAATATTTTAAAGTAGGCTTCAAGGGCTTTTCACTTCTGGATGAGCATGCAGTCTATATGTACCATTTCTGATGCATCAGAGATAGATGACTTTGAAATGTTCCATCCACCTGCGTATGTTTTTGCATGTTTATATGTAAAATCAAACCATGCCGGTCATTAGGAATGTGTATGTGTTAGCCGTCCTGTGTTGTTGGTGTCCACTTGAGACAGAGCCAAAGGAAAGTCAGGAAATGCCGTGATTGGTTGCCATTTAGTGTTTAGATGTTATTCCTGTGCAGCGAGGATGTTGGCTTCTGGGGAAAATAACATTGCGTTCCCCTTTCTTTTTATTCACAACACACTTATTTAACAGGAAGTCTTCAATGTACTGTACACACATACACACACATCCTTCCCAGGATAGCGTGTAGCGTATTCAGCACATATACTTCTCAGCATGGGTGATCGGAACGAATGCACTAACTGCACTTTTAATTTCACTTGTACATTTTTATTGGTAAAGATCTTGTAATATAATGACAAAACGTACAGTAACAGTCTGTGTTTATGTATCATCAGGCCATTGCTCTTCCTCCCATTGCAAAGTGGCCACACCAGAACGGCTTCACCTTCCACACCTGGCTGCGCCTGGACCCCATCAATAACATCAACGTTGATAAGGACAAGCCTTATCTCTACTGGTGGGTCTGACACAAACAATGATGAACCTTGAGATGCTAAATGAAGTGCCTTTATTTAAGCTGTTTTCTAAAGTAAGAGGAAATGTCTGTCTCTGTTTTCTCTAGTTTCCGCACCAACAAAGGTTTGGGCTACTCGGCACACTTTGTGGGCGGTTGTCTTGTTGTGACCTCTCTAAAGTCCAAATCCAAAGGCTTCCAGCACTGCGTGAAGTACGACTTTAAACCCCAGAAGGTATGAATCACCTTGTGTGTGTTCTTCTTACCACATTGAGGTAGAGATTATATAAAGTGTATAGTGTATCACGGATTGCAAAATTAGATGGCGGGTCTGTACTGAGGCCAAGTCATACCTGAGGATTTGCAAGAAGAAACCAAATCCTTTCCCTGCTTGGATCCCATCTACCTCCTGGAGTGATTGAGGCAGGTTTTCTAATCTGACGCTTTAAAATGTATGATCCAACCTGAGATGCAGATTTAATCTCTGCTCCAAAATCAATGTGCTTCTACTTTTAAATTTTGGCCTATTTTTGGAGTCTGTTCCATTATGCTCCCTCTAGAGGGGCCTTGCCTATACAGGAGAAGCACCTTCATTGGCTTTTGCCACCATTTCATAGAAATTCGAGATGATCTGGGTGAGATTGTTTCTAGACGGTGTTAAAAGACCAGCGTAGTTAAAGTAAAGACTCAGACCCATGAGGCAAATGCAGAAATGCAGGTTGTTATTTCTCATAGACTGTAAATGCCATTGCGATTTGGTTAAGTCATGTTAATTGTTGATTTTGTTTTACACAGTGGTACATGGTGACCATAGTGCACATCTATAATCGCTGGAAGAACAGTGAACTTAGCTGCTATGTCAATGGAGAGTTGGCATCCTATGGCGAGATCACCTGGTTTGTCAGCACAAGTGATGTAAGTGGTCTGTTATCTCTTATTGTTTAAAGGTTTACCAGCACATATGCTGGCAGCTTTGGCTTTTATCTCTAGTGCTCTTTCAAATCAAAGCATTTGAATAATTTGAAATTGTATATCAAAGACATGCGTTCCTACACTGAAGCAATGTCGCTCAAGGTTGAGTTTGATTGATGCCATCATAAAACGGCAAAACTCAATTGCTTTCATATTGTGTTGGTGTGGAAGTACAAACCATGTTAAGTTAAAAGACATTCTAATGGGGCATAATCCATTCAATAAAAAAACGGCTGATTTATAACAAAGATATTTATACTAACAAGATATTGCCATTGAAACGAATGGGGAGGAACACAACTCTCAATATGGCCTCAATATAGCGAAGCTTTGTGCATGCGTAGTATCTAAACAACATGAAACATATATTTTTTAAGCACAATATGATCATAGGAAACCAACGTTATGGTACGGTTTACGTCATTTTTAAATGTGTTGTTTAATTGGCATTTTAGCCGGTGATTGTAGAAATATCAGTATTCCTATTCACGTCTTGTTTGAATTACATAATAACTGCCCGGAGGCCCGTTGCAAAGATGGCCTACAAGTGGCACAATTTCCCTAAACTGACTTTTTATAACCTGTTTCCACTTATCAGGAAGTGAGCAAAAGCATAACATATTATTTAAAAAAACAAATTTGATGCCAAATCACATTTATTGTTGATTTAAAATGAAAAAAAAAGAACAAATTGCATTTTGTCATGGTTTGAAATAAATCACATAGAAATGCATTGTTTACTGTAGTTTTGAAATCATGTTCATGTGTTTTAATACCATAGATTCAGAATTGATTTAAATATTTTAAATCCTGTTGCTGATGTAAATCCTGATTAAAAATAGTAGTAGTCCAAAAAAAGTTTGATATTTCCTTATCGAGCATCATAGAACAGTTTGAGCGTGCAGGACTGAATTGTAATGTGTGGTAACGTTTCTCGAGTAGTATATAGAACATTATATGCACTCTGACATATTTTTAAGATGTTTAAACAGCAAACCTTTTTCTGTTCTTCAGACATACGACAAGTGTTTCCTGGGCTCGTCAGAGACGGCAGATGCTAACCGTGTGTTTTGCGGTCAGATGGGGTCTGTGTATCTGTTCAGTGAAGCTCTCAGCGCCGCTCAGATACTGGCCATCTATCAGCTGGGACCTGGATACAAGGTGCCATTTCACACTTGTAAAAGAGATTAATTTCTCTGTTAATAGGCCAGGTTTGCCCTAGATTTGGCATCTGCTGTTTTGATCACACTGTTATTGACTGAAATACATCAGGCAACTATGTCTTTCGCATCAATTTCTGTCTCCTTGGTTTACTCAAACACTTCTCAACACAAAATGAACAAATGTATACAGTAGCTTGAGTGCATTGCAGGTTGCTTTTAAAATCATGTTCTTTTATTGTGCATTCCAATTAATATCAATGAAACTGCAGTTGGTTTGTTTTGATTTAAGCCATAATAACTCAAATAATACAACTAACTAACACAATAAAACACAATAAAAACATGTTAATATAATAAAAAACATGATTTTTGATTTTTGAGTCATCTCATTTTGGAACCAAACTCTTTATGTCAAAAATACATGAATATGTATATGTTCTACTTATTGAAGGGCTCCTGTCTTTCAGATTTCAGAGATGCAACATTTTAATAACCATCTAATCTGCTGAGTGTCAGTCCGGTCTAACAGTCTCTCTCTTTTTCATGCAGGGCACGTTCAAGCACAAGGCCGAGAGTGACCTGATGTTAGCGGAACACCATAAGATGCTGCTATACGATGGAAAGCTGTCCTCCTGTATCTCCTTCACCTATAACCCCCGAGCCACGGATGCTCAGCTGTGTCTGGAGTCATCGCCCAAGGACAACGCCTCCATCTTTGTGCACTCGCCACACGCCCTCATGCTGCAGGTATGCGGACTTTTCCCACCTGTTCAATGCATTTCAATCACATTTAGTTTAATCTTGTGAAGAATATTTTCCACTTTAACTTTTCACGGCCACCATTTGTACTGTACACAAAGCTTCCTAACCATTACTGCGTTTTTTGTATATTTTCAATGTTGCACAGTAGGGGTCACATTTGATATATATTTTATGTTCATAGTAATCTAGACTGTTTCTATGATTTTCTCAAATAAAAAAGCTTTGCACACTCTAATAACGTCTGCACAAACTGAACCCATTAAATAGGTGCCGTCATGTGCCATCTGGGAGAGTTGTAGTCTGATTATAGACACTGTAATAAAGGCCTTCGCAGCTGCCTTGCTCTATTTCATTATCCCTCCTGTCCTCCCTCTCGCTCCCACATTATGCGTACAAGAAACAACTCTTCCATTCAGACGGATGACAATGTGAATTGTGTTGATTGGACAACAGCACAACGCACAGTAAGACAACATACAATTACAAAACAAATGTAACACCAAGGCTTTTTGTGTTTCAGGACGTCAAGGCTGTGGTGAAGCACTCGGTCCAGAGCGCCATTCACTCTGTAGGAGGAGTTCCAGTGCTCTTTCCCCTGTTTGCACAGCTGGATTACCTCCAGCACACTGGAGACGAGCTGGACACCTCAGTCTGGTGAGAACACATCAGTTTTGCCTGGGGGGGAGAAAATTAGCAAAGGGATTCTCAGTGGGGAAAAAAGATTGAGCTGTCCTCGGTTTTAGCCTCGCCAGGAAAAACTGTAAATGAACTTAACTTCTCTCCCTGAGTTGTTAAGACCCAGTGGACACACAATGATAGTTTTTCAGGAAATGTTTTCTCATGGTACCAAAACATTAGTCTGTTTTGGGCTCTAGGGATGCCAGTGTTACATGATGTGTTATTTTGAACTAAGATGCCATTGAATTGGAGCGAGAGAAAGTTAAACATCGATTATGATTGGCTGTAGCACAACAAAATGAGTTGAAGTTGGGAGTACAAATTCTGCCTCTTTTTTTGATCAAAACACAGTTTGTTCTGTCATCATTTACTCATTTATGTTTAAATTCTGTATATTTCAACTGCCATGAAATACAAAAGGTTGAAAATGGTGGTGGAGTGTTTGTCGAAAATCTTCCTCTCATCACTCAGCTACACGGTCAGTCGCAAGATGCAGAAGTTTTTTGTTTTGTTTACATTATGGCATCAGTGATGATAGATTCAACTATGGATATGGCTTGCAGATCTTATAGATCCAAAGTTAGAGTCCAGTTTCAGTAGATCTCTCCCCGTTAGGAATTTATTCAATCTGAAATATCAACTCCGTTGAGAGTTAATATTTCAAATCAAGTTACAGAGATGAAGGAAAGAACAGCAGGCAGGAGACGCAGTGATGTTGAATAAAATGAAAGATGGTTTATTGAATAATCTCAGCTGTGCTTCAATGCTCAGTCTAGCTCTGTCCAACTTCGTCTGACTAGAAACCGATTCAATAGGTGTTGTTAACCATGCCAGATTACAGTATCGAAACATTGTCTCGTGACGTTATTATGAACCTTGAGATGGAGACCATTGAAGACTCATATCAGCATATTTACTCCCCCTTGAGTTGTTCCGAAACTGTTTAAATGCCTTTTTTCTAATGAACATCGAAAAAATATATATGGAAGAATGCTTGCAACCAAAGAGTTCTTGGCCACCATTGACTACCATAAGAAAAATGACAATGGAAATCACAGTGTCCCAGAACTGTTTGTTTTTCCTACACTCTTCAAAATATCTTCTTTGATGTTCAACAAAACAAAAAAAAATTACACATATTTGAGACAACTTCTGGGTGAGTAAATCAAGAGAGAATTTTTATTTTTGGGTCAACTGTCCCTTTAATTCTTGGGCTAAATATGCATGTTGCACTTTGCTTATAATTCAATACAAAACACACTACTGTCAGTATCACAGTATTTGAAACAAAATAACAATTATTTTTAATTTCATAAAACAATTTTCAGTAACATTGTTTTGTGTACAGCTTGTTATGAAATTAACAACATTCAAGGATTGACCCTCATCCATATAAGTGGTCTATATGATTATATACACCTAAAATTGTAAACAAAAATTACAATAGATCTACAATACATTCATATTTAAAGTTCCATCTATATATCATTGCACCCCTATAGGACTGTATGTTATAGGTTTTTTGACTGTTGAAGCTGACCTGCCTTATATATTTTTTCACAGTTGCACACTACTGTCATTCGTAATGGAGCTGTTAAAGGGCTCTTTTGCGATGCAAGAACAGGTGCTGGCCTGCAAGGGCTTTCTCGTCATAGGTTACTCACTGGAGAAGGTGAGTACTTTCATTATGGTGTACATGAATGAAATGGTTTCAATCCTGCTAATGCTGACACTTAACACAAGAGGAAAAAGCTCCTTCCCTTAAGAATCTTTGAACTAAACTCAATATAGGAACTCTTATGAGAATACCGGTTTCAACCTTTTCACGCTGATGGCTACTGATATGAAAATTTGATTGAAACACAATTCATTTACAAAGCAATTTCCAGCGTCTTGAACGATAGAGGCTGTTAGCAATGCAATGTCCAGTGACTTGACAAAGTTAGGAAAAGTAATACAATATACAAATATGAGTAACAATGCAAATCAAATTCATCATTTTGTCAGACACTATAGGAAAGATGAAGGAAGAAATTTATATTACGTTTTGTATGATTTGTCCATGAGGGATGTAATTACAAAATGATGGAAAGCCATGTCAGAAATTGTCCGTATTCCAAGTGAGTTTGGTTCATTACAGTCCACGCAGTACAATCCATTTTGCACAGATGCAGTTTATATACAAATGCCTTCCCCTAGAGCATGTTCATTTTTAGCAGCCAAGAAACTTATTCCTTCTCAAAATGGATGGACAGCTCATTGTGTGATAAATAGATACAAGATCTAAACAGGCACCTTGTTTAAACATTTATGCTTTTTGTCTGTATTCTCTTCAGTCTTCCAAAGTACACGTGACCCGACCCGTGCTGGACATAGTCCTTGCCTTTGCCCGTTACCTTAGCAACCTACCCACTGGTGTCTTGTTGCTGAAACAGCTGTGTGACCACATCCTGTTCAACCCCACCATCTGGATCCACGCCCCAGCTAAAGTACATTTCATCAAATTCACAGAAACCATTCAAAGTCATTATACCAGAAGTATGTGCATTTTTTTTTACAGTAATTGAAACTGGTTTTCTGCCCCCAACAGGTGCAATTGGTCCTTTACACCTACCTAGCAACTGAATTCGTCAGTACCGTCACCATCTACAACGCCATCCGCAGAGTTGGAACGGTACTGCAGGTCATGCACACGCTCAAGTATTTCTACTGGGTTGTAAACCCACTGGACCGCAGCGGGATCACACCCAAGGGTCTCGGTAAGAGAGAAGCAACATCTCAACACGTCATAAGAACAGAGAAGATCAGGGTCATGAAAGGTCGATTTTGAGCTCTTTAAAGCAGTGTGTGTTTAAACAAATGACTTTATAACTTGGTTAATGAAAGTCTCACTGGGATAAGAAAACATGTTATGTATTTTTATTTCTTCTTCATCTGTTTTTGTGTTATCCTTATCTGCTAATTGCTATTTTAACTTTGTGAATAGTTTGTTTCAATAGAAGCGTCTCTAGATAGAAAGAACAGGGAGGTTTTTCCCCAACAATAGGCACGTTGTCTTTTAATGTGTTTGGGTCTGTGATTATAGCTTCGTCCCTGAAAGATCACTGTGCAATCTCCACTGTAAAATCAAAATTGGATCTTATTTAAGAAATCAAGGTTACTTTTATATGCCTTTAAATTACAAAGTAAAATACACAAAAACATGTTCTCTCTGTATCTACAAGAAAATATGTCCAGACTTCACATTAAGCTCTTTAAGGTTTATTTTTTCTTGATTTTGATCAATTAAACATTTGATTAATGAAACATTTATTACTTATTATACATGATTATTATATACTTTCCATTTACACACAGCAACATTACACAGCATGAAATGTAATTTTAAGGACATTGTAATATTTACTTTTTAAGAAACAAATTTCAGAGCAAAAAGGATTTAATAAGCAAAAATATGTTCTCTCTGTTACAAGGCAATAGATCCAGATTTACATTTTGCTTTTTGAGGCCACCTGTTATGAAATAAACAAATTTCAACCTTTTAGTAATGCTAACAAAAACTTTTCCCCCAAAAAAAGATAAACATACTAATAATTATTTTTTTAATTTATTTCATGGCTTTAATTGTGTCTGCTTGTGTATAGATGGCCCTAGACCCAATCAGAAGGAGATTCACTCTCTCCGAGCATTCCTACTGCTGTTTGTCAAACAGCTCATAATGAAGGTACAGTAGAGTGAACGCACAAATAGCACACTGGATAAATCGAGTCAGTGCAGCACAAGTAACGCATACCTCTCTTTCACGTGTGAATACAGGACCACGGCATAAAGGAAGATGAACTACAGAGTATTCTCAACTACCTGCTCACAATGCATGAGGTACAGATACCCCTCAATACAAACTCTTTTCTTCTGTGTCAGTTATTATCTAATGTCCAGTAACCCTACAGAGACCAGTTCTATGTCATTCTTTTTGATCACACTGTACTGCACTGTATATGACGTGTAACTACCACCAGATGGCGCCAAGATCCCACAGCTTTTTTTTGTATCATTTTTACTGCACAAACCAGTAACTTTCCACTGATGCTAAATAATAAACTGGTTTAAGAAAAGTATTTAATCCCTAATGTGGGGTTATATTTTTTCTTGTCTTTTACTTTTTTTCTTGACTAGTGTGTCACACATGTTCTTTCATCATTTACTCACCCACAAGTCTTTCCTAAAGC
The DNA here is from genome assembly GCA_006030095.1 of Triplophysa siluroides. Taxonomy (NCBI): domain Eukaryota; kingdom Metazoa; phylum Chordata; class Actinopteri; order Cypriniformes; family Nemacheilidae; genus Triplophysa; species Triplophysa siluroides. The sequence continues at coordinate 385,753 of VCII01000051.1, read as the reverse complement.
TGTCTGGATTTCTTTTTTGTGTGGAACTTTTTGTTTCTTTCTTTGCTTTTTGTGAAGTGTTAATAACAGCCATTTTCCCAGGATGATAATCTGATGGACGTTCTCCAGCTTCTGGTAGCTCTGATGTCCGAGCATCCTGGCTCAATGGTTCAAGCCTTTGACCAGAGGGACGGAATACGGTGAGGCTGCAGTTGTTGCCCCTGGCAACAAGATATTACACTTTATAGTTTAAACTAATGTTTTTGTCTCATCTATGCACGGATCAGCTGCCATGGCTCATTATTCTTCTCACATGTTTATTAAAACCTTTGTATCACTAAAGTAAAATGAAAAAAGTTTAGTTTGCATTCATCTCTATGGAGTGACATAAGCTCGCAGTACCTCTTGCTCAACGCAAGCTATAAAAACACTTTCATGGGTTCATCTGATACCTATGCTGCTCTACTGGACTTCTAAAAGGGAGACATGAACATTTCCAAAGCCTTTATAGACATGCTAGTTTCACTGACAGCCACGGGGTTAAATGTGCACGCTGGCGGGGGGCGTCTGGACGGCTCGTCACGATAAAACAGAGGGCCTCACTTTCATTTCGGATCTGACAACCCCGTTCAAATCACACTTCCATCAAATCCAGCTCCAGAAGGATATAGGCATATTTATTTGAATATGGAGACAGTGTAATGGTCTCGGTTACATATGAAGGGACACGTTGCCCTTGTGAGATATGCGAACGCAGCTGACTGAGCCTCCTCAGTCGGAAAGAAATACTGAGAAAACGGCTGAAAAAGAAAATTCATCAACCTTTTCGAAAACATCTGTATTGGAGGGTGTCCCTTCAGGATGCATACATTCAATGTTAATATTATTACTTAATTTGGTAATGCATATTTTTGTATTAGCAGGTATTTTGCATACATATTTTTATTCAAGACTTTTCCAATTACTTTTCAATAAATATATTTCACAATTAAATTGTTGTTAGGTTTAGTATCTTATAATGTACTGTATCATATCACATATGTATGAACATGTAATGTACACTACACAGATTTTTGTTTACTTTGCTAGTCATTTAATATTTTACATACTGTTCTCTCAATAACACAGGGTCATCTTTAAGCTTCTGGGGTCCAAAAGTGAAGGAATTCGTGTGCAGGCGCTCAAAGTCTTGGGCTATTTTCTCAAATATTTGTCACCCAAGTAAGTCCAAATTTCATACGGCTAGAGCTATATTATTGGAAATTAAGTCTCAAATAAATTGTTAAACGGGATTAAATTTTCTTTTGGATGGTTTGCATGTTTATGTTTAGCAGAAAAATGCTCCCAACATAATGTCAAGTACTATTTTTTAATTATTTTTACAAATTTCTTAGCTGTTCAGTTGCCATGTTTTGATAACAAATAACCCTCACTTGCCTATTAATTCATCCAGCATGGAAATATTTACGCAGTATTTTTCCAAATTCTGTTTCTGTGGTTTTTGACAGATAAGCTCACTTTCCTTTAAAATCCCATTTGCTTCATGTGAATTTTTCCCACAAGGAATCTGACCGCCAAGTGCTTTTAAAATGGATGCAGCTTCATTCCGTGACTGTGGAGAAATTTTTCAGAAGCTCTGGGCTGCAGTTATGCCCTGTTGGGGTCCTGGCTGCATTTGAAATAGATCATAACGTGGCTTTGGGATGATTTTTTCATATTCCATGTGTTTTTAGGAGAAAGTTGGAGGTCATGCTGGGTCAGGGCCTGTTCTCTCTGCTCACAGAGCGATTGATGCTCCACTCCAGCCAGTTCACTGTCACGACATACAATGTGCTGTTTGAGGTCAGTTTGAGTTAAAATGTCTGCATCGGAACTCGGTTTAACACGGTTCTGTTTTATTTTGAGCAATTGAACAATATTTTTAGTTTAGAGCAGTGGTTCTTAAACTGAGGGCCCCAAGATGGATCCAGGGGGGGCACAGATTTTGTTTAGATTTTTATGAAACATTGAAATTAATATTACATTTTATGCAATTAAACATCAGAAAAATAATACCACCAATAAGAAGAATTGATTCCAGCATTGTTTAGATAAAATTCTAAATGTAATATTATACGTTTTTATTTAGGGGGCCGCAAAGTGACGCACCCTGCACAAAGTGGGCCTTACAACAAAATATATTTTTTGACAACCACTGGTTTAGAGGACCAGGCATTAGGCGTTATAGCTCATGCTTCAGGCCCAGAGGCTTTTTTAATATGTTACTGTCAGCAAATTTCAATATTCAATATTAAATGTTTTATTTATTCTTGTTTTGTTTCAAATTTATATAGCATTACACTGTGTCTACACCGGATGCGACCGGCGCGATGCGAAACGTCAAAAGAAACGTAGAATAAAATGTTTTGTCTGCACTGGATGCAGCGTCTGGTGTAGACACGGTGTTATAATAATAAATAGAATTTAAACAATAAGATTACCTAATGAAGCTATATATTCTTTCTTGGGTAGTTGAAAAATATGCCATAAATGTGTCCTATGGTGTGGCAGCAAAAATATAGAAAAAAACTAACAATAAAAATGCATCTTTCTTATGCTATTTTAAATAATAATAAATATACTTTATATTTATTATTCATAATATAAAATAATATATTATTTACAGTTTGTTTTCTACATGTTTGCCATGTCACACCAAAAGAGACATTTGCAGTATATTTGGCAACTACACACTTACATCTTCGTTGGGAAATTGTGTATTAACAATTTGTTTGATGCTTCCATGACTATCATAAGTCATTCTCACAGTACACATCCTCTTCTATACTTGTAAACAACTTAATAAGTTCCAGATTCGTTCAACTTGCTATTTTAGGACATAAAAGTACTGCGGTCCTATAAATGAACTGCTATATTACATTTAATTGTACTATCAGAAGCAGTTTTTTAGATTTTGATTTTTGTGCTGGATATCAGTAAATAACCAGTTATATATCACTGTCTCTAGATTCTTACGGAGCAGATCTGTACTCAGGTCATTCACAAACAGCACCCAGACCCCGACTCCACCGTCAAGATTCAAAACCCACGTGAGTTAATTCCAACAACACCAGTGATAATATCCTTACATACACAGCTGCGCAAAGAATGAAGGGATCACTCCAGTTTTGCCTTTAATCAGCATTTCTGCATGTATTGTGGTCATTCTAGTTCAGTGTCTGTTGAATTTCAACCTCAGGAGTGACATTCATTCTCCCAACAGCAATGTGAAAGACTGCAAAGACACATGAAAATTATGCAAAAATACAATTGCATATTCATTTTTGATTGGTCTTTAAATACACATTAGTGTTGTGTTGAATATAATGAATACAATATACTTGTTTTCTCTGCAATGTTCAAGATCTGCAAATGTTGCATTTATTTTGACCAGTTTGTCCCGTTTCGATTTTCTGTGAATAAGTGTTTTAGAATGGCTTCTTAAATTCTACTCTGAAAGAACACTTATAGATACTTGAATGAAACTGATACATAATTCTACAGTGTTTTTTTAATATAATGGCACTTAATGGCACTTTTTGATGTAATGGCACTTAATGACACTTATTTTTTCGTTTCCTTTTTTCACTTCTGACATTTTTTTCCGTTATAATTGTGCTTGCAAGCGGCCATTTACATCGCGCAAAAACGGTGAAGTATACAGTTACCTCAGACAAATGAAGCTCCTTTGATGGCCACCATTACTCAGATGATAAACGCATTAAAAAGTAATTCACTTCCCACTGCTGCTATAGAGTTACAACTATTATTCGCGCCTTGTTTTATTCACAACCCACCGGTTTTATAAAGCCCGCACTTCCCGAGACCTTCTTTTCCCGAATAGGCTCAATTTTGCATATGTCTCCTTTAAATCCAGCCCGAGCAATCAGACGCTCTGGTTTTAATTAAGAAAGTGAAACTAATATGGTATACCGATCCGTATCGCGGCTTCACTTAACAAAGCTTAATTCCCATACACTGCCAGCAGCTGATTAGGGCTGTATTTACATGGAGATGTGACCATGTACACAAACCGCTCGCCCGTCAGAAGAACCAACACGACGAGCGAGCCGCAGATCGCGGATCAGTTCTTCGCAGTTAAACAGATGGAGACGGCAGACAGCGGACTCTGATCCAAGGTCATCTCATACATGATCTGAGAGCGAACGCGGTTTCAGCTTTCTTCTGTGTCTCCTTGATTTGATCTGTGTTGAAGCCTCTAAATGGCTCTGATTGCAGTCTTTAGCCATGTCAGAGCCAATCAAACAAACCCAGGGAAGTTAAAGTTTCTCTTAAATTAAACTCTGGGACAAACCAGGACCAAATGGTGATTGCAGAGTGAAAAAACAGGAAAGCGCAGAGATACATGCAAAGGTAATTTTCTACTGGTAAGGTTCAGTGACTCTAATTTGAGTGAGTAAGGCGTAGAAACAACACAATTCTGCTGGAACGAGTGAGAGCATTGGTTACAGATGCCGTGGCGCTGTAAACTCTCTGTGACGGCTGAAACTCGAGCTCCTCTTCTCAACCTAATGCATGCTGACATTGTCTAGATAATTCATCTAAACAACCAATCTTTTCAGTTTAAGCTAACGCTCCGTTCCAGGAAGCTACGACATTCACGGTCGACTTTTTTAGACTATACTAACCTTACGATGAAGAGCATACCTTGACTCCCGCTAAAATATCTACGTTCTGTTATTTTCTCACTATGTGCGCAAATGTTGTGGCGAAAAATAGAGATTCGTCCATTTGATTAAAGGGAAGCTTTTGTTATAGGATTTATAACTGTTTTTTGAGTGTTAAATATTCGTATTGTTGTAGGTAAAGTGTTTGTTTTATGGCAAGTTTTGTGTCTTTTATAACTAAAGGCAGTCAAAAAATATGTATCCACACCCACGGAATAGTGTGTCACAAAACAAAGGGACAAACAGCAAGTCAAGTCAATGAAACTTACTTTATGCCTTTACAGACAATGTAAAATTGTAACGGCATGATTCAAATATTGTGTCCTTTCAGAGATCCTGAAGGTGATGGCTGCGCTTCTAAAGAACACTCCTCAAGGAGCCGAGACCATGGAGGTACGACGGATCTTCCTCTCGGACATGATCAAACTTTTCAACAACAGCAGAGAGAACCGCAGGTGAGAACAAACGCAAGCACGGATGCGCACACACGCACATACCTACACACACACTTGCTGCTACTAGCAGTCAGTTAAGGACATTTATTAAAATATTTTATGTATTTTTATATACAGCTAATTATAATTTCTAACCATTACCCACACTATAACCGTAACAGAAAATGAACATGCATATATATATTTTTTAAATGTTTTTTGTATGTCCCTAAATCTCACTCTTGCCTTTTATTTGTTTGTTTATTGTAGTTTTTTGTATTTGTTATAAAATGTAAAACAAATAAAAATGATTTTAAAAAAGCATTATGTTTTTACATATGTTTTTGTTGTTAATGGGTTTTTTAATGTATTTTAAGTTCGTTATCACAAATTCCAAATGTCCCCCAAAAAGAGCATTCTGACAGATTTTGCAAAATCCCCAAAACGATTGTTAAATATGTGCACACAGTGTAGCTTAAAGGATGCATGTTATAGAAATAATTTTAAAAAGAAGTCATTTTTATTAAGTTACATAGCTGCTTGTAACTACTCCAAAAGAGTAGATTCTCAGAAATATTTTTTAAGCTTCTCTTTACTTATTTGTACTTCCTTTTGTCCCCAAACAGTGTGTATACAAATACAAAGTGCCCAGTGTCATAGTCTGATTAGCTTTCACCTTCATCAATATACAAATGTATATTTTGTGTGTATTTCTGTAGGAGTCTGCTGCAGTGCTCGGTCTGGCAGGAATGGATGCTGTCTCTGTGCTTCATAAACCCCAAGAACAGCGAGGAGCAGAAGATCACAGAGATGGTGTACGCCATCTTCCGCATCCTCCTTTATCACGCCATTAAGTACGAGTGGGGTGGCTGGCGCGTGTGGGTGGATACACTCTCCATCACACACTCCAAGGTCAGTACCCAAATACACACACACAGACACTCACACACAAAACACAGAACATAAGAAAGAGATTGTTAAAATGTAATATTTCCCCAATTTCCCTTATATTAAATGAAAACAGAAACCTTTTAATTGCATATTACATACATATGTACGATGTATTACATACATCCTTTTTATTTTAAACAAACTTATTTTTTTTGCTCAAAGTGTGTATTTATAGTGCTATTTAATTTAATTTTATTATATGAAATGAAATATATAAAAGTAAAAGTTTAAATAATGGAAACAAATCAAACGGGCGATTCCAACATCATGGACGTGACATAAAAATGCTCAGAGAATTAATTTGTTACGAATATATTGAACCATCTGTTAATATTTTTCCAAACCCTTGTTTATAGAGTCTAAACATCAAAGAATATCCGTCTATGAACAAATTTTCCACTTTGAAAAAGGGAAATAAACATTCGTTATGGATGTGACAAAAAATGGACGCGGTTTTTGGGAGACGACAAACTTTGTAGGATTTCTGTTAAATAAAATGCACAAACCTGAAGCAATAATACCCAATGAATGAAGAAGGGATGCCTCTTTATAGAACATAAAATAGTTACTTTATTTAAATTTTCATGTGTGTGTAGAATATGTAGCGTTATGGATGTGACAAACCTGAAAATGTCACTTACCTGACTATGAAAATTATGCACTAAAAAATAAAACAAATGATAAAAAATTTGAAGAGTGATCTCACATAGGTATTTGAACCACCAAATGCTAATATCTGTACTGTTACCATAGTAAAAAAACTTTAAAAAAATTCACGGTAAGGTTGACATTTTCATGGAATTGGCCAAATGTTAAGAAATGATCAAGTACAGTGTAAAAATGCAACTCTTATAAAAAATAATACATAATAATTCTATTCAAAATATAATAATACAGACAATAAATACTCTTTAAATTTCACATTCATGCGTTTGCATACAGGGTACATTTTATCAGTATGTTTGAAAATCAGACCCAGAATTCTTTGTGCTGCTAATACAAGGAATGCAAACGATATTGTGTTTTATTATTAGTTTTTTCCTTGCTTTATCTTGAAACAAAGATGGGACTATGCCTCTTCTTCCAGAAGCCCCCCACTCATTTAGACCCACCATTCTGCAGGTTTTCTCTTGATCCCTATGTAGCAAGACTGTACACTTACAGTTTATTCCTTTTATTATTCCCTCTTTCCCCGTTCTCTCCCTCCCTGTAACAGCAGTAATCCACTGTTTTCTCTCTGCAGAAACCTGACTGTTATTACTCTGTATAATCATCCAGAGGTCTCAGATTAGAATCTGGATTTTCCTTCGCTGCCAGACCCCTCCGTTCATACTTTTATTTACAGATTGAATTGCCTTCTTAATGTTCTCGAGAGCTCTTAGTGTTTCTAGTTTCAGAAATGTCTATTTAAAGATGCTCTGTTGATATTGTAATACGGACGCTGTTCCAAGCGGAGTGAAGTCATTTGGTGCTCGACTGCCGGTTTGGATGCCAGCTCATGGCAAAAATGCCCTATTTGTGCACACTTCCTACGTTGTAGTCTCAGTCCACTTGGGGGCGCAGCTGTGCTACGCAGTGAGAAGTGCAGGAATTGTACTTTAGTTCTCAGGGTGTGCTTACTTGAACAAAGCTGCTTTAGACGGAGGAGACATTATCATTAAAGCTAAAGTATGTTATTTCTGTGCCACCGATGGGACTAAATGAAATTTTAAACATAAAGATTGTCATCAAACAGATTTACTGTACACCTCGTCTTCCATGGTTTGGTCAAACAGGTAGTTCGCTTATGCGATTGGATGAGCCAAGGTGTCTTTGTTGGTCTGGGCAGGATGCTTAAATAAACAGAGGAATGTTTTTTTTTTGCATTTTAAACCAATAAAACTACTGACGAACAATAATTTACACTTGACCTTTAAAGCCTTAATTCAAAATGTGCAAAATATGTTGCATAATATTAAAGGGTTTTTGCTAATAAAGCATCATATTTGTCATTTTAAAATGAAGAATGAAGAGGACCCAAAAAAGAATAAATATTCACATTTATATCTGTTTATTAATTGACAGATCCAGAATGACTTGCATAAATATCCAATAAAAAAACAAACCAGACTGCGACCAAATGCACAAGCATGATGATGATAACAATTGTTAACTTATATTTCGCTGCTGTCCTTCTGAAACCTTGGATGTCCAAATTCACAGTTTTTCAGGAAATGGAAGAAACACTGTACTTTTTAAAAGGTAAAATACTGTTGTCAAGGCTGAAAAGCACTTTTGAATTCTTTTTATAGGTTAGGTATTTGCTAAGCCCAATGACAAACACAAAATGTGACTAATAATAAGGATTCATGGCAAAAAAATTAATCACGAAATATGGAGATACAAGGGTTCAGAAGGACAACAGCGATATATTATTTAGTTGTTATGTTATTTGTAAACACCGGCAGAAGCAGCATTCCTAATTTTGCTGTATGTAGAGCTGTACAATGACAATATAGGCATTAAATTCAATTTCAATCATAGTGTAAATATGCATATAGATATAGTGGAGATACACAATTTTAATAAAAAAATAAAGATAATAATTCTTTATTATTCTCATACTCTTAAAACTCGCTTTTGTAGTTGATACAATTGTTAACTTAAATAATATAATACAATAAAACAATCTCTGGGAGGTCTATTCTAAGGCAGGATTGAACAGTGTTACTAAATTGAAGCAGTTGAATTGCTTTTCTGTCTTTGTTGTATTTGAGTCTGCTTGCATTCCTAAAGTCGCCCGCTGCTATGGCAAGTGCACACAAATTGATCATTGTCCTTTCTGTGGGTCAAGCCCGTAATTGCTTTTTTGCGCTATAATTGCATAAGATTAATGCAGGTGAGGTCCTGTTCTGTTTACAGCGGCTCCGCTCTGATCTAAAAACAGCACTTTTTTAAGAGGGTTTATGTGTGTGTGAAGTGGAAAGGTGCAGCAGTGCCGAGCCAGAGAGATACATGCATCTGCTGTGGGGAAAAAAGCTAAAGAAACTCAATTGCAATTTTATTGTCCAGTGATAGATTTCCTGCCAACTCTGGAGTAGGAAAGCTGTTTGTCACTGTAGCTCTCCCTTTCAGCTGCAGGGGGTGTGTGTGTGTGTGTGTGTGAAACAGAAAGCGTGCATGTGCCTGGAGATGTGTGTGTTTTTGGGTTGTAGTTTGCAAGGTCTCCTCTCATTCTTTGAGTTTGAGCACATTTAATATGCATCTCAAATGGCCTTGGCAATCATAAGAACAAGCCCTTATAAATTCAACCAGTCTTTTGGGAAATGCGGGGAAATAAATGCATGCTCTCGTGCAGTCGTACATTAAGAAATATCATACGCATTGGCTTTCTTTGCTGCTCTATGCAGTTGTTTATAGAACAGCATCTGTGAGTATCGCAAGACGCATTTCTAGACAAAAACTAAAATGTCAAAAAATGTCTTAATGCAAAACATGTGCCACTAGAAACTCAAAAAATCTGTCTCAATGTGTACCACTTCAAAATAAATAAAATATTTAAAAATAAAAATGTTTTTTCTGGAAGACTTTGGGACCTATTGCCACTGTTCATTTTGTGTATGTACTAGTGTTTTTTCACTCCAATACGTTGTTGTTGAATACACCACAATATATACAGAAATTTTATTTTTCTATATTTTCTTAGTGTTCATTCACCCAAAAATGAAAATTCTGTCGTCCTTTTTTCAACCTCTTGTCATTTCAAACCTTTTTTTACTTTCTTTCTTACGCAGAACACAAAAGAAGATATTTTGAAGAAAGTTGGTAACTGAACAGCACTGGCCCCATTCACTTCTATTGTTTAGACACAAAACCAATGCAAGTGAATGGGGTCAACATTCCAGTGATCAACATTCAAAATATCTTTTCACATTTATGTGACTTTGATAGTGTGGCATTGATCTACGTAAAATAAATACAGTTTTATCAATAACTGGATCTCATTTTTTATTTCGACACTCTAGAGCTGGGCGATGTGATGATGTTATCGTATATCGCCGATGTCTCCCAAATATCCCGATGTCGATTACAACAGACAATAATTGATGATAATGGAAAATACGTGTTAAAATGTCATCATGCGATGTAGGCTTTAGCGTGAACGTTCATGTTCATATGCCCAGGCAGTCAGTAACAGTGACAGAATTATGGAAACGCTGTTTTGTTCGTCAGTTGAATGTGCTGCTGTTTTCTGCCAGTAGCTGCATAGACCAAGAGAAAGACGAGCTGTGTCGGCAAAGCAAAACCTCACGCTCGCGGGGCTGTACCGGTGTTCAAATTGTCCTACCCTGACAGATTTTCCTACCGCAGGGCAAAACTTAATATAATCTAAACCACATTGACAAAATAAACAGGTAGGATAATTTTACAATGCAAAATACACTGTAAAATAGTCCTACCAGTTTAAAATAAACACATAAAATACATTTACAACGTAAATACCCTGTCAGATTATCCAACCAGCATAAAACAAACATGTTGGATTCATTTACATCGCAACACCCAATCAAATTGTACTATAAGTATTAAATAATATGTAGAATGGTTTAACAAAAAAACACACTATACATCATATTGCAGTGGCTGTATAAAATAAACAGGTAGGATGATTTTATAGCTCAAAAAATGACTTAACATTGACTTGCTCATGCCTTGTAGTATAATCTGATGGGTTGGATGAAATTTCAGGACACCTGCAACATTATTCTACCGCATTAAAGCTATGGTTAGTCTACGCGCTTAACCCGATGAAAGAAGTCACTGCAACACTGGTTTGTGCGCGTGGCATGTGTGTGTGTGTGTGCGTGTTTGTTTGGCACTTGGCTGGTCCGGTAAGAATTCCCTCCCGGTCCGTATCCGCAGATTGATCGTCTGAGCAACAAGGCATGAAGTCAAACACACCGGATATTATCGGATATTGCTAAGTCAATTATCGCAATTTTTTTTTAACACATCGTACAGCCCTATGACACCCTCGATTGTGTGCGTATTACGTGGGGATGCGTGTATTTTGGTAGGAAGGAGATGATCTGGTTGAATGTAGGCAGACAGATGTTTCTGCAGATGGGCCTGCTGACACCACAGCTTAGCCAAGGTGCCCCTGTCCCAGCCCATAAATGAGATGGAGCTCCACACAGCTCCTTTCTGCTGGAGGTGATCACCTTCTCAAAGACTTGCTGCCCTTCATGCTTTTTCTAGTCAGCACTCTCCTCTGTTCTGCTGGAGCTTCTCAAGGAGTGATAGAAACATGTAGCTAATATATGTGGAGAAAGGAGCTGTTCTTCTGGAGCCTTTAGCATCATTGCTGAACGCTCTGTTGAGAGGTCTTTGATCCTGTGGCATGATTTCAGTATCTTCAGCACTTGTTTATAAAATATGTTAAATATTGGAGAGTAATACAGCAATATGTTTTATACCAGTGTACTACATTGCCTCAAGTAGATATTTGCTTCTGTTTTCATGTTACATTATCGGAAAAAAAACTATTGATGTAATATAGCCAGTATCCAGTTACGGATACCCAAAAACATAGCTATTTTTAACACATTAATATGTATAAGTAAATTATTTGCAACATTACAGTAGCTTTAAATGTTGCTTATCCAGTCACAATCAAGACTCAGAACTGTTTTGTATTCTCTTATTTTGTCTGTGAAATCGCAAATCTTGCATTAGTACATATTAAGATTTCTGTGGTATTCTTTTGACACAGTACATAGATAATATTAACATAATATAAATTATTTTATATTATATTACTAAATGCTATATGATATATAAGATGAGTAAATAAAAATAAAGGTGAGGTATTTTTATTGTATGGTGATTAAGATAAGACACCTTTGGTGCATTATAATGTCCCTTTTTTATTTAAGTTAATAAATGAATGGGAATGCACCGATATATCGGCCATTAATCGGTATTGGTCGTTAAAAGCAAATTTTCACACTATCGGCAGATAGTTCTGGGCCCCAGAACTGTTTGCTTTCAAAAAATATCTTCTTTTGTGTTCAACAGAACAAAAACATTTTGAAGTATTTTTTCCTACTATGGTAGTCAATGGAGTCCAAAAACTGTTTGGTTATGAGCATTCTTCCAAATATCTTTCTCTGTGTTAATCAAAACAAAGAAATGTATACAGATTTGGAACAACTCGAAGGTGAGTAAATGATGACAGAATTTTTATGATGAGTTTTTATGTGAACTATCCCTTAATATAACCCCCAAACTATTGGTATCAGCAAATATCACTCTGAATAATTGGCTATAGGCATGGGTGGAGAAATGTAGCGTTCATTTTATAGGTACAGGTACATCTCTAATACACCTTTAGATTCAAAGATTTTCAAATCAGTGACTTTACAGTGCATTCTTGTGAACCAATAAGAAACCTGTTTGAAAAAGGAAGCTGTCCATTGTGAGATTCGGGGCCTAATGGAGATGCTAAAAAGGAACAACCTGTCCCTCGAGCAAGTCAAGCCAATTGTGTGGTCTCGGGAATCTGCTATCGTGCTTGACAACAGCAATACTATGGATTTAGAAGACAATGGGATCCAGTATTGGAACACGGCTTGTAAAGATAAAGATACATCTGCCTCCAGACAGTATTGAGTAAACTTATAGACGGCTGCACAAACGGGATCTCGAACATGGATGTCATTGACTGTTTTAAGACATTGACATTGATAAACCATTCACTTCCGTGATGGCCAAGGATGGACCTCAGCTAATTTTTAGATAAGCTATTTTACATTTATATTTAGTCATTTAGCAAACGCTTTTATCCAAAGCGACTTACAAGTAGGTTAAACAATGGAAGCAATTGGGTCAACATTAGGACAACAAAAAGCATAAGGGCAATAAAACATGTCTCACAAAGCCTACTACCGTGTACAGAGCTAATTTTTTTTAACTCTTCGAAGATACGATGTATGCAATACCACTGTATAGACACTCAAGATTAATATGAGATTGTCAGAATCTGCTGATGTTTGGTTTTACCTAGCGTTGTGGAATACAAGATACTTAAAGATCGCGTATCACAGGCAGTTTCTGACAATCTCATATTAATCTTGAGTGTCTATACAGTGGTATTGCATACATCGTATCTTCGAAAGAGTATTTAGTTTGATCAAATTTATAACAGAGAGATACAGCGGTACGATTATTTTCGGAAAAACACAAGATGCAAGAGGTGGGACTAGTGTGGAGAGTGGGATTGAACTGCAGCACGAGCAAGCAACACATCATCACATTAATCCCTTCGTGTTTTGTATATTATGCACGAACACGCCGATTGCCAACAAAACACAGACGTATGACTTAGTTTGACTTACCACGTGCACTTCATGTCCGGCATCTTTTAGCGCTGGGACCGCGCCATCTATCAGTTTCAAACGATCTCCAAATACTGCGTTATATCCACCGTTTATATAACACCCATCACTGAAATGCCGTGAACAAACAGACACACCAAAAGTTCACATGAGAAGCCAGCACGTTTAACAGTGTAAAGAAGTCAGAATGCATGACATAGCATGATACCCGATCTGTAAAACTGAGTTGAAACAAAGTGACTTGCAAATGCCGTACAGCGTACTAGCTCACTTTTTGTTTTGCATGGTTGTGGTCGTAATGGAAGCTGTTTCAGAACCCACTACATGATCACTGAGCTGTGTGTTCTGCTCGTCTGTCTCATATGTTTACCTTTATCCCACACTCATCCAGACGCCTGAGGGAGTACCGTAAGAAAAAACGGTTTCTTTTGGACAGAGGAGAAGGGATCTGCTGACCGCATTGATTTTTAAAGGGAATGGAATTGCATTTAGCTAATCCAATTAGAGCATTCTCAGGGTCCCTATTTTCCCTTTGTTTTGCGGTTACGCGCTATCTATTGATCTAAATGGGACTCCCCACTGGTCCTACTGTGAGTGTCTGTGGCCGACCGCTCCCTGCTGATCTAAGATCAGTAATTTAAGCCTGTTTCGTTCTGCTGCTGAGCTTGCAGTCTGATTGCAGCAAGTGATGCTGGATTATCAGTCTGGCACTATACACTAGAATTTTTCAAAGGTGAGATGCTGTTTTTATTATACAGCGATACGTTTTCAAAGGTGAATAGTTCAATAGTAATTTGTTATTATCAAGAAGGCTGTCACATTTTGAATCCTTTACCTTGGTCTTACGTGCATTGTACGTTTGTCCATTTAGAATGCGGAATTCAATTATTTCAGATTATATCAGAAAGTTATGTCTAGCCCACCCGGTGGTATACGGGCTACATCTAAAAGTCTCATTTTTACAGTGACCCCCTTCATCCCAGAGTAACTTTATCTTCACGACACAACAGCTCACGTGTACCATATGCCTGTTTTAGTAACGTAACTACTGCTTTTCACATGACGTATTTTTTTATTGGTAGCAAGCTTCCAGACAATGAGGTGCTTTTAGTGTACATTAAGGATTTCTTTCTTTTTTTACATTTAACAGTGTACTATATGATGTACTTACTGATTCGTGAAGATAATTCCTGACAGGATAATACAGTTTGCGGCCTCGGGTGGGATTAAACAAATTTCCCTCCCCCCCGTCCACACTTTTTTCAAAGAAATCTGAAAACAGTGTTGGGAATGATGCCATGACTGTGCGTACACACCGCCAGTGACTCTGTCGCTAGTCTCTTGCTACGAGGTCGTTAAAAGGCGATCCTAGATTTGGTTGCTCTGGTAACAGTTACAAACAAACCCTGCTGTAACTGACGGAGACGGATGACGTGAGCTCCGCTGCTTTTGTCCTATTGCTAGTTGCTCCCGAAAGTCGCTCATCATTTGCATAAAGTTGAGCAACTCTCAACTTTGTTGCATCGCTAGACACACCCACTTCCTGTTGCCAATTGAAATTAATACTTTGCTTTGTCGCTAGGTGTAAGGCTGCAGATTTTTTAAGCAATTTCCAGCTAATCATCATTTAGGGTTTGTTTACTATAGGGTTGCACGGTGTAACGGTGCTACGGTAGCATCGCGATGCTAAAGTTAAAATTTTAACGGTAGTATCGTAACTAATGTTGCATTATGCGCATTAACGTTCATTTGAACACTAACATTTGCCTTTTTGCTGTGTTTCTATCCTAAATGAATCCATGTTTAAAATGAATCGGATGAGATCATGATTCAGTGAGTCATTCAAGACTTTGGCCTCAATTTGCGTTCTTCAGTGGTCTTGTGACCTTGTGTTCTCGCTCTACGTCATAAATAACCTTCAAAGTCCGGTTCCAATACACAAGAACAGAGAACAGAACACATGAAAGTACCTGGATGTGTTCTTGATATCAAGGATTCATTGAAAGCAGACTTGCGCGTTCTGAACCCACTTGAAGTCCATACGTTTGTTCTTCCGAGGCTGCCTCCTAAGATCGGTCTCCGCGAGAACACAAGTCTGTTCTATGCATTCCTGGAATTGAGAAACGCTGTTGTTCTTGGAAAAATCCGTCATTTTGAACGAACTGGTTGAATGATTCGCTGACTCGGAAACAAAAAGCAGCCACCTACTGGTCGTTTCGTTCGATTATGTTACCCGTGACAACCGTAGTTTGCACTTTACAGTTCAGTTCTTTTGGTGCATACCAAAACATTTTATTTTACATTTTAGTCCTGGTTTGCTTAGCGTCCACAATGGAATTTTTATGCGTAATTTAAGGGTGTATGGATGTGACCTTATTTTCAGTTTTATGTGATAGAAATTACAGAATATAAAAAAGATGTGTTTGGGGCTAACGTGTTGTTTTAATAGCTATATAGTTAAATGTTAAGATGTGCAAAAACTAATGGCCATTTTAAGAAGAGGACGAGAGAGAGCCTGTACTGCATTTCAGAGCTGTTGGTTTAGTCATGGATTACCCATCAGGCTGTTGGGAAGATTAATGGCCGTGCTTGTAACAGGCTCATTTACAACAATAAGGCCTAATTAATTACTTATAATAGGGCTTTCTTGCCTAAATGCAAATGTCGACGTTGCAGTGAAAGTTGCAAGTTGTTTGTTATTCCCCCAGCGGTGTGTTTGACTTTCTGTCGGTTGTGTTGCGGTGATAAATCGAGGTGTGTTTTGCTGTGTTCTGAGTTGGCTGAATTTGAAGATGCTGCATTTTGTCTGCTGCTAATTGCAGACGTGAACACATGCATGGGCTTTCACATCTCACTAGTTAAAGGGATAGTTCAACCAAAATGACAATTCTGTCATCATATGCTCACCCTCAGATTGTTCCAAACCTGTATAAATGTCATTGTTCTTCTAAACACAAAGGAAGATATTCGGAAAAAGAATGTCAGTAACCAAACAGGGGGGATTAGATCCGGTTACTGACATTCTTCCAAATATCTTTTTTTGTGTTTAGCAGAACAAAGACATTCATACAGGTTTGGAACAATCTGAGGGTGAGTATATGATGACAGAATTGTCATTTTTGGGTGAACTATCCCTATAAAGATAAAGAATCAGCTCAGTCAGCTATCGTAGGCATATTAGACAGTTAATTTGATGTAAATATTATTGTTTTTATTTTCAGTTGACAGCAATGTGTTCGATATGAACATTAAAAATCATATTAAATAGGCACCTTTTAAAATTAGAACACAAAATATATCTAAAACTTTCATTTTAAAAACGTTGATGTGTAACTGTCTAAAAATGTCTACAATCAACCTCACAATGTCAAGTTATTATATTAGCTTATAATAAGAGTGAATTTCAGTTTTAACTTAAAAATCCTATAATTTTGATAACGTTTGGACCATTTTGACTTAATGGTTGAGCATGATTACTCAAGTTTTATTTAAATTGAGAATAAGATGTATTTTCGCATGTTTCTACAAAAAATAACTTTCAACATCTTTAATGTCACTAAAGTGATAGCTCATCCAAAAATAAAATGTTGTCGTCATTTACTCACTCTCTTGTCATTCCAAACCTGTATGACTTTCTTTCTTCTGCAGAACACAAAAGAAGATTGTAATACAATTCAAAGTAGGGAAGGAAGGAGGCCGGGAACCTTTCAAACATTTAAATAAAGTTTTAATAAGTAAACAAACAATAACACGAAAGTAAAATGCCGGCAGCCACCTCACGGTCGACTGCCGGCAACACAAACATAAATCAACTTAACATGTGTCCGGGCCCGGTCCTCTCTCGTTTAATATTCTGCCAGCACGTCCTTTTATGCTTCCGATCTCCTCCGTCGTAATGCGGAGCCGGTGTGCGCACAGCTGATACCCATTATCACTCACGCCCACCGGCCCCGCCTCTTTGTCTGACGGCTCTCGTCCCGCCTTCCTCGCTACAAAGATATTCTGAAGAATGTTGTTAACTGAACAGCGACGGTACCCATTGACTTGCATTGGTTTTGTGTCCATACCATAGAAGTGAACGGGTGGCGCCATTGTTCGGTTACCAACTTTATTAAAAAATATCTTATTAGGTGTTCTTCGAAATAAAGACAGTCATACAGGTTTGACATGACAAGAGGGTGAGCAAATGATGACAGAATTTCCATTTTTGGGTGAACTATCACTTTAACATCTCTTTTTTTATAATCATTCTGTGTTTTTCCTGATATATACATTTGCTTGGTAAAGCTGTGTGTTAACATTCCTCTAAACCTCTCTCTCTACCTCTGTAGGTCACTTTTGAGCAACACAAAGAGAATCTGGCCCATATGTTCGTGGAGTACCAGAGGATGGGTTCTGAAGGATCTGACACCAGAATAAGAACGATCTCTGGGGTCAGACAGGATTCTGAGCTCCATGTCTCGGCCACCAGTGAGCTGCATACAGAAGAAACGGCTCCATCTACTGTTATTGAGCTACGGGTAGAGGAGCGGGTGCCCGATCAACCTACAGACAGCGAGGCGAGTCACAACCAGGTTAGTGTCCCTGTCTCCAACATACTGGCCCGAGAGGAGGACGAAAGAGGGGCTGATACACCTGTAAACCCATCAGAGACACAGGAAGTTGAAGAACAGAATGCTGCGAAAGAAGCAGGAGAGAATGAAATGAGAAATAAAGAAGACAATCTCAAAGCGGAGGCTAACTTGGATGGGGAACATGTGGAAACAGAAAGAGTTGAGAATGACATAAAGACTGAAAAGGATTATGGGAAGGACACAGGACGTGTTGACGAGAAAGATGAAACTAATGATGCAGATGATAAACAGACTGCAATGGAGAAGAATGAGAACGTAGAAACCGAAGCTGTGAAGACGTCAGAAGAAGATGATGGCGAAATGAAAGAAGTCAGTGCACAGGCAGAAGATTGCTCTCCTGAAGCTGGAAAGGAGACTGAGGAAACCACTGAAGCTTCTTCTGAGAAGAATAAAGATGATGCTGATGAGAAAGATGAAAGAAAGCAGAACGAAATGGAAACCAAACAAGAAGAGAAGTCATCGGAAAAAGACACAATAGAGACTGATCCATCTAAGGAAGAGGAAACCAAGGTTGCTTCAGCACCCATGGTAGAGGTGGATTTATACCGAAGCACCTCCACAGAGGAGTCCACAGAGGGTAAAAACACAGAGTTACAAGCCAAAGTGAGCCAGCCAGGTCAAACAACAGAGGTGTCTCCTGTAGAGGCTTCTACGACGGAGATTAAACCTGTTGCGAGCATCTCGCAGGATGCAGGAAGTAACCAAGACCCTTCCACGGCAGCGGTGTCCGAGAGCTCTGCGATTAAAACCAAAGAGATTAAAATCGCTAGACTGGATGTGTCAAGCGTGGCCTCCGACACGGAGAGACTAGAACTGAAGCAGACCACCACAACTGTATGCTTGTTTTAAATTTTAAATTTTACTTTGAACTTCACTAGCATGCATATTTCATGTTGGAATACTGAATGTCTATTATTGTCTATGCAGAACGTGAGCCAAAATCAGGCACCTGTCTCAGATTCATCAGGCCAGGGCAATGAGGGCTCGTCTGCAGGACGTTCCACCATGTTCCGTATCCCAGAGTTTAAGTGGTCACACATGCACCAGCGTCTTCTGACTGACCTCCTTTTCTCCATTGAGACAGATGTACAGATGTGGAGAAGGTGAGAGCATGCAAAGAGCCGAAGGTCAAAATCACATACGAAATGACTCTTGAGTTGACATTGAAACTTGAATGACTATAGCAGCTATAGAGTTGGTGTGTCTACACAGCATTTTTCTTGAGAGAAATACAAATCAATGCAATTAATAAAAAAGTGATGAGAAATGAGAAAAAAGAGAAAAATCAGACACAGCCCTTGTTTGCTGTGGATTAGATGAGTTCACAGTTCTGACTCAAATACTTTGGTTAATCCAGTATCGCTACAGTAGGCCTATATACGAATGAATCTTTCATTTGAACATTTTATTAAGTATATTAATGCTAACATAACCCTCTGCTTCCCTAGCGATAGCTGTGTGTGAAGTTCTATTTCCGTTCTAATGTTTATCATAATATGACATCTACCCACAGTCATTCCACTAAGACGGTAATGGATTTCGTGAACAACAGTGAGAATGTGGTGTTTGTGCACAACACCGTTCATCTGGTCTCTCAGGTGGTGGATAATCTGATCATGGCCTGTGGAGGAATCCTTCCACTACTTTCTGCAGCCACATCCTCTACGGTCAGTGTGTGTAAAGTGATAAGTTGCTGTTGATTTATTCACATTCAGGTCATCTAATACAGGATATAGATGACATTGTTTTTTCATTAGAATGGTACAATTTGCTTAAACTGTGGTTCTTGTTGATTCATTAATGAAAATCTACAGATGGGCAATTCCAGTGTTATGGATGTGACATAAAAAACGCTCAGAGAATATATTTGTCACCAATATACTAAACCATTTGTTTATTTAAATTTACATTTATGCATTTGGCAGACGCTTTTATCCAAAGCGACTTACATTGCATTGTATTATACATTTGTTTCTGACTATATGCAATCCCCTGTGATCGAACCCATGACCTTGGCATTGCTAGTGCCATGCTCTAACCACTGAAAACATCCGAAAAACATCAGTCTATGCACACGTTTTCTATTTTAAAACAGGGAAATGTTTTATGGATGTGACAAACTCTGTCTGTAAATTAAAATACACAAACCTAAAGCAATTATACCCAACAAATGGAGCAGGCATGCCTCTTCACAGAACATAAAATTGTTACTTTATTTTAGTTTTCATGTGTCCATTTATCAGTTATATGGACCGTTTTGCATGTGACAGTCCTGGAAATGGCACTTACCCGACTATGGAAAATCATGCACTTAATAAAACAAATGCTTTAAAAACTTGAAGAGAGACGTCACATGGGTATTTTAAATAATGTAAAGCCCTTTAATGTGTCCCTGTGAAACTTACATGTTGTCATCATTTACTCAGCCATGGCTTTTAAATATTTTTTTTGAGACTTGTTCATCCTCGGAACAGAAAATGGTTGTTTTGTCCTTAAATGTGTGTATGGAAGAGGGCATTCAGCTAAACGTCTTTAGTCTTCAGAAGCAAGAAAGTCAAACAGAGTTGTGAATTGTTGACAACAGCTTTTAAACTTAACATGGAGGACAACCCTTACAGTTCATGGTCTGCGGACACAGTGTACATATGAGATGAACAGATCTCCTTAGTCACCCAAACTGTGTGCTGACCGGCTTTAATATCTGCTCATGAACACACGGACATCATTCTTTCCACAGCAGTTAGTTATTCATTTAGCGAATGTCGTTTTTAATAACTGCTTTGCTTTTGCATTATGAGGATGAAGGTAATGATGATGATGGTGATATTGTCTTTCAGCATGAGCTGGAGAACATTGAGCCGTCTCAGGGTTTGGCTGTGGAGGCTTCGCTGATGTTTATGCAGAGGTTGATCAATCTCGTGGACGTACTCATCTTTGCCAGCACGCTCAACTTCACTGAGATCGAGGCGGAGAAGAACATGTCCTCTGGAGGCATCTTAAGACAATGTCTACGCTTGGGTATTACTTTATTAGTTTTATATTATCTGGACGTATCAGTGTTTATTTCTGTTTGCTCATTCTTTTTCATGTCCTTTTCATGTTTTAGTTCTGTCTTTTCAATGTTCTATTGCTTTTGTCCATAGTTTCATCTTCACTTTTTTTAGTCTTTGATTTCTCTCTGTTGGCTCATTTGGTAGAGGTAATAACTGCCCTTCCTTCTCTCTCTCTCTCTCTCTCTCTCTCTCTCTCATACGAGAGTTCTTTGATAGTGTTATTATAAGCCCTCTATACTGCAGTGATCTAAAATGACGACCATCATCAGACCATTGAGTCTAATGGTTGTTTTGTAGCCTGAGGCACCTCCTCTTTTATGTGTCTATGTATCACAAATGCTACTTCAGTGTTATAGCCCACATAACTGAAATCCAGACATTCAGATTGGTTACATTATTCATTTCTCTCTCTCTCTCTCTCTCTCTCTCTCTCTCTCTCTCTCTCTCTCTCTCTCTCTCTCTCTCTCTCTCTCTCTCTCTCTCTCTCTCTCTCTCTCTCACACACACACACACTCCACATGACCCTCCCTGAAGCTATGTAGACACCATCAAACTCCCTCTCCTCTAAGTATCAGTTCTACGCACCGCTACCCTTCCTCTTCACCACATCGACTTTCTCACCGCTCAGAGCCTCGGAACAAAATGGCCGACATGTTAAATCGACTCGACGTCTCGCAGCAAGGGCATGCTGGAGCTTCCTGATTGGTTTAGTGGGACAGAACCCGAAGCCTGTTTTTAGGAGGGCTGAAAGTATAAAATGAATATTTGATGAGGTCTGCCAGCATGTAATCTGATTTGGGATCTGTAACAAGGTTTCGCTCACATCTCTACTTCGCTCGCTCGCCCCTCTCTCTCGCTCTAATTCACTCTCTCACTCGCTCTAAAACGACTAGAGCGATCTAATGGAAAAAGCTGGTTGCTGGAATAATACCTACAGTACAATCTTAGCGTTTCAGAGTTTACATTTGTCACTTGTCACGGTATGAGAGGATAGAGGGTTAAATAGTGACACGCACACACAAAACGCACGCAGTCAGACACACGCTGCTGCGCTTAATTTTTTTTCTCCGTACACACACATGCGCCATTCTACTATTACACGAGGCGCGCAATACATAAAAAATAAATGCAGTTTTTATGTGCCGTGGTGGAAACACACCCCAAAAAATATAATTCTGAATAATTCATGCCGAGTTAGTTACCTAGTTGGGAATTGGGGGGTATGAATGTCTTGAAGCTGAATTTGTATTATTACCATTGCTCATGTGTTTTTGGGGATGAAAGTACACATGATGTCACTGTTTATACAGTATTTCCAATATGATGATACCTTATAGGTTCAGTGTATGAAATCTAGTGGCATCTAGTGTTGATATTACGAAATGCAACCAATGGCTCACTCCACTGCTCAGGACACAGGACGTAGATGTCACGTTTTCGCTTCCTTGCCAACGGAGATAACGAATTTATGAAACGCCGTTCTGTAGAGCAGTTTGACCTTTTACGGCTACTGTAGAAACAACATGACGAATTTCATTTAAGGGGATCGAAATAGCTCATTCTAAGGTAATTAAAACATAACGCTTCATTATGTAAGGTCTTTATAAACCTCTGAAGACATAGTTATGTATATTATATTGCATTTCTGTCAATAGATCCTGTAAAACATTACACACGGGCCCTTTAAATTGTGAAGTTGGTTCGACTGTCTTTTGGTTAGGTTGGCATGTCTTTTTTCTATCCTATACTATGGCCTTTTCATCTGTGCCTCTCACGTCATGTTTCTTTCAGTCTGTGTAGCTTTTCCTTCAGGTTACCCATCATATCCACCTCTCTCTCTCTCCCCCTCAGTGTGCGCGATGGCTGTGAGAAACTGTCTGGAATGTCAGCATCACACTCTGGGTATGTCTGGTGCAGAGAGCAGCCGTGGACAGCAAAGCCTTCTGGGAGCCGCCAAGTCTATACCAGCACAGGCAAGTTCAACATCCTGCCAAGGTTACCTGTGTCTCTCTTACTCTCTCACTCTCTGTCCTGTTCAGCTTTTTTTCAGTCATTTTTATTGGGACTTTTGGTCAATGGCCTTAAGTTTGATTCTCGCAATTCCAGTAAAAACACTTTGTGTTGCTGATCGTGTTGTGTTACCCTCACTCACAGCTCATTTATTATTTAGACTTTTTGCCAAACTGTTGCATTAATGTCTCCGCGCCTCAAGACCTTTAAACATGCAACAGCGATCAAAGGACTCCATTGTTTTTACAAAATTTTACCTCTGTGGACTGCTGCATTGACAGGAACATAACTTACAACACAAATCTGACTGAATGAGATTTTGTGTGTGTGTGCGTGTTTTACAGAGTCCTGTGGACATCATCACAGGAGGGATGTCTCCTATCAGAGATTTAGACCGGCTCCTACAGGACATGGACATCAATCGTCTTCGTGCTGTTGTGTTCAGAGACATAGTGAGTCTCTTCACTCAGTACGCAGCTCTCAGTGGCTCAAACCGGACATTAATTTGGAAACAAAACAATTTTTTAGCTCTAGTGTGTGTGTGATATTGCCAAATACAAATCTGTAGTACACCATAAACATTAATACATCATAAATACATCTTAACCAAACTGTTTTCTAGGGATGCACGATAAATTATCTGCCATATCGGTATCGGCCGATAAATGGTCATTTATAATGTTTAATGATAATCAAATTTAGGCCGATATATTATAGCCGATAAATCAAAAGATAATTTCCTTTGGTTCAACTTCTTCAGCTGCACGCTGCGCACAGTTATAATAATGTACAGTACAATCTTTCTGTCGCGATCATTCACTTACTGCTATTTGCAAAACATTGTTGATGTAGGTACAGTATGTAGATACAGTATTTATGAATGTGTACATTATAGGAACAAAAGCATATTGTTTGAATCAGACTGCTGTCTGAAGGCTTTCTGTCTTGAGACCGGTTAGACATGTGGCTATTAAGAAAATTTTCTGGGTTACTCAGGAAGATGTCTATTATTTGTTTATTAAATAAAAATATACCAAAAGTTGAAGGAATAAAACAATGGGACATGTTTTTTAAAGATTAAGTGACTGAAACCTGTATGTCGTTTACTCGGTTATTGCTCTCATATCGGGTCACTGAAACCTATAGACCTTTTTTTTTTTTTATTGTTCAAAACTGGCCTTTTTGTTTTTTTTTTTGTTTCATTTTTTTTTATATTGATATTTAAGAATTTTGGGCATGTTCAGAATTATTATTATATGTTATACGGTACAGTAGGTCACTGTATGATTTATGCTTAACTGCATTGATGTTTTAAATTGGATTTAAAAAAAAAAACCACGCCCTCTAATAATGACAATATTTATCTTCACTAACTATACAGCCCAAATGAATACTGTTTGAATCTCAGTTTGTTCTTACAAAGATTAATTGTACCACATTTTATATTTTGATGGAAATGTGCGGGGCGAAGTGATATTTAAAAAAATATTTTTTTGTCTTGCTAAGGCCAAATTCATAACATTTCTAAGCATTTTACGTGTAACAAATTAAGCAATGAAGGCCTATTAAAACGTCTGTGAAAACGTGTCTTTCATATAGACAGAAGAATATGATTTGTTCTTTTTTTATTAAGAAAACAACCTCTTGGACAATAAAGTATCTTGAAGAAACATTCATATACTTTTATTGTCACATATTGCTGCTGTCCTTTTTAAACATTGTAACTGCATATTTCATGATTTTTATTGTTTGTCATAAATCGTTATTATAAGTCACCCTTTATGTTTATCACTGGGTTTTGCAAATTTCTAAACAATAAAATGTATTAAAAAGTCCTTTGATGGAAAAATTCTGTCATTTACCAGTTTTCTTGACATTTCAAATCTGTATGACTTTCTTCCGCAGAAGACAAAAGAAGATATTTTGATTAACGTTGGTGTCCGAACAACAGCGATACCCATTCACGGATTTTGTGTCCGTGCAGTAGAAGTAAATGGGTACCGCTGTTGTTCAGACACCAACATTATTCAAAATATATTCTCTTGTGTTCTGTGGAAGAAAGAAAGTCATACAGGTACATTTTTGAGTGAACTGTCCCTTTAATTAATTAAAAAATACAATATTTTTTCAATTTCCTGAAAACCAGGAAATTTGGACATCGTAGGTGTCGGAAGGACAGCGGTGATATATCAGTTTAGCTACAGTATGAAAAGATTATGAGCAGCATTTGTGAGTTGAGCTTGTGTTGTTTTGTAGGAGGACAGTAAACAAGCTCAGTTCCTGGCACTGGCTGTGGTCTACTTCATCTCTGTGCTCATGGTGTCCAAATATCGTGACATCTTGGAGCCGCACAATGACAAGAAACATGTCGAACGAACACACTCTGACAGAAGCACAGGTAACAATTTTAACCCACACACATCCCTGTTGTAAGATTAGAATGTAGCATATAACATATATAGCATGTATATATATATACTAATCTGTCTATGTGTTTGTGTGTTTCGCAGAAAGTGTTCAGTCTGATCTCGAGAACGGTCTGTCTCCCTGCCGACAAGATTCAAGCATCAAGAAAGACAAGACCTCCATCTCCCCTATTGACGGCGAGACACAAGCCGGGCCGGACGCTGTTTCCGAGGCCCTGTCCACCTTGTCCTCTGAGGTCCTAAAGGGTCAAGAGGTCGCAGAAAAAGACAGCAAAGGGAAGAATGTGAATGTCAAGGATATTTTGAGAAGCCTCGTCAGTGCGCCGTCTGATGACATCGTGGTTGATCTCAGCCTCTTACCGTCAACGTTTTTGGGTGCTGTTGGGTGACGTCACCCGTGATCAGTCCGTCCAGTTCCACTCTTTCGACAGGTGAGCGGCAAGCGCAAACATACACTTGTCTAGAGCTTACAGTTGACTGTTTGCGGCTGTTGTTGTCTCCATGGTTTCAATTAGAGTGTGCTATGCCAGGAGTTTGTGATGTCATTTTATGACAGGCTTCCCCGCAGAGCGCCTGTCTTCTGCTGTGGGAAGTGTGCCGTACACAAACAACCTTACAAAGCCCATCAAAACAAGCCTCAGGAGATATGTGTGCACACAAGCCCTCCGATTGACCAGTCTGGAGCCCTGTATTTGCCCCAGTGTTTGTGTTCCTAACACACACACACAACGCCCCAATGTTTGTCTCAAATTCACTTTAAATAATGCTACTGCCTTGCTTAAGCATCCTCAATAAAATGAAATCAATAACCTAATAAAAAATGAACTAGTTGACCTTAAAGTAAAGAAAGAAAAGGACCATCCTGACGCAACCCTGGGGTGTGTGCACACTGAGAGGTGTGGCAACTCACCAACGTTTGAATGAGAGATTTAAATGGGTTACTTCTGTATCTTTTTGCATTGCTCGCCGTTTTTTTAAATGACCTGTAGCATAACTGCTTCTCTATAGGGACTGCGGGGTGCTTTGAGAAACAAGATCCATACCTTTGTGTTGGCAGACGTCTGCAGGGTCTGGTTTTTATTTGCTGCATTGTTCGTGCATCAGTCTGGCATTACCAAAGAGGGATTATAACAAAAGAAAAGGAGAATGAGAGAGAGAGAAAAAAAAGAGAAAAGCATTTTGTGTTGGAAATTGAAAGCAGTACGTCTTTCCATCTCTCTGTTTGCCTTCTGCTCCTGACATCTCTTCTCCTTCCTCACCCCTCCGGGCATCTGCGAGACATCCCTCTGATCTGGTCTGCTGTTTTATCTGAGGAATGCTCCATCAGGTATCACGCTGCTCCTGGTATCAGAGCGGGGATTACACTGGCTCCTGCAGAAGATGAGCTCAGTGGTTTAACACCGCGGCTCTCCTCTCCTGAAACATTACCAGAACGCTTTGAGCGCTGGATTTTGAAAGCTGAGGACTTTAGTCAGTTCTCTTCAACAGCCTTTTTCTGTGACACAAGGTTCATGTGTTCTTCTGTGCAGATCAAAGAAAAACAAGTGAGCAATAGATTGTGATCTGGATGAAGACGTTACTTCATCTTAAAAGGCAAGCGAATGGAGACGTGTTGATCAGTCTTGCTGCGTTTAACCATTCACACATCACTTCCTTAAGATTGTACCAGCATGCATTTGTGCACACTCACTTAGCAGTGTGTCCGCGCAGATGGGCTGGTATGATTGAATCCCAGAAGATTTACGAGCGTTATATATGGAAAAAATAACTGGGTGTCTAAGATAAAACAGGCCTGGGGTCAAGGGGAAAACAGACGTTACATTTATTTACTATCAACAACATCCTGATTTCGCCATATGTCTTTCTTGCGCCGGTCGTTTTGACTTAAAGTCTGCAAATATTTGCTGATAGGATCCGGAGACCCCGATCCTGTGTTAGACAAAATTTGATTTATACTCGCACTAATAAATACGGCTGGAGAGGCAGTTGGGATCTCACAAATAGTACAGAGATGACCAGAGATAAGGAAATTTGTTGCAAGAATGTTGTTGTTCTTTAAAGGGACAGTTCACCTAAAAATAAAAATTCTGTCATGAATTACTCACCCTATTGTCATTATAAAACCTGTATGAATTACTTTCTTCTGCAGAACACAAAGAATATATTTTAAAGGCCACATTCCCCCCGATCACATTATTCAACCTTTAGTTAGTGTGTAATGTTGCTGTTAGAGCATAAACAATTAGGGGTGGGAGAATCGCGATTCAGTCTTCTAGCGATTTAAATTAAAAAAATATATATTTTAAATGTTATAAGTAAATATAATAACGTGATGTCATCAGAACAAAAAAGGCGGAAGTCAACCGAGAGAGAGGTGCAGCACCCGGTCCAGTTAGAAAGATCACACCTCACGCAGAGATACAGCGGAGCATACATGAGCAGTGGAGAAAGAGGAAACCATTCAGCACCGTTGTACTAAACTTCAATATAACTAAATACATTTCAGGATGGTCTTTCTCTGCATCTACTCTGTGCAGTGAGCTGCAGGGAGAAACATCGCGTTCAATTCACCATACCAAAGTGACTGCAGTTTAACATGTGGCACTAATGAATCGCTTTTATTTACTATTATACACTTGTTTTTTATCTGACAACAGAAAATGGAAATGAGAATGGCTTTATTGGGCACTCGGTTGTATTAAAATGCAATATATGACAGTTCAAAGACTAGAAGCGAAAGTGCCAACACTAGTCTGACAGCGCAAATGCGACGTAATGATGTTTTCTGTATGCTAATTAGTACGTCAAGAATCGATTCCCACACCTATAAATAATACCTGCAAAATGATGAAGCTCAAAGTTCAGTGCCAAGCGAGATATTGTCTTTAACAGAATTTGCTTTTCAAGGACTACAGAGAACGGCTGGGATCGGACTACAGCCCTCTACTTCCCGGGTACATGATGTCACTATTCCGAGTGCTTTTAATAACCTCCGCCCAAAGGAATACGCCATAAAGGGGCGAGGCCTTCCTTAGAGAAGAAGAAGGGCCGCTGGAGTAGTGCTTGGTTATTAGAGATTGTAAACATTTAACTGAGCTACGCACTAAACTACTTTCATCACAGTCCTCCAGCTGATAGTAAGAATTCCGCTACACATTAAATCAACCAACGGTCAAATAACAGCTTCCATGACTTTAACATCGGCTGTGAAAGCTGTTCTGTGGAATACACTGATATTGTGTGTGTGTGCGCTTACCTCTTAAACACTTCTATGAAACATCCTTTGAAGTCCTGCTTGCAAATGTCTCCTGGTCAATCTGCTTGTTTTATTATCCAACTCGGGTCCAATATTAAAAGGCAAAACTATCGCTTCTGTTATTAGTCTTAATTAATATAACCGATGTGACGCCATTCGGTGCGGTGTCATTTCCCTATCTCTAACTTTGACGTTTGCACATGCACTAGCAGACCTCCTTTAAACTTCGATGGATCCGCATGTTTTTAACTGATTAAGTGAAGTTGATGCCATTGTTACTGTTTATTGCTCAAAGCCAAAGTTTATGAACACACATTCACTGAGAGGGGCACCGACCAATCACAACAGCCTGAGAAGCTTAAGCTTGCTGATATGGTATGGGTAGGACATCTTCACACACAAACTCTAAGCGGGGAACCAATCACGACAGACCTGGTCAGCTTTACCAATCAGAGCGTTTCAGAAGGAAGGGCTTTGTATAGATCGTTTTGTGAGAAGAGGGATCAGCAGTGAACAATAGACTTAAAATATGTTAAATATAAAGCGCTTTTTGACATTAGAAATAGAACATCCATTGTTAAACACCCAAAAAACATAATCAAAGCCTCAATAACAGCAAAAGAATGGCTCCTTTATAGAATGTTGGTAACCGGCACCCATTCACTTGCTTTGGTTTTGTGTCTATACAATCGAAGTGAATGGGTGCCTGCGATATTCGGTTACCAACTTTCATCAAAGTATCTTTTATTCTGCAGAAAACGTGTGAAATGACAAGAGGGTGAGATTTTCACTTTTGGGGGGAACTATCCCTTTAAAAGTTTTTTAATGCAGTAATATTATTGTATAGTAATATCTGTGGTTCAGAAGAATAAATAAAGCACCAATTGTAGTCGTTAAAAACAATTCAACCCTGAAAACGTCATGCTACATATGAACAAATTTAGTTGAATAGTTTTAATATATTTTGATGTGGTGCGTACAGAAGAGGTTGGTTTGTTTTGGTCAGACATTACAGTAGATATGGATCCATCTCCTGTGAGATCCGTTTCTCGCACACACTTCCTCGCACCCGACCTCGGATCCTAGCAGATTACGGGAAACATGCTGTTTACATGTCGTCTCCGGGAGTGTTGGTTAAAACTGCTAAATAATTCAGGGTGCGGAATTCAAGCTGGACGGAGACTGGTGGGCACTGGCCTCCGCTCGGCCGCTCTACACCTGGCAGTTTTGATTAATTGACAGTGGTAGTGGGCCGGGGCTAAGTGTGCCTAATGGTGTACTGAATAATTTAAATCCCTGCACCTTTGAGCAGATGGATGTTCACCCCCACCTCCAGCAGCTGTCCACCCCACCCTTCCCAACCGGTCAGTGCTAAACATGCACTTCAGAGGCAAAATATTTAATAGAGATGTTGAAGAAGTGGTGCAGTAAATAATGATGCTGGGTGAGGGATGCTTTTAGTCTGAAGTTTAAGAGTGTTCAACATCATGATTAAGAGATAGTTCAGCCCAAAATGAAAATTCTGTCATCATTTACTCACCCTCATATTGTTCCAAACCTGTGTGAATGTCTTTGTTCTGCTGAACACAAAGGAAGATATTTGGAAGAATGTCAGTAACCAAACAGATCCCATCCCCCATTAACTGCCATAGTAGGAAAAATAAATACTATGGGAGTCAATGGCGGATGAGATTTGTTTGGTTACTGACATTCTTCCAAATATCTTCCTTGTGGAAAATGGAAAACATTAGTTGTGTCCTTTTTGGAATACTAAACTATCTAGAGTATGAATTTATTGATAGTAAAAAAGGCGTAGAACACAAAAGCTATATGTGGAATGCGCCTTTGGTCTAGTTTCTAGTTTTACATGACAGTCCCACTGCTCTTCCCATCCTACTGTGCAGTTTGTTTTCAGTTAAAGCTGCAAAAAGCATCAGAGCAGTTGCCTATGGCTGTATGAAACTAGGGAGACATCCATCAGCTGTTTTGAGACCTTTTACTTTTTTTACTGCTCTAGAATTTGGTGGAAATCTCTATTGGATGATAGCTTAAAATGTTACTGTAACAGCAATATTTCTGTCTTTATTATGGGGAGTCTGCTTTACTGGAATGACAACCTCCTGCAGCGCTTGAAACCGTCTCAGACCGCTCTTATCTGATATTAGCGTGACTCTGTATGTCTGGAGCGTCTCTCTATGGATGTGTTCTGGAGAGGAGCTGGTGATTGTGTAGCATTACCCCCTCTGTCAACACTGATAAACTTAACACTGGCCACTGTGAAAGACCAGAACTCTGTCATGGCTCTCAGTTGTTATCAACTGTTTACTTTTTGACTTCAGCGATGTCATGATGCAACCAATGACAACGTGTTCTGTAGTTTTCTAACCAATGTATGCTAAATTTCTACGGAGAGACCCCTGCACATATGGGCAACAACTGGATATGATGTCACGTGCCAAAGCATTGGGCTTTTTGTATTCACGCATGATGGATGTTGCTGTGCTTGCACTGTTTAGTGATTTTAAAGCTGTATTGTATAAAACGGGATTGAGGACAGTGGTTCGTTCACCTGAAAAGTTACGCTATGATGTATCCATCTTCAATTGGTCACAACTTATACAAATTTACAGGTCAGAGTTCACCTAACTCAAATTTTATAACACTCCCAAATTTAAAACTTTTAAGGAGCTTGCATTTCCAGCCTTCTGGAATTACATGCGTATAAACCTAAGAAGTCAATCGATTGAAAAGTCTCGTGTGACAGGCAGAATTTGGGATGTGTTGCCATGGTTATTTACAATTACTTTTGAATGTTTTTAAAACTACTTCAGTTTACTTCATGTGCTCCTTCTTTTGCTGATACATACACAGTTGATGATACACAGATTACTGTTTTAACAAAATAAAATGGCACAAAACCGTTTTGAAATATCAAATTTAGCACATTTTACCCAAATAACAAAGCAATTGATACTATTTTTCTGTTTTAAGAATAATAGTAAAGTCATCAAACTAATACAGTGCAAATGGATAAAAAAATCCATATTTTTTAGGTTTTTTAGAGAAACCTTGTTTTGCACATTCTGTTCAGCTCTTAACCAGTTTCATGAAGTAGCCATCTGGCATAAAATTCTAACAGTATTAAATAACTTTCCATATATTATTATTTTTGGCTGCATTTGCTTCACTCTGGTCATTTATTAAGACAATAACACAAAACAAAACAATAAAAGATAAAGCAATACAATACAAAAAAAATGTTTTAGGTTCATTCAAAAGTATATATTTCCTCATTATAAAATTTCCTTATGCTGTTCCACGTTGGTATGCTTTTTTTCAGAGGAACAAAGATATCACAGGTGTGTTTTATGTGGTGTGTTCTACTTTTTAAACTGGGCCGGTGTGTTCTGTTACGGGAACCAGCAGCGTTTTAGTTTCAATGACATGACAATTTTTAAATTGGAATTGTAAAACAGATGAGGCTGCAGTGCTGTTGCACAGAGGAATATAGGATTCGGTGCATAGCATTGTTTGTGACATGAAGCACACGCGTTACGTGGATGTTTTTTGCCGTTTATTTTGTTTATGATACTACGTCCTTGTGCGTAAAAGAACTCTACAGTGATTCAGTAATAAAAATCAGCTTATAGGTTTTCAATTGTACTTTTGTAAATAAACCCTTATAAAAACCCCAATTATAATTATCTACAAAACAAATTTCAAGACACATTTTCATTCATCTGTTTTGACTTGTACCGTCTATACAGTTTTACTGTACATATAGCCTTTCAGTCTTCACCTAACCACAAAACAGCTAGTTTATCACATGATCTTGAGACGTGACATTATACAGTGGCACACAGTAGCTTCTAGTGAGTTAGGAGCACAACACACCGCCAGCTTTAATCAATCACAAAGTTTGGAGCTGTGAGTGACAGGAGCTTGGAGGCCATTGATTGGTGGGAAGATAGATGCTACCATTATGGAATATTTTCTGTCAGGGAAACCGGGCTCTAATTACACTAACACGCTAAATGGGTTTCTTGTGTTGCGTGAACCGGGCGCTTTTTATGTTAAATCACATTATGCGCAGCATATTTAGCCAAGATCATCAGTCTGATCGTTACGGGGCCGAAGATGAAATAAGAGCTAATGGTTTTTTGACGGAGTGCTTGATTCTGGAGCTCTGTGTATTAGGTTGACAGTGCATAGCTTTAGTCTGTTTAACGTTACTACACTTGGATTTTCACAAGACTTATTAGAAAACAAGTTCATTACAGCTCAAAGTGAACTAGAATCAAAATGTAATAATCATAATTGTCATAATGTTGTTCCTCTGTGCACAGAAGCCTCAGTTGAAGCAGCATACTATATATATAATGTACTTAGTATATAAGTGATAATGTAGTCCAGATTAACTTTCTCTTTCATTTTTTTAACACTGCACAAACATTTGAGCAGAATACAACCAATAGAACATTTAAAAAATGAATGCATGCATGCACTGCTCAGTGCTCATGCGACGAGAAGGCTCTGCTCATGCATCCAGTGTGAAACAGTCGCGCACCAGACAAGCATCTACTCCAACGAAAGATGAGGCTTTTTTAACTTTATTAGCAAAATGTGGCCATTGAATATTAATCAACGAATATGCTCTGTATCACATCACATGAATGTCCTTCCTCATAGTAACATTGAGCGTCCTGGTCCTGGATATCTTGATTGACAGGAGTTTCGTCCAATAAGCAGTAGCAATCCCATTCCAATAAAAGACCTACCTTTTCCGGTTTGACTGATTTGCCGTTGTTTTCTGACTTGCCGTTTAGTTTTCTGACTGTAGTTGTGGTTTCTGACTTATGCTGGGGGCACACCAAAATATTTTTTTTAATCTCATAAGAGTTTTAAATGGAGAGAGACCACAAACACGAGGAGAAATAATCCGAGATTGAATAATTTTGCTCCTATAATGTGTGGTGCGCCGTGATGTGACAAAGAAAGCACACACAAACAGAGTCCTGACTGTGAACACAGGAAATCTCACAAATTCTCTCGAGATTTCAGAATACGTTATTTATAATTTCACTGTAAGCTTTGTTTATTATATATGTGTTCAATATATATATATTGTTGTATTTATGTCTTCACAGTAATTAAAAAATAATATTAATACAGCTTTGTAAAAAATAGCTGCTGACATTGTCACCCGAAAGAGTCTACTGGCTCCACTAGCTCTACTGGACCTAATTTTTCTGTTCCATCTTAAAGCATCCGCACACTCGGACTCCAACCACTACAGTCACTTGCACATAGCCTGGTTTTTATTAAAATTATTCGTAATTGCGATGATAGTGTTTGTAATGCTTTTGACAGAAAATTGACAGAAAATTGACAAAATAACGAAAAGAGTTTGTTGAAGTGATAACTACGGTTGTTATACCTCTGTCAGCTGGCTTTCTAATAGAGTATTGTTTTGTTCCACATGACGATCAACAGAGTTATTGTGAGTTTGTCCTTGGGGTTTCCACCACACATCAGGATTTCTGATCATAAATATTCAACATTTTGAATATTTAAGATTAGCGATCGGGGCGGCTGCAATGTTCTTCCGATCAGGTGCATTCACTCTTAATACACATAACAGTGAAATCTGATAAGATCATCTTTAGAGCCGTTTAAGATCATCGGGACTTTGGGAAGTCGGAAGGGGAGAAATCGGCCCGATTATCCTTTGGTGCGGCCCCAGCATTATATTGTTTCCCTAATTGTTGTTCTGTTTTATGGTTCGCTATTATGTTTTTAGATTTGATATTGCGTTTTCAGATTTGTAATTGTAGTTTTGGATTTTTTATTTTGCTTTTAGATTTGTTAATAGTTTTGCGATTTGTTGTTTTGTTTGGCCACCGTACAAACTCGCTGTTTTCAGTATAAAGCAGATTCAACGAGCCAACTGCACACTTTAAACATTATACAATGATGTACGCCACGTTCATTTAAGAAACCTTTTAAGAAATTGAATGTACTTGCGCGCAAATCAAACAATATTCACATGAAAAGCCGTGAAACACAGATAATACAGCTCCTTTTAGCTCTTGTACTGCAATTCTTCAGCGCCTCACTGGGCTGATAACGGAACAGCGCCTCCTTTGCGGCATCATGCCACGACTGGAGTTACAAAAGACAGTCTGTTGACAGTTTTTGTCTGTTTTTTTTAAGACACCCTACATAATTTTTGCAAGAGACTGAGGTGGCACGAAATTTGACAGAGGCGGCCACCTCCTCCATTTTTCTATGCGGGATAAACCCTGTGCACTTAACATGGGTTAGAGTAAAAATTAGGGTAGTTCAGAGTACGTACTTTACATGTTGAACAGGACTGTAAAATAATGTGCAAATGTTCTGTTGGTGGACTTACAACAGTAGACCGAGGTACAGAAATCTAATAAAGTAGATATTTGTTTTAATAAAAGACAGGATCATTATATAAAATGCATACATTTTCTTATGTTCAGTTCACCATACGAACCATGAAATAACAATTTCAGCTGTGGACACCTGGAGCCATGATGATGATGATGTACCATTGTTTTCCTGCAGGAGTGTTGTGGTGGCACCCAAAACAACGGGCAGGACTCTCTCATCAGAAGCAAGCACAGTCTCCGCCTCTGCATCCGTCCCATCAGCCTCTGCTGCCTCTTCAGCATCGTCAGGTGGAACACCAGACAACAGTGTGTCAGTGGTGTCCTCAGGTGAAGCTGTTCCGAGCACAGAGGCGGCCACAGGTATTAGACTTATTCTATAATATTATAATAAAAAGACTTTATGTTGAAAAATGCAATTTCAGTTAAAAAAATAAACGAATGTACGGCCAAATCATTTCTCAGATCAGATCAGTCATGTGTTTGATACCCGTGCATTGAAATGCTTCTTAGATTTATTGATTTTTGTTAGAGACGATAAGAAATGGACTTCATAACCCCTTCGTTTTTGATTTGTTTTAATTATTGGCATCTGAGATTAGGCAAACAGATCAAAGTCTTCATCCTGTTTATCACAATCACTGCATATCAGACCCAACCAGAGCTGAGCTGATAACTCCGTTAACCTACACCAGCGTTAACCGGTCAAGGAACATCCTGGACCTTTTTCCTGAAGCTTTTCTTCTCTCTCCTGTTTGATGTTTTTACGATTCAAGGAGTGTGCGTGTTAGTGCGTGTGCATGTGTGCTCCTGTGTGCGTGAAGGCATTGGTTTAAGCTCCCCTGTGCTTGTCTTGTCTTTGAACTAGAGGACTCCTGGGTCCATATCTCAGGCTTGTAGTTTTAGGCTCGTCTGTGTCTGAATGGTTCTCCTGTGCGTGTCTGTTCGTGTGTGCGTGTGCGCGTGAGGACAGGGGCAGGCCTCAGATGAATAGAGATAAGTTAATTTTCTCCGGCTTGTTTGAAGTGGCTACTTCTGCGTTCGGGAGTCTCACCGCAGGCGCACATGTTGGTGCTTAAAGAGCGGCTGTCCCTACAGCCCGGAACATTCCACACCACCGCCTGTCATCCTGCCAGAGTTATCCTTGCTCTGAGACCCCACTTGTGTGTGTGTAGAGACATTAGTGTATATGTAGATTTACTGTGGTGTGATTATATCCTATGAGAGCGAGTGAACGTGCCAAGACCTTTACTAGACCAAAACATGACACTTGCTCGGAGATTTATTCACGTATAATTATACATACATACACTAATCACAGCCACATACAGGGCTAATGAATTTATCGGCTGTTTTTTTCAAGGGGGGGTGGAAAAGCTGCTCTAATGCTTATTTTCATTCAGTCTGAACTATAATTCAAGTCTTGTATTGGCTATTTTGCATGACGTCTACAAATAACCTCACCTCACTGTGCTTTGTCGATTTTTTATGTGCTAGTTTGAATTATTTTATGTGCTATGTTTTTCTTTATTGTAGTGTTGGGGTGGGTATCACCAAAATGATGTGATTATTTCATGTGCTGTAGTGTAGGATTTGGCCACAGGACAGCAATATTTTTTCTTCTTCTTTTTCTTCAATATTTATTCGCTCTGCTCCATCTAAACTCTATTAGCTGATTATTGGTTAGCGAAACCGCACTTCAAGCAATCTTGGAGCGAGAGAAACACAAACGCATTCAAAATACCCGCTCTCTTTTGCGCCTTCCACTAGATAGAAGAGTTTAATAGAATTATATAGATGTCGATTGACGATTGAAAGAATGAGCGAAGTTTATTTAGTGAATCTGCTCTCGGTTTGTTGTATTCTTGTATCGGTCTACATTTGTGTGAAGTTGAGTAATGAGTTGTGTGCTGATTGTGTTCTCTGCAGGAGGAACCTCAGCCAGCACCAACCTGCCATCTGTCCCTGCCTTATCCCCAATGACCCAGAGCTCCGCCCCCAGCATGAGGTCACACATCTTCCTTACTGCATTCAACTGATAACTCATCCTGTTATAAACAGCCTGTATATTTATGTACATATTTAACAGAATTGTGTTAGATAAGACATGTGAAAAATGAATCTTTTTTTAAATATAATTATTTCATTTTAATATTGATGCCACACGTTTCGGCTTTTTAACCTGTCTGTATGTGTGTTGCAGTATCTCCGAGAGATTGGAGCACGCTCTGGAGAAGGCCGCTCCTTTACTCCGAGAGATTTTCGTGGATTTTGCACCGTTCCTCTCTCGCACACTGTTGGGCAGTCACGGGCAGGAGCTTCTCATCGAGGGCACGAGTGAGCTTCTCTTCTACTCTTATGATCTCTCATGAAATCAGTGGAATGTTTACTTTTAAGTGTGTAATATGTGGTTTAAGGCAGTGCTTTTCAGCTAGTTATGGTCATATCTTGAAGCCTTGCATGAATAGAATATTGAAAAGAAACTGAAATGCAATTAAAGGGATAATACACCCCAAAATTAACATTCTGTAATGATTTATTCACCCTTGTGCCATTCAAAACCTGTATATGACTGTATTTTGAGAAATGTCTCTGTGGTTTTTGTGCCCATGCAATGGAAGCCAATGGGGGCCAGTGTTGTTGATAACAAAATGTTTTTCAAAATTAATAAAACAAGGGTTCTGCAGAAGAAAGTAAGTCATACAGGTTTGAAATGACATGAGGGTTTAAAAAAAGTAATTTATATATTTTTTTTATTTTTGGGTGAGCTATCCCTTTAATGTCACAGATAAAACGTTATAAAAATGACCTACAGCATTGTAAGCTCTTAACTCAACTGACATATTTGTTTGTTGCACGATTTCGTTCCATCAGACTACAAAATAAAAAACAATCATGCTAACCGGCCAGGAACGACACGGTTTGGCAATGAAAAGCGTTCCGGCCAATCATGAAAACATGTTAAGAGATGTCCCATTATTCACAGCATGTAACAAAAGCGTCCACACCTCCTTTTCTCACCTCTAATCAAATTAAGCATAAATGTGGCTGAAAGTATCTTTTAACTCACTGATTATAATAGCAGTGTTCTTGAATAAAGGACAGGGTCAAAGGTCAGCACCCTAATAAGAGTGTTTAGGTTGTCCACTGCCACTGTCCACCGCGCTGATTAATAGCCGGAGGCCAACAATAAAAGCTTCCTTCCTTATTTGCTTCCTACCTCTACCTTCAACTTCCTGTTTTGTTTTTCACCTCTTTCAATTGTTGCCATTCAGTTCCCCTTCTCTTTTTTCTATTTAGATATGTAGTTCCCATCAGCTTAACGTTGTAGCTGAGATCAATAGAACATATGCTCACCATATCTAGTCTCATGTCATACAAGGCTCAAACATGTATTAGTTTACAGTAGCATCATGTAGGTTCATTAAGGTCATCAATACTCTTGGCCTTTGCAAGATGGTGCAGAATAAGGTCACTCATAAATGTGCACGTGTCAGCAAAGCAGATACAAGGAGATGAATTAAGGTTTTCAATAGCATTAAATGTATTTCACAATTTGGTTTAATATGTTAGAAATTATTCATTATGTTTGAGGTCATCATATTTGATCACAGAATTCTGTGCTTGACCAAACAATTGCTCTCTCTTTCTCTCCCGCAGGTCTGGTGTGTATGAAGTCCAGCAGTTCTGTGGTTGAACTGGTCATGCTGTTGTGCTCTCAGGTCAGTCATCCCTCCATCTCCTCACTAGTTATCCTCCTCTTTTCTTCCCTTTATTCTCACTGTTATTAATCTAGCATTGCAGGTGTTATCTGCACACTGCCAGCCTGATTCCTGTCCTACAAAACTAGCAGTATAGACAAAAGTCCAGAAAAAATGGCCAGGGGGCCCTTTTTAATGCTGTTGATACTGTTGAGTTCAAAGGTCAAGGGTCCTGACCTAGTGTAACCGTCTCGATCATATAGCCAGTCAGAGAGGATAATGCAACTTTGATAGCGTTTTTCGATCGATCGCTCTTCCCATCAGGTTTTGTGCCCTGATGTTTCAGAGACAGGTGAAGGATTAATAGCAGAGCATCGTGTGTGTGTGTTATGTATTTAGTTTAGAGATATAATCTGACTCAATCGGACAAACCCCTTAATTAAACGTCTTTTTAAGGGATACTTCACCCAAAAATAAAAATGATGTCATCATTTACTAAGCTTCGAGTTGTTCCAAATCTGTATACATTTCTTTGTTTTGATGAACACAGAGAACCATATTTGGAAGAATGCTTATAACCAAACAGTTCATGAACCCCATTGGGAAAGATTACTTTTGTAGATAATTTTTTGTTCTCTTGAACACAAAAGATGATATTGAAGAATGTAGGACAGCAAACAGTTCTGAGGTACTTTTGACTACCATTGTAATTGTTTTGGTTTCAAACATTCTTCCAAATATCTTTCTATGCGTTTAACCAAACAAAGAATTTATCAAGCTTTATAACAACTAGAGAGTGAGTAATTCATAACAGAATTTTCATTTTTGGGTGAACTATCCCTTGAAAAAAATAATTTAAGTCATAAATGTGGTTTAATTCAAGAAAAACATTTTTTTTTACCTTTAGCTGTAGAGTTATGGTTAGTTTTATATCAAAACAGTACAAGTTTATGGTGGGTCCATAATTTAGACCAAATGTTCTTTGGGGACATTCTGAGATGTCTGGAAAACTGATTGATAAACAAGTAGGGCTGGGACGATATATCGGTTAATTTTTATGCTCAGTTTCTCAATGAATTACGGTTAAACGCCGCCACATCCGAAAGCCAGAGGGCGCTCTCGAGTAGGCGTTTTCTGACGCAACATAAGTATACGCACGTCTGAATCTCACGAGAAATTGTCCACCACCCGGATATTTCTCGCCTACTGTTGTATGAATACTAACGAATCGGACATAGTATTCATTTGCCTACTGCTTTTTGCCTACCATATAGCAAGGAAGTATGCCATGTAATTATGTATGTAATTCTAGATCGAGCAGTACTTCCTACTGATCAAAGAGACGTAGTTCATAGAAGAGCTGTGCATAAAACAGAATCGAAGCCTTTGCGATTTCAGAATCGACCTAGATAGGTATAAGTCGTGTGAATCGCGATATATATTGTTACAGGCCTATAAACAAGGCAGATACTGTTGTTTAAAATGATATCACGTTTTCTTTTAGGTATATGGTTTGAGATCTGTCTGTTGTTGTTGTAGCTATTAAAACAATGGAGGTTTATTTAACCATTTGGTTTGTGCATGTGTGCGAAAGTTTGTGCTGTGTGTTTTTGTATGTTAAGAGAGAATCGTGGTGTCACTCTGTTTTGTGTGTGTTTGCTCAAGTATGAGAGCGTTAACATGCATTGCATGCACACTTTTGAGGGTGTGTGATAGGGGGTAATGTTGGAAGGCATAGGGTGCCCTTAGAGGAGGAGAATCACTGAAGTGTGTGATATTCTGTCACTATACACCCTTACACGTACATACACATAGAGTCTTAGGTGCTACAGATGTTCAATGACAGGTAGATGTCCGAAATTTTGAGACAGTTAGGTCGGAGAATATATTGCCAATACATTAAGTAATATTTTGAGAAGACTGAATTCAGAATTAACCCATGATGCATATATCTATCAATTTAAAATGGAGGAGTTTGTGGCATTTTCACTCTCCACCTTCATTGCTTTTATTTTCAGTAATAACGCACTTCTCTTCCTTATATTACCCTCGCGGTTCTCTGA
Organism: Triplophysa siluroides; assembly: GCA_006030095.1. Classification (NCBI taxonomy): domain Eukaryota; kingdom Metazoa; phylum Chordata; class Actinopteri; order Cypriniformes; family Nemacheilidae; genus Triplophysa; species Triplophysa siluroides. The sequence continues at coordinate 344,727 of VCII01000051.1, read as the reverse complement.
AGGCAATCCGGAGAGATCAGGCATCTGACGGGGGGTGTCAGGGGCCGCATATATTTGCAGAAGTGAGGCGTGAGGTGGGGTCTCTCTGTGAACCCAAGCATCCAGAAAAGAGGGAATAAATGACACGCACTAATGCACCTATTTGTCATATCTGTCACGCTGTTGTGTAATGCTAATCTAATCAAAGGAGAGAATTTGGGTTCTGCCTGCCTCTACTGAAAAAAGCCTCCGGCCCGAAGCCCGTTCCAGCGGTGGCGCGTCGCAGACCCCGCGCAGGAAAGAGAGGGCCGCGTTACCGCTGATTACTTCAATAAATCATCCGGTCTAAATTCTTTCAAAGCTGATGCAAATGTAATTTTATTGTGGGGGAGAAACACTGCAAAAGGCAGCAAAGCTCAAATGAGGTCTTGAGCTCTGTTTACCCCAAGCTAAATTTACACACAGTCGCTTTGTAGGGCTGATAATTGTGCTTTTATGACCGCGGAGCGTTTTTTTCCCTTTCTTTTTTGGAAAGAAGAGTTTTAAATGATCCTGCGGTCATGCACAGGAAGTGCCGCTGTTGTGAACAGGAAGTGAACAAGCCCTTTGGTGGCAGAACTAGCATAAGTAAGAGAACACAGTGAAGGATTACTTTTCTTTTGTTTACATTTCCTTCTCATCTGAAGATTGGATCCAGCCGGATACAACAGCAGTGTCTGCACAGATTTTCTAATTAATATCCACGGGACAAGATGGAGTAGGATCGGGTCTAGAGGTCAGAGGTTGGGGTCGCAGACTAGTTTTTAATCACTCAGGATAAGACAGCGATTCTTAACTGCAATTTTATTGCACCTCTCTAAAATGAAACCTTTTATTCCCAACCCCGGATCAATTTTCATCATCTTCCATAGTCCTTTTGTGGTTTATTGCTTTCCACTTATATGTTTTATTGATATTTATTATATATAGGTATTTTGGACATCTATGGCTTTTTAATGTGTTATTGAATGCTGTTTTTATTTTTATTCTATTTATTCTCATTTTCGATCTTTCAAGGATATGCTTGTGAAAGTTACTTGGCATAATGGCTTTCGTGATCTAGGTTTGACATCCTATTCATTTTATGTTATTTTGTAGCTGCTAATAATCTGGACATATTAGAAATGTATCAAAGTGTGTTTCACTGTTTATCTAATTCCTTTTTCACATCACCCTGCTTTGATACTACTGCCAGATTTTAAGGACCATTACTATGCTCCATGTGAGCAATTCATTTAGCTGCATGTCTGTCCTCATAGTTTTAGAGAGCCAAAAAACTGATGAGGAGTAAACATTTTTACCACACTTGCCAATAGTGGATAATTTTATAAAACTAATAATAAAAAATGTAAAATATTTTTCACTAAACTTTTCCCCCCGCATTTATTATTAAAAACAATTATTTCGCTATTTTATATGTGACAAGCAACAAATAACATGACATGCTGAGGTGAGGCAGTCTCCATCTCCATGTTGTTTTGATTTGCGCAGGGCCAGATTGACTAAACAGGGCAAAATTGCTCAAAATTTAGTAAATCGCATTGCGTGATTCATTTAAATAATCTCCTTCCATAAAGTTTGCATCTGAAGAGGAAACTCCTACCATGGTATATGCAATAAGATCAGTCACAAAAGCTGTGCCCATGCCTTTTCAGTGCAACTTTTTACTGCATGTCTTTAGTAAGTACCGGCAGTAGTTTTTTTTTACGCCAAAAGAGACGTTCGTGCTGCCGCACGCTGTTAGTAAATCTGGTTAGAATTTCCCAAATATTTTGCCACATGGAGTTCTATAAAGAACACTTAAAGAAACACTTTTTAGTTTAAAATTGTTTACATGTTTTCCAAACAAGGTTTCTGTATTCGCCGGTTCTATCAACTCAGTAAACAAATTCACGTGTAATGTGCTGCCCATGGAGAAACTTATACAGCGACATTATTAACAACACTGATAACAGACAACTGCGCTTATCAAACACATTGGGGAACCCGTCAGCAAAAGTTCTATAGTGTTGCTTTAAGATGTCCTTTATAAACCTTTCAACTGAAATAAAAGATAAGCAAGTTGCGACACACGTCTTCTTTAGCAGATGCTAACTTGAAGTACATTTAAACAATGCAGTTTCTCAGAATCTCACTAAGAATGTTTTATTTACTCCCCAAAGCCCGTTTTACTCTCATTTGGTGTTAATCCTGACCCTGCTATCTATTTATGCTCTGCACCATAGAAGAATAGAGGATGAGCCTACAAATGAATAACTGAATGGAGAGGAAGGACCGACATAAAACAACAGCTATCACAGCACCCATACAGGAGATTGCAAGTGATAGAGCTTTAGATTAGGGCCTGCATATTGCATGAGGATGGTCTTTGAGTGTCTTCCTCCTGTAGTTCAAAGCATCCACGTAAAAGCCTTGTGTTCAGCCGACCTAATTCTCTCCGACAAGCCACACACACACACACACACACCATCTCACTAAGCAATATATACCACCTGCCGTTGTGAAGGAGAACATCACTTAAAAAGGTTTCAGTTTTTCAATAAATAATGGTGCGGAGATGTTCTTAAGTTCATGTAGATGTTGTGGATTTGATTGCCTGTCCTACTCGATAGATTTGTATAGAAAAGCAACCTCGTGAAAAGGCCACAGCACTAATTATAATCACCAGAAGAGCATTTGCTGAACTGGTCTCTGATCAGAGATGCTCCAGAAATCATCTCATCTGTCTGCTTGACAGTGGCCTCCTGATAGCTGTGTGTTTGTCGGATATATATCGGCGCGGGGCAGACGCGTTTCTCTATATCACCCATTACCGCTCAGGCCTTGTGTCAGGTCATCTATTCTTTAGGACATTTATCTTCTGAATGCCTCACACGAGGGACGGGGCGAGAGGGGAAGATACCGCTTCCGCTTTTGCGAAAATCCTGCGTTGTTTTTCTTTCTTGTCTGCGTTTAATGATGTAAAAGAGCGTAAACACATCGATATGCTGTGACTGATATTACACACTATAAAAGACACCAATATGAAACATCAGGGGCCAGTTGCATAAACATAGCCGCTAGGTTAAACTGTGTCTTAACAACTAGTCTCACTGACTAGCAATTAGTTTGGAGTAATAATTCTTACTTAAACAATTTGATAAATAACTTGTAAGACTAGTCTAAGCAGTTTATGCAACTGGCTTTGGATCATATGGCACACTCTCCATGAACGTTGTAAAACTAACACAATGTGATATTTTTTTGGTATTGAGGTTTCTGTTTGATGTTTGCATGAATACTTTGATCATTTGGCATGGTCGCATGGCTCTGATATTGTTGATGATCCTGACCAGGGAGTCTTTAACATAGAGTTAACCTGTTAAACAGATGGGCACCTTCGTCAGTCAATATATACTCGAGACACTGACTTCCCCCTGAGCACTTGGCATTTCTTAACCTCTAACCTTAAAGAAGAGAATGGAGAGTGGCCAGTGGCTCAAGAGTTTAACCCCCTGGAGTCACAATGACTGTGGGATCAATACTCGCGGAGAGCGCTAGAAATGAAGCGGGGGAAAAGAGAAATCGATCGGTTGGATGTGCCTTGAAAGCCTCTGCAGTGGCTGTACACTGCATGTTTTCATCATTCTTCAACTGAACGCTCCACTTGACACAAGGTGTCAAAAAGACACCGGAAGGCCCAGACATAATCTGCAGATATTTCCACATTTTGATGGGTTTGTAGGACTTGTGACACTAATGAAATCCACTGAGCTTTCTGCACTCACAGGTTCTGTGGAGGCCGAGACATTTGGCCTCAGTTATGAAACATGAGGAGAGCATATTTTTTGGGTAAATTGTTAATAATACAAATGTATATCTTTATTACAACTTTGTATCTGAAGAAAATAGTTACATTGACAATTTTTGTTTGTACAAACAATTTTCCCAGAATCTGAAAGAAATCTTTCATGAAAGAGGGCTTATAAGCAGGATTCCTACTGCAGCCAAGTGAAGTCTGACCCAACTTCTTATCGAGTGAGATGTTCAGGACAATAAAACTGTAGGATTAAATGCATAAAATAAATTTAGTCAATATTTAGGAGTACAGTAGGATTTAAATGGTAAGCGTGATCTCACATGCATTCGTAACCCTTTTACAAGGTGACTTATGCTGTTTTCACACTAAGAGCAAACTATATGCGCGAGTAAATTACATACAAAGTCAATGCAAAAAACGCAAACGATGTGAATTGGTCTCCGCGATTGGCACAAACACATGATATTCATCTCAATTGTGTCTTCCGTGCAAGTTGAAAAATATTTTTCGCATCTCTCACACAAATAAAGTACTCCTGTGAGTAATATATAGCAAGGAACCGCGACGCTCCGCATTTGGTGTGAACCCACCATAATCCGAGGTCACGCTAGACTTTAAGAATGCAAAATTTCTACGATGTGTTTATGGGTAGTAGCAAACTGAAAAAAAACTTAAATTAAAAACTATTGATAAAATGTTAAAGCTTTTTATTTACTTTTGTTTTCGTTAATATAAAGCTAAATTGTACAAAATTGGACTGTGTCATATTAATATTATTATTAGAATTTGGGTCACACCGTGACGTATCGTGTGAAATCTGTGAAATGCTAATTTTTTGTGCAGCATCCGGTCTAATTCATTCCTATGTGTATGAATGTAAGCCAGTGGAAGGAAACTCATGGTGTGATCGTGGAATAATTTGTCTAAATTCGCACAGTGGGAATCATACAAACACATACGATTATTCGAAAAAGTAATACCTCTAACCTTGCCCCTAAACTTAACTGCCACTGGAATGAAAGCCGATCATACAAAATGTACGAATGAGATCAAACAAATTCAGACGCATGATCCATCTCGTAAAATAGTTAAGAATTGCTGTGGGATTGTGTTTAAACGGCCTCAAAGGTTACACACATGTACTAAAAGCCACAAATCTCTCATTTTAATTTCATGGGGTCTTTAACTCATCCATGTTCCATAAAGGTCACTTTTAAGTTGGGTTGTACATACGTGGCAAGTCAAAGGCTTGGGTGAACAACAGACGTGAAGAGGAATGTGGTTGAACCTGAGGTTGAGCCTCCCCCCATCTCACAGTCGGACGCGGACCCCGCTGAGTGGCATAACACAAACGCAAGGTTCAAGCGTAGGCCCGGACCACGTGTTGTCTTTCCTTCTCTCCGTATTCATCCCTCCTCCACCCAAGACATCGCCCCACGAGGGTCTTCGTGCCGGTGGATAACTTTGCTCTCAGCATTCTTTGAACGCAAGACTCCGCAGAGGCCAAGAGAAAACACACTAACACCAACTGGCACTTAATTCTGCCGGCGCCCCGCCGATCCCAGCTATGTGTGCGGAGAAGGGGCTCTTCCTGACAGGAAGTGAGAGGGAGAGGCATTGGGGAACTTTACAACTTGAGTGACTTTTAATTCACTCTCTGACTGCAATATTGTTGGTCATGCAAAACTGGATGGAAAAGAACCCTACTGTGTATTCTCGTGGCAAATAGATTTGTAAAGTAGCATTGACTGTCTAATAGTCTTTGACGATCCAATAAAGTGCTGTACAGGTTTTTTATGTTTAAATGTAACACACAGTATCTTCAAAAATGCCCTGAAACCTTTCTATTAAAGTAATCTCTGGTTCAACGTTCAGTGTTAAAATGGAATCAAAATCATATCACTCTGAGCATTCTCACCGTGTGGCGAACAAAGAATAACCATAGTTTCTTTAGCAAAGAAATGAAAACAACAAGATGTATGTACGATATTATCATTCCTGTCAAGTTAGATTTTCAGTTGTCACCATCCCCTTAAACTTTCATTAGAAAAAAAACGCCACTTTCCCGTTTTTTTTTTTTTAATAAATGAGCAGTTTTGAGTAATCTTTTGACACCACTAAGCCCGGCTCATAGTAAGGAAGCTTCTAATCACATAAGTGTGTTTAACCACAATCCTCTGCAGTCGTTAAATGTAGTCAGAGTAAATATTTGCTTCCCTTGTAAAGTCCCCTCGTGCAGAGTGTCCTCACAGAAACACAGGCCGCGTGGGATTGTATGTTTGCTTAGGAGGAGATAACATCTGAGAACACGCACAGGACTTGTAGAGCGTTCAAGTCGTCACATCAGTAAATAAACTGTCTGGATGTGCTGTCAAATGTCATTGTTATTTTACAAGCAGTTGATTGAAATGGACTCATCTTAGTTTTGGGAGCGTCAACGTTGAACCGCCTTCTAGGGCTATGGTGAAATTAGTTCTGCACTCTATTCATTTTGCACTTTATTTTGATATGAGCTTATTCTACAAGGGAAAGTATTTTGGTTGATGAGATAGAATATGATCGATGGATGGATGGACGGACGGACGGACGGACGGACAGATAGATTTGGTTGCTGAGATAATATGATCGATAGATGGATGGATGGATGGATGGATGGATGGATGGATGGACGGACGGATGGACGGACAGATGATTTGGTTGCTGAGATAATATGATCGATAGATAGATAGATGGATGGATGGATGGATGGATGGATGGATGGACGGACAGACAGATAGATAGATTTGGTTGCTGAGAAAATATGATCAATAGATAGAATATGATAGATGGATGGATGGATGGACAGATAGATTTGGTTGCTGAGAAAATATGATCAATAGATAGAATATGATAGATGGATGGATGGATGGATGGATGGATGGATGGATGGATGGATGGACGGAAAGACAGACAGAATATGACAAAATATGATAGATAGAATATGATAGATTGATTGATTATATTTATTATGTATCATCTTTTTAATACACTGTACTATGGTCAGCTTGGCTTTGTTTAAATGTGCTTTAAAAATACATTTTACATACTTTTCTTTAATAGCCCATCAGGTTATCCTTTTCGTTGAGCCCTTTTCTCTGTTCGTTACTTGTGTGTAAACATTACAGCATTCTTTTTCTGTTTGGAAAGTTCAATGTTTTCTTCTCAGATAGAAATCCACCGACTGTCTTCCTCGTGAGTAACACTACCCTGACATTTTAAATCCAGAATCTCTTGATCAAAGCCCTACAGTAGCCACTTTTCCGCCGTAAATCGCCTGGTGCTCGGCGGACAAGCCGTAACGTAAACTTTTCCCGCTCGTAATGATCTGAAACTGTGCTCTTCCGTGTGACGGATCATTTTTTGTTTCATCTGAGCCTCAATCCCCCAGCCTGCGCAAAACAAACAAATACTTGTGATTATAACTGATGGGTTGGAAACTGGCGGGCGACTTGTTTATTTTCAGTGAACGAAGCCAAACGCTGTGCACGTTTCCTCGTCCTGCTCTGCTTTGTAGGTCTGCGTTATTTCAGTTGTGTTTTAGTTTGAAGGTAATTGCGTTCCCTTAATCAGCAGTAATTAAGAATGCAGAGCCGCGGTCATTATAATTGCAAAACGAAACAAATGAATGCCTTATTGGAGAAGTTACAAAGAATATCTACAACATTTGTTGTGTTCTCAGGAAAGTCTTTTTGCGTTCGTTTAATGTGTATGATTCTTGGTATAGGCCACTCAACATAAATGCTAATTTTGTTTGCAAATGTGTTCATAATCATATGAATAGCACACACGCACTGCAGTTGCCACCACCACAGCGTAGATCTGTTTTTCGTAAGAGCGTTGTTAGTTTAGACTCTACCCAGGGGCTCTCTCTCTCCCTCTGTGGAATTCCCGTCTTCAGTTTCGATAACAGACTTTTTTTAGACATTGTTGCACTCTCCTTTCCTTTACTGATTTGTTTTGTAGCTATAGACAGTTTCAGTGGCAACAACATAAACATAAACGTTATGTGGCCCAAACTTAACTTCTGGTAGAAGTTTTATTTAATTGAATACAATTAATATACAGTCAAATGTTATCATAAATTAATTTTAATATAAATTACATATAAAATAAACTGTTATGTTACCAGCCACTAGCCAGACCGGAAGTTAACCTTAGGTCAGGGGTGTGTGTCCAATGAAACTGTCTGTATAATAAGTCTGAGATAATATACCATTAATTATGACCTCTATATGAAAATATACAGGATGACGACCCTCAGCCTTCTGGTTATCCTGTCTGGGAGAATGTTTTATATCAAATTCTTTTAATGGACTCAACTGAATGTTGCGGGGTTTCTTCCTAAGAAATGTTAAGAAGTTTGGCTTAAAATTACTGTAAAAAATGTAAAACCCACAAAAAAAATCTCTCTTTCAATTGATAGAAACATGCTTTTACATATGATCCTGTTGTGCTTCTCAGATGGATTTATCTTATAGAGCTTGTCAATCGACGTCAGGCCGTGTTGAACGTTGCACCATCTTGGGAGGATGGCTGCTAGTGCGTCAATGCAGTGTTTTGTTTTTCTTGTTTGAGTAGAAAATATAACTATGGTAGGTCGGTCTTGCTGTGTTAAAAAACTGCAATCACATTACGCAGAGTGTATCCAGACACAAGATGCCAGAGCTGCTGTTTTCTGAAATCCTAAGAAAATATATACCTGAACATCAATGTGTGTTTGACTAGTCTAGACCTCAAGTGAGTGTTCCTGCTATTCAGCCCTTTGTTGTTTTATTGTGACTTGAGGGAAACAGCTCAATTATAAATGTCCTCGATATAACCAAAAGTTGAAGACAGATTCAGGACAGCAGGAACCACAGCGGTTACAGTTACGAGTTTATCTTTACGATACAAACTTTCTCAGCCGCTGTTTGCGTGGCCGATATAAAATTCAAGTCCTATCTCAGGACGCAAGCCTTGTGTTGATGATCGGGGTGAGTGGTTTCCGTAGCGACAGGGCAGAGGTTGTTGGGTAGTAGAAACACCTCTCCTAGGTCAGGGTCAGAGTTGAAAGGTCACAAATGGCTGCCTGTATCCTCTCATCAGGTCAGGATGGAAACAGCATTGGATACCATAAAACCCTATCAGGGCCAATCAGAATGACTGGTTGAAATCCAATAACCGTCAAGCTTGTCCCCAGCGCCTAGCGCTGATCGTTAAGGCTGTTTGATTGGGGTCATTGCTTCCTTTAATTAAAGAATAATGCTCTTTCCACACCTATCCAACCTTCATTTATCTTTGTAGCTGAAATGCATTGGTCTGTTTTGGAGACGAAGGCCACAGAAGTGTCGTCTTCTAACATTGGTTGATAGCATGTGCACTAGTAAGCGTTTATTTTTTAAAGGGATAGTTCACCCAAAAATGAAAATTCTGTCATCATTTACTCACTGTCTTATCATTTCAAACTTGTATGACTTTCTTTCTCCTGCAGAACACAAAAGAAGATATTTTGAAGAATGTTGATAGCCGAACAAGCCATTTACTTCTATTGTATGGACACAAAACCAATGGACGTGAATGGCTGCCATCGCTGTTCGGTCAACACCATTTTTCAAAATATCTTATTTTGTGTTCTGCGGAAGAAAGAAAGTCATACAGGTTTGAAATGACAAGAGGGTGAGTAAATAATGACAGAATTTCATTTTTGGGTGAACTATCCCTTTACGTTTTATCATTCTAATTCAAAATGGACTTCAAATTCTTTTTGTTTACCTTTTAACAAGGTTTTCCTATATCTGAACTGGTTGAACATCCGTGATGCTCAATGCCAAGGTCATGAGCTAAGTTCAGAGAGAAACAAACTGATTTAAAAAAAATGTATAAAACTTGACTGCACATTAAGTCGCTTTGTACATTTATTTCCTGAATCCGCACTTTTAAAATGATGTTCACTCGTGTTTTGGTGAATTGTGAGCAGCTAGTATATTTGCTTATCTGAACTGTAGATTTATTTGAATAGGATTCCTCAAGAATGTTATCCCGGAGATTCCACATATAGTTCGGGAATTAACGGCAGTAATAGTGAACGATAGCCTCCGGCAGGCACACGTACTCACATCTAGCAGTGTTAACACAGTTGAACGTTGTTTATTTTGGTTTGGGTTACACCTCGATTCCTCTACCCCTAGAGGATGGTGAAATATTTCCCTCTTAATAAGCAAGTGCATTTAACCTTTCTTTCCATTTTCATTTATGAGCCCAAGAATGGAAAGGGGATTAGAAATAAATCATCATTGCTTGGAACCCTTGGTTGTGTAGCACCTCCACAAGTAGAAGCTCTCTCTCTCTCTCCTGGCTGAAACAAATGAGACATCAGGGTTCAACTGTCTCAACGATTAGGTCGCTGTGTGAAAGGAACCCTGGAGAAAACACGAGCGCCTCTGACTTTGTACATATTCGTGACCTGGTTGTTATTATTCTTCAGACGATCACAGAGAAGTGTTGAAATGTTGGTGCAGCTGTGAAAAACGTCAGTGATCGGGTCTTTCTTCTAGACTCTTAAATATCAATGAAAGCTGTGCTTTCTGGAGGTGTTTAGACTAACACGTTTTAGAAAAAACCAGAGTGAGACTAAGATTTGTAAGAAGCAAGCTTTGGGAAAGGTAGTTTATGACATTGATAGCGCACTTACACTATGAGAAACGTTTTGAAAACGTTTTTAGGCCTCCAAACTGCCATCGTCACATACACGAACATCTAAAACACGTGTGTACACACGCCATAGTACAACTTACTAACTCTCTATGATCTCTCTCCACAGGAGTGGCAGAATTCCATCCAGAAGAATGCGGGCTTGGCTTTCATCGAGCTCGTGAACGAGGGCAGGTAATTATCTAATCCCGTCCTCTGACCCTTTGTTACCCACCTCCTCATTATCTCCAAGCTTACAACGCCGCGTCGGGAGGAAATCAATGTAATGCGGAAAGGTGCAAAGGGGGATCAACAGGGTGACCTGGAGTTCAAGGCGTCTGTCAATAACCTGGCTTGTTCCCGTGTGTCACAGAGAGGGTTTTTGGGAGCGCAGCGGCGCCTTAGTTTCTTTGCCACCTCCTGGGAAATCTTTGCGCATCTTGCTGTTTTCAGATGGCTTTATGCCTCATCTGTTGGACTTACCCAGACTCCCTTTGGGATGGACGGAGCTGTATTCAATTTCATGCCCTTAGATCTTTCAGATGGCTCTCGTTTCTATGTTAACGATGGAAATTCATGTTAATGTATGCTTCGGTGCTGATGAGCGCTACAGAAATGCTAATGAATGAACGCAGTGATGCATCAAGTACAACATCTTCTCCAAGTTGACTGCTGGCTGATTTAACAACACTCTTTTGGCCTCGCTCTTTTCTTTTCTTTTCTTTTCTTGGAAATGAGGGTCAAGATGGACAAACTTTGGTTCATCCATTGTAGAGATATAGAGAAGGTAGAGAGGTAAAATGACATGCAAAAAATCTCACCCTGAAAATAAAATGCTGTTATAATTTATTTACACACGTTGCTTTTTGTCACAAAACTCGCTGTCTAGAATGAGATGTCAATGCTGCAATCTCCAGACTGTAATATCATTAACATATAATAGTAATAACATGTAATGAAAGTGAAAGGATGACATATGAAGGGCAATCTCAAAGAGCGATCACAAGAGCGCACTGTGTTATTGATGGCAGTCAGGGTGAGAGGGGTGGGAGAGGGTCACCCTAGAGTCCAGGGCACGTCCGCTCCCCCGCTGCCCACCACTGACACACCGGGCTCGGGTTTCAGCCCTCTACCCTCCGCCTGTTATTCTTCCACTTTGCAGAGGCCCGAGCCTCCTGACCTGCTGAGAGACTCCTCTCTGTCCCTGGGGGGAATGTTTTATTAGGCCACGGCTTGTGTTGTTCACAAATCTGCCTGGGGTGTAAATGTGCTGTTTCAGGATCAGGTTCCTCACCGTCTGTGCTAACCCAGAAACAGTGATCCACTAATAGATTCTTTTTTTAAGGAGAGCTTCAGGTTTGTACTCTTTAAGGTTTGACATGTCACTGACGGACAGTAGCAGTAAGACAGGATCAATCTGATCTCAGATCAGTAGTCATCAGATAAGAAGTAGTGTGTGTGTGTGTTCATGTGCGTGTTTATCCAAGCAAGGTTGTTCTTACATATGTAGCAACATGAGCCAGGGTGACGCTTGTAGCCCCCCAACCAGCATCCGTATCTTGTTAGATGCGTATCATTTACAAATCAATTGCTGCTTGTTTTAGAGGGGGTGGGATTTGCTGCTGTGGTCAGTATAATTTTCTGCTTGTTTTACATGGGTTATATAAGTTGATTTAGCGTGTTATTGAAACTTATGGCGTAACAACTGTGTTATTAGGTTTAGTCAAATTGATTTCACAGATAAAGAGTTGAGAGAGATGGACGATACTCTCATTTTTGCCTGCAGGCCAGTTTCTTCCTTTGTAAATGGTTGTCATAATGTCACATTCAGTGGAATTAATTTACAAGATTTGTTATTGACGTGTCATGGCAGCAGATTGTTTAATGTTATACAATTAAAACTTTCTCAATACATGCTGCAATCCGTCAAATATCTATTCGCAATGGTAAGATGATTTTAGAATTATGATTCATAGTTCAGGCTGTCAGGTGCCGTTTTTGCAGGAAATGCCATGAAATGTTTGTTGTAATTTGACCCACAGAAAAATCTCTACTTAAAATAACCTGCAATTTGGTTACAAACCGAGATATAACAAATGTAATTTGTTTCATACGTTTTTTTTTGTTGTCAAAATTATAATACTGTATTAGAATATGCTTTTTATTATATAATCATATAAATCAGGTATGAACTCATGTTCTCATGAATTTAACTTTATTTATTGAATTAAGTTTATTAAACATACACATTCTGTCGGCGCGAATAGCTAAATATTGCAAATAAAGCACCGAAAGTAACCATTATATTAATTAAGATTACTGATATTGTGTTAATACTATGCATATTGTAATACGCCAAATAAACAATCCGACAGCTTCTGGTTAACAATCCAACACAGCATTCCAATAAATAAATAAATAAATGGACCTGTAACGTTGTAGAGAACAAACCTGTGTAACTTCAGTTAAGTTTCATCAATTTACACCATATTTTGAAAAAATGCTATAATTTCATGTTTTCTGTTTTCATTTCACTGAAATCACAGCAGTTTACACAATAGTAAGTAAACTACTTGCATATTCAGACACGTAAATCATTATGTATTTTTGAAATAATTAATAACTAAAATCTTCATTTAGGTTCTTGAGTGCTTAGTGTTTGGGTATAACTTTATCATTTTTTCTTTCAAATATATAACGTAGCTAACACTTTATTAAGAACAGCAATGAACAATACAGTACCGCGATAATACTGTATACTGCGAAAAGACTCACCAATTACCGTAATATGAAAATTTGATACCAGCACATGCCTGATCTCTTTACTACAGTAACTATTGCCTAAATGTATGTAATGCTTTGAAAAGCTTGGAAAATTTGAATTGAATGAATCATATGACTCAGGTAGGAACTTATGTTCTCATGAATCATTGGAATCAAGCATGAACTCATGTTCTCATGAATATTATGAATTAGGTATGACCTCCTAATGTTCAATGTGTTTTTGATGTGCAGGCTGCTGAGCCACACCATGAAGGACCATCTGGTGCGTGTCGCTAATGAGGCCGAGTTTATTCTGAGCCGCCAGAGAGCAGAGGACATCCACAAACATGCCGAGTTTGAGGTGAGCACACACATCATCAGCGTCAGTCTACATGACCCTCGACCACAGAAAAGCCTATTAGGTTTTCATGTTTGCTAGTAATGTTTGCTATACAGTAACTACTTTTTAGTTAAAGACCTTTTAAAATGACTTGACATGAATTACTTGACATTTCACTGCCTTCTTGCTAGTCTGTGGTTTGCCACTTACTTGTCAGAGGCAGATGGTAAATGGAATAAATCTGCATAAAGTAAAAGTGTTTGCAGTGCCAAAAAAACAGGAAGTTCTTTAAAAGCAGGTAGTTGCAAGATCTGTGTTTGTTATCTTTAAGGTTGTATGATGCAAAAAATGCATATGTATAGTTAACCAAAGACTATTCAATGATAATATGACATGTCATGCCTCAACTTCCTGTTTCAATGTGAACCACAGGAAAGAAATCTACACTCATCGGGTCATTTCATCGAGTATTTAAGTATTCTGCTGTGGCCGAATGAAGCATTAGCTACATTTTCTTGACATACTCCACAATCAAGTCACTTTTACTTTATGCAGATGTATTCTGTTTCAAGGTTCATTTCCTTTTCTAAAAAACCTGTCTAATGATATTGTAAAGTCCCTGTGAGAATATTAAAAAGAGTTTGACTCAAAGTTTTGTCTGTCGGACCTGAGAGGCTGCCAACGCGAGGGAGAACAAATGTTTTCTTTTCAAACGCAACTTATATGGAAGAAGGTCTCTGACTTTGGCTACAGAGATTGCGTTTGGCATGTATCTTACCAAAACACAGCAGTGCATTTGATTTATTCCTTATAGCACAGCCATGGGGCATTCCTTCACTACTATCACCTCTTTTATCGCCGCAGTCTCATTTCTCATTCCTTCTGCATTTCTGTCTACCTGTGTCTTTTTTTCTCATGATTCCCCTCTGACTCATGTTCTGCCTGTTTCGCTCCCTTTGCGGCAGATTTTCAGCAGTGACAGGAATATAGCATCTTTTCATTTCTGTCTCCCTCCCTTATTTCCCATCCCTCCCTCTGGTTCTGTCTGGCAGTGGGGCAGGATGTGACATCGTAAAGGGGGTGTGGGCTCTGCTATGTATACGACATCTCCCATCCTGCAGTTGTAAAATGTTATGCGTTCAGAAAGGTTCAAGGCGGGGACTCTGATCTAAGGCTATGGGAAGTAAAACATGCGAAGGACGGTATTAAAAGTAAACATGTAAAATAAGAGAAAGCTATCATGTATCAGGTCTGCAGTAGTCTGGTTTATTAGGGTCATAGTTTGCATCGGTCCTGCACGCTTATATTGGCAGCTTTCCTTAAATACTTAACCAGTGTCTTGCTGTTCTCTGTAAACAAAAGGGTTTTGACTCTTAACTTGCCTTTGATGTATGATAAGATTGTGATGAGATCAGTTTCAGAAGAATCAGAAAAGTAGACTTTGGTGTCTCAGGACTTTTTTAAGCATTAGGGGCACGTTTATTGTTTGTGAAAAATGTAATCCGTGTAATCTATAACTTTTTTGGTAAAAAATATATTTAAAAAATGTAGTTAAAAATGAATATACTTTTGAACACTGTTATAGATCAACTACATAAACAGCCAATGTTGAAAACTGCTTACTTTACCATGATTCACAATGGTAAACTTATTATATTGATTTATAATTTGAGCTTTGAGGTCTTTGAGGTTTTGCAGGAAATCACAGTGTTTTATAAAAGGTACATCACGTTGTTATTTTAAGTTTTCTATAGAGATGACGATAGACAAGCATTGCAGCTCTAATGTAAAATTATAAAATTAAATAAAAGAATACAAGAAAAATTGGTAGAATTAATGTCAAATTATATAAAAATATAACATAAGAATGGTAAAATAATAAATGTAAAAATATGAAGTAAGAAATACAAGAAGAAAAATGAAAAAAAAAAATGAAAAAAAAAAAAATTATATAAAGAATTGTAAAAACATTTATGTAAAAATATTAAATTAAGTTAAAAATACAAGAAAATAATTGTAAGATTAATGTACAATTATAAAATATAAGAAAATAATTGTAAAATGAATGTAAACTTTAAAAATATAAAAAATACATATAAGCCCGGTTTCACAGACACGGCTTAGTTTAAACCAGGACTATGCCTTAGTTGAATTAGGCATTTTCATAAAAGCGAAATAAATATCTTAAGAATACATTACTGGTGAGCATCTTGAGACAATACAATGGCACTGATATATTTTAAGATATTTCTGGGCAAGTTATATTCAATTAAGACAGGTCACACATTCCTTTTCAGTCTGAGACTAGCCTTAAGCCTTGTCTGTGAAACCGGGCCATAATTAAATATTTGCAATATAAATTGTAAAAAAAAACTGTAAAGCATGGCAAGGAAATGAATTAAATTTAAGATAAATCAGGGTTGCACCACATGACAGTTTTTAAGGCTTTGGCCAATTAGATGATGAAAAACGTAATGTGTACACCACATTCTTAATGTTTGAATAACTGCATAGATACTCTGATTAATTCTATTTGAAAAATTGAGATGTGGAAAATCCTTATACGTCATTGAACAAAGTACAGTATATAATGAAAAATCTTTTTTCTTTATTAATGGGGAACTAAAAGCTTATCAGTTACAGAATTTGGTTTCTTTTTTATCCCTTTTATCCCTCATGGTTAATAACTATAAAGCACACTTACATTATAGTGCAGTAGTATTTGAAGTACAAACAATACCAACAAATGGAAGTATTTAAGGCGATGTATGAGATATGGAAAACTATAGTAAGCTTTAAGATATGGTAATAACGATACACTGGTGGATCGGTTCCAGCTGTGTGCACTAACCATGTGCTCATATTGGCTGGCAACAGACAACAGATCTGATGACAAGAACATTACAGCATGAACACAAAACAATGTAAAGTGCCTGCAGCACTTGCCCTGAGAAACCAACAAGAACTGGCAGTAAAGCTTGAATACACGCTGCCTAAGCAAGCCGCTGTACCCCACGGTGACATTTAGAGGGGACCTCGGAACACCCTTCCTCATCATTCCCGCTGTCCCAAATTCCCAGGATTGGTCAAATTCTCCCAGACGCTCTGTGGAAGACGGCCGGACTCTGGGGACATGCTTAGCTTTCCCTTTTCAGTCTTAATTGGCCCCTCTGGTCCGATTCTTTCTGCTTTTCCGGCCTCACTCAAAGCGGGAACATATTATTCGCACATATACTGCTGGATATTCTGGCAAACGTGGAAAGAAAATGCACAAATGATAGATGTCAGGCACATTAGTTGGATGAATTGTTAAAAAACACATTAAGGTGTTGTTTTTTTGTAGCATTCTTCACTGCTCGGTCAAATATATATATTTTAAAAAGAGCCTGAAAATGTTCTCTCAACATCGCGTTAATACAAAGTCAGGTCTCTGTAGTCACCCGTCACAGTATAGTGTACACCCTACTTGAAATTTCACATAATACTGTTCTGTGTGTGGCAGGGTAAGTCACCAAGACTGTTTCACATGACTAGACCAGCACTGTCAGGTGCAGTTACGCCTCATTTTTACAAGTCAGATGCTCTACGTGACCCAAGCCATACTGCTGCAGGGACTTAAAGTGATACTTCACCCAAAAATGAAAATTCTGTCATCATTTGATCAGACTCGGATGGTTCCAAACCTGTGTGAATTTCTTTATTCTGCTGAATACACAGGAAGATATCTAGATATATTGAAGTATCCCTTTAAAACTGTAATGCGAGAAACTATGACCGCTCTTCCACCATCGAGCAGAATCGTTCTCGGTGCTTAATCGTTCCACTCCGTAAATGGTTTCATTTTTCACTGCAGGGCTGATAGCGGAAATCTTTAGAATGTAAACACAAACGCGTCACGTGCTGCCTTAAGGCTGGAATACACTACAAGACTTTTGCTCAGATTATGCCCAGATTTTCAGTCTGGACTTCTCATCTGCGCCAGTCTGCAGATTTTATCGTGTAGTGTGTGATGCCCTGTTTTTCTCTGCAAACTTTCAAAAAGTCTGCAAGTGTGTGCTGTCTAGTTTTTTATAAAGTCGTGTAACACAAGAGACTGAGCTATAACGTCTCTGCAAGCATTCTTTTATTCCGTGCCGAGAACAGTTTGTAATCGTGCCGGGTCAAACCATGCTTACGTGGAAACATTACTGTAACCGTTCCAGACCGTGCTTAGAACGGTTCGGCACGATTGTGGAAAAGTGCTCTACGTTAGACACAAAGATGTAGTTATTGATTATAGGGCTTTAGCTCTTCTGAGGATGACGATGATAATGGAGTTTTTGAAACTGGAAAGCTTCTCATAGGGGGACTAAAAATGTCATCCCACAATACATTGTGAGGAGTGAATAGGACTTTTTTTCACTTCTTTTAAAACCTTGGGTGAAATCCAGTAAAACTATTCTAGTGTTGAAGGCAAACTATTGTATCCAGATTTTTCTCTAAATTAAAATTAATCGGCTCAGATGTGATAAAAATATAATACAGTACATTCAGAGACTCATTTGTTTTATTTGTATCGTAGAAATTAGAAGACAATTTTTGTTTTAGTTCCATACAAGATTGCTTCTCGTCTCCCATTCCGTACACAGCACAGATTTCTCAAGAATCCGTCTCGGTATTGAATCCCTCACTTAGATATAGTTGCTCCTCTGTGACCCTTGAAAAGCAGTGAGCCTCCGATAAGTGCACCACTGATATTGCCGTATTGATTTTCCTCCATTCCGGCTCTTGCCATCTTCTCTAAGCCACCGGTTTCATTTTGCACGGCCACAATAAAAATAACAGGCTGGTGAAAGATGCCCCGGAGGGATCACACAAACCTCCCTGTCCTGAAGAGCAGTTTACACTGGATTTGGATGTTTAAGGGAACAACATGAAATATGAGGCGTATGGGAACTAAAAGTTTGTGATTCGCTGCATTTTTACCATAGTCTCACCTACATTCAAAATATATGTTATTCTTGAGTGTGAATCTCCAGCACTCCTGTATTGTTCACCTGAGCGATGGGTTTTAGGAGAAAGGTGGCACCGCTGAAGACGGCCTTTGTTCGTGCGTTCTCCGGTTGGTGAATTATTTAGGAAATAAAAACAAATTTATGTTTGTTCCCTGTCAGAGTTCAAATCCACCACAAAAGATGTCGGTAGATACCGTTGATTTAGACACATTTTTATTACTTAGATGGATAACATATGCCTTTATACACTTCCTCCGCTCCCCCGTCCCTCGCTCAGAGACGCACACACATCCATCCGCTCTGGGATTGAGTTATCTGTACCCCTTGAGAGTGAGATTACAGAGACAGCGGGGTCCTGACGGACACAAAGATAACCGCTGGAAATCCAATTATCTTTTAGTGTTCTTTTTCTAATAGGATCCCTAATACGGATTTTTCCGGTAACAACTGTACGAGAGAGTCCGATACCTGCGAGGGTGAATATAAAGGACAGATTTAGAGAGAGTGTCTTGTTTCTTTAATGAGTCTTTTCTTTATTAGAAATCAACTGTGGGGGAGGCCAGAGATCTTTAGCATGCGATAAAACAAGGTCATTGTTCTTTTTTTGTTAGCGCTCACTTGATCCCAATGTGATGGAGCGTAATTGAGTTGACTCCCGACTGAAGTGCGTGTGTGAACAGAGGTGATGGGCCACTTCATTAGCCTTTAGTGTCTCTGCTCCTGTAATAGGAAACCGAGAGTTAATGACATCAACTCCGAGATGAGACTCGTGACCTCGTATTATTCCGGCGTGCGCGTTTAGTAAATCTCTAACAGCCTCTGACAGTTTTTTGTAGTAGCCACACAAAAGGAAATCTAAATGATGTGTGCTTAAAGGCTTCATTAAGGTTACACCCATGCCCTTTGGTAAGTCAGCAGTAATCTTTTAGACTTCACAGTAAATGCCACCTTTACACAAAAAATGGCTTTTCGGAATAAACATGGACTCTCTCTCACTTTTCTTTCTATAATTAATTCCCAAGGTGATGTCAGTGCAGCAGGTCATTATATCTAGTCCCTGAGCCTCTGGTGAATTGAGCTCTTCTGCTGCTGTGGTTCATCTCACTAGACTTGCACAGTCATATGCGCACCAAGGTTGTACAGCTGCTCAGTTAGACTTATGCTGGGTTCACACCAAACGTGAACAATCATGTTCCACGCTCGTTAATATTTTCGGGAAAAGTTCGTCATTTTCGCGTGAGTGACACGATCTGACAAATATTTTCAACCTTCGTGGAAGACGAGATTGCCGCCCGGTTTTCGCTTCATTCGCACCGCCCGCTGCAAGTTTTTATCTATAGGCGTCTTTGCTTTGACTTTTATGTAATTTACCTTAATTTTCTTACTTTACTTTTTATTAATTTATTGTTCGTAGTTTTCAGAATGTTACCAGGCTGGCCTATGGGTGCAATTGTTGTCTATCACATACACACACATATGTTGTCCTTCTGAAGGCTTGTATCTCCATATTTCTTGATTTGAAATTTTGCCATAGATCATTATTATTAGTCGCCCTATATGTTTGTCACTGGGTTTTGAAAATCTTTAACCAATAAAAGGCACCTATAAAAAGTCACATCCAGAATATATAAGTTTGTGTTTACATAATATATGTCTGTGTACTGTGCATACGCTATTTATAAACACAAAAACATAAACATCCATGTATATATATTTAGGAAATACTTATTTCTTTATATGTACCAATCATTTAAATTATGTATAAATGTTATCAATTTTATATTTTCCTTCAATACACATGTATGTGTTTATAAATACAAAATGAATATGCACAGTGTACAGACATACATTATGTAAACAAAACTTTTATTCTGGAATTGTTTGACCTTAATTTTTTTGCTTTGACTTGACTTTTGTACAGTGTGGCAATATATTTCAACTTAAAAAGTTTAGTTCAGAAGCTGCTTAAATGTTTATGTTAAATCCAATTGGCTTTACAAGTCACTTGAGTTTTAATTATATTAAACTGACTTTTTAAATGAAGATGAAATACTAGATTTTTAAACTAGATTTTTTAAGTTACTTAAAATGCAGTATAATATCAGTATCAGTATAAAATCATTTAAATTCAAGCGACTTGTAAAGCCATTTTGATTTAACATAAAAATGTATTGCAACATTTGCACTAAAAATTGTTTAAATATGTGACATTTTGTACAGTGTCATCCCTTTCTGTCTTCTATGACGTGTGTGACTGACTTCAGCAAACAAGAGTATAAACCAACAATAGCAATCAAAGCATCATGTTGAAAATGATTTACTAGTTTAATGCTAATTCCAGCACCCACTAGGTTGCTAGGGGTCTCTGCTAGCATTTATTTTTATCACTCTGTTGTGGTAGTCCCTCGAGGAAACATCATAAAGTCAGAAGTATTCTTGCATAATTCCACCAAACACCACAAATAATCGTTTCTCTTTTGTTTTGCCACGTTTGAAAGCTGCGTACAGAAGAACTTCTGTTGGCTATTGTCACAGATGTGACAGAACCCGTTGTGAAGAACTTATTTTGTGAAGAACACTCTCCTAGCACCCCTATGGATTGTTAAGAGTTAGGATATGAGATTAAAATGAACAGTCCCGCGGTGTTCACATGGAAATGTATCAGAAAATATCAGACACTATTTTCACGACAAAAAAATCACACATATCAGGTTTAAACACAGAAAAAAACTGCTATCTGAGCATCACCTTTTCTACAATAACACTGTGCTTTATTCTGTTTCCTTATATTTACCAGAAGTAAATACATTATCCCGCATTCGCATTCATCCACACCTGCTCCTCGGCGCCCGCCGGCAGACGTGTTCATTTATCACTCGCCGCACATCTCCTTCATTTGACTATTTTTCACCTCAAAAGGACAGTTAATTCCTACAATTTCTCACGCGGCTTGACCTTGAAGTTGCGCGAGTCAGCTGCCCGTTGCCCGAGGAGAGTAATGGAACCAAAGAAATGCCTTTTTTTTGGAGAGGGGGTGGAGAAAGATGAAGAGTCTGCCATCCGTGCATTGTGACTAGTCCATTAAAGCACAAAATGAAGGAGGGCGAAGCCAGAGATACTTTTGATAAGTTGTTGCACCTGTGTTAACCTTGATGGTCACCCCGACTCTGGAACGGGTGTGAGGGGGATGCGAGATTGTTTCTCTCTCTCTCTCTCTCTCTCTCTCTCCTGCGTTCCATCGCCAAGGGAACAAGGGATGGAGAGAAATCAATACGGAGAGGCGTTGGCTGACAGCAGTATCGCTCCAGAATTGAAGCGGCTGTCAGCCTCTGTCACGCCGTGACTTTTGTTGGCTATTGTACTTTTAAGGCGTCATTTTTCTCCGTTGTCACTTTCCGCATTCTCCGCTCGCTTTTGTCCGAATTCCCCTGACTACAATTTTTACCAAATTCGAAAAGAAAGCGGGTCAAAAGATCAAGCACAAGAAAAATATCTCAAATGTGATTGGCTAGATGACACGGCGTAGACTTTTGTTCCACTGATATCTTCCATCCACTCTTGAGTTGGACGCACAGATCCAGCAGACAGTATTTGCATCCCCTCAGATGTGGCAAGGACAGAGGCACATCAGTGGGATGGTTTCCTGGTGTAAATGAAACCCTGAGGGAGTGCAGGGGAGAGGAAGATGATCACTGGGATGTGTACTTCACTGTCAGCAGAGAGCAAATCAAGCAGTTTAACAAGATCCCCACTGTTTTCACAGCTCGCACTCTCACAGACGCGCTTTTAACATGCGTGCAGCGTATAGACTTGCATACTTGTCTGGTCGTGTTGTGTCAAGCTAGCTCGCATGCAGATGGGTTGATGGAACATAATGAGTTCTGCTATCTGGCAGATGATGATTATTTTGTTTAACCCTACTACTGTGTTTAGGAAGGAGATGAGACTGCTGGCCACAATTTGTTACCACGTTCATATCCAACCCAACTCATCATATATTCTCTACAGGTTAAAGGGATTGTTCACCAAAAAATAAAAATTCTGTCATCATTTGCTCACCTTCGAGTTCCAAATCTGCATACATTTATTTGTTCTGATGAACGCAGAGAAAGATATTTGGAAGAATGCCTATAACCAAACAGATTTTGCCCCCCATTGACTACCATAGTAGGAAAAATTACTTTCTCTTTTTGTTCTGTTGAACATAAAATAAGATATTTTAAAGAATGTGGCACAGCAAACAGTTCTGGGGCACATTTGACTATCATTGTCTTTTTTCCTACTATAGTAGTCAATGGGGTAGTCATGGGGTAGAATTGTTTGGTTACAAGCATTCTTCCAAATATCTTTCTCGGTGTTCAACCAAACAAGATTTGGAACAACTAGAAAGGGACTAATTCGTGACAGAAGTTCATTTTTGGGTGAACTATCCCTTTACGTTTGGGCCACAAAGGCGTTAGTTCATGTTGTAAAACCATCCATACCTGGTCCACCATGTAATATTGTTTTTATAAATGTACATTTTTTGTATCTACAAACACTAAAATAATGTTTTTCCACACAAGAATTATTCAGTTGCTTGCCATTGTCACACTCCTAAAAATGTGTGTCTAAATGACTGGAGACGATACAGTTGAAGTGGTTATAATAATATGACTACACAGGCTTGTCCTGCATTGAAGGTAATGAGTACTGACCCTGTCCGATTCACTTCTGCAGAACACAGAGCATTTGGAGATGTAGATGATTAGTCTGTCTAAAGTCATAAACACATTGCTGTCATGGTTATTTTTCGGCCTCTATACGTGCTTGGACTGCACTGTAACCGGGGTTTGTGGTCGGCCCTTCAACAGACTGCCAAACATGTGGAAGACCCTTTCAGTGGTGGGTCCCACAAATATTATGATGTCATATAATCACAGGTCCGAACGTGATACCGTCACTGTATGTATTTCACCTGAATGTTTCCTGTAATTTTGCCTGTACGTTGAGCCGTAAGGAAGCCATTTGTCAGGAAGTTCATGAAAATTACAAAGCCCATTACGGAGCTCAGGGATTTGGTGGCCGTTGACACTAGTTGATAAAGTGCCTGTTTATGCCAAAGTGTTTGAACTCATGACAGCTAATTAATAACGTGTTAATCGCTCGCTGAAAGGAACAATGAAAAAATATGGATGATTGCTCTTGTTGCTTCGGAAGCTTCAATGAGGTTTGAAAAGCACCTTCACCTTTGTTTCAATGGATATTGTATATTTCAGGACTCCTCCAGATTTGTTTGCAAATAATGAATTCCTTATATACGTAAAGTATTTTAGTACACGCACACACACACTACATTGCTTTGCATTGATCAACGACATTAACAATCTCTCCGCGCACCTGTTATTGTATTAAGGTCAACCCATGTTTTACCCTAAACCTCTATTTCCTTTTCCATTCTTTCATCAAAACAAATGTTACCCCTCTACAGTTTTCCATTTATTACCCCGACATGACCTTCTGCACACAGAGACAAATCTGCCTTTCTTTCCATTCCTTGCTTCTCGCTCCTTTGTTACGCCAGACACCCAAATAGGTTCACGTTTAAACATCCACCCTTTACATTTCCCTCTCCTTTATTCCAACTCTTTCTTCTCCCGCCTTTAAGGTCAATGTAGAGCTAAGAGCAGCGAAATGAGACACAGATTGATAATTAGGAGAGGGAAGCCCCCCTAATGTGATTTATCTCTATGGATTTTCTGTCATACAAGAGGAGTCGATCCTCAAATTGGAGAGGAGGGCCCATTAGAAGGCACTTTGGAGCGTTTACTGCTAACTTTGCCGAGGCGGGTTTCTGCGTCCGCCCCAGACTGCTGCCACTACTGTATTTGTTGTCTGAGACGGGTGCCGTCCGCGGCTAATTTAATTTAAGGCCATAACACGCAATGGATGAAGCTGAGGGAATTACATTAAAACGAGTTCTAGCGGTGGCTGTAACCTTTTCGCTTGATTGCTGTTTGCGAGACGTTGCATCAGAATCAGATAAAAACACAAGCCATGTTGTTCTCTTTTTTTTGCTTGGTTTGCTGTTTTCGTCTGTTCTAGGGTGAATTCAGAACAGCGTCTCACCGGCGCTGCAGCTTTGTTACTCATCGCCTGATT
The DNA here is from genome assembly GCA_006030095.1 of Triplophysa siluroides. Classification (NCBI taxonomy): domain Eukaryota; kingdom Metazoa; phylum Chordata; class Actinopteri; order Cypriniformes; family Nemacheilidae; genus Triplophysa; species Triplophysa siluroides. Next base: position 319,964 of record VCII01000051.1, on the reverse strand, counting down.
TATTGATTCTGATCCGAACGTTTTTGGTTTTCACAAAGGAAGGGTCGTTCGTTTATTTTTCCTGTACGAAGAGATAAAACGGAATTTAAGTTTCGTATCAAAACGGATATTTGCGACGACGCGCGTTGTTAAAGCATCACGTCCAAGTTCAAAGGCCTTTTCTGATAACAAATTCTGACAAAGAAAAATGTCTCCTATTGCATTATGGGTAGTTTCTACATTTTTTAGCGTAGCCCGAAGGCATTAGCAAATACATGTCCAGTGTTATTAATCACCGTGACACCGGGCTGGAAATGACCCAGAGTTCCATTTGTTTCCTGTGCGTATGGAGTTACAAGCGCACACATGCTCGGGCGTCAACACACACGTCTGTAATGATGTAGTGCGCTTTGTTTTCCCACCCGCTCTGATGGACAGCATTCTTCTTTGGAGGAAGTTTTGGTTGGCTTGTTTATCAACACTGTAGCATAGAAACATGAAATAGTATGTGACTTATTTCTGTGTGTGACAAAGTTGGGTGTTATACTTACGGCTTGAAATCAAGAACCGGTTCCATTTTTTAGAACAAAAAGAAAAACTGAAACCGATTTAATTTCATGATGTTCAGTTAATGGTTCATAAACTGCAGTGTAGACAGATTATTATAATTTTTTATTTTATTATTTTATTATTACTGCATGCTGCTAAACTTACAGGGCCATTGCCAAAGTAAAATATTTTTAACAGAGTTGTGAACATGTGTTCTGAATTAAATGTGATAAGACTACGTGGAGTGAAAAAAAAACATTTATATGTTTTTTTTAAAAGGGCAAACAAGATAAAGACGGTTTCAGACGGTTTCCAAACTTAACTTCCAGTAGACCTCCGCAAAGAATCAATAACTTCTGAGTAGTTTTAATTTAATTTAATACAATCAATACACAATAAAATATAAATATATAAAATAAATTGTTATATTGTAACCAAACAAGTTAACTTGGGGCCATCCGATGAAACCGCCTTTTTGCAGGAAATAATTATAAATAATATTTTCAATTAATTCATTTATATTATTAAAATGTTTCTTTAAAATGATTTACTTTAGCTGCTTTCTAGACACCTCGGAGTTGGGATATTTCCCACCATAAATCCTGAAGCAACGCTTGGATTTAGTAGCATAAAAAGTATTTAGTAAAATCAAAACATAATGTAAAACATTACAAGCGTTTTTAGCTTGGAAATATCCTAAATCATCTTTAATGCAACAATAAGCAAAAATTATGACGGAAAAAGCCAATAAGAGCCCAAAATATATGTGAACTCTTTCAGTACTGTTTAAAAAAGGATCCAAGGTTGAGACCTCAAAAAGTTTGTTGATTAAACTGTTAAAGGAGCAATTTGAGATTTAATGGCTTCTAGTGGTGATGCTGCGAATTGCAACCAACGGCTCACTCCACCCCTCCCTTTCAGAACGCTATGGCAACTGACATGGGACAAACATGTCGTCATGTTTTTGCTTTTTTGCCGAAGGAGCTCTGTGGAGCAGTTTGTCCGTTGAGGACTACTGTAGAAACAGGGGACCTGTGTATGTGTATGTAGATAGAAATAACTCATAAGGTCATAAAAACATATGCTTCATTATGTAAGGTCATTATGTAAGTATACAACTCTGAAGACATAGTTATGTATATTAATTGCATTTCTGTCAAAAGATCCTCCAAAAGTGTACATGCTGTACCTTAAATTCTAGGCAAAGGGTGGCTACTTTGAAGATGCTAATGGTTAACATAGGTCTGATTTTAATAGTTTGATAATTTCATAGTTTTGATCAGTTCAAAAATGTAAATAAAGAAACTTTTGAACAGTATACAGAACAGAGCATCTCCAATCTCAATCACATTAGCCTAAAACATCTCACTTACTGAATCATTGAAAACTGTTATTGAATTAACGCCTCACTCGCTGAACTACAAGTCATCACTTCAGGTCATTTCTAACCGGAAATAAACCAAGCAGTGTTACTATTATGCTGTTAAGATTTGTGAGTGTAATTGCTGACTACTAGTTTAAGGTTTTGTAATAATTAGTGTGACTTCAAAGGAAATATAATACCAGACATTATGCTGTGCTATAAGATATTATTTACAGTAGCTGAGAGTTCATCAATAGTGTATAAACAACCCAAAAACGCATATTTGTTTCTTCTTACTTCTGATGAGGATAAATAATCAAACAAGAGGAAGTCATCTGTTATGATTAAAAGCGCGTCTCCTATATGTGAATGATGTAATCTGCAAATGCATATAATAAACCCGCTGACTCATTACAGCTTCGCTTTGTTTTCTGTGCAGTCTCAATGTGCTCAGTACGCCGCTGAGAAACGCGATGAGGAGAAGATGTGCGATCACCTCATCAGGGCCGCCAAGTACCGAGATCACGTCACGTCCACCCAGCTCATCCAGAAGATCGTCAACATCCTGACAGACAAGCATGGCGCCTGGGGAAGCGCCGCCATCAGGTACCACTTTAGTTAGACAATTTAGGGTGCTGGGTCAAACAATGTATTTTCTAGGTCTTACTAGACTGTTAACTTGATGCTTAAAGGAGCCAGTCTTTTGCTGTTTTTGAAGCTTTGATTATGTTTTTGGGTGTTTAACATTAATGGATGTTCATGTTTCTAGTTTCAAAAAACACTTTATATTTCACATATTTCAAATCTATTGTTCACCGCTGTCCCTCTTCTCACAAAGCGACTTGATTTTTTCTGGTTTATAAAGTTCCTCCATCCGAAATGCTCTGATTGGTAGAGCTGACCCAGTCCGTCGTGATTGGTTCCCCTCTTAGAGTGTGTGTCTGAAGATGTCCCACCCATAGCATATCAGCGAACTTCCGCTTCTCAGGCTGTTGTGATTGGTCGGTGCCCCTCTCAGTGCACTTGTATTTATAAGCTTTGGCTTTTAGCAATAAACAGTAACAATGGCGTCAACTTTACTTCATCAGTCAATCACATGCAGATCAATGGAAGTGTAACGGAGGTCTGCTAGTGCATGTGCAAACGTCAATCTTTGTTAGAGATCGCAATTTTTAACCTATTATGGCGAGGGAAATGACACCGGACCATTTTTTGGCGTATTTCTTTAGGCGGAGGTTATTAAAAGCACTCGGAATAGTGACATCATTTAGCCGTTCTCTGTAGTCCTGAAAAGTGAGTTCTGTTAAAGACAATATCTCGCTTGGCATTGAACTTTGAGCTTTATCATTTTGCAGATATTGTTTATGCTCTAACAGCAACGTTACACACTAACTGAAGTTTGAAAATTGTCATCACGCGGAATGGCCGCTTTTAGCAAACAAATGTAATGCTCCAACCAATCAGTTTGCAGCTTTCATTGTTATGTGCAATATACAGCAGACGGTCGGGTGAATATACGAGAGGTCAGCTCACAGTACACCTGCACCGCACCCTACTGTACCCTACAAACCATCTATAATCATTCAAGCCCTTATTAGTTTACGTCTCTCACGTTTGGCAAAACCTACATTTCCGTCCATTATGGACTCTAATGGAGTCCTGCAGTCACGGTTGTGAGCCTGGGTTATGTCTTATTGCTTCGGTTTCCATACGTGATGCATTGCTGTTGGAATAGGATAAAAGCCAGTAAACGTTACCTAGCCATTACTGAGGGGAACATAAGGAGAGGTATATTTATTTCTGTAAACAGGCAGAAATATTCCTTAATGATGCCGTCATGCAGTGGTTTCCTCTAATAGAGTTTGCTGCCCAAGAAGCTCATTGGCTCTGTTGTTCAAGCTCTACATGTTGTAAAGAAACGTGTTCTCTGGAGGTTTGGAGACCTGTCTGCTCTCTGTTCTTTTCTCTCAGTGTTCGGCAGTCGTATAATAGCAGAGCTCTCTTGGCTCGCTCCCCATTACTGGCCTTTATGCAGCAGGGCTATTGATGACTTCTGTAATAGCATGCGATGGGCGCATGGTGACGCTGGCACAGCCTCAGAGCACGTTTAATAAATCACAATCAGACCCTGCCGTTACATCAATACTTCTGCTCAATTACCCAGAAGGTCACGGGCAGAAATGTAGGAGAGCTGGAGATTGGTAACTACAGAGAGAGAACAACATCTGGAAGTACAAGGAGGAAAATACTGTACACACAAACACACACACACAAGACAACATGAAACTCGCAGCTGCACGTGTCGACTTAGTTATATGAGATGGGTTTCTAAAGCACTGGTTGATCAGACATGGAAGAAAACAGGCGGCAAAAAAAGTTTGTGTACATTAATTATGCTGTTAAATGTCTTCAGATGGGTTTTTGGTGCAACCTCCAGCTGCTTTCATTTGCTCACAAAATGTTTGTTTTTCTTGTTGTAACCAAGTATGTAGACACCGTCAGCAGCGAAAATTATGCATACCGTCACATCAAATATTTATAATAAATATTTGCAGAACTACTGTAGCATTCGACTACTATTAAGAAGGGGCCAGACAAGATTCATTTTCAGCTTCATTCATTGAATTGTCACCACCATCTGAAAATCACACACACATGTACACAAAATTTTTTTTTTTTCCTGGTGTTACTAGCTGCTAAAATGATCTTACTACCCTAAACTATGAATTATGGGGGCTGACATATTGTTTGTGACAGAAAATATATACGCTATAACCTAATGCTCAAATAATCGTATATAGAAATGGAAAGATAATTCGGAACAAAATTAAAGAATATTTATTTTAATACATATCAGTGAAGACAACCTAACATTTATTTTATTAAAAAAATACAAGAATTCAGTTTTTAAGTGTTACATATATTTGTATATATATTCTGTATTTATAATTAGTAAAATCGCAAAAATGCTTAAATGGTACATTTCTTTCTTAGTAATCTTGAGGAATATAAAAGTTGAAATGCTGTTTTCAACGGGTGGTAAAAGTATGGTACATGTTTTATCAGTGAACCGTACATTAGCTGTGACTAGTGCAGTTGTCTTTATTGGTTTTGCTGTAAAACCATTAGAAATGACGAAGCAACACTTACAATGCTTAAGATAACAAAAGAAAACAACAGTGAAGTGTTAAGAGATAACACACACAGACACACACAAATAGCAAAATCTCTTTTTTCACCTTCATGAAAATGAAATCAGATCCCTCAAAGGGCATTCGGCTGCCATGATTACACCCTTTTGTTGGGAGTGTTAAATTTGCAAGCCCACCCGCTCCCCCATAAAGACGTATTCCCTTAAGTTTCCATTCAATAAAAGGCTGAAAATGAAAATATTATTTTCCTCCCTGGCTGATGGGAGTTGTTGTTTCCTCATGGCAGGCATCTAATATCATCTGACACCTACTGACCCGCCTGAATGCAATTTGTGTCTTAATATCCAGCTTACAGCAGCCCCGTCCTCTAGAGAGCCGAGGTGCTAGTTGTTTTTTTTCTCTCGTTTTCTTTCATTCCACACGTGCTCCGGCACTGGTTTGCTTGTGGATGCATTGTCAGAGGGGTCCGTAGGGGTTTGCACTCTGGCAAACAAAGGAAAAGACATATACGTACACACACACATGCTTGCCGATCTGGGATGTCCCGCTCGGCACACTCCGTGGCCCTTTTTTCTTTGTATTTTTCTCTTTTCCTTTTTTGATTTGATCTCAGACCAACAGACAGCCAGATCCACCTGTCCATCCATTACCACCCTTTCGTCTAGTGGCGCAGGTGAACATGTGGCGTTGCCGTCTGCCAAAACCATACAAAATGAACACAGTGCCCACAAATGAGGCGACTGACAGCGTTCATTTTTTTCTTTCCTTCAGCTGGTTTTGTCGGTTGCGGTCATGTTTATTTGGGTCAAAAGATAGATGATCTCTCATGTAGATGACACACCAGTAAAGTGGCTGGCTGGAAAGAAAGATGATGGAGGAAGAGGAGGAGCGGGAGTCTCCGAGGACAGATGAGGCTTCCTCTCATATTCTCCTTCATTGCATTCTGATGGTAGGACTAATGTAGCATGGAAATTCACTCTGCTGCTGCGCTCAGAGCAGTTCCACGCCCTCAAACACTGTCAGGGTGAAGATGAGAGAAGATGTGGAAGATAAAGGCAAATGAAGAATGAATAGACACGGTTTAAAACCTGAACATTGCAGTGTTTAACACAATTCGCGACAATGTGTAAACTATGGTTGAATGGCTTGTATTTCCTCCTATTGGTGTCCCATTAGTTATTAAGAAATTAAATCTTATGATTTTGTCATGAGAACTATAGGTATGTTAAACTGTTCTAAGACATAACATATTCTACTGTAGCATTAAACAAGCTAGAATTAAATATGTTAAATATCTATTTCTTTATTAATAAATAAAAATAACATCAACACTTTGCACCAAACCCAGTTATTTGAGTTATTTTGCCTCATTACAAAAATCAAACATCCCATAAAATTCACCCCCTACACCCATTTCTACAGTTTGGTTGGAAGACAAGTTATTTTGTTATTCATTTGTACACGAATTGATGTGTTGACTAGGTTAATTAAACTCAACCATTCATCCATGTTACTGTTATTGTTAAAAGAAAATGCAAATAATTATTTTCTTCATTTTATGGGAAATATACGTTTATATTTATATATCAAATCGATCATACAAAGTTAATATAGTACTACTTATTTGATTATTTTTATTTAATTGTGATTATTTCATGTTAATTGATAGAACATAACAAAAACACAAACCTGTATTAAAACGCAACATGTCCCAAGTTTTTCTTGTAATTTTTTGCAATGTTATTGGAAAGAACCAGTTATTGCAGAAATATTTTTTTTTCACCAGCGATGCAAGGACCTGGCTGTTTGTTTTAGGTCCGTGCATATCTTTATTCTTTCTTTCATACTCCTTTCTTTTATCTCCTTTTCAATTTTTGCCACCATCACAACCCCTCTCTTCTTTTCTCTCTCTCTCTCTCTCTCTCTCTCTTATTCTCCCCTCCTCTAATGCTAGTCATTTTCAGCAGCAGCTCCAGTGATCTCTAATGGAGCTCCTCGGGGCTGGAGGTACCCCTGCCTGGGGACATCCATCTTTTCTGTGTCACGAGCCCACGCCGGCAGAAACCTTTGTGATGCGCACTCCAATTTTTCTTCAGTAAATCAAATCTTCCCTTCTTTCAAAGAGATGAATGCGGCAGGGTTGTGGTGTTATAGAGAAAATCAATGCAGGCGAAATTGAAACAGTATGCCCACGTATTGATCGGCCTTGTGAAATCGAAACTAACAGCTTTGTAACTGTTCCGGAGGACAGTTAGCTGACCTGTAATGGACAAACTATCAATATTAGCATTACTATTTTATCCTGTGCTTTGTCATGTTGGGCCCGGGCTATCAGGAGCAGAGGAACGCTACTGTAACATGCCTGGAAAGGCTTGTTATCTCAGCAGATACTTTGTAAAAATGGCAGAGACCTAAATGAACGCACAACTTTAACTTTGCTTTGTGTTACTTGTGTGTATGACTGCACATTGAATATTTTTAGGTACAGGATAATAGCACTTTAATGTACATTTTTAGTGTACACAATTTTATATATACATTGCCTGTAGGTGCTGCTGCTGTGGACACAAAAACATTACAGTGTTATTTTACTCTTGAATTTTTGTCATTTTTACATTAAATATTTGTTAATATAATTTTTATCATAAATAATAATCTTAAATTCTATTACGCTCCTCTCTTTTTTTACACACACACCTCAGGTTCTCATTGGGTATCATCTGAAATGCTTCATTAATATCCTCACATTTGGTGCAGGTAATATAAGTCATACATCATCCCTACTAGTTAATGATGCTCAGGCTGTTATGAGAGCACCCTGCCGTCCTGCTCGCCAAAACTACACAAGCACTCCGTCACCTCTCTCCCACCACACGGCATCACGCGTGTAGCCTGCTGCGCTCTGGCTCTCATCCACACATCTCATTTTACAGATATACACCGGGACTGCAGTGCAGTTAGTGAATACGAGGTCATTTAGTGAAAGTGATGCCAAGTATGGTTTTCCATACTCGGAATTTGTGCTCTTTATTTAACCCATCCAAGTGCACACACACAGCAGTGAGTAACACACACACTGTAAACACACACCCAGAGCAGTGAGCAGCCATTGCTGCGGCGCCCGGGGAGCAGTTGGGGGGATCGGTGCCTTGCTCAAGGGTCTCACCTCCGCCGTGGTATTGAAGGTGGAGGCTGATCATTCACTCCCCCCACCTACAATCCCTGCTGGTACTTGAGGCTCGAACCGGCAACGTTTGGGTTACAAGTCCGAGTCTCTAACCATTAGGCCAAGACTGCCCGATTTTAGGAAATACAATTTTTTCTTGTCTTGGACGGAGTCTTGTCTTTGATAACAGTTACACTGAAATGACTGTGTGGGTAGATGACAAACATCAAGATTTCAAACTAAAATGTATTTGTGACACAGTCTGTAAAAAAATATTTTTTTTGATTTGCTGTCTTCTACATAAAATCATCCTACATCATGTAGAGAACATTCTGTAAAAGTATAATATTGATATCTTTAATATTGACTGAGTAAAGCCAACTTTTTATTTATAGTGAAATTAATGACGGAAATCAAACTTTAATGTTCATTATACTTGTTTTACAGACTGGGTCACATATGAGTGTATAAAAAAGCATTTGAAACTTTTTATGTAATGTGTCTGGTGAAAATAATACAAATTTAAGAGAAATAAAATGTGCTCTTGATGCAGCAACAAAATGCTGTTTATAAAAGATTTAGATGAAGTTGAAAATGTCACAGAGCATTCGAGTAGTATTTCATGTCGACCGCACATATATATATTTTAAATGCCTTTCAAATGGGAATTGATTGCTCGTAATGTGTTTATATTGTGCTGTTTAATGTAAAACAGTTAATGTTCTGTGTTTACGTTTGAGGGTAAAGCGTTGGACAAAGTTCAGTGTGTGGGCCAAAGTCCAGTGTGTATGTGCGTATGAGGATATGCGTATTGTTAGCTTTTTCCCGGTCGCATCAATGTTTTGTTTCAAACTCATTTATAAACCTTAAAAAGCATAGATTTTTTATTAAAGTAATGAGTAGCTTTAAAATTTGTTCTTCAAATGTGGATTTATAATCATTAAAATAGTTTTAGTGCAGTTTTACATCAGATAAACTAAATACTTAAATTGTACATTATATATATATATCTTTAATCATGTATAATTAAAGTATGCTATGTATACACGTACTTTAGCTAGGTTTTTACAGACTGGGTCACATATGAATGTAAAAAAAAGCATATGAAACTTTTTATGTGATGTGTCTGGTGACATTTCTTTTACTTTTTCTTAAAAAAAAGAAAGTAAGCCAAATAAATATGTGCTCTTAAAGCATGTTCATAAAGCATTTATTATGCTTATGTACAGATAATTCAGGTACAGATTCGCAAACAATCGAGTGCCTATAGATTATCGAAACCGAAAAAAACCTTTACTCGGCTAAACTTGCCTCTCCAATATTTTTTATTTAGACTGCGATACCAAGCTGAACGGTTAGATGTCGATATTCCACACGGCTTCTTTTAATGCGACCAAACGGGACCCATTCAACAAATCGTTTATTAATTACAATCATAGTACAATAAAATTATAATATAAATTAATATGAATATAAATTAAATAAAATAGGCTATAAATAGTTATATTATTAGACTCTATATATACATTAATATGTATATATATATATATATGTATACACATATATGTCAGTGTGCGTGTGTATGCATACATGCATATGTAAAATCTAATTCTCAAGTCTAACCCACTCAGAGGGAATTTACAACTGCACTTTTTCCTGGTTTATTTGGATCTTTAAATATTTGGACGAGTATGGACCAGTGTAGCTCACTCTGATCATCCACACTTGTCCTGTTTTCCAAAGTAAAAGTCTGTAAAGCCTTATTATTTCCTCTGTTTACTCCTTAATGCTACCAGAGCTATACAAAGTAGGAAATGGATGCTTAATGCCCCACTGTCATGTATTAGTTGATGGTATGTGTATATCAGGGCAGAGTGATCTCAAGTGTGCTGTTAGTCTCGTTTTCAGCTTTGAGGGCTTTATTTTTATCTGACCATCGCTTTGCAAAAGCTGCATCCAGAGTGGAGAGTAAACATAGATCCAGCCTTTCGAAAAGCTTCCTGCTGAGCATGTATGCATGCAAGTGCTTGAGCTCACTTTTATGTTGAATTTGTAGATTGTTTTTAACACAAAATCTCTTTAGTTAGAGAAAAGCTTATGAAAAATGCCACGAGAAACATTGACCTAGAGTGCATATCTTCTCTAAATTAAATCATCCACAGCAGGTTATAACATACTGTTCCATGACGAAATATAAATGATTTTATCAACTCGACCTACGTGGTCCTGGCAGAGATAAGGCAAAATACTTAGCGGATTACAGTATGTCATAACATATACAGGTCCTGCTTTTATTTACATTTCTTCATAAGCTGTTTAACAAGTGCCATTAATGGCTTGCTTTGGCTATAAACACTTGAGAAACCATGTACAAACATCCCACACGACTCTGGGCCAGAGAGAGAGAGAGAGCAGCTGTTCTTTCCCCTGTTTTCCCTCCCTCCTTTATTCCTGATGGAAACAAATGGATTTCTCTCCCGTGGAATCTCAAAGCCTTTCAAACAAAACCAGTTAGCTGGTGCACCTAGACGCAAAAACTCCTTTGTGAGACGTTAGCCGTAAACACGGATTAGCTGCGTAGAATATACATCAACCGCCGGCGGCTCGCAACACACTCCTGTTTTTCGCAGGTTTCGCTTCGGCCTTCGTGTCTTTATCTTGACGGTTCGCGATGTCTTCCCAGTTGGTAAATCTTCAGGGAGCATGTGAACGTTTGACAGCTGCAGATTCCTGGGGATATATTACGTAAATGATGTGAATATGGCTACTCGCGGCTCTGTTCTCCTGCGTTGTGGAAATGGATTAAAATATGTCCTAATGAAAACATTTAGCTTTGACTGTATATACACTACAGTGGCCCGGACTGTAAGAAATAGTAACAGAGTGTCAAAGAAGGACAAATTAACGGCTTCTGTGGAGCTGATGTTGTCCATATGTTAGCATGTCAGACTGCACATATTCCAGAACTAACCGGAGTTCAGCAGTCGCTTCAAGAGCTTCATTGGAACTATAGAAACTGCGTGGACATTTTCCACAGAGGATTTTGGGTCAATTGCAGTAGCTACTAAGATGAGAAACTGTTGACCGACTAACATGGACCTACAGTATATGATTTGTTATGCAAAGTCTAGACTAGTTTATACAGTTTACTTGCTGTGAAGCTGCTATACAAACATTAAAGAGATCACCCAAAAATGTTAATTCTGTCATCATTTACTCATTACTTTTGTCATTTCAAACCTGTATGCCTTTCTTTATATTTTAAAGAATGGTGGTAACCGAACAACGGCGGGACCCGTTGACTTGCATTGGCTTTGGGTTCATACAGAAGAAGTGAAAGGGTACTTCTGTTGTTCGGTTATTTATCTTCAAATATCTTATTTGTGTTTTGCAGAAGAAAAAAAGTCATTTTGAAATGACAAGAGGGTGAGTAAATGATGACACAATTTTCATTTTGGATTGAACTATCACTTTAAATAGACAAGAAATAGGAAATGAAAGAAATGCAAAGAGGGAAAATATTGTATGTGTAATAGTTTGTTAGGAATCTGCATGTCCACGTGTCTCCCTTTCTGTTCATGTTTTATGTTCACCTTCGGTCCAGAGCTGACTGTGAGGAGCATCGAGGTGCTCTTATCTGTCCGCAAAGCCTTCCCATCATCCCCTCTGAGGAGCTCTTTTAATGGAATGTCCCTTTATAAAGTACCGATCGGTCCCCTTCTCCAGCGTGACCTATTACACACACACGCACACTTCTTTGTAGCAACTCAGATTTATGAGTTTCATATGCCCTTAAGAAAGTATACTGCCGTGACAGGCCGAGGTCACGATAGGAGGCCCTGATCAATATTTGAATGAAAAGCCATTCGGGGAAGTTTTAAGGGCTTTTCTCGGCCCACTCCCTCTTCGCGTGTCTCTCTTCCGGGGAAAACATCAGGAATGTATCGATTGCCCGGGTGCAGTAGTTAGTCAGAGGCTATCTCCTTTGACTAACCCTTTAGCACTCTGTCACCTTCTCACCACCGTGATAGATTGTACGTCTCTGGGCCACAGTAATTACACGCAGCTCCGGTCGGGTCATTTATTTCAACACTTTCACCATTTACCAAAAAATATCCTTTATCTTTGTGACCCAGCGGTTTGCTTTTGCAGCGAAAGCAGAAAGGGGACACATAAAAATTCTAGCTCCTGCCCCGGAGCAGGATGGGGCATCCGTTACCCATCTCTGCCATAATTCTCTGTCATTTTTTTATTTTTCTTGTTTCCTTCTTAGGCTTTGACTTAGTTTTTTCTCCTTTGTCCCTCTTCCTTTTCATAGTGTTCACTATGTTTAAAAGCATTGTGCATGTAGCAAGTATGCACTTTTTTAAGGGGTGACACAGGTGGCTCACTTGGTGTCCTGGGCCAGATATACATAACCAAGAAAAAGGTTTATAATATCATACGAAGAAAATGATAGAGGAATAATCCCAGAATAGATAGGAACTCCATCAGTAATGTGTAAAAAGCACCCCAGGATGACACCTCCAAAAGTTGATTAATAAAATGCCAAGAGGACATTTTTGAAAAAAGGGTGGCTCTGTTGAAGATGTTAAAGGGGTCATATTAGATTAGATTAGATTCAACTTTATTGTCATTACACATATACAAGTACAGTGTAACGAAATGTAGTTTAGGTCTAACCAGAAGTGCAATTAGCAAGTGCAGGATATACAGTGTGAATAAATACAGAATACAATATTAGGAAATATATATGGCGCGAACACGTGTTTTTCTGTGTCTGTGGTGTGTTATAAGTTGCCCATGCATGTATTAGACACGTAAAATTGTACGTGTAAAAAAGTGGTGGAACAAAAGATGCATTCTATCTAAAAGCGAATGCGAACCCAGACCTGCCTGAAACCCTCGTGTACCCACACCCTGGCGAATGAACGTCACTTCGTAACATGATTTGACTAAGACCGCCCAAATCTAAACGCAAGTAAGGTGGGCGTACTTGTAAATCTCATTGCATCGTCACCGCCGCAGCCATGTTGTGGAGACGCTGTGTGTTTCGTTGCGAAAAGATTATAATGGCTTTTTATTAAGTATTTATTTTGGGTTGATTGTCTTTGTTGAGTCGTGACGAGACGTGGCGTAACACAAGTTGATCAAGAAGGGCTCGTGTTATTTATTATGTTACCATTCCCTGTTGTAATGCGAGCTTGTTTCTATCTTACACAAACTCTGTATTATGTATATGGTTGTTTGTTTATAGTCTTTATAACCTTGTATATAAAAGGTAAAATAGTTTTTAACTATTTAACATAATATCTTTTTAATAAAACCTTACCAATCCTTTACATCCTGCTCAAATCGCCCTGGCAAAGTTGATGTATCGACTTGATCATCTTCATTTTCCGTATCAGATTCGGGCTCCAGAAGTACCGATGACATTTTATCACCTGTCAGTACAATTGCTTGGGAACATGATGTTCCGGATATGGTAAGAGTCGATACATTTCCCTCACACTCTTGCAGTATTCGACCAATCACTACACACTGGTTAACTGGCCAATCATAGCACACCTCGCTTTTCAGAGCGATGAGCTGTGTAAAAAATCTGGGCGTTTCAGAGAGGCAGGTACAAAGAGGAGATACAAACATGCACGGTATGTGGAAAATACAGCGTTTTTAAACCTTAAATCGTGTATACACATTACATTACATCGAAAACAAACGATAATATTCGTTTTAGCCACGTCATTTTACCCCTTTAAAAAATATTTTTCTCAGATAAATCAAAACTACTAAAATATTTCTTGCTTTAGTGTCTGGATTCTGATTATGATTAGAAAATCTGTTCATTATCATTGGACTCTGTAGAAAGTTAGTTAAGTTTATTTATGTCGCGCTTTTTACAATGTCGCATTGTTTTAAAGCAGCTTTACATGAAAAAAAAGAAAACACTGAAGAGGAAAATTATTGTGAAGAGTACAAACAGAGGACCATCCTAATAAAAGTAATGTTAATGTAATTTGCAGAAGATAATCTAATATAAATAGTTTCCTGGTGAGCAAGCCAACACGGCGGATAGTTTCAGACAACAGGGATAATAATGAGGCTCAGTGTAACTGAGTGCAGCTATAACAGTAACTGTAGAAAGAACCTTGAACCCTGATGAATGTACGAAATGCAAATTAAATGACCACAGTTAGTATTCCTTGAATACATACAACGCAGAAAAATGAAAAGAAGAGACATTTATTTCCCCCCAACATGTAGCACAGGCCCTCTGTCACTCATGTTATTATCATGTGCTGCACCTGACCCCATGTCAGAGACATTAACATCCGCCATCACTGAGCTTCACAGATTATTTCCCCTGCTCTGCATAGAACATCACCACCTTAATCAGACACAGTCGCTCTGATTTCCCCTCGCTCAGATTAATTTCAGACCGCTTGGACTGCCTGGATTTTGATGGAGAGACCAACGTTTTCCCTTCTTCTGCATGACAAATACACAATTCATCTATTCAGTTTTCATAAACACATGGTTTATGCAAATCATACGAAATAATCTCCACGAGAAAGAGCCATTTGAGCGGCGGCAATCGCAGGCATTAATGAAAAAGCCACAAAGAAAGATATGTTCACGCCGACTGTAACTGCATTAATCCACAGGAAAAGGTTATAAATGAGTGCAAGTCGTCTCTAAAGTGCCCAGTGCTGGAGTGATGTATGAAACTTGTGCTCCGTCTGCGCCGTCTGCCCCGTTTGTTATGCTAAAGGTCACATCATTGTCATTTACATAATCTTCGTGCCAGAAATGAACTCCAGTGTAATATCAGGCCAGAATACACACGCCTGCACCGACACATTGGTTTGAAATGATAAACAGGAAAGAAGCCATCATCATTCTTGGAGGAGAATTTTGCCCTCTTGGTAAATGATGTTGCGTTCTTGTGGCAGATTTTGATATTTCTTTAATGGGTTTCTACCCATAAATAGGCCACACAAGTACTCTAATGGTAGAGTTGAATGTGTTTATGTGAATCTTCCATTCTGATGGATGGCAGTCGTTCAGTTAGACTTTCATAGCCACACTGAAAAAATCAACATGTCTGTCTATTGGTGTCATTGATGGGGGTCCGGGGGCCTCCACAAGGTTGCAAGGGGTCCCCAGAAATGTTTTGGGGAGACAAGCAAAAATTCTAAGACGACTGAACATTATTATCGTTTAATTTCTAAGTGTTTATCAGATTTGTGCTCCATGCATGATTTTGAGAATTGTTTGTATTTGTATATATGTGAGTTTTTCTCACTGTAGTAAATGTTTTCGTGAAAGTGTAGCCCAGTGGTTCTCAAACTGGGGGCCCCAAGATGGATCTAAAAAAATTATGTTCCGGCATTGTATAACAGAATACAAAGTTCAAATGTTTCTCTACACGTAAAAATGTATAGATGGTTATGTATTTTAGAAAGGGGATCCTCACAAAAGGTTTGAATTATTTCTAATAGTATGAAATACAAAGATGAAGTACATTTTTATATAATTAGGAAAAAATTATTCATACAGTATATGTGAAAAATGCTCCAGATTATAGTATTTTCCTTGTTTTATGCATCCTGTCTATTTATTTATCAGTCTGTCCCTGATTTTATCTCAATCTTAGTAAATATCTGTTCATCAATTGCATGTTTACCTTAAATCGATCATTTAATCTGTGCACGAAAGCATTCCCAATCCTCCAGGCGTTACCATCAAGTGCATATTTGGCTACACTTGCTCCTTTAAGTAATTTAGTGCCTGTATTTGCCGCGAAACGCTCGCAGGGTTTTAAAACGCTGCTTGAGTGTGAGACCGATGCCTTTCTGAAGTGTGGCGGCACAAGCCAGCTTCTCTGTTACAGCAACTTCCAAAAAACACCTCATTAATCCCCCCATACACTCGCACACTGAAATTCTCAACACATGGCCCAATTAAATGCTTTGTTTATTATGACACCTCCCTCGAGTCAAGTAGACTTAAAGTGTGGCTTGTTTTATGCAAACCCACAATTTAGGAGCGCAATTGAAGCTTTAAAGAGGAGATTATAAAACATGACCCTCTCCTCTGTTGATTCTTGCTGTCCCTCTGTTTACTGCTCTCTCCCCGATCCATTTCCCTTATTCATTAAGCCAATGGGTCGCCATATGTATTAAACCGCGTTACGTTTAGCACCCCGTTTATCTTCTGTGTTGGTAAACCGGTTCAGATTTACAGCCGGCGACCCGTCGCTTATACTGGTACCGGGTGAGAAGAAAGACCTCAATTACATCGAACAGACGCTTATAAAAGTCTCTGCTCGTGTTAAATTCTCGCTAAATGTGGTTTACATTAGGCGTGTTTGGAGGAAGGTCTCAAGTGTTGCTTTCGCCGTGCCCAATAAGACAATTCAGACGCCCCACTGCCATTTAAGGGTCTGTTTCCGTCATGGCTTTTTTACGATCGTACTAATTACTAATTGCGCCCGTGCGGCACAGACGCACGCGCCCATCCCGAGGTCTATTGTGTTTTGTAATTGTCGTTGTCTCGAGAAGGCGCTGGCACAATTCCTGTTAGAAACCCCCTTTGGAAGGATGAATGGATGGATGAATAATTCATTATTGCTATGAAAACACTTGCTTCGTGGAATGTGCGTGCTGGTTCGGCTGCCGGGATTGATGGCGGCTGGATTGCACGCACACACTTCCTTCGCCTTCATTAGGGCTGTATTGTCATGGTGTCTGGACGGCACCGAAGCCTGCGAGCGTGTTTCCAGCTGCTCGACTAATTGCAGGGGCCAGCGTGGTGTTGTATTGCAGATAAATTGATCTTCTCTGTATCTGTGCTCTCGCAGAGAGTGACAGGTGAGGAGCCCCTTGAATCGGCTCTGGGCCTTTGGTAATCATTTTAATTAATGGACACTGGAAGCCAGCATGATGGAGTGCCTATTTACATGGAGCAAACTATCACATTCAAACAGCTCTCTGCTGCTTAGATAGAAGCAAATCTGTTCACAGACAGACGGCTTAATATGGAGTGTATTCTCTCGCTCTCTTTCGTCAAGCAGTGGCTTCTTGCTGTTGTTTAAGTGAAAATATGTCTGTCTGTTGAGTTATTGGGGCTTGAATTTTGCCGTACGATTGCTAGTATTGCACATTTTTTTGTAATTGTACTGTACATTTCTAATGCTAAAAAAACGCTAAGTAAATAATAATGTAGAGGTCTTTTCAGCTTTTATCTTGGACGTCACGTTTTAAGCTGGTTGGTAACACAATTTATAAGGTAATTATCAAAAAATGGAAAGCGAAACATATCCTAGTGTTTGTATATGGTGTTTTTATGAGTGGATGACTTTTGTTCTTTACATGTTGTTCACGCGACTGTAGGAATACATTGTGTGTGTGTATTGTACAACAGCAGTGTAAATTAAGAGACCATTCCAAATTTTAAATTGTTGAACTTCCACAAAATCAAACATCAGGAGGGACATAAAGTCATCCAATAGCAATGTGAAAGACTGACAGAATGACAAGACACATGAAACTGTGATAAAAATCAAGGTTATCACATGGGAAAAAAAAACGTTTCCTAAATGCAAGAACGCATATTACTGTGGTATTGCGCAACAGTAAATTTATTTCAGTTTTTGAGGTCTGACAAAATACAGAGCAGATTTTGTGTTATTTTGAGCTGTTTCTCCAGTTTTCATTTTCTGCAAATAAATGCAAATAGAAACTATATTTTTATTTGAAATTTGGTCAAAATGTTGTTAGTAGTTCACAGAAAGAAACAAAAATGATTATTTTACCTAAACACATAACCATAAATAGTACATTTTAAAATCAGAAAAACGGTCTCTGAAAAGATTTTTGCCGTGGCTGTATGTCTTCTTTTTTAAATAACTCTATCAATGTTCAGATTTCTCTGGCATCTGCTGTTCATTATTGAACTGCTGTTGTATTTGTGTTGCAGACTTGCCTCTAGTCTCATTCATTAGTGATAAGGTGGGTCCACGAGATCCTAACATATCACATCCAACCCTAAGCCCTTCTTTTTTTCTTTCTTATTCAAGTCTGTGGGTAAACATTTCCTTTGAAGCATTTAACAGAAAGGCAGCGCTGTCTGCCCGAGCTGTAAATGGTCTCAGAGGAGCCGTGCTTCTCCAGGAAAACTCACATCTCCCTTTAAATTACATCTCCCTTTTCCTGCCTTAAATAAATCAGTTATTAATGTCTCTTATTAGTCGGACCAGAGAGCTCTTGAAGCGTGAGGTTAGAATTGTTTTTATTTTCCCCTTTTAAGCGCACTCTTAAGCTTTAAGAGGGATGTCTGAACGCACGGGAGAGAGATCTGTACCGAGCCTCTGGCGGTGGACTGATTCGATCACACTTTTGAGAAAACCCCGCACCGCTCAAATACCTCCATTCTTCTTGGCCCCGAACGGCCGAGATTTTAAGTGAGATTTTAAAACGTGTCTTATGCATGCCATTACAGTGCCATTGCTATTTCCATAAGTATTTCTGTCTGTTTATATTTCTCCTAGTGTCATTAATTCTGAGAAGACCTCGGTACCATTATTTGATTTATCTATTTTCTCAACCCTTTTTAATACTTTCCTTCTCTCTTTTTTCTCCTTCGTGGTATTTTAGGTCATAATAGCGTGTTTGCTGGCAATTGTTAAAGTATGTACGCGTAAAAAAAGAAGGTGAACACAGGGGAGGGCTCTTAAGTGGCCGTTATCCTGATTTATTTGGCCTGGGTGTGGAGGCCCTGTTGCACGATAAAACTTCTTCTCACTTCTACAGAGCAGAATGGACTTAGAGAGGCATATTTCACCGCGCCTACAGTAAATCAGCTGTTTGACGGATACATAGCCACTGCTAAAGCCATTCGCTGTCGTCCACCCCACCTAGCCCCCCCTCTCTCTCATTGCATCTCTGAGGATCCATCAGCTCAGATACAGCGATCTGTTTTTCTAAATAGAGCGTGATCATTCATATTCTTCACTGGAGTACGTTTTATCGCATCCATCTTTAAAAATCGCACATCACTTCTTGAAGATCTAAATCTGCGTTTTTGCGTGCGCGAGCGTGTGTGTAATTAATTGATAATGCTGTTCTGTGTTACAGCAGAGAAATGAGAGTAATTCGGTTTGACAAATTATACCCTTCCCTCCCCTCTCGCCTGAAATTAGTTCCTTTTTTCCATTTCAAATTAAGCAAGCTTTTGAGGATTAAACTCATTTGTGCTGCGGGAAATGTATTTTCCTCGTGCCTCGGGGGGCTAAACATAATGAATATTTGAAGAGATTATTTTAATTAAAGTCCTTTGGATCTAAATGGGGTAATATGTTATATACCATCATTAAAAGTTAACGCTTTCACACACTGGGAGAAAACACACGAGTGGGAAGAAAGAGAGAAAGATGAAAGGGAGAGAGAACTGGTTTTTCATGCATTGGTAAAAGGTACAAATTGAGGAGAAAATGGCTGAAGGCTAAGGACATGGAGTCAAAGGCACCCGCTCTCTGCTGCTTTGTTCAGCAGACCTACTGTAAGGTGTCCTGCTGGGTCTAAAAATGAGCCTGGAACCACAGCAGTGTGTGTGTGTGTATGTGCGTGCGTGTGTGTGTGTCTGTGTGCTGGATTGCTGTGTCAGCAGGCTGATCTTCAGTGTGATGTATTTAGCTCTCATCGTACCTTCTTGAGATGCTGGAGAAATCTGGGCCTCTTCTTCACTATAGCACAAGGTTACGATGTTGGCCCCCAAAGAGCTTTGTGTATGTACAACTTCTAAAACGAGAGCACAAATGTACGGTGTTAACAGTTTCCTCCAGTACTTCGGACTTTAGAGATTTTGGATGAATAATATTCTGTCTCCATGATTAGGGCTTGTGTGTATATGTTGGGTGACAAAAGATAAAATTGAAGATTTCATATTTGGAGTTTAACATTCTTTCTTCTTTTCACCTATGAGACTATTTTAAATAACGTAAATAACAGTGGTGCAGAAGCTCTTTGTGTTTCAGATTTTTGTTCACATATATAATTACGTCTTAAAGAAGTTCTTTTAACGTTTCAAATTAGTTTTAAAAGTTTTGTTGGTTGTATTTTGTTTTAACATTTATATTGTGTTAAAAACTGAAGCTTGAAGTTCTTCTGGACCGTTGTTGTTTGTCTTTAGCTGTCTAAATTAAATTGTGCAAAGCTATTTGACTACATATTCCAAAACTGTGCCAGCGACAGATGATCAGAAATGGGCCCACTTTACCTGTACTTCACTTTTAAGTGATCATGTTATGTTATATATGTAAATAATATGTATAGACTCAGCGTCAAACAAGTATGTGGCCCAAACTTAACTTCTGGTAGACTGAATAAAGAATGAATAACTGTTGTAGTTTTAAACGAATTGAAAACAATTTATATGCAATGAAATATTAATATTCATTAATATTAATATTAAAGAAGTATAAAATAAATAGCTATATTACTAGCCGCTAGCCAGACAGATAACTAAACACAGACCGGATGTTGACTGGGCCAGGCACATTCATTCGATGAAACCGTCTATAAATAAAAATAAATCTGTTATTATACATGTATGGCCTATACATAATGTAATGTACAGTTAATATAGAGCTATACGATAAAATACAGTTACTGCGTTCTAGCTGTTATTATATTACACATAATAAAACCCCCTCAAAAGAAGTTGATGAAAAAGTACAACATTTATTAAATGCAGGGCATCCTGTTAGATCCTTGTACTGTTTTGTATTAAAACTTAACAAAACAAAATATCCCATTTGGAACCATGTTCTATCCAGACGCCGAGCCATTACATATTTTTTTTCTCAAATAAATTCCACTGTCGCTCAACATGTATCACCATCACGGCTTGTTAGGACAAAAACAAACAACATTGAGACGATCCCTTATATTGTGTTGCGTTGCATCTACACAGGACACAGTGTCAACCTTTCCTCGGTTTCTACACTTTGCAATGCCGCAACACAAGGCCTGTATTATACAGCTCTGCCTTTGCCACTTCTCATTGCATCGGCTAATTGCTAACATGTGTGCCTTTCTCTCTCTCTCGCTCTCTTCGTCCCTCTCTCTTCCTTTCGGCAGCAGACCGCTGGAGTTCTGGCGCCTGGACTACTGGGAGGATGACCTGAGGAGACGTCGACGCTTCATCAGGAACCCGTTCGGGTCCTCACACTCTGGGGCTACGCTCAAGGCTGCAGCAGAGCATGGTGGGTAAAATAGTCACGTACTATCATCTTTTTACACACTGTAAAAAGGAAGTCACCATAAACCCTTTTGAGGTCAACATACCTTAGAAAAAAAATATTGGTGTTGGCTACCGTGTTACATCACTGCAGTTAGTATTCTCCAGATCTTTGTCTCTCGGATAATATTATGACACTAATTCCCTGCTAATTTGTTTATATACTGCTTACCTCTCATTAGCTCAGGTGTTTAAACAGGGCTTAGTGTTCAGTCTCCAAGTGCTGCTACATTGTCACTGTCTTTTCCTTTTTTCTCATGCACACCAGCGGCTGGATTTACAGGTAAGAGGAGTTGTAAAGCTACTGTAGCAAGAAGTAGCGGCGGAGACCTTTTGTGTTATGTGCTAGGACTAGATGTGTGTGCACTGCTCTCATAAAACCTGAGACTCACAGAATTCATGCTGTGTGTTACAGTTAGATACATTACAACTATAGCTCACAGCATGGGGCAAACTAGAGAACTACTCTTGCAATTTACTTTTTTATTGAAAGTCTAAGTTGCTGAATTGTGCTGGTAAAATTAAGACGATAAATTTGGTTGAGAACAAAAAAAATCTGAAAAAGTTGTGGTAAAGTGCAGTTCACTTGCATTTATAGATCTTGCTGTGAATTTCATTTTCTTATGCGACTAATAATGAGAAATGAATGCATACTTAATTATGCACTGATGAACTACAAATTAAAAACACAGGCCTTAAATTGTTTTGGAATTTGAAATCATTTGATTCATTCAAAATGTGCATCATTTATTGCATATGTTTTCTTATTTTGTCTTATTTCGTTCATAATGCATTTTCTCTCAAATATTTTTCAATAAATTAGCCCGTTTAAAATATGCATTATATGCCTAATAACAAACGCCACGAATTGATAACAGGATGAGGTTATTTATAACAATGCCATCACAAGTAATGCTTACTGAGGTTATTAAACTTCCTCATCCTCATTGAATAACCTCATCAGGGGCTTGTGTTTCTTCTCCCGTCTTTACGATAGATTTTTTGTTTTGTTTACAAATATAAGTTTAAAATAGATCTATTTCTCTCTCTGTTTTCCTTGTTGTGTTAAAGTGGAGCACTGCTCTGTCATTTCATTCAGAAAAATGTTTTGCAGACTCCGCCTTACGCTTTACTCCTGATAAGTTTTTAGCTCACTCACAGATAGTAGGCAATACAATCGCACCATTCAGCACTTGGACTTGAGCAGCTTAACCTATTGCACCCTTCAAAAACAGGGCCATTTCTTCGAGAAAATGTCTCCAATATGTCAGCGGTTAGTCCCCCCTCAGAATGACAGAGGTTCTGTAGACAAATGACCAATGTGACAGAAGTCAATAAGAATGTGATCTAAAAGCAATAAGTGTTCAGAATCCCAGCATCCTCTGAGACCGATGGGCTGCCCTAATGGTCATAATATGCAGCTGGAAGAAGGGCCCTGAGGGGACCCAATGATTTCTCTTTCTCTGCTCCTGTCTTCCACTTTTCTTTCCATCTATCCCTCTTTCTTTAGCTAACTTGGTTAAGTTCAAGTGTTCCTTAAGGAACACTTTGGGTGCCCTTTGAATGGAACCTAAAACTTTGAGGCCTTAAAGCTCTTCATTATATTCGAATGCTTCCCCGGTGACTGTCCAGTGCAGGAAATAATCAATCCATCCATCAAGTATTTATGTGCATATTATTCGTCCTACAGGGGGTGACGTTCTTCTAAAAACCTAAACAGGACAAATAGAAAAGCTGTTGTTATTACTCAAGTGCATATTTCATAAATACCTATTCATAGAGTTTCTTAAATAAACTCATTTCACATGAACAGTAAGTATAGTTTAAAAGTTCACTAATGCTTTTAAATGGATAGTTAATTCTGTCATGAAATACTCGCTCTCTAGTTGTTCTAAATTTCTTTCTTTGGTTGAACACAGAGAAAGATCTTTGGATGAATTCTTGTAACCTAACAGTTCTTGGACCCCATTGACTACCATAGTAGGAAAAATTACAATGGTAGTCAAAAGTGCCCCAGAACTGTTTGCTGTCCTACATTCTTCAAAATATCTTCTATCTATTCAACAGAACTAAAAAAATATATAATTTGTCCTACTATGGTAGTCAATGGGTTCCAAGAACAGTTTGGTTATAAGCATTCTTTCAAATGTCTTTCTCTGTGTTCAGAACAAAGACATTTTAACTCGAGGTGAGCAAATAATGACAGAATTTTTATTTTTGGGTGAACTATTCCTTTAAAATGAATGTTTGCCTGCCCCCGCCCTCCTTTATAGGGGGCTTGTGTCTTTTCTGCTGACCCTAAATTTGTTGCGGAAGTGGGACGAAAGACTCGGGCCAGGATCTCATGTTTTAAACAGAGCACAAGGGTCATATCTGGCTGCGATTATTCTCATGATGTGTGGAAGAGAACGTCAGACTTAAAAAATAGACGATTTTGTGTCATTAACATTTTCAGACATCTCTAATAGACTCATATATTGTTCAAACCATGATTTAGCATATTACATCATATGTTGAAGACATCACTGTACATGTCATTTATTCTAACGACATATTCCTGCATTTGAAAGAAACATTTCTTGTGATTAATATAGAATGGCTGGCTTACATCTTCTTATCACTCAAAATATATCATCATATCAAAGCTCCCGTTTCTCGGCATACTTATTTGTGATCATTCATCACCAGCTTGGAAAGAGTGATCTGATTTACACCCATAACACAGATGCTTGGTAAGATTTGGAATGATATTTATGGTCGGGGAAAGCGCCATCTTTCTGGGGATTGATTTTGCCAGGTGGGGGCTCGGATGTTTGGGAACTGGAAGGAGTGTAAATACCTTAAGACTGATGTTTCTGTTCCCGTGATCAATAAGCACCTCCTCGCTTCACTCCTGGCTGCACTCTTGTTAAAAACAAATTTGTTAAATCTGACAATTTAATTGCTTTGCCTCACTTTGGCCTTTGGTTGCATATAAATGAGCATTTGAACCTGCGTGGAAAAGGAAAGCGGGGCTTGTAAGTATAACGCAACTGCATGTATTTACACTAGCTTTGCTGAAAGAGGGGAATGAATGAGCTTTTTAAGTAAAGCTGATGTCTGCATGTAATCCTACAACATGGGTTTTCGAGTCATTAAGGGGCACTGGTAGTTCTTCACTCCAGTTAAACACTAGTTTTGAGTCTAGTGTTGTAGTTGTCCAAGTTGTGCACATCATTATTAAAGTGATAGTTCACCCCAAAATAACAATGTTGATATCATTTACTTACCATTTTATCATCTCAAACGTGTTAAGACTTTCTTCTGCAAAATTCAAAAGAAGATATTTGGAAGAATGTTGGTCACAGAAAACCATTGACTTGCATTGCGTAGTTAATGGGTTCCGGTGTTGTTCGGCTACCAACATTCTCCAAAATATCTTCTTTTGTGTTCTGCAAAAAAAAGACATACAGGTTGAAATAACAAGAGGTTTTGTAAATGATGACATCAGTTTTTTTTGGGTGCACTATCCCTTTATGTGGACACTATCATGGGTGAAAATATACATTCCAGTATGTCAATTCCAAATACTGATACATTTAATTATTTATTCATTTAAATTTTGAAAAGAAATGCTAGTTTAGTTTTAATTTTAAAACGTTTTTTTAATACATATTTGATACAATGTAACTTACTATACTTAAAATTGTCCTGTTTATATTTACACGTTATTTTATTATTGTCGTACAAATGTTTGTTCCTTGTTTATTCGGTATAATATGTTACATTTATTTTCATGTCGTTTTTTTCAGTATTCAATAGGATAGTTAGTAGCATTTCTTGCATTTAAAATGTGCATCTGGACACGTTTCCACTGTGCTATTTTGTGCCCGATTTATTAGAGCCCGTATTCGTCTTAGAGTACAGGATGTGACACTAGCTCGCATTTGTAAATAAATGTTAGTAAATATTATCTCGAGCAAATGCACAAAAACATGTTTTTCCGTCAGATCCTTGTGTCCACTCTGCATGGTGTGAACACACAGGCATGTGGTATGTATTAGGAAGCTGGTAGTAATTTCACCGCTGCTAACTACAAATTCTCTGGGGAGAGTTAATTACAGGAAGACCGGTCTAAATATCAGTTCGCCAGCATACTTTCCATGACAAGAGATTTCTTTGCTCTGCTTTTTTAATGGTTTACGGCTCTATTTATAAAGACTTGTCTCAGGGTTTTGCTTCAAGTGCAAATACAAACCCCCTCAGGTGGTGTATCTGGAGAGAGGGGGCAAAGGTCACGCGGCTCTGCGTCCACTCTGGTCAGAAGTGGAAACCGTGCCGCTCCGCTAGGCCTACAGACGAGCGTTCCAAAGCAGTCTGATGAGAGACTGCCCCGTCTCACCTCTTTCTGTTTATATATATGAAGGATTGCCTTTGTGTCTACTGTATACCCGGTTCTGCCCCTCAACACTGGGGAATGCAGGGCTCTGTAAATGTTTACAGATTACCATTTTTCTTAAATAATCTATGCATAACCTCAAGTCATGTACAGTTGAAATCAGAAAGAGCCTTCTCATTAACTTCACATTTTTGTCAGGGATAAGCCTGGCGTAGGGAGCAAAATAGACTGCCTGTTGCTTTCTGTTTAATCGCATAGAATTTTTTTCCCTTTTATAAGAGAAGCAGTTCAGTTATTAGTTGTATTAAATGTTTAACTATTATCTATAAAGCAGTTAAAGAAAAACATGTTTTGTCTGAATCTTGAAAAACTCGAGGGTACTTTGGTCTGGTGAATTTTTGATTTTATTGTTTTGAAGAATTCAGCAAAAGTCTATTTTTTTAGGACACCCTGCTGGTTTTGGTATTTGTTTTGGAGTTGAAATATGCCATACCTTTTTTTATTTACTTTCTTTATAAATAAGTTATAGTTTGTTTTATTATAATAAATAAGCTATAATAGCTGAAAACAACGCACATGAAAGTTATATAACAGTTTTATCATTCAAATGTCGTTTATTTTAAGTCATGGTATCAAAACACATTAAGAACAATTAATAAACAAACTTTTTTTTATGTTTCGAGTTAAAAATGACTACCACGTGTTATTTATAGATAAGAATTTTGATTGCATCTAAATATAATTAATTTCGTATTTTATTAAGAAAAAATAGGATCCAACAACCAGCACGCGGTAGCCTACTTTGTTTTATTTACTATCGTCAACTACTTACATATGTAAACGTGCCCGTTTTTGCGCAGTCATGCATGAAAGACTACGTTTTGTTTCGTTGTCTTCAGCTCCAGAAGAAGACGTGCTGAAAGGCAAACAGTCCATCAGGGGTTCAGTGCTGGGGAATCAGAACTCCGAGAGTGAGCTGCTCCTGGAGGACGACGACACACTCTCGTCGCTCGATGACAAAGAGCTGGAGAACCTCACAGGTGAAGTAGCCGTCACCCCATCTACTTCAGGCGCGCACTTTAATGTGGCGGCCTCGCTGGTGATGTGAGCGTTTTGGAGATGTAGTGTTAATGAGGGGATCGCGTCATTATCTGAGGCAATGCTTTCTCATCAGTGGCCTGTGATCAGGTGAGATCTGAGAGAAGGCTGAACGCAGCGCCCACAGGAATGAGCAAGGCCAAGAGTCTGCAGTGAGCTGGGAATGAGTCTCTGCTCTAAAAATATGAATCGATGTTAATATAAAAATATGAATCAAATAATACGCATTTGTGTTTACAAATTATGCAAATACGTTTGAGCTAAAATATGAATGAAAACGTCGAGCAATAAATGTCTCGTTATTATTCACGAACGGATAACCCGCTTATACTTTAGAAATAAAATTACAAAAAGGGTAAAAATGTCATTATCGACTGTATCGACGGTCGGTTTCAAGTTGTTTGTAAAAAATATCTACATTTATCAGATTTTATTTTCGCATTTGCTTATGTTCTCTATGAATTCTTGATCTCATATGTGCTGGCAGTCAGCCTTATAATAAAAGACAGTCCCTCTGAAAAAAGCGCAAATTATCGCGGAGATCCGCGTCGTTGGCCATCATCCATTTGGCAAGCGGTTTGATTCAGGTGTAATTGCACGTGTTCCGGTTTAACGGGAAAATGTTGTTTTTCCTCGGATTACATGCTGATGAACATATCTGATCATGCCATCCGTTCGTGAATTGAAGGGGGCTTGGGGAAATTAAACGTGGGCTTCTGGTCGTACCGACTGCCGCGGCTTTGCGCATGTAAAGAGAGGCAGAAACTCCCCAGAGCGGCAGTTCAGCATTGTCATGCTGGCATAAATTAAGATTGATGACAGATTAAACCCAAAGGCCGCAATCAATGCGCGCTGATTGACAGCGGATTTCAGCGCTTTTTGACAACCTCCACTATAGTGTTTCTATGACGGATGAATCTCTTAAATATGTCATTGTGCACAGGATAATCCTATTCGTGGATTAGTTTCGTGAATTGGATTTTAGTAGTTTTATTATTATTATTTAGTGGGATTTTTAATTAATTATTTATTTTATTTACTATTTCATGAGTATATATTTTAGTTGTTAAACAGTTTTACATAAAAACCATTCAGAAGGTTGTTAAAATGATGCATGCAATATAATATAGATTTTAGCCTTATTCAAGATATGAATGTTTTTTTTAACATTATTTATATGTATTATAACAATACATTTATATCAGCCTTATCATTTAACGAATTTATTTAATTAAAAAAACTATTGAAACAAATTCACGTTTTTTTCAAACTTAATAAAATTATGGATATTCTATCACCAAGTCAATGTGCACCCGTGTTTAGTTTATGTGTACAAGTAAACTGTATTCCATTGAAGTAAGTTGTATGCCAAAGGCAGTAGAGAATGGGACAGGCATGTACACACACACACACACACAAACTAACCGCTGTCCACGATGTTCCACAGGGCCTGTTAACCTGAGCACCAGCGCACAACTGGTTGCGCCCGCTGCTGTGGTAAAAGGCACGCTGTCTATCACTGCCCTGGAGTTATACTTTGAGGTGGACGAGGAAGACCCAAGCTTTAAGAACATTGATCCCAAGGTAAGAAACAGCCTATGTCCTACTCCTCAAAATCTCTCACAGCGTCCCATAAACGGCACGCTCAAAAAGTGCTCTAGCATGACCAAATTCCTTTATTGCACATTGACAATATCAGCACATTGTGTTTCTACTTTGCCACACTTTTTTCTTCCTCAGTTTGTAAGTGTTGTCTATTTTTATCTCATTATGTAAATCTTAAAGATAACCAGGCCAGATCATAACACAGAGTCTGCTTCCAGTTTACTGATAGAGAAGTGTGCTGCTTGCTCATTCCCCATAACATGCTGCATGTGGTACCATTGTTCACAACATGTGGGTCAAGTGTTACTTTTGAGCACCACTGGTTTGAAAAAGAACAGTCATATATATCCTGATTATTGAAGGCTTGAAGAGTATTTCTAAATTAGGCCTCATTCTTCTGAATGCTCAATTCACTATTTTGTTTTGAATGTGAAAGAACGAATGAGAAGTATTGACAATGTGTATCTGCTTTCTTGACACATTTTGTACTTAACATGTTAAATAAAGTTACCTTCTTAAAAGCTTCATTCATAATAATTTTCCATTCTTTCTATGTTCTGCTTTTTGCAATAACATAATCTATATATTTACTTTATTTGCAAAACATTTCTAAACACGTTCGAAATGTTTCAGCATGCTGTTTTATTTCTTTAAAATAATTGTTTATTAGTCTTATTAGTATTATTTATTAAAATATGTGTAACAACAGCAATAAAAAAACATGTATATTCTTATATTTTAATTATTTATTAATGTTTCAAGAGTGAGTAAACGGTATTTATAATCGCACTTCAATATTATTCGAATTGAATAATATATAATAAATGCAGTGTATCAATCTTAAAATATTGTATATTGCTTTGACGCCAAATTAGTCTAAAAAGAAGTTCGAGTGTTGTTGTTGTTATGTGAGAGAGATCGTTTGTTTACGTTTAATTTTATTTGTTATTTAAATTGTTTCCTTTATATGTAGCTCTGTCAGTGGTATTTGTTGTTTAACAGTGCTGTGAATTGTTTAATATTAACATGTTTTTAGAAGTTTTTCTCTACTATTTTTCTCAATGCAACAGGGCCACGCTTATTATCTGGTTTTATTACGTTTCTAAGAATTCAAATTATAGCAAAACACATTGCCCTGATAAAAATTCAACAGTTGTTTTTTTAAGCAACGAGGAGGAATGTATGTATGTGTTCGCTCTTGTACTACACCCCCTTCAACGTCAAAGCTTTGTCATAAAATTCAGTAATGACAATTGCCAAGTTTAAATTTCATCGTGTCATGGTTTTATTACGTTTCAATTTTCGATCACATCATCAAAATAATTGAACTTGGCACGCTACATTTTGTAATTCGCATTTAAAGATCTTGTGCATATATTTAAATAAAATTTTCACTTTGTGAAAACAGTTCAAACAAACAACAAAATCATTACACTTGAAATGTACCTTCTGTCTCTTGCAAAGTCCCGTTTGAGCCTTGACAAATGCAAACGCTTCGGGATCTTTTTCCTACGATCTTTTTAATCATGTATTCTTGGTTTCATTATTTTAAGAGCACCAAGATCACAGTCTCTCCACTTTCAGTGTTGTGATCTCAAAGGTCCCGTTCATTTTCACCGACATAAAATGTCTTTAGTTTGTATTTACCATTTTACAGTTTATCCAAACTTTTAGCATTAGTGAGGATTTCTCTCGCCAGTCTCCAGGTTTGTTTGGCCGCTGTCTCCAGGGCCGAGTGTGGTCTACCCTGAAACAGGTCTAGATTGGGTAAGAAGTAATGCGGGCACCGGGCGGCACTGCAGACAGGAGATGAGCTGAAGAAGAATACCGTTCAGACGGTCGCCCAGGCACGACTCGTCCCAGTCGGTCTCCCGCGGGTGTTTCTCGCACTCGTACAGCAGCAGGGTCTTCATGTGGTAGTTATGTAGCGGCTGTCCCGGCAGCTCGAGGTGTCGGTCACGGAGAGTCTTTAGAATAGAGAGACACTTCTTTCTGCAGCCAGACATCAGAAGCCTGTTCTCGGCCTCGCCAAACTGCAAGACCCAGGCGTCGCTCTCCGCCGAGCTCTGTTTACCCGTTAACGAGTAGCACTCTTTGGAGAGAAGGTTAAAGCCCTCCGCTTTCACCTCCGCCACTCGGTTCGGCCCGGGCCACGGGATGTGAGGCATGGGCCATTGGGCGGCACTCCTAGGCCAGATGCCCGTGCACTTGAAGGCCGGGGTGATCTGCACCACGTACCTCTCCCGAATGCGCAGTTTCACTTCGCTCGTGTCCGCCACCATTTTAACCACGTCCCGATAGCTGCATTTATCCACGGCCTGAGCCACCAGGGTCTGGAAGCGGGAGCGGATCTTTCTGGCAGATAGATAACCGGAGGCGGTGATGAACTCCACCCACAGAGACATGCTCCTCTTGCGGCCGTCGCTGAGTTTGAGCACGGCGCAACCCGGCAGCGAGCCGTCATCCACGAAGTTAAAGACTCCCATTTGGTTCAGGTAAAGCACGACTCGAACTCGTTGGGTGCGATGACCTCCATGCCCTCGTAGCGCGCGTCTATCTCGCTTAGCGAGCTGATGAAACGGGGCTCTTGGACCTCCACCTCCTTCAGCACATCCGACACCACCTTACACACCTCTCGAATGGTCTTGGCTATGGCCGCTTTGCGCGCTTGGCATCTCTCGTTGTAATATTTATTAAGCTGGTAAACCAGCTTTGCCTGCGTTGCGATCATATTTGGGCACAGATCCGGACTGTACACCGGAGTTTCGCAATACGCCGATGGATCCAATGCTTACCGGTGAAGCCAGAGGCACAACTCCAAGCAAAAAAAGAAGAAAAAAAGCAGTGATGAAGTTTGCGCCCACGGCGGATGGACGTCAAGTTTGAGGCAGGAAGCAGATCGAGATGCAACGCAATACCACTCTACTTTTCCAAGTCAATTTGAACACGTTTTGAGGGCGCTGGTTCTCCAAGCCTTTATCAGCTGTAGGATAAATCTCCGATCGTCATGTCATCATCTTTTTCACTTGCGTTTGTGCATGAAAACTGTGCGCCACTGTGCAGTTGCCCAGACTCAGCCGTGAGTGCTGGAATTGTTTAGTTTATGAATGGTCCTCTAGCTGGAGTGAAAGGGGTCGGGCTTCTAATCCTAACCAATCAACGGACGAGCTGTCAGTGCGATCGGCCAATGGCCGCCTCGGTGCGCTGGAGAGACTCTCTCCTCCTGAACATCCTGCGCTGGAGCCCCGGCGCCTCCAGGTTAGGATAGACGGCATTTGTAGGACATATTTTACCTAAAGCGTTCACTTTCTGTAAACTATAGGAAATTCATTTGACGTGTTGGGAGTTTGTTATCTCGCTGTGTGTAAATTTGTTCTCAGCGAAGTAAGCGAAGCGGAGTAAGATAAGACGATATAGCATAACCTAAATAACATGCGAATTTTGTATGGCTGTTTATTTTTTTGTTAATTGAAATAGTTTTCGTCTTTAGTCACCTGGCTGCTCTTTGATGTGCGTTTACGGTTATCGTTTGTGTCTTACTGCTGCACGATTGTTGACGCTGCGTTGCAAGTGTTGCAGTCGTCAAACATCTATTGACCCTCTAGCTACTGAGAGCGCTCATATGGATCAGATATGCTGTGTGATTTGGCTTTGTCGTGGAGGTGAACCTTCTGTAGTATTTACAGAACCTACTAATTAAAATTGCTCTCATGTTCTTCAGTCTGCCAATTCTCTTTAGTTTTAAGGATATACGATATATTTTTTTTTAAGATATATTCATGCGCGCGCCTTATAGCCTATTTTCATAACAAACTGACTAGTTTATTTTTAATTTCTCTATGCTTAACATTTATAATACTTGCAATTTTCGGTAAATTAAGAAGTTTAATTATACATGTTGCAATACCTTCTGTTTCGGGTTATTTTGGTATTATTGCAATTAAATCTCAGTCTCTTGAAGTGGCTTGAAATGAATTGGGGTTTAGAAACGCATCGGTGCAGTTGTAAGAGCAACCTGCACGTGTTGTTTAGAGAAGGCATTTGTGATTACATTTCTATATAATCCCTATGTAATGACAGCACATGAACTTTGCTTTTAAAAAGAAGGTATAAAGGGGACATTTTTTGAAAATTATTAGGACAACTTAATTTATGCTATTGAAAAGAGAAATTAGATTTCAAACGTTTCCTTGTTTCAAAAACGTATTCATAAATTAAATCATTTAACTTAGTTTTACGTTTTTTCAAGTGTTTTATTTATTTACTTTTCTCATTTATGTGGTAAAATTCTCAGTTCTTTTTAATTACCTTTATACGCTTCTGTTCGCTCGCTTGATTCTTTGTTGTCTTAAAAATATTGATATTATTTTTCTTCATCTTTTCATCTCTATCGTTGTTTTTTGCTCACAGGAGTTATGTGAATCTGAGCCGCGTCTCTTTGGCAGCGAAGCGCATTGAATATGAATAATTTAGAGAGGAAGATTGTTTGGCGTGGTAATTGAAGTCTCTTATCAAGCCAGACTTCATGTTTCATGAGTTAAACTCTTATCACAGCTCGTCTTAACGACAGGCTTACGGGGAAGTCTAAAATAGGGTGCTTACGTGCAGACTGAGCTAAATGAAAGGCCCTTCGCTCAGACGCTCAAAGTATCGATCCGTCGCAACTGCGTGTTTTACAGTGGGCCAAACGAATGTCTGTGAGTGTGTGCTGTTAAGCCGATTTGAGAGCCCACTGGGTATTTTTTTCTTTTGAGTAAAACCCAGTTTGTTAGAGTTACAACGAGTCAATGATCTTTCGTTAAACATTTTCAATAAAGGTTCATTGTTTGATTTTACGTTAACGCAATTATTTATTTATTTTATAGTTTCCAATCGTCATGCGTCACCTATATTGCATTGATGTGATGTGTAAGAAAAATAGTTTAGAAGTAACACTAGTTAAAAGTTAATGGTAGCACATTCTGGTTGAATATCATGTGTTGTTTGTAATCTGTGCCTGAAACTGTTTCAAGAAAACGGCAATGGGGTTAGGACTGAATAATTAAATGTTTCATTGATCCTTTGATGTGAAAATACAAAAAATATTATTTTTGTTTTTTAATGCAACCTATTTTTAATTCATTACCACCAAATGCTATCAGATCAGTTATTTGAATTTCAGTTTAATACATTTGAATTAGTTAATTCTGAGACATAATTGAGGACATTCCCCTTATAGTCTTTTATATAATTTATAGATTAATTCTTGTTTTTACCTTGTCCTTCTTAGCAGGGATTGGCTTGCAATAAAGTTAAAGTCATAGTTAATATTTAGGACAAATGTGCTGAAGGTGAGAGGCAATGGGAAGACATCAGATTTATTTGCAAAGGACTAGAAAAAGTTATAAAGCTTTTTTGCAGTTTTGTCAGATTTGTTATTTTTCTCTTTGCCTTAAAACATTTTTTTAAATATGTGGAACAAGAAAATATGAAATTGCTAATTTAATCAAGGCCCAAAAGGAGAATGTGAAACATGAGCCAGTGTATATAGCGTGTAGGAAGGACATTTAATGAGTTGTTGTACTATTTTAAATACCACAGAAAAGTTCAGCCCAGCTGCATAAATTGTTTCATTACAGACATCATGACCTATATGTACATACAATGCCATTTACAATTTATAACCTTTTATGGCATATAATTATTTATAATACTAAATGTGTATCTCTGAGTTATACTTCTGGCTCTGTATAAAGGCTCAGACTGTGTGAAGATACATCTTCCTTCTGTTGAATGAGAAACAAAGCAATCGATTTATATTTCTTCCGTTTACAGCAACATTAATGTGTTTGCTGTGCCTTAACATGTTTAGACAGAATGTTTACAGTGTTTACAAAAAAGTTAACTAGCACTTGCTTTATATCCAAAGTTTGTTTTTGACATGCTGGTTCGAACAAGGTTGTTTTCAACTGGTCTTAGTCTGTCTTTCATCAATATTTTACTTTTAAATAATTATAATAAATAATCTAACAATATATTATTGTGACCATTAAAATTAATTTATAGTAGATAGTTTAATAAAAAAAATTTGTCATTATTTTCGTATAAAGATAAAAGGGGCCTCAAATCAATAAGAGCTCAGCGAGTGGTAAAATTTTCATGTTGCTTCTCGCACTCAAGTGGCAAAATATGTTCTTGAACCTAATGGTGCACTTAGCAGAACTCGATAAAACCTCTTAAATAAGCTCTATCACAAGAAGATCTTTTGGGATCTTTTCTCATTCTTTATCTTTTTAAACATTCCCTATTATCTGGAGACCAAAAGAGCTTTCTTCTTACTGAGCAGAGAAGATGAGAAGGCATGGTAGTTTGGAGCCACTCCTCTTTGATCTGATGACTCCACTCTGATCCTCTCTACAACACTGGACAGTGTCTGATAAGACTCTCTCTCTCTCTCTCTCTCTCTCCTCTCTCTCTCTCTCTCTCTTCTTGAAGAGTCTAACATGATTTCCAGGTCATCTGACCTACTTAAAGAAGAGACAGATATGTGTTGGCTGATCAAAGTAAAAGGCAAAAACAGTGATCCTGGTAACTTTAGGGGGACCTCGAAAACTCAGACAAGCTCTTTTTGGTTTCGCACAAGGCACATATTTGTGACTGCATCTACAATACCAGACAAGAAAAAAAAAGGAAAGTGCAAAGGAAAAATGTGCCCTTTCAATTTTTCTTTTTGCGTTCTGCGCAAGATGGGGGTTCTTAGGAAAAGATTATAGCAGTTTTAAACTATGTATGTAAAGTAAATGCACAATATATGAATCTGAAGGTACACAGTATAATCGCCAGTGTTAAATTTTTTCAAATTAACACTCACAGTGTATATATAATGCACACTCTCAAAGTGTGGATTATATAAACAGTGTTAGAGTTAATTTGACCCTTTTTAACACTGGCAATTTTGCTGTTTTAGTTATACATTATTAACTGCATGTAAATATTATAAATAGCTGATTATGAAAGTTAAAACATTTGCATGTGTTCTGATTTTCATCTCGATATCTTAAATGATCTGCTGTCTAAGGTGTCCTTCAGGCGCATTTGTAAGGAGAGACAATTTTTACTAGTTTTTTCCCCCATCTCATCTGAAGTTAGTGGCTTTTTCATGTCTGTGATAAGAAGGTGAGGATGTCAGTTACAGATGTTTTTAGCCTTTTAGTCTGTTTTTAGGTTTTTTCTGCCCCACTATGGAAACGTGAGCAAAAGCAGGCAAAAAAAGGCACACCGTCTCACCCGCTTTTCGCACACACATCAGGCCCCAGCTGCATTTGGCCCTTGGAGACGGCCCCAAATAAGTCAACCAGTGGTACTAATTGCTTGGCAGGCCTTTCCGCATCTGCCAGGGAGATCTGGTGAGGTCATGGAGCAGATGGGTGTCTCTCTGTGTCCCTCACGCTCACGGCCTGCGTTAGGGTTCTCCTTCAGATTAGACACTTACCTTTTATTCCTTCTGTTAAGGTATTCTTCCATTATATACTACAATGGGAAAATTAAAAGACCATTTTAAGCTTAATTTCAGTTTTTGAAATTTACTGTTTATATGTAGTGTTAAGGTTAAAACTTTCATTTTCGTTTCATTCTGTGAACTGCTAACAATATCAAATTTCAAATGATTTGCAGTAAATGAAAATTGGAGAAACAGGTCAAAATATCAGAAAAGATGTCCTGTAGTTTTAGATCTCAAAAACTGCAAAGAAAACAAGTTCATATTCACTTTTAAGCAAAACAACAGTAATATTTGTACTTGTATTTAAAAAAAGTTCAAAAAGTTCATAATTTTTATCACAGTTTTAATGTGTCTTGTCATTCTATCAGTCTTTCACATTGCTGTTGGATGACTTTGTCAATACCAAACCTTAGGTTTGATTTTGTTGAAATTCAAGAGACACTGGACTAGAATGGCCACAATACATCTAGAAATAATGAATAAATACAAATTTGGAATGTTCTCTTCATTATTTTTGTATATATACTGTATATATATATATATAAACCGTATAACAAACAATAATAATATATGCAATATAATATATTATAAACAATTATAATTATATACTGTATATCATAATCTATAATATAATTATTAAATATGTTTAAATATTTATTAAATGTAATAATTAATCTAATTATGAGGCTAAATTATAAAATGTGTCATTATGAAACCATATTTTCTGTTTCATTCATCAAACTGGAAATAGAAGGTGAACTTGAATTCCCCTCAAGTTCCTATGCTATTCCTAATATGGCTATTCCTAATATGGCTATGCCGTTGCCTCGAAAAGTAGTTTGACCTGTAATTCAAACTTAAAAATGAATATATGTATAATTGTTAGCGTTCAAATAATAAAACAATAGATATACTGTTTAACTTTTAGAACGAGTATTTGTTTATTCAAGTTATCAAACTTAGTGGAACTTGTCTGTAGTATAAAGTATACCTGTGGTTAAGTTTACCATTGGTGGTGGTTGAGGGCATTCCCCCCTTCCATGTAAAGCGCTATATAAATGTAACAAATTATTATTATTATTCTGCTTGTACATTTTTATGACTTTTTTTACATCAGCTGAAATTCATCTTGGAAGCACATCTTTAGAACTTTTCACAAATCTAGCTCTGAAATGTAAAGTTTTATGCATCATTTAATGCAGATTGATAATTTTTTTATAAAATGAAAATATTTGTATGCTTCTGTATATTCAGTTTTAAACACTCCCACTATCATTTACTCCTTCAGCATTACAGTATGCCTGTTTTCAATGTTGTGAGGTTATGTTCCATAATTTAAACTCAAATAAAAGTTCCTCTCATCTCAGTCAGTCGAGTGTGATCCGAAGGACAAGCTCTGTTCACACGTAATTGGGTAGGAGGAGAGGAAGGAACGTGGGAGGGATGTATCTCTCAGGGAAAGTATTGTTACGCCTGTCCTGCAAACAACTTGGAGTGGCTCATCGCTCCCCGCTCACACCCTCCTCATTCGGGTTGCCACAGACGACCTTCGACTGCTGCTGATCAGTGTCAGTTTGTCTGAAGATGTTATTGATTTTCAGTTAGGCGTAAATAGTTTGTGCAGAGGCTAACGGCCAAGCATAGCAGCTCTGTCATTATCAACGAGCTGGAGGTGAGCAGCCGTGACTGTTGCTCATATCATTCAGCATTCACACACTGTGTCCTGGATGAGTCGATAAATTCATGACTCGTACAGTGATTTGCCCGAAAAACGGGGAGGGGATGTACATTACCTTGATTCTACATTAATACTATGTTAAGACTATACATTGAATAAATATTGGCATTTTAGAAACAATGGAAATATTACACTTCACATATTATCTAAATTCTTTAGAGAGACGAGTAAGATTACACTTCAGAAATGGTTTATTTGACTAAAGGGCAAGATCAGCAAAGCTCAGCAAACTCTGTCCTACTGTCCCATTCTGAGCACGTCAGTGGCACTCTTGCCTCCCGGCCTCACTGAGGTTTCTCCTGCAATGAAGTCATCCGGTATGAAGCAGGTCACTGATCCTGTCTGCTGATACAGCGATTACAATTGCACCAGGGATGAAACAGATTTGTGACAGAAGCAAGTCAAAGTCAAGGAGAGCTGCCCTCACGCTTCAACTTGTATTCTCCACTGAATTTATTGTCTGTTTCTATTGTTGCCTTTTTTTCCTGATGGCACTTTTATGATCTGGGATGGACATCATTCTAAAGAGATGTTTCACAGAGATGTATTGTGCTACCACAGAGCTCCTGGTGAAGGTCAGGATCAGAGGTTTCACTCTCTCAATGACCCTGCAGAAGATACTGTACTTTGGTCTGGGGAAGGCATTTTATTCTTATTTAAAGCAGTATTTTGGGAATAGTATATTGTTTTACTTTTTGTAGTAATGCTATAGTTCCTTTATTCTTTAGAATCGTAAATTGATTTCTGAGGAATGTTCCAGTCCCTCTGTTTTGTAATGGACGTAGATGTAGAATGAGTTTTGTGAACTTGAACTGTGAAACATACAGTTAGTTCATAAATCCGACATTGCTTTCTGAATAACCTTCATTATGGCCTGTTCTACACACAAAGCAATTGTATAACTTTAGAAGACGAAACGATATAACTCACAAATTCAACTGACCAATTGTGTTTTGGTAATTTTGCCCAAACTGAACAGTCCTCATTCACTTTCATTATATAAACAAATCGGGCCAGAACGGGTTTGCTTTATTGTAAGGTACATGAAATTATAATATCTAGATCTAGCCAAAAGAATATTTGTTTGCAGATTTAAGGAATATGCTGATTTAAAGCAACGCTTTCAAAGATGAGGTCACCAAATAAACTTTTGTCTAATTAGCTAAATAATATAATTGGTAAAAAGTAGACTTGGTCATATATATGTGTAGCTCACTTGGCCGTGGATTCGATCCCAGGGAACACACGTACTGATGAAAGATACGGTATACGCTAAATGGACTGTAAGTCGCTTTGGATAAAAGCGCTTGCCAAATGCATAAATGTAAATGTACATGAGGTTGGCAAAGACATTCTCAAATTTGTGTGCGCAGCCAAAAACATATAGGCACCTATAGCACGGGTTCATATCATGTAATAGAACCCTATTATCGGTGGCCGTTCTTCCCCAGACAGAAGGTGGGTTTCCTGCACCTGAGTCTAGCTGCTCCATCTTCCTCTGCAGACAGGGTGAAGGTTTGGGGCCTCCCAGTCTGCTGATTGATCTGCTCTCCATCATTTACTCAGCAGAGCGCTCACTGACACACGTCATCGCATATGCTGCTAGCCAGATGGATGAGACTCTTTATGGATGCTAGGGTGAACGTGTTTGTCTGAGATTAGAGTTGCACCTCTGTCCTCTCCTGCCGCTTAAGTTTTTCATTATTATGATTTGGTTTTTCCATTATTTTGGTTTGCTTATTTGTAATACTTTCTAATTATTGGATATTTTATAGTAATGATATGTGTTTACAATAAATCACTGTTTCAGTACTGTAGATTTGGTTTCTCTTATTGTTATTTTTTTAAAGATGCAGAACACTTGGCTGTTTGTTAATGATGCATCCAGTCTGGTTAGAAATACCGTCTCCACGGGGACCCGGTAGGGCCAGTCGTCTGTGACGGATTCTTTGAGGTCACAGTTAGATCAAGCATCATCTTATCTCGTCCTATAACAAAAACATGGCACTTTGTTGATAAAGACGAAGTTTAAAATAAGCAAGTAGGCTTCTTAGCAAAGGAATGACTCTGGGAATAGAATCTAGAGAGGCTAAGTACATACTAATGTACATACTAAGGCTGTCACAATATCAGATGTTCACTGCACGGTTATGATGGACAGAAGGATTTACAATAATGCTATTATTGCGATGACGATTGAAACGTTTGTTTAAAATCAATAAATAATGCTATCAATCAGAATCCTCCTAATAGTTTATAATGTATCATATAAATATACAGATAATCTTATTTGTAGTATTAAAGGAGTAGTTTACCAAAAAATGAAGGTTCTGTCATCATTTACTTACCCTCTTTGACTTTCTTTTCTTTTGGAGAACACAAAAGAAGATATTTTAAAGACTGTTGGTAAACGAAAACCGTCGGTTCCCATTGACTTGCATTGAATTTGGGTTCACACAATAGAAGTAAATGGGGACCAACAGATTTTGGTTACCAACCTTCTTCAAAATATCTTTTGTGTTTTGCAATTGAAAGGAAGTCACACAGGTTTAAAATGTCAAGAGGGTGAGTAAATGATGGAAGAATTTTTGTTTTTGCTGCTCCTTTAACACAATATTTTAATATCATGGTTATTGTCAATACAAGTATATTGTGACTCAAAGTACTACATATAGCATTTATTTCAACTTGTGCGCTTGTGCACGAGAAAGTTCAACAATTTTCATTCTCCTACAAGTTCACACAGACACTGGCAATGTGTTGCTTTGCTTTTTACGTTTATTAACTTCCAAAGTTTCTCCAGAAGCATCCAGAAGGGTCTTTCTGAAGTGGTCTCACAGCAACAAGTCACACCCACACAAATGAGCAATTTATTCACAGATAATTAGGAATCACCTACCCCAGCATTAACCCCTGCCTACGCTTTCCCCGTGACGGCCGCCCCTGTTTACCTGCTTAAATACACAGTTATAAAAAACATTATCCAGCTTCTGTCACCTTTCAATCCCTTAAATCCCTGGAGGCTTCCTCCTTTTCAGGCCATGAAATAACTAAAGTCCCCCTTTAGGCGGCCTAAAAGGGGGTTCACATTTTTTACCCTCTACCCCACCTTCCTCCTCCAAATCCAATTAGACCAAGAACAATAGCAGGATTAGGGGGACTTCACTTCTATGCCTTAGGAACACAGTGTCAGTGGACTGGAGTGGTAGGCAGCGAGACAAGATCTAAACCCGGCCCGGCCGCTTCTCCTCTCAATGAATGCTTTGGGGTCCGTGAAAGGGCCGAAGCACAGGAAAAGCTGTCGACATGATTTTCTTCATGCTCCTCAGAGGTGTTTGTGATGGTGGGAGTCCGAGAGTATCAGTGTTAGCATACGCTCAGTATTTGGAATAGCCCTGCATTCATTCTCGCACATTCACGAATTGCTAGCGTGGAAATGTGTTATGAATGTGACTAATTGGTCTGTGTTAATGGCGTCCCGTTATGAAGAGCTCTTCAGCAGAACCGTTCCGTCTCACTAGTCGCTCTGGTCTCCAGCGCCATGTCGGCGCTTGGAGCAAAACAGCCGATTTGTGAATGTCTGCCGAATTTCACGCTCCTCTTCTTCTCACTTATGTCACTTTTATCCTGTCTTTCTTCCGTCCTGCTCCTCAGTGAGGCGAACTGCCCTCCGTTGCCCTGGGGTTAAAGCTCTTTAAAGCTCTGAGGATGGAGAAAGTCTTTGAATGGATGTCAGTCAGATTGAGCCCCGCTTTGCTTGATGCTTGATCATCCATCTCAGTTTTCTCCAAAACTTTGTTCATTCTCCACTACTTTCATGACAAAAATGTCTGTAGAAATGACAGTATTACTGCCAGCAGTTTGCCAGTAACTTACTGTAGATTTACATTTATGTAATTTACTGGCAACAGTTTCTCAAAGATAAATGAACATTAAACATTAACAAGTCTTTATCTTTTCAGAAGAAATTTGAAAATAACAAAGCATTCTGGGAACCAAAATGGAAAAAAAAGAAAGAAAAGGGTTGATGAGGATTTCTTGTTCCCAGAATGCTTTGCATGAGGCTGTTATTTTATCGTTTTTTTCTGTAAAGATAAAGACTTGTTAATGTTAATATTCATTTATCTTTGAACAAACTGTTGCCAATAAATTAGATAAACATGAATCAACAGTAAGTTACTGGAAAATAGCTGCACAACTACAGCAACATTTTTTACAGCATCTACAATAAAATGAGTGATATTATTTTTATATTTTAGCTCTAAAAGTTATTTACCTAATGCACCCTTGCTATCACTTGAATTGGCACGTTTGTGTCGATTTAGCATTCGTGGCGGCTCCACTGTATATTTCTAGACACAAATCACCCTCTTTTGTCCATTTAAACCATTAGTGTTAACTCTTACCTTACTTCACCCCCACAAGCCTTTACACAAAGACCAAATGTTTAATGAGTAAGAGCACTAAAGGCTTCACTTCTTCTCCAATTAACCCCGTAGCTCTTGACATTTTTCTAAATCCACACAAGATTTCCTCTCT
Source organism: Triplophysa siluroides (assembly GCA_006030095.1). Lineage (NCBI taxonomy): Eukaryota > Metazoa > Chordata > Actinopteri > Cypriniformes > Nemacheilidae > Triplophysa > Triplophysa siluroides. Next base: position 277,615 of record VCII01000051.1, on the reverse strand, counting down.
CGCTCAGTAAGTTAAAAGGCAAACCTGTTGGCAAACAGATTGGTGAGGAACAAAGGGAAGTCCTAATCCCCACTGGACCACATTCAGACTGAACACTTAGAGATTGGAACACTTTGGCTATCACACACGTCTGTATTTGCTAAATGCTCTCTTTTTCCTCTCATTCTTTAGCGCTTGACTGTTGATGTTTGTGTAACTGGTTCGTAGTTCGTTTTTGCTCTCACTTGAGCTGATGAACTGTTTTTGCATGAGGCGGGCCGTTTTAATCACCTATTAATGTGTTAACTTTTATAGGTTGTGAATTTATGTGGAAGAGAGTAATTAAAATCTTGATTATTCAATGTCATACAAATGTTTTTATATTAGTATAAACTCCTGATCAGCCAGAAAGCTTGTTAGTAGAATAAGCTTTTAGCGGGCTGATTTTTAGTAATGTTTTTGTATTTGTCTTATACTTTCAGAGATCATGTGCTTGTACAGACCCATGATTCTCAGCTCTCACCATAGGAGCACATTCTTGTACACTCTAACCGTGTGGCGCTAACCTTCATATGCCCTCTTTCCTTTAAACTGGATTAAAATAGACATTTCCAGTCATTTTCCCTTCAGCCTGAAAACAAGTGAGAGTGTCTGAATGGAGTCAGGTTTATATATTTGTTGTTTGTTTGTTTTTTGGAATCTGTTCTTGATCAGACTGAGCAAATCCAGTGTAATTGGCTCCCGAGTAGAGGAAACTGCTGGGCTAGCTGTCACACTTCCTACCTCAGTGAATAGTTTTCAGGGTAGTCTTGTTTTGAACACCAGTTGTTGTTGTACAGTATACATATAGATGTACAGTTTTTAATCACACATTGCTCTTCTGTGACAACATGCCCGAATACCCGGACATGAAAACATATTAAAAATGATGAAATGCAAAACTTTCATAACATTCATGTTTTTTTAGGGCTGTCAAAAGATTACTTGCGATTAATTGCATCCAGAATTCAAAATTGTGTTGAATTAAAAATATATGTCTGTGTAATGTGCATATTTATTTTGTATGTATAAAAACAACACATACATCCATATATTTCAGAAAAATATAAAAATGAAACACTTATCTATAATTTTTTATTACTGCACGGCAAAAAAGCCACAGTACACAGAGATATTATGTAAACACAAACTTTTATTCTGGATGTGATTATTCGACATCTATATATATTATTCATAGATCTTTAACACAAATAACACATTACAAATAAAACATACATTTGTATACTATTTTGACTCAAAATCTTCACTGTGTTAAAACTAGCCCCAGTCACCTTACCACATCTATGATGAAACTTTATGATTTGGAACCAACAAGCCTTTCATTAGTGAAAAACTCATTTACTGGTTAAAAGTGACATGTTGGTGCATGTGTGTGTGGAGAGTGTGATTGAAAAAACTTAATAGTGTGTTTCCTATGCATTACCTCATTTACATATTCTTACAAAGTAAAACAATATGTTCATATAAAATGTATAGGTACAATTAGGCATTCCCAATATGGAAGAAAAATGCGATATACGATAACTTGATATACAATATGCAATATGTCTGTAAAATCAATTTCAACTATGTTAAAATATATCTCAAAACTGAAAAATATGCCACCAACATACATACTTCTAATTCTTTCTGATTATATCACACATCAGACAGTCACTCTGTTGTCTGTGTTAAAGGAATAGTTCACCTTCAAAATGAAAATTCTGTCATAATGTACTCACCCTGTTGTCATTTTAAACCAGCATGATTTTCTTTCTTCTGCAAAACACCAAAAAAGATATCATGAAGAATGTTGATAACTAAAAATTGTTGGTCCCCATATTCTATGGACACAAAACAAGTGCAACGGTTTTCTGTTATCGACATTTTTCAAAATATCTTCTTATGTGTTCTGCAGAAGAAAGAAAGTCATATAGGTTTGAAATGACAAGAGGGCGTGTAAATAATGACAGAATTTATATTTTGAAGGTGAGCTATTCCTTTAACACGAAACTTTGACTAAGAATAACTTTGGGGATTTTTAAGATTTCGTTATTGCAAAACATTGCTAAATGCATATTACGATATTTAGAACATTCCAATATATTGTGCAGGACTTCATTAGAAGAGCACTATAGCTTCACCAAAAACTAAAATAGTTTTTAACTCACGACTGACTTGACAATGCTAATATACATTGTCATTTCAAACGCCTCTGATCTTTTCATGTTTGAAATAGTTAGACTGTAACTACATTTGATAGCAGCGGTGGATCATGCACAAATGTCGTATTAGAAAGCAAAATGCATTTTTTTATATTCTTCAACTTCAGCTCTTTATAGGTGATGTCCTAACTTGTATTGTATATTTCCGCAATATATGATCACTTTTATAACAACAAAACAGACCCCCATCACACAAACACTGTTTCTCCAGCTGTGTGTGTTGGCGTGTTATTTACATGGCCAGATGCGTCTGAAACAGCAGTCCCTCTCCAATATCTCCTCCCTTTTATCCCCATGAATTCTATCAAGTTTTCCAATATTGCGTCTGTGCGCGCACTGCTCCGGATGTTGATCTTGATGGATCACCCACTTCCTCCTCCTCATTAATTTCATCACCTTATCGCCCAGGCCACTTCATTTGACCAAAAGGTAATAATGAATGTCCCATCCGCAATCTTTAACACACTCAGCCAGGCGGAAACACTTAATAACGGCATACAAATTGAACTTCAATCACCTCATTTTGCTCCGCAGATGCATAGGCACATTAAACACCCAGCTTTTCAAGTCAAGAGTTCTCTCTCTCTCTTTCACTCTCAGACACTCACACACCATGTTGTTTCATGCCATTGGTTGCCAAGCTTCAAACCGAGTGTTATAATGCTCGTTTATTACACGTTTTATAAGCGAAGACGTTGATTCTGTCAGTGGCAGGAGAGCCTTTTCCTCTTCCTGGCCACGAGAGCTCTTATCACCCCTCAAACACAAGTGTACGCTTTCCCCAACAGAGACTGCTATTCACAGACTCATTTATCTTTCTGAGAGAGCGCTGGATAGTTCACTCGCTTTCTGTCTCACACTTGCTATCTCTCGCCTTTTTCTCTCCCTCTGATCCCCCTCCTCCTTATTTGGTGTTGGGCGGGGGGGGTATTTTCAATTAGATTTCATTCAATTCTGTCAGAGACGGAGCACATGCTCGAGAGCGGCAGTCCCTGGTGTGTGTGTCGCTTGGAGGGTGTCGTTTGTGCGGGCAGGGTCCTTTGGCAGAGGACAGAATGTGTTGCGAGTGCGTGTGAGAGATGTGTCTCTCTTCATCTCAGACTCGTTTCGGCGGCTGACAGAGACAAATGACAGCACTCAGAAATGACTCGCTGCCTCGCTCTCCTAACAGGTTGAGCGGTTTGAAATGACACTACTGTGCGTGCACGTTCGCGTTGCGGCTTCAACCTTTTGTTGTCAGTTTGGCGTGGGCGCCATGGCCTTGAAATTAAACTTCTTGTTTTTAGAAAAAAAAAATTCTTCAGCTAAAGAACAGTACGATGACTTTTGGACAAACGCTGAGATTATATCTGCTAAACCTTCCTCAAAAGGCCGATTTGTTCTTTTCATCATTTGGTTTTAAAAGAGGGGAATATTGTATAACTTCTTTTTTCTTTATTCAAAATTTTTCTTTATTCACAAATTTCCTTAGAGGGATAGGAATAGTTCACCCTAAAATGAAAATTTTGGCATCATCTACTCAGATTGTTCCAAACCTGTATACATTTCTTTGTTCTGCTGAACGCAAAGGAAGATATTCGGAAGAATGTCATTAACCAAATAGATCTAATCGCCCATTTACTGCCATAGTAGGAAAAAATAAATACTACGGGAGTCAATGGGGAGTGAGATCTGTTCCGAATAATTCTTCTGAATATATTCCTTTGTGTTTAGCAGAACAAATAAATGTATACCGGTTGGAACAATCTGAGGGTGAGTAAATGATGACAGAATTTTCTGTTTTTTGGGTGAACTATCCCTTTAATAAATCCCATTTTATATCTTTACTAACCAGCTAGTTTCAAATGAAACTAGCAGCTAAGCTTTTATATGCTTGTCGTTGCGAGATTTGTTTCCATGATACTAGTGTGTTTCGGATGGTTGCCTGGGCGTTGCCATTTGGTTGCTATGGTGCTTTGAGTATAGTGCTTTGTAAGTCTTTTGTATCTGGCTTTCTGGGTGGTAAATAAGCCATCACTGGTTGGTTTATAGATGGTTTCAAAGCAACAACATAAACAAAACGTTCCTGCGCATGGGCTCTTTTGTGGCCCAAACGTAACTTCCGGTACACATTTGCAAAGAATGGAGTCCCGGCAGATTATTTCTGAAAACAAGCAAAATAAATAGTCTGTAAGTCTTTTCTGATCAGAATCCGAATGCGTTTTATTCACCAAGTGTACACACACATACAAGGAATTAATTTTGGATTCTAGTAGCTTGTATAGCAAGTTATATGCATATTACACACAACAATAGTCATATACTTTAACAGCATGTCAAGCCAAGGCACTGTATCATCTGAGGGTTTGAGTAGTCCGGAGCAAGATAAAGTGGAAACTTTTTAAGGAGTTCTGCTATATATGTGAAATAACTGCAGGTTAAAGGTCATATATTTAGACAGCAAGATTTGATGGAATAATGTTAAAGTTCAGCTCCAGACACTGCTTTCAGACGGCTGTCAAACTGAGGGATTGATCGATGAACTACATTTGCTCTGCAGTGTCGTCTTTGTATTGTACAGTATGATTCCCTTGTTTCCTTGTGCTCGCTAAGCCAGAAGATGATTTAATAATAAAAGTAATGATGAAGTACATTTTTGATTGTTTTCTTTCCTTACCCCGATTCAGAACAGTTTACTTATAATAATAATAATTTATTATTTGTGCTGTTTCTGATATTGAAGCAAATTGTGCAGATTTGTATATCGAAGCAATAGTTTTAGCTTTAAAGGTCCAGTGTATGAATTTTAGCTGCATCTAGCCGCCGGTGAGCTTTTGCGACACCAGAGTCCGCAGACTTATTTCCGGTCGTATAACACTATCAAGTTGTTTTGGCTTAACGAAGTGCTCAGCAATGTAAAGACGATCTGTCATATCGGTTATATATTACTTTCTTCTTTTTATCTAAAAAAACCCCATATTTGTCAGCCAAAAATCTGTGGCTGGCACAGACAAAGATGTAATCACGTTTTAGCTTCTTTCCCCGAGGAGATTACGTATTTACGAAATGTGCTCTGTGGAGCAGTTTGTCCATTTAGGGCTACTAGAAACAACATGATGAATTCCATGCAAGGGGACCCGCGTGTATGTAGATAGAAATAGCTCATTCTAAGATATTAAAAATGTAACGTTTCATTATCTAGTCTTTATACAACACTGAAGACAATTATGTATATTATATTGCATTTCTGTCCAAAAGATCTTCCAAAAAAATACACATTGGACATTTACATTTAGCAAAAACATTTTATTTTATCTTTATTTTATTTTTATTATTTTTAATCTTATTTTAAATGAGCGGCCTGAGCCATATGTAATTAAAGACTTAAGAATGGGCTCTTTTACAGTAAGCAACCACATAGCAACACCATCCATAACATCCTAGCACATTGGTGGAAAGTTTTAGACAGACAAGCACTTTCTCAAAAAAAGCTACAATTCTTTCAATTTTTTTTCTCTTGTAAGTGAAGCTGAGGATGACAACAATGGTAAAATAAAGCACACGCCTAACAAATACATCTCAATGGACTCGTTTGTTGTATTTTAAATAGCACATAATGATCTAATAGTGAATGTGTCTTATATTGTCATGTGTGTTGAGTGTGGGTGGAGGAGTCTCACTGCATTAACACTGCTTACATGGGGTTAATTTCATTACCGTTCAATGGCAGCTGCTTGTAATACGCAATGCAAACAGACAGATCCTTCAGATAAACTTCCTCGACTCCACAAGGACGAGGGCACTTCGTATTTACGCCCCCATCCGTGATCGCTTGGATACGATAAACTCCTTTGCGTACCTCGGTTAGGTAGCGCGTCTTATATCGCATCAATGCTGCTGTTTCCATACCAACAGTCTGACAGAAGGGAGATGAGGAAGATGAATAGTAGAGCGGGCCATCTCGCATGCCTCTTGTCAGGGAGTTTGCGGTGGCGAACGGCAGACTTACCGGGGCGGTGGAACGACCCTAATCCACATTTAATTGAACTCTGGAGACTTTGAAGTGACTCTGCCGAGCAGACAGGAGCATTGACATCACTTTCACAACACAGCACAGCTGCTGCAGTCTCTATCTCTTCCTCGGTCAGGTTCTCTTTGTTTCTGTCGCGAGTTAATGAGCGGGTTCAGCGTAAGCCGTAATACCAGAAGACCCGAATGTCTGATTAACTCAGATGCTTATCCACCTTCATCAGAGCCTGCTCAGATCAGGTGTGGCGGTCTCTTGCCTCCTGTCCTGACAAGCACTCGGTAATGAAGCTAAATTAGAGATGAGAGCATATGGAGGAAAAGCAGGAAAGATAAGTGGAGGCTAAAGACAACGTTAGAATGTTCGGCACTGCTAAGCATCTGCGAACGTCAAATTATGCTTCTGCTTCCCAGAAAAATCTGACTTTGTTGGATAGAGCAGGGCAATTCCATGTAAATGTCGACTGCAAGTTGAAAAAATCTATACGTATACTTATGTCAATATGTCAATGTTTGGTGGTTTTAAATACCTATGTGAAGTCTCAAGTTTTTAAAGCATAGTTTCTGGTAGTCAGGTAAATGAATTGACACATGCATGACGGTCCACATTTATGTTTTTTAGAGCCATCCCTTCTCCGTTTGTTGGGTATTTTTGCTTCTGGTTTGTACATTTGAATTCATAGAAATCCTACAAAGTATGTTGTCTGTGTTTGTGTTTGTCATACTTATAACGCGTACATGTTTCCCTCCTTTTAAGTAGAAAACTTGTGCATAGACTGATATTTTTCTCTATCCTCAGAGGTTTAGTAAAATATGAACAGATGGTTCAATACACTGGTAATAAATACATTCTCTGAGAATGTATATTTCAAGTTTTGACTGAAAATGTCATATCCATTACGCAGAATTCCCCCGCTGTCAAAAGAAACCTGTATACATTTCTTTGTTCTGTTGAACACAAAGGAAGATATTTGGAAGAATGTCAGTAAGCCAACAGATCTCATCCCCATTTACTGCCATAGTAGGGATAATAAATAATATGGGAGTCATGGGGGATGAGATCAATGAATGCTAGATCAATTTTAAGGAATATTAAAACTACAAAACACTATGTTGTAACAGGGTTGAACGGTAAATGCGAAACAGTTAATTTATGTAATTGTTATTTAGTAATTAAACATTTCTTGGTTATTGATTATTCAATTCATGTTATAAAACAATTAAAAGCCTTGTGTAAAATAAATAAATAATGCAGAATTGTTTTGGTTTACATCATTTTTATGTTCATTTATCTCTGTTGTTTTGCGTCCTGTATGGACACATTTGTAGCAAGGCCTTATGTAAAAAAATAAAATGGTTCACATTATGTTTGACGTCTATTTGTCCTCTCTCATTTGAGTCATGATTATCTTGACTTCAGTTTAGCTTAATCTCGATTGCATCATGCGGTACAACCATGACTCACTTGTACCAAGATGTAGGACAAACGCTGATAGATTTGCAGTTCTCTCGCTACTGATCACCTTTTAGTGAACTGTGGCCCTCCTGCACCTTCTTCAATGTTTGTGTGAATGGGGCTCATTTTAGCGCTAAAAGAATCTCTTTTTCATGAGTGCTGATCAATAATACACATTAATCCTGCTCTGTGACCCTGAGCAGCAGCTATGGGTGATAAATGAACTAAAGCCTCCCTTTCCCCTGCTGTTCTTTCATGCACTTTCACTGAGATTCCCTTTATTTGTGCGTTTCTCTGCGCTCAGTAACGTTTGTGTGTTTTCTTGTACAGATCCTGGCTTACACAGAGGGTCTGCATGGAAAATGGCTGTTCACCGAGATCAGAGCGGTTTTCTCACGCCGGTATCTGCTGCAGAATACAGCACTGGAGATCTTCATGGCCAACAGAAGTAAGAACTAATCAAGCAGATATGTTTAGTGATCGTACGTTGTGGAACCTTTTTGCCCACAAAGCTTTGGCTCTTACTATAATGTAATTATTGAGTCGCTCTCCATCTCTCGGAATAGCTGCACAAAATATGGCAAAAATATTATGTTGAGATACTTTCCTAGTATGTTTATTTCTAAAAGGTATAGTTCACCCAAAAATGCCAATTCTGTAATCATTTACTCAACCTCCTGTCATTTTAAACCTGTATGACTTTCTAATGCAGAACACAAAAGAAGATATTTTGAAGAAAGCAGGTTATCGAACAACGGCAGTACCCATTCACTTCCATATTTTACAGACGCAAACCAATACAAGTCAATGGGTACCGCCGTTGTTCGTTACCTACATTTTCCAAAACATCTTACATTTTGTGTTCTTGAGGTTTAAATGACAAGAGGGGTGAGTAAATGATGACAGAATTTTCATTTTTGGGTGATCTATCCTTTTAATGTGAGGTGTTGCCACATAGACAATTTATGGATTCAAAAGTTTGGACATACTTTAACTTCCTTTAATTCTTAAATCTTCCACTCTCTGAAAGAGTTGTTGAGGTACTCATTAAAGTTGTGACATACAACAGTTTTAGTTGAAAGTTTGTATGTTTGATTTGAATCGCTCATGTCACTTCCATGAAAGGGAACCGGTTTGATTTAAACCATGTAGGCCTGTTATGATTATTCTAGTACCAAATAAAGCTTTTATTCATCTGGCCAACAGCTCTGTTATATACTCGCCAAAGCCAATTTTCACTTGCATTTGGCACTTGCTGAGTGTTAATTTTGGATCAGATACATACACACATGCATTGACTAAAATTTGTTCATCTGTTCTTTTCCATGCAGCGGCAGTCATGTTCAACTTCCCAGAGGCAGCCATAGTAAAGAAGGTGGTGCACAGTCTCCCCAGAGTCGGAGTTGGCACCAATTTCGGCCTTCCCCAAACCAGGTTGGTATCTCCTGAAAGTTTTTATTCAAGAGTTACATAAATGCTTGATATGTAGTTTAAGCTCAATGCTAACAAAGTCAGAGTCAAATAAGCGAAACATTACATTCATTAAAGGTCCAGTCAGTAAAATCTAGCGGCAAGGTTGCGAATTGCAACCAAACGCTCACTCCACCCCTCCCGTTAGAAACACTACGACGGCTGACAAAACATGCCGAATTATATAATTATAAGGGGACCCGTGGTGTATGTAGATAGAAATAGCTCATTCTAAGGTAATAAAAACATAACGCTTCATTGTTTAAGCACTTTATACACCTCAGAAGACATAGTTATGTATATTATATAACATTTCTGTCATTAGATCCTCCAAAAAATTGCACATTGGACCTTTAAAAAATGGGTTGGGTGAGTGCACGATTGAAATAAACAGTTTCATTTCATTTCTGATGTTGCCTATGCTTATCGTTTTATAAAGGTGTAATTTATTCACTGGGTTGATGTTCAGGGATGTTCCAACAGCCTATGCACATGCATGGCAATAAGATCCATTCGATTAAAAGTTCCTCAATTAAAATAACATTCATTTAAGCTTTATTTCATCATCTTATTATTTACAGCTGTGAAGTTTAATGTATTATCTCTGTGAGGGATTGCAATTTCTTTTTGACACTTTTCACGTTTTAGAACGTCTCCTTTCCTGGCAATGTACTGTATGTTTATTCTTAATTTCACTCTTTAGCAAAATAAACCACAAACAAAACTTTTAAAACTATGCTTTAAAGCCAATCGTTACACTTTTGCAAAGTTGATAGAAGTGTCATGTATGTTCACCATTTGAAAATACTTTGGTATTTTTTGCCCCTATTGTTATGTGTGTTATTATAATATAAATACAAATATGCTGTTTATATTGATGTTATATAACGATTTTATTTAACATTAGAGACTAACTTTAAAAATCTTATTTTAAAATGATTGAATGGAAGAAACCACGGTTGGCAGTTTGTAAGGGATGCTAAAGGAACATGACCATGAGCATCTAGACCCATATATTTATTTTAGCAAAAAATTAGTTATTACAGTTTAATATCACGGTTATTTGACGATACCGGTATTGTGGCACCCCTAATCTATATCTGAATTAGTGTGTTATATTCTGTATATTGCATGAGTACCTGAAATGTGCATAATATGCACAGTATGTATACTGGGTATCAAATTCCTCCTTTGAAAATGAAGAAAGGCTGTATTATAGCATGCAAACACAAATCCACACACAACTTGCACAAGGCTTTACCTGTTCAATCAGAACACTTGCAGTGTTTTGTGTATGTGTGTGCGCATGTGCATGTGCATGTGTGTGTTCAGTTTTGTGTTGGGTGTGAGGGCCTGTAACACAGCCTAATTACCTTCACACAAACACGATTCACATCATTTATTTATTCCACCGACTGAGAAATAAATACAGGGGTGACTGCCGAGCCTTCAGGGCTGAGTGAAAGCACAGGAAACACACACACCAAATGCGGGTCTGTTGCATTCTAGCCAACGATTTAGACATTCCACCACGAAACCCCCTCTACATAAGTGCTTTTATTAAACTATTAAGTTAACGTTAAATGGTCACATGTAACAAATATAATGGAGTATAATAATGTTGTGGATTGGGCGATGGGTGCCTTTGTGTGTCCCTATGAAACAACGTTTGATGTAATTACAGCAATACCAACCATTAGAGACAAAACTTTCCCTCTGTGACATCAATAATGCCCTTCTACAACATTGGTGTGGCATTTCCCCAGCGTTGCCTCTGTGTTAGGAGGGGCAAAGGGCATTGGAAACTTCAGAGAGCCCTAATGACTGTAATCACGCAGGGTGACAATGATGAATTCTCTAATTTCGCTTTGTTTTAATTGGATGGAGGGTCATTTGTTTTAGTGTCCGCGTATTTGCTTGCGCTGCGAGTGTTCATTTAACTGGTTCCCACATTACCCATGAGGCTATCCTGTTTCTGCGTTTTCACACAGATTTTCATGAAGGTTTAATTCAGAGTTATACAACTGTTAGTTAGTTTTGTTCCGTTAATCGGATTGGACAGGCTGTTTTAAAAAAGCGTGTTTAACAGAATGTTACAGTGTTATCGTTCTGCTTGTCTGTGTTTGTTATATTGTATTAAAATTCAAACTTTCTTATTGAAAATAACAAGAATAAACAAATTTGTCACAAATGATCAATATATCATCATGACAGTGATGTCACTCTTTCTCATGTTATGTAACTTAAAGGGGTTATATGCCGCGAATACTTGTTTTTCTGTGTCTTTGGTGTTTATTAAGTTGCCCAGGCATGTATTAGACAAGTGAAATTGCAAAAATTAAAGTGTCTGAACAAAAGATGCATTCTATCTAAAAGCGAATGCTCGCCCGGACCTGCCTGAAACGCCTCGTGTAACCACACCCCCACAAATCTACTTCAGTTCGTGGTCTGATTTGACTAAGACCGCCCACATTTATACTTAAGTAAGGTGGGCGTACCTGTCAGTAGAATTGCTTTGGAACCTGATGTTCCAAATATGGTAAGAGGCGTCACATTTCTGTCACACGCTTGCAGTATTCGACCAATCACTACGTTAACTGGCCAATCATAGCACACCTCGCTTTTCAGACCGATGAGCTTTGTAAAAAGTCAGAGATACAAACATGCACGGTATGTGGAAAACACAGCGTTTTTGAACCTTAAATCGTGTATACACATTACATTACATCTTAAAAAAACGATAAGATTAGTTTTTGCCGTGTCATTTGACCCCTTAAAGTATTAATGTGCATAAAATAGTGATTTCTAATTCGTGCACATATGTGCACACTTTGTCACTTCATGTGATTTTGTAAACAGTGTTTGTTTTCCTCGGCAGACGTATTTCTCTGGCCAGCCCTAAACAGCTGTACAAGGCATCTACCATGACCCAGCGCTGGCAGAGACGAGAGATCTCCAACTTTGAATACCTCATGTTCCTCAACACCATCTCTGGTAAAGACCATTGACACTTGAACGCTAGCCATCATCAAGCATTCTCCAAACACCAGCTTAACCGATACAGTGATTACAGTCAACTGTGGAGAGAAAATTACATGATACTACTTTCCAACACATAAATGCATGTTGAGCAACATGTTGTTGTAAAATCTCATTGGTCTATTGTCATTCTTTACAGCTGCAGATTAAACATCAAATACTTGCTTTGTCCGATTAATGTCAGACACACTTTTCTCTTGCTGTGATCATAAGAGCGATTACAATGAAGACGATACAATTATGGTTATGATAATGGCAATAAACTGATCATTTTCTCTTTGCTTCAGGTCGTACATTTAATGATCTGAACCAGTATCCTGTTTTCCCTTGGGTAATAACCAACTACGAAAGCGAAGATCTGGACCTCACCCTGCCTAGCAACTACAGAGACCTGTCCAAGGTAAACACACAACCACTAAACATACACACAGAAAGTCAACTGCTCCAACCTCAAAGGACTCTTTTGGATTGAAACTTATTCCACATTAAACCAGATCAATAAAAAAAAAAATCCATCACTGGATTTTATGGTGTATTGTGGAATGGGGAAACATCAATTCATTTTAGTTCTTTAACAAAGTGTGACGATCAATTCAACCTAAAATGATCAAAGTGCAAAGACATGTTGTTTTGCCTTTGTTTTTCCTGCTGTTCACTTTGATAGTGTTGTTAGGGATTGTTCACCCAAAAATAAAAAAGATCTTCCATCATTTATTCCCCCCATGTCTTCGTTCAGTAGAACACAAACAAAGATATTATGAGAAATGCCTTGGTGTCCATAAAATGGAAGTTAATGGGGGCCAGTGTTGTTTGGTTAGCAACATTGTTCAAAATATTTGAAGAGTTTGTTTCCAAATGAGATAACTCGGTTTAAAAAAAATCTAAAATCATGTTTTTTTTGTTGTGCATTCCCATTAATATCCATCAATCTGCAGTTGGTTTGTTTTGATTTAAGACATAATAACTAAAAAATACAGCTAACTAACACAATAAAACATTTACGCATTTGGCAGACGCTTTTATCCAAAGCCACTTACATTGCATTGTAGTATAAAAAAGAAACATTCTGACTTTGCGCAATCCCCTTGGATCGAAACCCATGACCATGGCATTTCTCTAGTGCCATGCTCTAACCACTGAGCCACAGGAAAAAGGAAAAAAAATGTAAACTGAGTTATCTCATTTTGGAAACAAACTCTTAATTTGCTTTGCAATTGTGCAGAAAAACAAATATCATACAAGTTTTGAATGACTTGAGGATGAGTAAATGATGACAACATTTTCAATTTTGGGTGAACTATCTCTTTAAATGCACAACGTATGAATTCAAAATACAATACATCGTAAACAGATAGTTGTATCGTGATTGTAACAGGATTTAAGTGTTTTAAGTGTTAAGTAACGTTTGTAACATCACTGTTCGCAAAGAGCTATCAAATGCAATGGGATTTTTCTTTTCAGCACTTCTAAATTGAACACTCCTTTCTTTTAAGAACACAAATTAAATACAAATACATCATTTATATGAATGCACAAATGATAGTCTTAATGAGAAAACACACTCCAGGAGATCTAACAATGAGATGTAGCCGTCTAGTAAAGGATAGAATGACTTCCGCTGTAAAATCATCGCCGTGAGTGTAAAACAGCGCTCGCGGCCGTGCGCACGTCACCCTCATGCCTGCACCCTCAACCGCAGACAAGTCAGATAATGGGCCCATGTCTCTCCTCCCACTCTCTCCCCCTCAATCAAGCCCCTCTCCCCAATTCTACTCTCACCTCCCCCCTGTTCCTGTTAGCCAGCCAGTCTCCCTTAGGAGCTAATTAATGGGTGTAGTAGTGCTTGAGCTAACCACACAGACAGACTGACACAACTCACTGCTGGGAACACCAGACCTCCTTTTGTCTCTCTCACACTCCACACATAGGTACCTTAAATTGTATCACACATTTGGAAGGCAGCTCAGCAGGTATTTTATCTTCTGTCTCGGTCATGTCAGCGCTTTTGCGGTCTGTTCATATACATTACATTTATTCATTTGGCATCCAAGTCGCTTTTTTATCCAATGCAGTTTATATGTTATATACTGGAAATCACCTATGGCATGGTCAATGCAAGAGCTGTCAGTTTAGGGACAGGTACACGTGATTTAAACAGATTTTAACAGTAGAAATTGGACCAAAGAGTTATTTAAAATAGGATACTGAAGAAAAAATGTGATGAGCGATAACTTGCTAAATTTTTTATGCAACATATGATATGCAGTACGATAATGCTGTGTAACTGCAAAATGAGTTTAAACTTATATATATATAAGCAACATCTGCATGCACTGACAGCACACAAGACACTAATATTCGCACGTCTCTCTGCTATCTGCATAAACATAAAACTTGGACTGTACATCTTGAGGTAATAAAATCATTCACATATTGCAAACCATTGCAGCTTTAGTGAGCAGTAGTGAGAAAAACCGTATCAATAAAATACGGAAGACAATTAGTATAAACAATTCTGGAATGTTTGCAAAAACACAGCGATGCCATAGAAGAAGCCTTTTTGGTTCCACAAAGAACCATTCAGTCAAAGGTTCTTTAAAGAGCCATCTCTTTCTTTTTTTTATCATCTAAAGAACCTTTTTGGCCACAAAGAACCTTTTGTGAAAAAGAAAGGTTCTTCAGATGTAAAAGGTTCTTTATGGAACCAAAAGGTTCTTCAATGGCAACGAAGAACCTTTTGAAGCACCGTTTTTAAAGAGTGTAGCAAGAAAGAAGAGATAAACCCTTAAAAAAAATATAGAAACACTTAATGAAACAGAAATATTCAGTTGACTTTTGCCTTTTTTCTTTAAATCTGGGGACCCCTTAACCTTCTGGAGACCACCTGGGGGTCCCCAGACCCCAGTTTTAAAACCCCTGGTCTAACCAGTACACAGTATATACATTTAAATGACAAAATGCAGAAAAAGTTTTATTTTACATTCTATAGGCTACTCAAAATGTCATCACAGTGATGTTGAATAAACAATTTATTCATCTTTTCGCTATTCTGTTGTATCCAATTATACAAATCTCTCTCTCTTCCGCACAGACCTTTCTTTAGACTATCTGACAGATCTGAAGTTCATTTTTGCTGAGTTCTTCCCATAGTTCACATTAAAGCAATGCACACAAGGCCCTCTGAATCTTTACTTTGTCTCGAACTTAAACACTTCAGGCCACGGTTGAGTTTGTTCTAGATGTGATCAGTCCTGATAAGCGAGTCTTTAATTGCCATCGATTGTTGTGTAGCGCTGAGTTTAGCCCTGAACTACTAATTGCCACTTTGCTAAAGTGACAGTGATTAAGCATGACTAGTGAGAACAAAGAACTCTGAAGTTCAGATCTTTACTTGGATCTGTCCTGCAGAGAGACACGAGGATGATGGTTATTACTTTATTTCATTCACCTGACTTATATTTACATTACATACAGTCGGATTCTCAGAACCGGTTCTTTCCTCACTCCTCAGACTCCGATCAATATTTCATGTCAGGGATCTGGGGGTCACTCCTCCAAAAGAATGCTCTTTACTCACATCATGCCCCTCGGTTTATTAAGACGCAGGGCAAAATGTAAAACGCCCCCACTCCGCTTTAAAAGTGCTTGTGAAAGCATGCCAGTCACCACTAACATGACCATCCATTTCTTGTAACGGTGGCCAATGGAGGGAGGATAGAGGATTACTTTTAGTGCTCAGATGATCGAACGAGTGTCCACTCTGACCCAAAATGCCAAAATAAATCAGGTCTAAGAGTCTGGAAAACAAAGGATGTAGAGATAATGAAAGATAAATATCTGATCGGAGAAGAACCGTAAGGTTTCAAGAGGGATCGTCAGTTTTTTACAGTAGAGATTTATAAGTATAATGTCATTTAACATTTAACGTTTCACCAATATTTAAAATATATAGCCGCAAAATGAAGAGACCATTCCAAATTTTCATTTCAAATCAGCATTTCTAGATGTATTGTGGTCATTCCAGTCCAGTGTTTGTTGATATACAATGTATTTGTATATCATACAGTGTATTTTGCGATATACATCGACTATGGCTAAAAGGCTGAACAATGTTTAACCATTTCCTTGACTTCCAGACTAAGCTGTAAATGTCTTGTAGTCAGTATCAGACGGTTCTTTTTACTACTGTTTTCAGATACATACACTCAGACTCAGCCAGCATACAGCTTGCAGCACATCTCCCATTATTTATTCATTTGTCCTGCCCCTGTGCTGTTTATACAGAGTGCCTTTTTGCCCACTAGGTTAAAAGACAACAAGGTCCAATACACCCTCACACATCACCAATGCCTTTGTTTCTCTCTCTACCTCCTTCAAACTCTCTCTCGAGTTTTGACAGCATTGCCTCTATGTTCAGTCAAGCTTTTAAGCCTTAGGGAGAAAAAGAGGTCGAGAGACAGAAAGAAAGCAGCCTCGTCTTCTCCCCCCATTTTGCTCCTTCATGAGTAAAACAACAGCAAATCTAAACAATCTTTATTAAAACTGCTTTATTCATGCTGTAGGCACAGGGAATATCAGTGAACCATGACAACACTGTCTAGCCTGTGAAGGCTATCTGAACCCGGTAGAAGCTGTGTGTGTGTGTTTGTGTGTGTGTGTGTTTGTCATCTTTTTTTTGTCCTTAACACCCTCTCTTTCGTATCTACATATGACACATCCCAGCTATGGTTTGATAGAAGCAGGCCATGTGGGACCATTTACACAGGGAGGTGAAATTGCCATAGACGCCGTGTCACACGCGCAGCGTCTTCCCCACGGGCAGAGGAATGTGCTTCATGAATTTATGTTCCTTTTGTCCCATTGTTATGACCCCGGCGGCTTTCTTATCATAAACTCTAACCTCTTCATGACATCCAGGGTTGTAAGAGTTATCATTGAAGACAGAGAGAAGACGCCAACCAAACTAATGCGACTGAGTGAACTTATTTCTAAATGAATTTCTACCATGTAATCCTACTCATGCATTAAACACCTTTGCAAGTGTGACTCTTTGGACACAAATGTAGCGATTAGTCTGGAAAAGCATGGTTCTAGAATTGTAAAATCCGCATTTATTGACAAGTACAATACATTTATAGGACTATAAGGTTGTATTTGTTAACTAGAGTAAACGCATTAACTAAAATTAAATAACAATTAACAATATTTTTGTTACACTTTATTCTAAGGTGCCCTTGTTACACATGTTACATGTATTTACTATAGTATTTACCATACATTATGCGTAATTACATGTAACTGCCCCTAAACCACACCCTAATCCTAAACCTATAGTAAGTACATGTAGTTAATTATAATTCCTCAGTACTTAAATGTATAATTACACTGTAACACAGGCACTGTAAAATTAAGTTTAACCCAATATTTTTACCGTATACTTCCTGTTAAATTCATCATGTACTAATACATTTTTAAAATTATAAGTTGTAACTGTTTAAGGGATAGTTCACCCAAAAATGAAAATTCTGTCATCATTTACTCGCCCTCAGATTGTTCCAAACCTGTTTAAATTTCGTTGTTCCGCTAAACAAAGGAAGCTATTTGGAAGAATGTCAGTAACCAAACAGATCTCATCCCCCCTTGACTCCCATAGTATTTACATGTATTTACCCTACATGGCAGTAAATTGGGGATGAGATCTGTTTGGTTACTGACATTCTTCCAAATAGCTTCCTTTGGAATATATGTGAACTCCTTCAGTACTGTTTAAAAAGCATCTCAGGCAGCTGGTTGATAAAATACATTTTACAAATTCTGAAAAGTGTGGTTATTTTAAAGATGCAAAATTGTGTTTTTTGTTTTTTTTTAGGTGCAACATAATTCCCATAAAAGTACATTTTATTTCATAGTTTTAATGAGTTTACTATTGTTCTAAAATGTGGCAAAATGATAAATAACCCTAAACGTATGAACAGTATGGTGTGCGGATTTCGCATGCAAAGTTTGCCATTAGTAAACGACTGAACTTGACATTATTCTGCTGAGTAAGACTCCACCGAAACAGATATTTGTATCAGAATTTCACCTGATCTATTAGAATAATGTAGGTATTCCCAAATTTCGAGCAGCAGCGTAAATCCAGCAGACTGAAAGCTACTGGCAGTCTGCTCAGATTTGCAGTCTAATTAAAAACATTGGGCCAGCTCATTTATATGAGCCGTCACTAGAGAAATATTCAGCAGCCCTGCCAGAGCGTATTAGGGCCGGTGGTGTGTGTTCACTTCATCACACTGCGCTGGGCTACGAGGATAACCCTGATGAACGACACTGTCACGAGACCCCATTGTACCGGAGCGCCTCAGACGGTAATTTACTGCCGTAAACAACACGAGGGGCTCGCACGTAAAGACTTGCGTTAATACGCACACACGCTCAAATTTACACACACTCACATATGCAGACTGATCTATGACAGAGATGTTATTTATCCTGCTCTGCCTTTTCTTTCTTTAATGAGGGTCCTGTTATTACCGCAATCAATCAGTTCAATCGCACAATGTTTAATTCAGTGTGTGTTCTCACCGTAGTTGCCACAGGAGAGCCGACCGTGTGTCATTGTCAGCCCAGGGCTGCATTCCAGTTTAACACGCACACACGGATTGCATTCGAGTGCATGCGGCTCGAGTCTATTGCATTTCAAGCTTTAGTGATTTACAATCAAACATTGATTAGACAGACATCCTTTCTTAAAAAATCCAAGACCCGGTTTAATTATGATCGTATGAAAATTAGCAGAATGTACTTAATCTCTGTTGTTATAATATTTAAACATAGCTATTGGCCTTGTTGCACAGCGTTGAATCCACTGCAATATAGCGCATTGTAAATAATCACTTGCCGTTCACCCCGACACAATCACAAATTGTATGCCCATATTGTCCCGGCAGAAGTGCGATCAATAGAAAAGCAGCTGAGCACCTTCATTACACAGCTATGATATCAGAGGGCCGGCGAGATGGTCGATCTGCATTCTACCCGCTCCCATTTGAAAGAGCTCCATCATTCTATTACTATTGATCAAAGGTGCAAGAGACGCACGGGAACCTGCAGTCATTTTCAAGAGTAATAAAGACTCAGCTGGATAATACCGATACATATAAATGAGCGTTTAAATAATGACCTGCTTCTATACGCTGGCTTTATACAGATCAATGATGAATTAAACCAGCCAATCAATGCTTTTGATACAACCAAATGAAGGGCAACGGAGTATTTGCCACATATAAATATAGCAATGTGCTTATTGAGAAATGTATTATAACACGAATATCAGTTTTCAAACGTTTTCCTTTCTTTTCAGAGCAAGAGACTGTTGAATGTGATTGATGCTTTAATAACATGATCAATTATTAATGCAAGTTTTACAGCTGCGCCGAATTTCTTTCTCCATTACTGGATATACCACCTGTGGACCTTGTTTTGAAAATGTATCGTTTAGGTTGATGTCCTTTTGTGTTTTGAGCAGTTTTATGCTTATTCCAATAACATCAACCTTTGTCATTACAGCCGATCGGTGCGCTCAACCCGAAGAGGGCTGCGTTCTTTTCGGAACGCTATGAAACTTGGGAGGACGAGCAGGTGCCCAAATTCCACTACGGCACACATTATTCCACCTCCAGCTTCACCCAGATGTGGCTGCTTAGGATGGTAAGTAAAAGGCATACTGTACATGCCTATATCGGTTTTCCTCCAGTTTGTAAATATATTTTATTTGTAGCATCCGTGTCACAAAAAGAAAGTCTATTTGACAGTCTATTTGAAATGCTTAATTTTTATAATCTGTTCAAGCATGGCATTTAAACAGACGTGTTAGTGATCCAAATGATGTTTCACTTTTAAAAGCTTTCAACCAGACAGCATCTTTGTGCTCTTCGTTTCTAATGCAAAATGTTTCACATTCATCATGTGATCTGTTGTGAAACCCATTGCAACTAATTGTTGTTTATAATTGGGCATGTGTGTCTGCTCAGTCAAGTTGATTTATTGTAATATTGAAATGTAGGCCGTACAAACACACAACGCATCGCTCATCCTCCCCTCAGCGTCTGTTTTGTAATATGAGAGAACAAAGATGAAACCCTCTGGAAGAAGGCGGTAAAATACTACTTGAATCTTGAAGATGCTTAAGTTAATTCAACATCATTTTGCTTAAATATTACAGTTCTGTATAAGGTTTACAGTTATGAAGTTTTTAAATCTCTTGTAGCACTGATATCATCAAATCCATTGTCGCTCTAAATAAAAAAAATCCAAAAAATATCTAGTCTATTACATACAAAGATGCTCTCGCTCACAGACAAAAAGGTCACTAACCGACTCCTGGCCAATCCTGTAATTGTTACAGTATCTCACTTTCATTGCTGTTCCCAGTTGGCCCATTGCATTGATCCTTTTCCATTATTATCAGGCTTATCCCAAATCCACTTCACCAAACACCGGACCGCAGCACAAATCAGCAACCTGCCGGTGATATCTAGGCCGTTGACGGAGAAAAGCATAGCGTTAAATTCAGTCAAGCACCCACAAGCCTCTGCGTAATGAGGGTGTTTTTCTTTCATGGTGTGGCTTACCGGGGTGCTATTCACTCTAATTGCGTCCCTCTCATCAGGGAGGTATTGTTTCAGAAGGACCATCTATTGATTCTCCACAAACAAGATTAAGCATGATTAGAAAAACAAATAATGCACTTGTAAAGGCTTTAGTGTCTGAATGGGGTTAATAACAGGTTTGTTTTGCATTCTAGGGGTCTTCTATTGGAGAGGAGGATGTCATTTACTGCACACAAATTAGGATCATATTGTAAAGGCCTTTGTTGGTAACAGCAGGCAGCGGTACTAAATAGCAAAAAATAATCATTAAAGGCCTAAAATTGATCAAAGTTGACTGTTATTAAAGCCATGATTATAGGAGCTTGTGAGCTTCGCACAATGGAATTTGCCCTGTAGTGACTTTTAATCCTTGTTTTAGTGTCACTGTGTGTGGAAAGTCAGCAGTTTCTACTCTCTTCTGTTCAGGAGCCTTTCACGACATTCTTCCTCAATTTCCAAGGTGGAAAATTCGATCACGCTGATCGTACTTTCTCCTCTGTGGCTAGAGCCTGGAGAAACTGCCAGAGGGACACATCTGACGTGAAGGTACGTTCACATATGTCAACACATGAAAAAGTGAATCAAATTTCCATAAAAAATGCCTCTAGTAGAGTCACCCACGCACAAAGATGCCATTTCGACATATCCGCTTGTTTTTTTTATTTTAATTGTAACTGGCTCATATTTATATGCACAAAGCTTCACTTGTGCGCATTTACTGTCATCCAACCTGGATTTGGTTTTTGTCTCTCACTGCTATTTGGTTTTCACAAATGTGGAGGCTATTACATGATTAGACGTTTCTCTAGTGAATTGACTTCCTTTAGGTAACTGGAGCTCGCTTGGGGCTTGGTGTGAGGGCAGTCGTCATGGAGAGACTGGAGCTCCCTGCCCGGCTGCCCCCGTCACCTCTCCATAAAATCTGGCCCTAGCACATGTACGGTCACAACCAATCCTTGTCATGCTACCATGAAAGCGTCAAGGGTCCTTGATCAAAGCTTTAAACTAATCTCGATTTCGAACTTTCCCCCTTTTCCTCTCTTACGCTTTCCATTGCGAAACCCTTCATAACCCCCAGCTGAACCCTTTGTCGTCCGAAGTCAGATCCCAAATGCACACTGTAGTCCCTTAAAGTGCAAATAAACGTCCAGCCTTCTTGAAATATTCATTACAACAGACAGCCATTTTGTTAGCTCATTGCCCTCGTTTTGATAATAAAACACACGACTCGCCTTACAGTGCCACACTTGATACCATAAGCTCACTGAGAGCCCAGTTTGCTTTCTGGCTAAGGTTGTCACTGTGGATCAGCATAACAGGATTGGCACAGATCAAAACCCAATGGAAGACTTCCAAATCACCTTCAGATTATTTGACTTTGAAGCTGTGAAACGTTTCAGCTATGTTTTACTCTGCTGAAACACTGGGGATGGAAGTAAGAAGGAATGGGACATGCTTTCTCCTTTTCTCAGTAAAAAAGCACAGCAGTTCAACCACATGGAGAAACACCCCCTTATTCTATCAAGAGGTGAAAAGCCTTAAGCTGTTTTTGTGTCCAGGCTAAAGAGAGCAATAATGGCCTAAAGCCAACCTGATCCTGTCTGTCTCTAGCCAGGCAAACTCTGGCCCGACCTTTAACCTCCATCCCCTGACCCGCTGCACTGGCCTGAAAGGACTGCGGACACTGAAAGTTTCCCCTCAGGGGAATCAGAGCAGGCCTAAGAGGGGGCCATGGGGCACCCCTCTCTATTGACCCACAGCAGGACAGGATTTTGGATCACAGGTTTTGCCCTCTGACCAGTTCTGCTCAAGGGCCATTGCACATAATAGCTCCTCACAAACCTCGATCCAGCTTGGTCTCCCCCCACCATCACCGGCTAAGTGGCTTTGGGTCTTTGTGCCGCCAGAGAAGACGCCAAATTTACGCCAGGCTCCATAAATGAACCTCAGGGCGCCTGGTGCAATTGTAAAATCTTGACCTTTTTGTTTTAAAGGCTTCGGTTTTAAAGAGAGGACCAGAAAGAACACAGGCAGGGGGCTAGTTTTGAACTTCTGTAATTTGTTTGCTCACCTAATTGGCCACTCTCAGTGCACTTTGGAGTTGTGTTGGTCTGTAAATGAATCTTTGGGTTTGGGGAATGTAATAAAAACATAGATATAGATGCTACAGATTAAGAATTAAGATCAATAAATTTTGTGGGTTTAGACTTAAAACAATCATAAATCTTTACCAAATAAAAACTTTAGCCTTGTGACTTCTTGCTCTTAGATATAGACTAATTCCTAGTAGATTTCCAATGATACCGTGTGTGCGTTACAGAAATCTCAGTTGCTTGTAACTAACTTGTTACTTGTCTTATCTGCCCTTAAATAATTAATATAACTTTAAATAAATAGTGAGAATTTTACTTGTAATACAACTGTTTCCTAATGTGTAATCTCTCTTGCTCTGTCTCTCACAGGAGTTGATCCCCGAGTTCTTTTACCTCCCAGAGATGTTTGTCAACTCCAATAATTATAATCTGGGAGTGATGGATGATGGGACGGTGGTGTCAGATGTGGAGCTTCCGCCGTGGGCCAAGAGTCCTGAGGAGTTTGTGCGCAACAACCGACTTGTACGTTCACTCACTTTCTCAATCTCAACCCCATCTCCATCTTTCTCTATCTTCATTATTAAATTGCTGTTAAAGTGCTGATGGCAAGTGACCATGGCTAGCACTTCTGCTTGTGATTGTGTGTGACCTGTTTTATGCTGATAATTACAACGCTGATATCAGTCTGACTCTCCCATTAATCATCACACACACACACAAAACCCCCTCTCGTTCAATGTCACTGGTTTCACACACACACGGATGCTCACACATTTCCACTCTGTTTATGTGTAGAGATTGCTGTTTAATTTGATCACTATCAGCTGAAGTGTTCATTGCTCTTAGTGTATGTGGATATGTGGACTGGTTGTACAGTAGCAACAGATTGTACAAGGCTGTTTTAATTTGTAATTGCCGTACCGTACGGACATTGCTTACTATTAAATTGCATGACAGTGTTTCTGTATAGAGTGGTATGTGCTCTGACTAACTATGAAGGCAGTTTGTAGAATATAGTGAAAATAGTAAGGGTGTTACCAGTGACACAGGTTACCAGTGACATCTTTTGTTGTGTCCAAAGTCAGTGTTGACTCACCTTCAGTTAAATCATTTAGTCTACATAGGCTACACATCTACTAATATAATGTTATTGTTTACAACAATAATCGCTTTTTTTCAAATGTATTTGTATTTAGACATACAGTTTGCAAATTTTGTGGTAAGAGAACAACGTTTATATTCCTGCTGTCCTTCTGATACCTCGTATCTCAATGCATTTTTGTGATTTTCGTTTTTATTTTTGCGATAAATCATTACTTTTAGTCACTGGGTTTGTGTCTACTGTCTACTTTGACAACACAGCATTTAATCATTTAAAAAGTGCAAATTTGGGCATCCAAAGTTTTGGAAGGACAGCAGCGACATTAAAAGGGACAGTTCACCCAAAAATGAAAATTCTGTCTTCATGTACTCACCCTCAAGTTGTTCCAAATCTGTATAAGTGTCTTTGTTCTGATGAAATATGGGTTAACGGTTGTAACCAAACAGTTCTTGGCCACCATTGACTACCATAGTAGGAAAAATAACTGTAGAAAGCGGCCCAGAAATGTTTGCTTTCCTACATTCTTACTACTATGGTAGTCAATGGTGGCCAAGAATTGTTAAGCATTCTTCCAAATATCTTTCTCTGTGTTCATTAGAACAGAAAATGTACTCTACAGATTTGGAACAACTCGAGGGTGTGTAAATGAAGACAACATTTTTGCGTGAACTGTCCCTTTATGTAAACATGCAAACTTAGTATTATATTTACCAACACCTAATTAGACTCAGTAATCTTACCAACATGGCGGACCAATTGGCATTGTCCAATTTGCAGATTTATTGCATTTATCTGTATTAAATTGAGTGTAGACACTAGCATCTGGAGGAGAACTCAGACTGTAGTGTCTATTAATTTACTGTACTCAGTGCATTACTGTGTAACAAATATAAAACATGCTTAAACATTATTGATATTTCACTCAAAAAAATAATGTTTATACAATATAAGCTTTTAAAACAAAGAATTTGTTTAGTCGTAATTCAGACAATTGTGTGCAGACATTTTATCCAAAGCGACTTACAATGCATTGTACTATACATTTGTTTCTGACTATGTGCAATCCTTTGGGATCGAACCCATGACCTTGGCGTTGCTAGCACCATACTCTTACCACTGAACCACGGAAAAGCTAGTAGTGTGCGCCGTAAGACTCTCATAGTTGTGTGTTTTTAGATATTTATTGTACTCTTTTTCTGCTCATCAGACTCTTTTATTTGTGCTTGTGTGTGACGAAGGTAGTGAGAGAAATTTGAAAGAGAGTCATGTGGTCTCACGTGCTTTACGGTTGTGTTTTGCTCTCGTGTCTGTTGAATCTTCTCTTAGCCCTTTTCCATATGGTTCTAGTGCTCATACCCGGCTCTGGGGAATCTGTGAACATCTTATGAATCTGGCCCACATTCCCAGTTGAGCACCAAACACTCAAAATGACGTAACTGACTGTTACTGCATTACCTGCAGTAAAAAAATGCAACACATTCTTTCTTTGAAAAAACAGCCTATCTAATTTACTACAATCAGATTGGGTTTGTTTTGTTCTTGCAGAATGAGGTCTTGTTTTAAGATCTTTACATGGTGATGACATTGGACATCTTGGCTTCTGCCATTAGATGCCACTTCTGCCATCTTTATGTGATCAATAGGAAACCGTTATTTCCTACCCCTCAGCATCTTACCTGCGGTAGAAACGCACAGAATCGTTTCACATCGAGATCCAACTCTGAAACCCTGGTTCAGGATATCAATGAAGATGCCATAGATAAGCTATTCTAGATAACAGTAGACATTCTACAGTAATGACTGCCAATGTTTTCATCCTCATTCTCAAACATGCCCTCTTTCTGTCATCGGTTATTTTACACTTATCCCAGAAACCTCTCATTACGAGAAGCCCCTCTCCTTTGTGTTTGCGAGTGTGTTGGGGTGGGTGTGGGGTTTGCATGAGCACTGCTGATGACTTATCGCTGGCATTAGGGGATGTCAGCTGTTCCACTCTGCTACAATGGGCTACATTTGTAATGAGGGCACACACTCAGTCAGAGACCGACACAGCAGCAGAGAGCTAATGGCCTGCTACAGTCTTTAGCTCATCTGTCACTAATGGCCAGAAAACAGCATGATGCACACACATGGTCATTTATGTTCTATAGATGATTAACAGCTAATTAAACTGCAATCTGCACCAGTCGCGCTAAACGCGTGCTTGCAGAAATAACTGCACTCGCCAAAACAAGCGGCGGTACAGACTGCTCGTGTCTTCAGAGGAGGAAAATAAACCCCTATATCAAACATAATGCAAAAGTCTTAAACAGAAGGAATTTGGTAGTAATAACATTTTCAACACAATGTGCTATATGCACTCGTTACTTCCGCGTTTTATGGGATGAAACCGCGGCCGTATCCGGGCCGAGACTTTTAAATGTAGCAGATGCTGTACACTGTGGCACACAGCAGTGGTGTGCAGAAGTGCTGTTCTACCGTATTTGAAGTGATACTTTCATAAGTTAACATTTCATTATAACATTCAGAAAAGGTAGAACGCCACTTCTATTTTCTCCTTTTTCCATTTCTCTCTGCTTTAAGTGTCCCCAACCGGAAACTGCCTAGGGTTCTAAACGCGGAAGTCACGCATGCATAGAGCCCATCTGTAAATATTTTATGTTTCAGCAAATTGATGACTAATTTGTATGAATTCATCAAACCAGTCTCAGTGCAGTTCGCGACATAGTCATAAAATGTAGAATCTATTGATTCATGCTCATGCATGTCACTCAGGAGGACTTTCAATATACATACAGTCTGTATGTATGCATATATATATATTTATAACCTGATATCAGGGGAGTTCGTACATATTTTACGAGGTGGCTAAGCAACTATGAAGGCCCACTCTTACCCCGACCCCTCATTGTAACGTCACGGGGAAAGACAAATCATTCTAAAACGTATAAATGTGATTTGTACGAGTTCATACTGTACAAATGAGCCACCTCGTAAAATATGTTCGAATTCCCGTCAGATCGTGTTCGTACATATACATAGTATCACAAAAATACTTATGAGGGATGCAAAAAAAAATGTTTGCATAAGCACAAATTAATAGATACAATTTTGTAACTATGTCACAAATTCCTGTGAGACTGTTTGAATCTAGACAGTTTCATTTGCACATTTCTGAGCAATCAACATTCTTGCTTTCCTCTAATAATCGTAAATTTTTGGACAATTCACATTGCATAAATTCATATGAAATTGCCGCACAGCGCCTAACTCGTAAACCTGCCAACCCTCTGCAGTTATTTGGAAAAACGTCAATTCGTTGCTAAACAGTTTTTAACAGCTAGCCCCTCCCCAAACTCCCCTTATTGGTTAAACCAGTTGATATGCTTACTTGTACTGTAAGTATACTGTACAGTAAACAGTAAATTACACACTTCACTTTGAACTCTTTCTTACAGTAAATGCAACACTAGCTCTCCTAGTTTTCTGTTCTTCTACAGTAAATGTTTACGGTTTAAGTGAGTTTGTGGTTCACAGAGCATTGTAGATACATGCGTCTAGTGATGTGCTTTAGATCTGAAACAGACTCTTCTCTCTCCTCATTCTCTTCTCTCGGTGATGTCATGAGACACTGAGATCAGCAGCGATTGTTGTTTTTACCACGGGGTCGAGAGAGAGGTTAAGCACTTGATCCAACCCGCCAGATAACAGCTCAGATCTGGCCACTGTCATGCTAAAGAACATTCCGCATTACAAGACTGATCCTTCATCTCATATTTACCCAGATATGAATGCAACAGTAAAGGTAATTGTAGATTGGACCTGCAAGAGATTGTCAGGCATTATAAGAGAGATTGTTTCAGATTAGATCAGATCAGTTGTTCTTAACTTGGTAGATGATGTTATTGAAAGCACTTGCTTATCATGTGTTGATGTTGATGATGTGAGTGGCAACAGAGTCAGAAATGTAAGCACTCAGTTGAGCTTATACTGTATATATTAGTGTGACTGATTAAAAAAGTCAATTAATTTTTTTTTAAATGCATTTCTTCCATTATAGTAATTTCTTTGTATTTCAACACTTTTATGTTATGAGTGAACTCTTCAAAGAAGCTGCAGCCTGAGATCTCAATACTGTTTTTGTATCATTCACAACAGTATTAAAAACAATTTTTTCAAAACAATAATTTCTTAAATTCTAATTTAAAATATTTTGATTTCATTTCATTTCTCATAGAATATTGTGATTAATTGCAATAAATATGAATTATGATTCAGGATATCATGTAGTCAATTCTTCTACAGTTTAAAATCAATTGACAGTCCTGATATTTATGGTTGTTTGAATCTCCTGCTAAACTTGAAGCACTGCCAAACACTACTGGCCATTACACAAGTACCGCATTTTGTCTTTCAGATTTTGTTTGAGTAAAAGTGTGTAAACTGCTGAAAGATCATTCTAAGTACAGGTTTCTGAACATCAGCCAATGTTTTAGTATGTCCCTTTACTACACTCAAACAACAGCTGGTAAGAGCTCTCTGAACACACACACACCCGCCCACAAACCACCAGCACTAGACTCATACAGTTCATACAGAAGAATACACAGAGACTAATGCAAATGACAAGCATCATCAGAGAGCACACACAGCTTTCTGATAATAACACCCGTATGACCTGAACAGAGGGAGCCACAGTAGCCACATTTCCAACCAGTTACGAATTTAACTTTTCTGCAAAATTGGAATATGGCATAAAACATTAAAGAATTAGGTCAAAACAGTCAAAGACAACAAAATCTTTTTTTTTAAATGCATATATAATATAAAGAGAACCCTTTTGCCATTGGTCAGGCAAACAGATTAGGGTGCTGGCTGGCTAGTATGCTTATATAAACAGAATGCCACAGTTGAGGCGCTATCAATCTACCAGTGCCTAATTTAAAGCGGTCTCTGTATATTCATGTGGTAAAGGAGACAATATTTTAACATTAAAAATGACACACTTTAGCTTTAAATGATCATCCATCTTTATGCCGCACTTCAGTGTTGTGTAATAGAGACAGGCAGTTCCAGCTTCCAGGCCAGAAGAAACACAAGACCGTTGTAGCAATAACAAGAAGTATTTCTATTAGGTAACTGTTTGGACGGCAGTACGTGTAGTTCTGCGCTGTGGCATTTCTGGAATGAACAGCCGAGTCTTTTACAGCGCTTTTGATGCTCTTGCACTACAGTGAAGACTTCTACAGCTGTGACCAATAACAGAATCGCCATTAAATCGGGCTTGCGCTTTGTTGAGAGACAAGTGTCCGTTTAAGTTGAGAAAAAACACACTCAGGACCCGGCGTACACCCGTGAACACAGAGTCCTGAGGTTTGTCAGATTTATATGTTGACAGCTTTTTGCACTTACTTAAGAGTGCTGGGGTTCAGTGCGAGTCCGTTATGTTTTCTTGCCTTATGTGGGAACATAATATTCTAATTGTGAGGTCACATGATCATATTTGAGGAGAGCCCAGCACTTGTTAGTGTCTACATACTACGCATGTAACTGCTGACATTATCTAAACTGTGAGGATGAGTCTGTGTCGTGTCTTACAGCGAACAACTTCTCGGTTTCCCACAGCCCGTCTGTAGGCTGCGTGTCTCCATGAGAGGACCACAGACGTCTGCGATGTCAGAGGTCATCAGTGTTTGCATTCTCCTCTCATCTCCTCATGCATTCTTTCTGTTCAAACAACGACAGCTACAGCCGTATATATTCATGCCTCTCAGCTCGCACAGTCCCTTTCATCCCAGCTGCTAATGTGGCTACTGGACAGCACCTCTAATGTAGGTGTAGACCAGCGGTCCTTATACGTTGCCTCTGTTGGGCTGTATTAAAGTGATAGTTCACACAAAAAGGAAAATTCTGTCATAATTTTCTCACCCTCTTAGCACCAAACTCAGTGGTAACAGCTTTGCAGAAAAAACAGACACCCAATAGAAACAATCACAGAAATTCTAATGGTTTCTATTAAAATACCACTATGAACTAGGGTTGTCCTCGACTAAGGATTTACATAGTCGTATAGTCTTGCCTATAGTCGAATGATAGTTGAATCGCATACGCGTGCGTGAATGTGGGGACGACACCAGGTGGTTAACAAGGGTACAGCGCAAAGTGCATCGCAACATTGATGCACCAAAAAAACAATCAAACATTATTTACAGAATTTGTTTAGAACAGAATATACCTTTATAATAAGTAGCCAGATTCATGTCACAATGTGCTAAATACATGTGTTTAGGCAAAATGTCTGAAATGCAGGGGAACATATTTTCAAAACACAAGCATCTTACCATTTAAACAGTCAAAAAGTCCCTTTCACCTTTTTCCTGCGCACTTTTTCTCTGTCCTCCTGACATGCATGCTTGCTTTCAGTGCAGAGAATTACAAGTTCAGGAAGTCTGCAACGTCACCTAGCTTGCTATATGCGGTGATTTTGGTTAAAGTTCCATTCCATTCCATTTTCTACCGCTTGTCCGAACTACCTCGGGTCACGGGGAGCCTGCGCCTATTTGGTTAAGTTATATTTATTATTTTTATATATTTTTTTGTATATGCAGCGCAAAGTTCTGTCTAAGTAGAACCATGTGCATTTACAGACAAAGTGTTAATTCATATTTATGCCCAAACATTCAGTAATGTTTCAAATGTTTCAGTTGCGAGTCATCTGCGGGTGCGTGCGGAACGTGCTGCTTCTCTATACCGGTCTCACAGCAAAGAAGTTGCAGAAAGAAGAGTCATAGTCAGACCTCGCGCTCATATGCGCCGGGGGTTTAGGTACCCAACCCTAAAAATGTCCCATTTCTTTTAATCATAAATAATATTTTTGGTGGCGCAGTGCGTGCCCGTCTGCTACACCACTGCCCATATAACCAACATGGTATGATCCCCATTGCATAACACCTCTGTGAAGATTCGACTGTGTGATTGGTAGTCGACTCAGGCTCCTCCTATCGAAGCATCGAATCTTCGACTATTCGTGGGTCACCCCTACTATGAACCATTCGCTTTTTCCAGTAAAACTATTACAACATTCCTTTTGAAATAGTTTGACACATTTTTCTGACTGAGAAAGCATGATGCCCTGTATAGGTCTTTCTCATCTTGTTTAAAACATTCATTAATGGGTCCCCTAGTAAATGATGGGGAGAAACCAGATTTTCCACTGCTAAAGTGAATGGCTGTCTAATAACACATCCAGCTAATTTAAGTTGATTGAAATCTTAAAAATTCAAGTTTATATATTTTTCTTTCTGACTGTTGCAGCAACTCTCGTGTGACACACACGTCATTCAGTAGTGGAAAAGAAGTTAATGCAATAATCTTAAATGGTTTTTCATGACCGGTACAGGTTCATTTAGCATGCAAGTTTAATCCCGTTTTATTTGTTTAATTGGAGGAAAAATGAAATGTTATCTTTGGACAGCACGGCTACGAATTGAGAACCGCTGGCATGGACTGCTCTTTTACACCACACTGTGTGCAAATCCTTTACAGAATTCTGGAGTCTGATACATTCAATTGGACATTTGGGCCGTAGTGAGCTTGTGAGGTTGTTTTTCCAATGTTAAAATGGATTTTTCTATACCTGTTTGTTGGCTGATTTCCCATTTAAGTTTGCTTTGATTAAGTCGGCTTTTTTTAAGTGCTTTGTTTCATCCAATGGTGTGGGTTTGGGCCGGAATGTTTGTGGCATATTGGGGGAAATGTTTAGGAAACCTGTTTTGATATATTCACTACACAGAAGCTTTAAAGATTAAGACTGGAAAGTTAAAGGTTATTTATTGTATTATTTAATTCATCTTTAAAATATGATTTGGGTTTGTGAACCCACATCCGCATGTTTATTTCCATTCCAACTTCAATATGAAATGGAGTACATATGTCTGCACAGCCTCCACTAGTGTTGTCAAGAGCTGCTTCACGATGACCTCTCCACCTCTGTGATGTCATGAAACAGGGAGTGGAGTGGAGCCTGAGAAACAGTAAACCACTGCAGCTGATACACACATGGGAATTTGGTCGCATACTGTGCAAAACAGCAGCCTGTTGATGCGCACGTGCACATGCGTGTTTGTTGTGGGACAGGATAAGATAGGAAAGACGGTAGAAATAGCCTTGGATCTCTCCTTCACAGGCATTCATTCAAGCATGCACTGTGAATACATGGAGAAATTAATTTTCAGCATGGGTGCAAGTCAATGGCCTCTCGCTCGCTCGCACACACACAATCACTCTCTTACCCCGTCTGCATTTCAAACCAACCTCTGACAAGGACGACAAGTTTAGGACATCCATCATGGAAATCAGTGACCCCAGATATCAACATTCACACCAACAGCAGAGCATCTTAATTTACTGCTCCTTCATATGACTCTCCTGCTAAACTTCTGGGAATTCTCAAGGTCACCTTAAATGTACCCCAGCTGTAATAGACAAAGATCTCATGAGTGGTATTGGCCTGGGCTTTTCTAAGGTTATGATCCACTGGAAACAGGAAAGGTCACTATACGGTACAGCTACTTGAAGCTCTGCTCTTTTTTTGTGTGTAGTTGGTTCATGATGACCAAGTGAAGACAAAGACAATAGCTAAGCATTAATATGAATATTGATTTACTTAGCACGTTGTACGCTTCCTCTGCTTTAGCTTTTTGAAACTTTGGAAAGTAAAACCCCTGAAATATTGCATCTTTGAACATGCATCCAGATGGACATTTTTGTTCAATGCGGCACACAAAAGAACAAAAACATCTTTTAGTTAAAAATGGTCCTGTCCAACTTTTATATCTGGATCACTGTATTTATATCTATGTCAACTTTGATATAATTTCTACACTGTAAAAATATCATCAAGTCATGTCAACATATATATTTACATTACATTTACTCATCAAAATAAGCTAAACATCTTCAGCTTGTTATAGCAACTTATTACTACCAAAATTAAATTGTTTAAAGAGTTTGAAAACAAAAAGCTTTTCTTTAATTTAATCCCTACAGTTAATGTTTTTGCCAATTTCTGAATAACAGTTTTTTTTTCCTAGCCAAATTATTGCAAAAAAAATCGAATCACGAATCAGAAAGAGTAATATTGCCAAGTGTGCTTTACACACACAAGGAATTTGTCTTAGTGACAGAAGTTTCCAGTGAACAGACAGGATAAAAGGTGACAAGACACAAAATAGTCAAAATAAATACAGTATATATTAAACAACACATGACAAAAAGAGCAAAATTTGACAAATCGACAACAGACAATTATATTGTATGTACAAAATGTGCAAGGGAATGTGGCTATCTGTATGATATATTAAATCAATAACGTACGTATATAAATAGGAGTATATATAGTTGGAAATACTATAGTATTTGCTCATCTGAGTTCCTTTGCATACAAATTGTTCAGATAAACAGGAGTACTTAAACCACACACACACACACACACACACACAGGTCTCCTACACACTGGTACTCAGTAGAGGAATACATCATTACCTGATCAGTCACTCTCTATAGACTTAAGGAGCTCAGAGTAAAAGTTAATTAGCACGGCCAATCATTCTTTGTGTGGTGTGGACATACACACTCACGCACATATGTTCGTCTTACGCTCAAACCGGAGTGAATCACAGTCATTCGAGAGGCCCTGCCACTCCTGAACAGCTATCCAAATAATTCTCTCTACTGAACCTCAGCC
Organism: Triplophysa siluroides; assembly: GCA_006030095.1. NCBI lineage: Eukaryota > Metazoa > Chordata > Actinopteri > Cypriniformes > Nemacheilidae > Triplophysa > Triplophysa siluroides. The sequence goes on along the minus strand of VCII01000051.1, from coordinate 243,814 downwards.
AGATGCATTCTGGGATGGGGGGCTGCTCTGCTACCTCTGATTACAGGCTGATCTTTGACTCCCAAAGATGTATATTGTCATTTTTTGTACAAAGAGTAAAATTATAGTTTGAAGTTAGCAAAGCTGTAATAATTTATGATGACATCAGAAGACAAAATAAAAGATATGAACCGTCACCTGATCATCTCATATAAAAATTATGTTTTCATATATTGAGCACAGAATGTAAACACAGTAAGGCTTTAGAATGATCTTACCCTTCTGAACCAAATATCTCTATACCAATAGATAAATTCAAGAATGTTTGCACTTTTCTCTGTACCCCAGTGCACTTTTCTCACCAGTTCTCAAAGCCTCTATAGGCTCATTTTAAGAATGCAGATGTACGTGTTCCACAGATCCATGTACTTTATTTGTGTTTTCTATGTCATTGTGTCACAGTCTCAATGTCGACTTGTCGCACATAGACCACATCCGCGATGACAGCCACCACAATCTCTTTTAATCAATACTCCACAGTCCAGCTGCCAATCAAATATTCCCTCCTGCCCAAGTGTTCACCATCTCACTCTGAAGCTCCCGACAGCCCCCGCATTCAAATGCAAAACAGTCAGATTGATTTGTTATGTGGCATTTTAACATGGCCACAGACAGGTTACCCCTAAGTCCTTAAAATGTTTTTAAAGGGCTGCTAAAGACAGGGAAATGGTCAATAAAAGCCATAAAAAGAGATCTCGTCTCGTAAAAAGACATGTTTGAAAGTATCATTAGTGTCCTACAGTACTGCAGGTATTCTCAGTGCCTGGAAATCTAGTCATAATCATAAAAGTAGGGGGAAAGAATGAAGGATCTCTATAATAACAGAGTCTTCGATGCTGTTTTGTGTTCCAATGAGCTCGTCTATTAGCGTATAAAACAGAAATTTGGAGCTTTTAGAAATGACGTTCCCATGATTTTTAGACAATCTCCCAGCTTGAGGTTCCTGTGGAGAGAGAGAACAGAACAGACCCAGACAACTCTCCCCATGTCACTGAACTTAACGTCTGCCAGCTATTGCTGGACGGCACCATTACGCAAGTCTGCTTAGCTCGCCGACAATACGTTAGCTTCGCCAAAAATGAGATGAGTATGTGAGTATACAGAGTTCAGAAACCAGAATCTGCTCGCCTCACATGTCACTTAAATGACTTCCATTTGCTTCCTAACAATTTTGTGCATGTTTATTTCTTCAAATGCAGAACTCATTGTGTTGTTGCTTTGTATTTTTATGCTTCGTTGCATTTGTAAATGTTCTACTCGACAACGGTAGCGTTTTTCTGGTGTAGTCTTGGTACCTTGCTCCACGATCGCCAGCACTTTTGCACACACAAATACACATTTCCATAATGCTGATGATTCCCAGTGGATTTGATGGGACATACTGCCTCTACTAATTGGCACATCAATAATGTTCTCCAGATATGAGCGTGTCTTAATGAGCTGCATCTTACATACTCTAGGGCATTTTTTGTACATATACACGAATTAAAGAAATAGTAGGCCCAGAAAGGAAAATTCTGTCACTATTTGCTCACCTTCTGTCGTCCCAAACCCATTTGGTTTATTTTTTCTGTGGAACACAATAAGCACAATGCTTAGAATTGTTATTTAGCTCTTTCTACACAACTGGAGTTCATGGTGTCCATGTCTGTTAAATGGATAGCTCACCCAAAAATGACAATACTCCCATAGTATTTATGTTCCCTTCTATGGCAGTAAATGGAGGATATCTGTTCGGTTACTGACATTCTTCCAAATATCTTCATTTGTGTTCAGCAGAACAAAGGAATTCAGTAAACAAGTCCTGTAAATACATGCACCGGCCAACGTAACGCATTCAGTGCTATTTTTGATGCAAGTCTTCTGTCATTTCTGGCATCTTAACCTGACATTTTACTTGCATTTCTTTTTTAATATGCACGTATGCCCTCTAGGTTAACATATGTGGTGTAGTCATTTTTAAAAAGGAATCCAATGTTGTACACATCTCTACCTCCTCTTTTGATGAAAGAGCATGGGTTCAGAGTGACACGCCTGCCTCAGGAGACCCTACCAAACGCTCTCTGCATCCCTGATGAGGTCAGGCCTCCCTGAGCAGGGTTTCCATCTCATTCCTGATTTCAGAGCACCTTGATTAACATAAAGGTCCTCTGGAGAGTTGGTGTCCAATAACATCGCCGCCCCCTCCTCTTTGTTTCCCCCCGCTGATTGACACAAGATGGCGGCCCACATTAAATGCCCATCAGCCCTGCATTAAGTTTGGAAACGGACTAGTCGTGGAACAATGAGGGGTCGACCCATCCACGTAATAAACTGGAAAAATCCCCCCAAAGGCTTAAATTGGAACAGGTCCTTTTTGATAGAATAGCTGTGGATAAATAGATGCATGACTCTGTAAAATGTTGTAATTTATGCTGTGAACTACTTAAACAATGAATGGTTGAAAACATGAAAAGAGAAAAAACTCCAATTTTAAGTTTGATTTGTTCAGTTTATTTTGGGTTTTTGCTGCTTTTGTTTTGCTTCTCTTTCCTTTTTTGCTTTGCTTTTTTGTTTCGGTTGTTTTGTTTTGATCTCGTTTTGTTTGGTTGTTTTTAAAAGTGTTTTTTTGTTTTGTTTTGTTTTTGGTAAGCATACATTTCAAAGCAATACCTTTATTTGCTCCCCCACATCACATATGCATTTATCTCTCTATCCTGTAACAGTACACTTAAGCATCTAAGTTCAAAAGTTATCCCATTGGGTTTCATGTCAACTTTTGCTAGCTTGTACTGTATCCCTCCTTGTTGTCACTCATGAAGTTGTCGCTGTACAAGACGCAATCCAGTTTTCTGTCAAGCTTGTTGTCATATTCCAAATGTCACGTTTCACGGCATCTCTCATTGCCCTTCTGATTTAAAGTTCTAATTAAGAAAGCTTGGAGTGCAAATTAAGCGGAATTAGCTGTCAGCCAATTCACATTTAAATGAGTGATGCTGAGACCCTTCCGGTAAGCGTTTAAATGATATAAATTGCAGTTTAAGTGCAGGGCCTAATGTTTGTCTTGAAATTAATGTGACACAAGGCAGCAATGACAATCAAGGCTCTTCTCATACTCATTTGGGCTCGTTTAGAGGCCTTTGTGCCCACAAAGCTTTGAGCAAATTAACACAATTGCTGTTTTTTATGAGCAGTCATAAACGGAGGCCCTCCTTTGGCGGCTAATGAAGAGAGAAACAGCTTGTGTTCCAATGTTATGACAGTCGAAGAACAATCATAGCTCGGGAAAAAACAACGCGCTCAGACTCCCCACGGCCCGTTGAGATGAGACTAAACAAAAGAGCATAGATATCTCGTCGTGCTCATGTAAGATGATCCGCTTTGCTCCAGCGGTTCTGTCCTGGAAGCATATGCTTGTAATTTGTGTGTATTATGTCATTTGTGACTGTTGAAAGCACAGTTTGACAGACTCCGTTACCCATGCTACTTAGTTACGTCCTTTGAGGAGCTCTGTGTGAATTTACGGACATGTGAATTTTTTTTCAAAAATAACAAATCTATCACGATCCGTCTCATGTTGTGCCGTATTCGCTCCTGAGCTTATTTGACCCAAGCATCTCCGCACAACTGTTATTTTGTTTCTCTGTCCGTAGGCCTCAATGACACTGGGTTTCTCTCTTGTCTCTTCTCATAGGCTTTGGAGAGCGAGTTTGTTTCCTGTCAGCTGCATCAGTGGATTGATCTGATATTTGGCTACAAGCAGCAAGGACCTGAGGCCGTCAGAGCTCTTAATGTCTTCTATTACCTGACTTATGAAGGAGCAGTCAACCTTAGCTCCATATCTGAACCCATGATCAAAGAGGTAAGTTTGTCTCTTCATCTCATGCATGAGCTCTGTTACGAGCCTAGCGGTCTACCTAAGCCAGCATCCTAACAGTCATGCAACTTCCTGATAAGTGGAATGCTCTACATAGGTATCACCTTTAGTACAAATTTTCATACACCATTACTGACCTTTGAACAGTGCATTCTGGCATTGCCTTCTTGTTGAAAGTTTCCTTTAAATTTAAGTATCTTAGAATGCTTGAAGATGCCCACCTTAATGGAAAGCTTTTGCATCCACAGCTAAACATACGATATATTAAATGTTTTGGAACACAGCAACATTCTCTCACAAACTCTTTCACAAGCATTCTTTTTACCTGAGGTCCAACATAACGCATTTTATAAATGTTTGAGCTTCAGAGACATTTGGAAAACATTTGTTTAGCCGTTTTTCACCTGCGAGGCCAAAAGATATGCCGCAGGCTTAATAGGAATCTTTTTTTCACGCTTTCCTTTGCCTCCTGTACCTCTCTTTCTCCCACACTCATTTATAATTAATCTTTTCCTCGCTGTGAGCTGTAGAAGAACAGCCTAGTTTAGACAGAGGGTATTACAGGTCGCTTACTAACTGGCAGCTACAGGTCTGCTTCAAACGACCTGAGGACGGCTTTATCTGTAGGAATATCACTTATACTCAATACAATCGTATATTGGACATGGACACTAGAGTTATTAATAACAAAGTTATTAAGACGCTGTCTACACTAGTGCGTTTTCAAAGCGCTCTTCGTCCACACTTGCGTTTTCAAGCGTTTCCCAAACGCTGCCCATCCAAACTGAAACATCTGAAAACGTCAGCATGTGTCATTTCTGTCAGGCGTTTATTTGCTTTCTGCCTTATTATGTCATGGCAATGTGGAGCAAAGACACATGTTGCTGCGGGGAACACAAGACTATTAAGCTGCAAAAAGTGAAACTTAACTTACGCTCCGCTACCAAACAATAACTGCGAGTAATAAAAATGCAATCCAAAATATGCATGACTGACATTTATGCTTTCAAACAGGAGAGCAGCCGAAACAACTGCGTCACTTGACGAAAAATGCGTCATCATTTTTTAAACCCATCCGTTTTCCTCATCCACACTACAACACAAAAACAGCGTTCTTAAATGTATCCACTATTTGTGTGTTTTCGGAAACCTCAGTTTTCGTTGACAAAAGCTGCTTATCAGTGTGGACGAAAGGCCAAAACGGAGAGAAAAAGATGTCTTTTCAAACAAAAACGTATTAGTGTGGATAGTGTTGTAGTAGACAACACATCCTGTTGAACTGTACCTGTTGTTTTACAGTATAGTGTAGTTTGATGTGCAGACGGTTGACCTACAGTGGTGTGAAAATGTATTTGCCACTTTCCAGATTTTTTTTTTTTTTTTTGCATATTTGTCATGCTTAAATTATTCAGATCATCAAACTAATTTTAATATTACACAAAGAAAACCAGAGTAAATACAAAATGCAGTTTTGAAATGATGGTTTCATTTATTAAGGGAAAAAACAATCCGAACATTTCTGACCCTATGTGAAAAAGTAGTTGCCCCCTAAACCTTATAACTAGTTGTCCCACCCTTGGCGGCAACAACTGCAATCATGCGTTTGCGATAGCTCGCAATGAGCCTTTCACATGGCTGTGGAGGACTTTTGGCCCACTCTTCTTTGCAGAATTGTTTTAATTCAGCCACATTGGAGGGTCTTCAGCCAAAAAACAAGCTTTTTAAGGTCATGCCCCAGAATTTAAACTGGATTAAAGTCCGGACTTTGACTAGGCCACTCCAAAACATTTATGTACATTTTTTTAGCCATTCAGAGGTGGAATTGCGGGTGTGTTTTGGATCATTGGCCTGCTGCATAACCCAAGTGCGTTTAAGCTTGAGGTCACAAACCAATGGCCGGACACGGATATTCTCTTTTAGGATTCTCTAGTAGAGCGCAGAATTCATGGTTCCATCAATTATGGCCAGTCGTCCAGGTCCAGAAGCTGCAAAGCAGCCCCAGACCATCACACTACCTCCACCATGTTTGACCTTCCAAAAAGTTCAACCTTTGTCTCATCATTCCACAGAATATTTGCCCAAAAGTTTTGGGGATCATCAAGATGTTTTTTAGCAAATGTGAGACGAGACTTTGTGTTCTTTTTGGTCAGCAGTGGTTTTCGCCTTGGAACTCTCCCATGGATGCCATTTTTGCACAATCTCTCTCTTTCGTATTGTAGAATCATGAACACTGACCTTAACTGAAGCAAGAGAAGCCTGCAGTTCTTTAGATGTTGTTCTGGGATCTTTTATGACCTCCTGGACGAGTCGTCGTTGTTCTCTTGGAGTAATTTTGGTAGGCCAGCCACTCCTGGGATGGTTTACCAGTGTTTCTCCATTTGTGGATAATGACTCTCACTGTGTTTCGCTGGAGTCCCAAACCCTTGGAATGGCTTTGTAACCCTTTCTAGACTGATACATTTCAATTGCTTTGTTTCTCATCTGTTGTTGAATTTCTTTAGATCGCGGCATGATGTGTTGCTATTTGAGATCTTTTAGACTACTTCAGTTTGTCAGACAGGTTCTACTTCAGTGATTTCTTGATTCAACAGGTCTGGCAGTAATAAGCTTGAGTGTGGCTAGTGAAATTTAGCTCAGTTATTCAATTCATCACAGTTAATTCATGATTTACCAAGGGGGGTCAATAGGCTATATGCCGAACGTCACACGCAGAAACTGGAAAACAAGTCTTATCGCATCCGGTTTAAGTCTTCTGCATGCGCTTCATTACATAAAGAGCCGTTTTACTCAAAATGCCTTTAAATTAACTACCAAAGAGGTTCAAAATCAATACCCATCGCATAAACAGATTGATATACTGTATACATTTTTTCTTTTCTTCTCATAGACATTTGAAAATATAAATAGCACAAAACGCCTAAATAAAATTGAAATAGCTAGCTAGATTAGCGTAATGCCTTGAAAATCCATAGATATCGCTAATAGTTAATACTGTTAATACACTTTTTCCATCAAACTGATGTAACGAGACCTGTTCACCGGTTTAGTCACGTGACATTCAACATATACTCTATTACTTTTTCACATAGGGTCAGAAATGTTAGTTTTTTCCCTTAATAAATAAATCCATCATTTAAAAACTGCATTTACTCTGGTTTTCTTTGAGTAATATATAAATGTGTTTGATGATCTGAATCATTTAAGCATGACATATATGCACAAAAACTAAACATCCGGAAGGGGGAAAATCCACTGTATTTGACCATATTAAACCATCATTAAATTCATTAGGATCCTTTTACAGACACATCAGACTACTTACTCTAGAGGACAAAACTCGTTGCAAACAGTGCTTGTGTAAAGAAGATTTACTATTCAAAACTATCTGCTTTAAATCATCCCGGGCGAGCAGGATGTTGGTGTTACTGAGCCTGGCATGGTGGTCTGGTCCATTATTCTTTTGTTTGGTAGTCATGAGGACATGCTTTTTTGTTGTCCTTGAAACATCAATGTCTTGGATGTGAGCTGAACAGAACTATAAGTACAGGGTATTAATGTATAGACCTTTAGTAGCATATTTATTTAATGCAGTTGACTTGTGCACTTCAGCCAAAGCATTAAAAATACCTCTTTGTCATATATTTAGAGAAACTAAAAGTTAAAAAGTGCTCAATTTAAAAATGGTGACTCACCGTTAACTTTACATGTCAAATATCAAATCTTAAAACAGCTCTCCTGTTTTTCAGTTTAGCTAAATATGGTTTCAGTTTAGATGACGTTTATTGAGCAATTGGAGGCGTTTGTATTTCAATTATGATGAGTTTATGTCGTTTTTCGACTTCATCATTTTGGGACATACAAACGGACATAAAGTGGCGGATATTTTAGGTGTTCTGATGCTTAAAGTTCTGCATCCATACTGTGGACGTCCCACATTCGCATTGATTTTGTAAGCAGTGTAGCTGTTGTGTCTGAGTGTGAATGGCCGAGGTGAATGTGTAGGCTGGGACAGCAGGCTGGTGTCCGGGTGGCTCCAGTCTTCCTGCCCTTCATGCTCAGTGACTGAGGCTGATAAACGACTCGCCTCACCTTACTCCCATCTAGGTGATCCTGCTATCTCTTTATAGCTCTTTCCTTCCTTCCCTCTATCTATCTCTTCATCCCTCTATCCGATGCAGATTCATTGCCTATCTGCCCCAGTCATCTTTCTCTAGTTCAGCCTATTACCCTGCACACTTCCTGTTTAATAAGCAGGGGTTAAATGGGATTCCTAACGCCTGACGGCCACTCTGCCATCCACAGGCCATTAGGAGATCGATAAATTCACACGGCCCGTCTGCTATCACACTGTAATAAACACGCTTGGAAAAAGCTTTTAAAGGATCTAATGCATAAGAAGTGGGCGAGCAAGACAGAACGCACATCGGAACAGGACTGACAGGGCTCAACATTAACCATGGCCCGGGGCCGGTGTGACAGAGTTTCGGACAGTTGATAGAACTGTCACATGCACTGTTGGCCCAGTGGTGCATTCCCATGATTTGGTGATCACCAAAAAAAGTGTTTTTATGTCTTGCAAATTCACACATTTATTTAAGCATCAGTAGAGGTTGGGTAAATGCTAATCAAGTTAGTAATGTTTTGCACGATATGTCGCATTTTCTTTGCAAGGGTTTAGATGAAAATGTTTTATGAAATGATTTAGGTCATGCTGCAAAACTGACAACAATGCATGATTTTCTATATATGAAGATCGATATAAACTTCGATTTGTTATAGATCCGTCTAGCAGTTTTTAATTTTACCCCATAGAAATCCTAGTGCCCCACTCTAGTCTGATGAACTAAATTAGAAAAATAAACAATCAGCGTGTTGTTGCTTTGGCTCTTAGAACAGTGAGGGTGTATGTTTGTCTGGAAGCAGCAGGTTGGGCATCAGATCTGTGTGTTCTCAGATGACCTTTGTGGGGAAACCAACTGCTGGGTTCTGGTTTTTCAACATGCAGACCAGTTTGTGCAAGACTGGGATTTGTCAGACAGAGAAGACGGCTGAGTTTTCTGATGGCAGACTGTGCGTGTGTAATTGTTTCTCAATGTATGTTGAGTCCTGCATGCACGTGTGGAACGTCTCACGGCAGATTAGGGTCACTCAGGAGACTGGCCCATGTTTACTCAGACGATGATTACTTCCTGTCTTTGCCCTTTCACCACAAAAAAGAACATGACAGACACATAGCGGTCCCTTTACACGTGAAATAAAAAGACAAACACACACACATTCGCACACACACAGTCCTCGTTCATCCAATCAAGCAGACCCTTAACTGAAGTCTGAGACTAATCTGACCTTTGAAATTCTTAGATTTAGAGAGCAACCCTTCCCCAATCTCTTCTATGTATGTACGGAGACCCCATTATGCAAAAATAAGAAAATTTGGTCACAGCTTGTTGTACAGCTAAATTGCCTTGTCAAGGGTTAGAGTAAATCAGGTGACTTGTGGAGCGTGACTGCGTGCGTCTCTGAATGTGTGTGCATACATACGGGGTATTTCCATCATTTAAATGTGTAGAATATAAAGAGACCTCATCAGATACGCACTAGCGATCCTAAAGAGATTGGCCCCTCTAGTATGGCTAGCATCCATATAAGCTTCTCTTCTCATTGGCTGGATGCTCTGACCTGAGCACTGCTGCATTGCTCTAATGTGCTAGTAAATGTCAGTAGAGAATTTAATGAAGATGGGTCAGGTGCCCGGCAAGACGCATCAATATATTAGCCTAAACGAAACGTCATAAACTAACATCCTCGACCTTCATCCTGTCTTTGACGCCAACCCAAACGCTGCACTGCTGAATTGCATTCGCGCCTTGTGGATAGCAATACATTAAGCAAGACAATCTGTTATTGAAATATGTGTAATATTTTATTAATGTATTTAAAGTGTAATACTAGATTGGTCTACTTATTGTTAGCTTGTAAGTTTTACTTAAATTTGAGCTTTAAACTTGAAAACTCTCTGACATTGAAAACAACGTGACACGTTGGGATCTGTTTAGACAGCACCATTGATTTTATTTATTCAAAATGTTGTAAGTCACGTTTAGTTGTCCCAGCCCACCATTTAACAGACGTTATGTTACACAACACGTAATGTTATTTTATGAATAAAAAACCTAAAGAAGTTCAGAAAAAAATGATAATAATTTAGCTTGTATTTGTGCGATTATACACATGCTGCATTGTGGGATGTATACAGTGCAAGGTTTTATGTATGATTTGCACAAACTCGTTCTGCTCATGTTGAATTAATAAGGCGATCAAGTCATTTTTACTTCTATTCCTCACAGCTGTGCTTTTGGTGGTCAAATTCTTGTCTACGTGTTTGGTTGTCTACTTTCAAAAAGATTTGTGGAGGCAAAGGCCTCATGCAAGAAAACACTGTTGCTTCAAAGAGAATTGCCGAAAGAAAACACATTTCATACTTAATAGGTGACGCAACGCGGTTTCGACAAACACCAAAGAATTCGGCAGAGAATTATAGAATTGATGCCACACATAGTGTCAAATTTGCTTTTGAGTAGAAATCAGCCAATCATATAATTGAAACGGGGTGTCTTCCCTTGCGTGGCCTCTTCTGAACCTCATTTCTTTAGAATGGTATTTCCAGACACAGTAGTCTGTCATCTGTGTTCCATCAATGGCTCTAATGAGATCACTAGTGGATTTACACTATATAAAGAAGAGTTTGTGCGGTGGAGTCTATTGTTACCAGCGGAGTGGGCTGAATCAGATCAAAGCGGGAGAGAGGGATGAGAAAAGAGAAGGAGAGATAAAGAGCTAGAAACATACGGATTGGATTGATGGGCGGCCCGAGCAAAGTGGAAAAAGAAAGAGGCGGAAGATTGAAGAAATACAATGAGAGAGATAGTCTCCTCACTTGCTTTCATGAATCCAGCCTGAACAGTCAGACGAGAGCTGGGACATTTCTGCCATGCTTCTCTCTCTCTCTCTCTCTCACTCTCTCTCTCTAGCGTGGGATCAGCCTGGTTTCTCTCTTGAATCATGGAAATCCCATCTGAGATTCACACTGATCTAACGCACATCACACACAGCTGTACATGACCGCACTGCACTGTGGGATAGAGAGATACTTGCACTCAAAGGCAGAGAGACAAATCCACATGTTTGATGTGAGAACTCTGCTCTTTTTTCATGGTTGAGGTCATCTTTCTCTCTCCTAAATGTACATTATGTACATTTTTGTGTCATATTAATTTATTAATGCAGTACCTGCCGATCAAAATTGTTTCGCAGGTCTCTTTAGGTGCTGTGGAGTGAAGAAACAATGCAAAATACAATGAATAAAATAGAAATTAAATCCCAAAACAACGGGGCATATGATGACCACAATAAAAAAAATATTATGTGATAAATGATTGGCTGCTGAAAGCATAAGAACAGAGCGATTTTAAAAGGCAATTCCAAATTAACCAAATCAATAAGCTTATCCGACATAGTACTATTCATATTTATAAAGAAATTTTCTAAATTTATAAAAAAAAAAAAAGTAAAATAAAGTTTTCAAGAAAGGTTTGTTTTTATATGACAGTTTTTATTTTACAATGAAGCACAAATTGATATCCAGTGTAAAAAAATCCTAAAGCAAAACCAGATTAAAGAATTAGTTCACCCAAAAATGAAAATTCTATCATAATTTCCTCACCCTCTTGTCATTTCAAACCTGCATGACTTTCTTTCTTCTGCAGAACACAAAAGAAGATATTTTGAAGAAAGTTGGCAACTGAACAGCACTGGCCCCCTTTCACTTCTATTGTATAGACACACTACCAATGCAAGTGAATGGGGGCCAGTTAACAACATTCTTCAAAATATCTTCTTTAGTGTTCTGCGGAAGAAAGAAAGTCATAAAGGTTTGAAATAGCAAGAATGGGAGTGAATGATGACAGAATTTTTGGGGGCGTGAACTGTCCCTTTAAAACCAGTTCTTAAACAAACAGTCGGGTTCACAAAAATATAAATCCAGTTGGATTTTAACTCTAGCATTATTTTCATCATTATTTCCACCTCTCTCTCTCTCGCTCTCTCTCTCTCTCTCTCTCTCTCTCTCTCTCTCTCTCTCTCTCTCTCACGCACACATTACTTTGAGTGTGTATTAGTTGATATAGTCCAGGGCAGGTTAGCCACTGTCTCAAGGTGACATTTATAGTCCAATATCTCTTCATTAGTGCCACCAAAGCCCCTAACCCTCACTCTCTTTCTCTCAGGCAGTGGAGTCTCAAATCAGAAGTTTCGGACAGACGCCCTGCCAGCTGCTAATCGAGCCCCACCCCCCACGCAGCTCTGCCATGCAGGTGGTGAGTAACACACAAACACTGTATCACTGTCTATCACAGACAACCGTTATGATCGGAGTGTTCCAGAGACACTTCGACCAAAGTGATTATTCTCATCTAATTACATAAGAAACGTGGGGGAAATGTGAGTGAATGTAGCCACAAATTCCGGATTGAGGGAACAAAATGGGAAGATTCCAAAATATGTCGTTGAAAAATTTGCATGGGTTGACCACTGATCTGAATATTTGGCAGAATGCGTCCTATTTGGTGGCTGTTCTGGCCCTGAAAGTTTTATTATTGATTTTGGAACTATAACATTGGTATAAAATTCACTTTTTCCCAATGAATTTGAAGTTAACGTCATTAAAACACAAATCTACATAGAAACAAACGTGCTGAAGCAGCAATCTAGTATTTATGCACACTGTCTGATAGATATGTCTGTAAATCGATCTAGTCTCTGCTTTCTGCTGTACTTGTACCTTAACTCTCAGTCCTCCAGCTCTTCTTCTGTCCTCTCTCATCGAGCCCTTAGCGTGAGAAAGGGTCCCAGAACTGAGTAGTGTGGTTGAGCTGAGAGCTCGGGGGTGATGGGGTCTTAAGTCTAGAAACTGAGATGCTGTGTGTGATGGCCTAGAAACCCCCATTAGCTGTGTGTTTCTGCGGCGATGACAGCCCCTGCCTGAGACCTGCGCAGAAACAAAACTCACACACTCGATCTGAATGTCCGCATGCAGATGTACTTATATGCTTTGACACAAAACTTTGTGACCTGCCTAGGGAGGCAGCATTTAAAGGCATCGTAGTTTCCCGACTTGAGGACTGTTCCAAAAGGTCCTTATTATAATGCCTCCTCAGATACCTAATTATGGGCCAGTTTTAAGTCTTAATAATCCCACAGCACAGTCTAAAATCTCACTGTGAAAACCTGGTGCCTTTTCTGTTTCCATAGCAGATGTCATGATGACAGATAAACAGAGAAGACGGCATTGGGTATTGCGGGTTGTCTATACTTGCTCTCTCTCTCTCTCTCCCACAAGTTCCCATGGTAGTGGAAAATACTTTTATTTTTGGCCTGGACGAGTCATGGAAATGAATTAATTCTCGAAAATTTGATCTAAGTATGTCATTTTTTACAGTAGCTTATTTAATATGCAGAGACATGTAGTCAACCAATGACTTGAGTTGAGATGATCTGTTTTTCAAACACTGGCAGAACGTTTTCACAACGTTATTTAGAACGTTATCAGAAGTGGTAGTCATCTATTGTATAAAAGTCAATGGTTTTTGTAAACTTCTGTGTCTTTTTTTATATGATCTATTTTTACATATAAATGAATATAGGCTATATTTGTTGTGCAAAAGCAAAATACTCCAAGGCACTCGTGTGGTATAGTTTAAAAGCCATTAATAGACAGGGCTACATGGTTTCAAAATATGAAAAAGTAAATCTACGCGTTTCGGACGCGGCATTACCTCAGTTTATCCAAAGAGCACCGTTGATGATATGAAGAGACCCGTATAGCACTCTTTGCCTTTTTTTGTATTTGACAAAAGCAACATTTTGGAACAGATGAGATGACCAAATCTGATCATTTCTTTGAAAGTACCATCAAATTAGATCTTGTATCTGGTTCATACCCTCCGTGCTGTTCTATTTCTCTATCCCTCCTCCATGTCTCTGGAAGGTTAATAAGAGTAGATCCTCTGTTTAATGGCACTCACGGGCTGAACACTGTTTAAGAGGCACTAGCTGTCTGTCTAATTTACTGCAGGCACAGCAATTAGCCCTGTGTCTCCATACGGTGTCTTAAAATCACACACACACGTCAGGATTAGACATAACAGACATAAGACACCAGTTAGATTGGATTAAAGTAGAGATTAATGGTGATGTTGAGACGTTTCATACTAGGATATCTACAACAGATATAAGTGTAAATAGCTGTTCTATTTCTGTTGTGTTGTTCTGAGGTAGACGGTTTACTTTAATGTGATTAATCCATGCATTTATGAATGTTATTAAAAGCAGCGTCCAATCAGATCGCTCGTAAAGAGTGACAGTGCAGCCGCCCACCTCTGATCTCTTGCCTTTACAAACATAGCCCTGCCTCAGTAAGGAAGTTAACTTGATGGTTGGATGACTTCGCTGCAGAGTAATCAGACAGCTGTGCGTGCCGTGCATGTGTGCATATGTGTGGGTACGTGTGTGTGCGCACTCTTTAGCTTCTCTTCATCTGCCGACTTGAAGTGATAGTTCACCCAAAAATGAAATCATTTGCTCACCCTTTATCAATTCATGCCTGTATAAATTACTTTGTTCTGATGAACACAGAGAAAGATATTTGGAAGAACGTTAGCCATTGGCAATTCTGTGACATCATTGACTGCCATAGTAGGACAATTTAAATGGTCGTCATAGGTGCCCCAGAACTGTTTGTGTTCCTAAATCCTTCAAAATATCTCACTTGTATTCAACAGAACAACAAAATACACAGAACTGAAAATTGCTAACATTCTGACAAATATCTTTCTTTGTGTTTAACATAACAAAGAAATGTTTATAGGTTTGAAACAACCTGAGGGTGAGTAAATGATGACAGAATTTTTATTTTTGGGTGAACTGTCCCTTTAAAGACTGAAAGGCAGGAAAGCAAATTGTTACTAATGGAGTTTAGAATTTTCTGTGGCAGCCTAAAGGAACGCTTGGATTCTTTCGAACTCTTTTCTAACTGTTTCTCCTTTGTTTATGTACAAATCATTACACAGAAGTATCAAAACTTGCCTGGATTAAACATTTATAAACCTCTCCAAGCTCTGATAGTTGTAGGTTTATCGGGACTGGTTTAGCTGTTTTGATTTCTCTCTGTTCTCTCCACCTCGCTCCTTTTCCAACTTTAACTTAAAAATTTGACAAATAAACCCCCTGTGGTGAAAACGTGTTTATGAAAACGTTAAATGTCTATGTGGTGTTTTTAATATGCTTTAAAGGGATACTTCCCCAAAAAAATCTGTCATCATTTACTCACCTACGAGTTGTTCCGAATCCGTATATATTTCTTTGTTCTTATAAACACAGAGAAAGATATTTGGATTAATGCTTATAACCAAACAGATCTCGACTGTCAAATGACTAAATGTAAATGTAGTAGGAAAAGATACAATGATAGTCAAAAGTGCCCCAGAACTGTTTGCTGTCCTACATTCTTCCAAATGTCTTCATTTGTGTTCAACAGAACCAAAAAAATGGATTAAGTTATTTTTCCTACTATGGGAGTCAATGGGGGTCGAGATCTGTTTGGTTATGAGCATTGTTCCAAATATTTTTCTCTGTGTTCATCAGAACAAAGAAATGTATACGTATTTGGATAAATTTGAAGGTGATTAAATGATGACAGAATTAAACATTTTTGGTGAAGTATCCCTTTAAGAGCAAACGTGCATCATTTTCATGCTCAGAGGATTTTCACCATAAGTTTACCAAAGACAATTAAAAAATTCAGTTTGAAACTGCCTCTGTTTACGACATCATAACCCTATAGGTTATAGGGTCATGATGTCCTATAAGTTATAGGGTTAGGATGTCCTATCACAGTTTGAATGAGGCATCTATGTACCTATAATCAATGGTCCGCTCATGCGAATGTGAAGGCGGGGACTAATTTGCATATTCATGAATCTGCATATACGAAATAAAGCAATGGTGTTGAGTTACATTCAAGTCATTTTAAGGTATGAAGAAATTATCATCACAGGAAAAAACTTTTGCATATGCTATTTTAATGCTTAAAGATGAGTTTTAACTGTTAAGTAATAAAGTAGTCAAATGCAGTGGGACTTTGAAACTGTATTATGATGCGTCAACTGTGTATTTGTCAATAGCAAGGGTTTACAAACTGAGGTCTATATTCTTAAGTATGTTTTTATTTTAAAATATTCAAGTCATTAAGAATAAATATTTCTTAGTGTGGTACAATAATGAACAGTTTAGCATTAGGTAACAGGTGAGGTTTGTTATTGACAAAAAATATTCAGAAGTAACAAAAAACTACCTACCTACAGTGTTGGCTAAACCCCTCACAAAATTGCTCACTCTATTGTATCTTTAGATCCATGTATTGATATACAATTATTCTGACATTTGCATTTCTCAGGTTGTTTAGAGACGTTTCTGTAAGAAATCTGACAAAATTGCAGTGTTTGTGCAACAAGTCCACAATTTCACAGAGTCTGCTTTGCACATTCCTCTTCACCATCCACTTACAATGTGCTGCAATATGTATCGCATCACTGGGTGGTTGGCAATACCCACCCTGTTACCTCCAGCTTTTGTTTTCTGCTTTTCAATTTTTCCGCACTCTTTCTTTCTTTCGCTGCCTAATTTCCTCTTTTCCCGATTCTCTTCTCTCTCCCTCTTTTCCTCCCACCATTACTCTCTTTTCCTCTGCGTTTCCTCGCTCCCTGCTGACGGTTCCTCGTGGACTCAACAGTATCTCCTTCTGCAGACCCCACTGATGTTCACCGAGCAGATGCAGCAGGACGTCATCATGGTGCTGAAGTTCCCATCCAACTCGCCCGTCACACATGTGGCCGCCAACACGCAGCCAGGCCTCACAAACCCGTCCGTCATTACAGTCACCGGCAACCGCCTCTTCGCTGTAAACAAGTGGCACGGCCTCACTGGTAAGAGAGATTGGACAACGTGATCATTATCCGTTGGAGCAATAATCAATGTGATGGGTCATGTGGTCTGTTATTGAGGATTTTACCAGTTACCATGTTAGGTTTACAAGCTAGTATTTTTGTTCACCTTTAGTCCTACTATTTGTTTCCACACATTCTGTCATCTAAACCTCAGCGATTGCCAGCTTTATCCCTCTCAACCCTGGTTGTAGATTCTTAGACATTGAAATCTCTGCTTGAATTGGATCAGATGTGACACTTCCTCTGCCTTGCATTTAGTTTCCTGTCTACCTCCATTTATCAGCCTTCTTTTTTATTTATTTTAGATCAGTCTAACCATAGATAATGCTAAGATCCGTTCACTAGACAGAGGGAGGATATTTCGCAAGTGTTGTACTTGATCAATCTGCTCAGATATTGTGGATTTGCATTAAATGACGCTTGGTTTGGAATCTTTTATTTTCTGTAAAGAATACATTTAAATGTATTTACAATAAGATGCTAATGGCTACCAAAAATCTGCTTATGTAAAAAATATATTAAACAGATAGTTCACCCAAAAAATGAAAATTCTGTCCTCATTTACCCCACCTTCTTGTCATTTCAAACCTGCATGACTTTCTTTCTTCTGCAGAACATAAAGGTAGATATTTTGAAGAACATTGGTAACCAAACCACGTTGGCTACCATTGACCTTCATTGTATGGACACGAATCATTGGGAAATTTCTCGAAAATATCACATGACTAAACGATGACAGAATTTGTATTTTTAGGTGAAGGCTTCAAAGTCAAGAAACAGGCAGAAATCAGGTTATGCTTAGACTCTTTACGACCTTTCATTGATGAAAAAACGCTTACAGTTTAAGTCATTGCGGTTTTATGGAAAACTATAGGCGTGAGATTGCGCATGTAAATATTCAATGACAGGATAAGTGTAGTCACATTATTAGTGCATATACTTTGCATGTACTGTATGCTTTCATTACACACAGGAAAGATCACCATCACAAAAGACACAGGCATTTAATAAACCTACATTTATTATTCATATTTATGGCAAAAAATAGTTGTTCCGTCAAGTAAAACGGTTATATAGTAATATAGTTAGCGAAAAGGTACATTATTTTAATTGTAGGCTTTTGCGGTTACCAGGCAACTTCCCAACTCGCTACATTGATACACAGCAGAATTCATCTAATACACAGAACAGATGAGCTGCTTCTTTGTCATTGTTTATTGTTATTACTCTGCTGTGGTAATTCTGTACAGTGGCCTCTATAAATAAACATGCTGACGGTTCGCTGTATTAAATCCATTTTTCATTTGCTCTTTGCATGTCTCTCAGGTCACCAAGGCTCCTCTGTGCAGGACCAGCAGTACCAGTTACCGGTGGAGATTGATCCTCTGATAGGTGTGTAGCTTGTCAATCGTCAGTTGAGTGATTTGTGATTGGCTGTTGTAATTGTGAGGGCCCAGCCCTTGGGAGGAGATGAGTGCTGTTTTTCACCCAGCCGCCATTCAGCTCGAGCTCAGCATTTGCATGCAAATTGGAAAGCAATGAGCTGTGGCTTAGGCTGTACATCATCAGCTCTCTCTCTCTCTGTCCTGTCAGACTGAATGAATATGAATGGTGTAATAATGTCTGATTGAAGCCGCGTGGCACGCGCTGTCAGGACAATATGTCGTCCTCTCATCCCTCCGACCTGTTGATGAGAAAGAGACGAGAATGTGTGATAACATATGGATGAAGCCTCTTTGAAATTTCTCTCTTTACGGAACGTTTAAACATAGCGACCTTTGCATTCCTTTGGAATCAAATCCATATCATTATGAGGTTATTGGATAATTCGATTTGCACAAACTTGTCGAGCCTTAACCACCTCCGTGGCATGGTTACATTACAGCAAAAGGTTCCACCAATGTATATCAAATAGTTCAAATTGTTATGCTTATAACTTGTAATGGAACATTTTCACTAGAGATGTTATGCTGGGTTCACACCAAACGCGAATTTGCTCTAGTAAATTACATACAAAGTCCATGCAAAGACGCGAACGCACATCAATATTGTCTTCCGCGCAAGTTGAAAATATTCAGCTGGCGTCACTCGCGTGAAAATAAATAACTTCCCTGTGAGTGATAAAAACCGTGGGAACGCTAATGTTTGCGTTTGGTGTGAACCCAGTTTAGACTTGTGGATCCCACTGTATTGCAGGCCGCTCTCTTGGTGTGGTCACTGGCCATTGAAAAGCAGTGTTACCATGTTTGAACTTGAACATGTTGCTCGCGCTGTATCAGAAACATGAATCTCTCTTGGTCTCTATGTGTGGGAGCATCTTTCGCAGCTCATTTTCTTTTCTTGCTCCAAAATGTGATGTATGTATTTACACGAGCTGCATTCCTCACAGCTCCCATGTTTAAACACAGTAAATTCTGCATGACTGTGCTGTTGATAATCTGTCTGCTCTGGTCAGCTACAGACGGATCGCTGGTGTGTGTCATGAATGTGTCTGGGCCTCACACACCTGATATCTGTTTCGTTCTCTCTCCTTCACATGTACACTCTATCATACGTGGTTAAAAATGTGTAATTTACAGCGTTTTGCCGTGATCATTTTTATGATTATTTCAGTGGGAACGTGCGAATGCGACTTAAATGTTTCATCTTCTGCTGTTTTATGTATTCGTTCACAAATCACACATGCTCACCAACAGTATTAATAACAAATGTCATATTTTCTCATGGTAATAGTTTAACATCTTTGTAATCCCTTAAGAGGCTGTCAGATATTCACTCTCCAGACATTGAAATAGACCTTTAAGGTCAAGGCTGTTTCTTTTCGAACCAATACCTCCCTCTGCTAACGTTAATCCTCCGAGTCCATGTTTCTACCTCCTCGTTCGCCATTTTTCTTGTTTGAACAGTATTTATTTCTGTCTGTTTTTCCCTGTGTCAGATTTTGAATACACTGTTTTATTTTGATCCGTTTATCAATGTATTTTTGTCTTTACAGCCAATAACGTGGGCATTCACAGGAGGCAGATTTCAGATCTGTTGGATCAGAGTATCCAGATAAACGCTCAGTGTTTCGTCATCACGGCTGACAACCGCTTCATCCTGCTCTGTGGCTTCTGGGACCAGAGCTTTCGCGTCTACTCCACTGATACAGGTAACCTCAATGACCCCTCCACCGTTTCGGCGTCCGGGGAAACGCAGCCTCCGCCGCAGTGCACAAAAGAAAGGGTCAAAAGTCACAAATGAGCCCACAGACTGCATTACAACTCTATCGCTCCAGGGCTCAGATAGCTCCATCTCAGGAGAGGATGAGGCTCCGAATGCAAGTCACAGAAGCGTAACTCGATTTTCAATAGATTCACACCACACTCAAACGCTTTGGATGATGGATTGATGGATACATGGACACGTTGTTTTTTTTTGTTTTTTCAACAAAATGATTTTAGCACGTGCATGCAGCATGTCAAGGCCAAATATTGAAAGTGCAGTGATATCTGGGATGCAGATTGAGTGGTTTCCCTCCCTACATTATAGGGACCAAATGTCCCCACAAGCATTATGAAATCTGTATTTTTGGGACTTAAGACACATACTAAATTGAAAGTCTGACGATGAAAACAGGTTAAGATCATCAATAGAAGATGTAAGAAATAAAACATGTGATTGTGTGTTTTCAGGTAAACTGACCCAGATTGTGTTTGGCCACCTTGATGTCGTCACCTGTCTGGCCCGTTCCGAATCGTACATCGGCGGAGACTGTTACATGCTCTCTGGCTCCAGAGACGCCACACTTCTTCTCTGGTACTGGAACGGCAAGAACAGCAGCATCGGAGAAAACCCTGGAAGTAAGTTTAATGCATTTATCCACATACAGGTGTGTTTGTGTGCATCTGCTCAAACGGTTTCATCAGCATCAGCATCTTAGAAGAGTTTCTCATGATCAGGGTAATGTCCAGTGCCAAAACCCCCAAATAGTACTTGGCAAACACACATAAGAACAGCTTTTGCATGTGACGATTTC
The DNA here is from genome assembly GCA_006030095.1 of Triplophysa siluroides. Classification (NCBI taxonomy): domain Eukaryota; kingdom Metazoa; phylum Chordata; class Actinopteri; order Cypriniformes; family Nemacheilidae; genus Triplophysa; species Triplophysa siluroides. Next base: position 222,840 of record VCII01000051.1, on the reverse strand, counting down.
AAAACAACGCAATGGCGTTAAAAGCTCACTGTTCACGCGCTCACACACACACACACATCCACATTCTAGTGTCTGTCAGGGCCGATGTAATGATTTACGGCTCGCTCTCAGAAGCTACAACTAGTTTCATCTGACCACAGCAGGGCTCTGCTCAGAAGATTGAGTTTCAGGCTAGTATCACACCATAAATGGAATGGGCTTGCCTCTGTGTGTGTGAGTGAAAGTGGAGGTCGGAGGGCCACAGAGGGAGACAGCAAATGTGACTCTGCGGTCCTGGGCTCAGGAGAGTTCAGTTCCATCTATCTGAGAGAGTCAAGGAACGTTCAATAAAAGTGAAAAATGCCACAGGCTTCCCCTGCTCGCACTAACCATATGGCCACGGTTCTGATCAAAGCCCTCTGCGCGCACACAAACGCACACACGTACCCGTGTGCTAATTTGGAGGTTTTGGATGCTGCTAAGTGTTCTTTTACAAATGGGACAGGATTTATTACTAATTGTGATTTGGGTAATGAGCGTGTGTAGATGTAGATATGACGGCGGGTGGATGGTCAATGTCAGGGCCATTAAGAGTCTTAAAGGATTAAGGTTCAGGACTTTTTACTGAAACGTTTTGCATTTATCTCAATGGTGGTACATTATGTGCGGAGGGTTAATATCCAAACCTTCATGGTATGTAGTAATGGTTTTGGAATTCCTTCTGTTTAGAAATTGGTTCAGTGTAAAGATAAAGGTAATATTTGTGCAAAACTGTGTGTAATAGATCCCTGATAAACAAAATTATGCATATATCAATGTTATATGCCTTTAAAAGGTTCAACTTTATGTACAATGTCTCTTTTTTGGGCAGGTTTATATAATCAGGGATTTTATGGTCTTGGGAAATCTGGAAATATCAGATAATTTAAATTTTATAAGCTAAAAAAAACATTTTCACAATAAAATCTTGGGAAAATCATGGAAATGTCTGTGCTATATTATAAAAAATAATTATAAAATAAATAAATAAAAATGATTGGTTGGATATTGCTCTTTGTTTAGTGCTTGTATAAAGCAAACCTTGCCCACAAATTCTTCTTAAGGTCAATTCTTAAATAATCTGTTTCACATGATATTAAAGTTAATAGTCAAAGGTCTTGATAAGCTGTATGGGTAATACAGATGCTCAGTCTCTTTATTGTGTTGATGGATTCTGTTGACCACACTGCCATCTAGTGACCAAATTATGCATAACCCTTTCACAAAGCCTCATTTATACAGCTGATCCAGTCTGATGTTGCTTCTGTTACAAATGTTCTTCCAGAATTGTCTTGTGTGATGTTTATGTATATAATCACACTCTTTTTTGCTTTCTCTCTACGGATAAATGATACTCTCTAGTGCATATTTGCAGTACAGATAAATAGTGTACAGTATATAGGTATTAGATTGTAATCAGATGTTGTCCTAATGCGAACCAAATGGTGGCCGATGGCGGGGAAGGTTAAACGATACACCAATATATCAGTTTTATTGATCTTTTCAGGGCACAATCCGACATCAGGCTTTAATCCCCAGAGTTGTAGAGTATAACTCAAATCTGAGACATTGAGGAAGTTTACCACCTAATGAAACCTATACATCTATACTGTGTGTGTGTGTGTGCATGTGTGAGTGAAGTAAGCTTTGTTAAAGTAGGATATGTGTGACTGGTTTATGTATCTAGGTATGGATTAGTTAGATTCACTGGTTAATTAACAGAAACACTTTTAAGCAATTTAGGTAATCACTACTTTAATGGTCAAATGTTTCTGTAGGCATATTTTTCTATTAAATCGACAACTTACTATTGTACATACTGTAAATCAAGATTTCTTTGTTATAGGCCTACATTTCTCCACCTCTGTGGTTCTCAATGCACATACTGTATATATCAACTGTTCATAAACAGAAAAAAAGATAATATCAATATTTACAGTAAATATTGTATATTCCGCCGTTTGAATAATAATGCATTATTTCTCAAATTATAGTTTGTTTAATGAAATAATGATAAAATGATTGTTAACATCATTTTTAAGATCTTCAGCATTGATCTTGTCTCCTGCTGGGAGAGTTTCAGATGAAATGTGGCCTGATTTCTAAAACAAAGTGTTCATCCTCTACACAGATGAATGCCTTTTCTGTTATTAAATTCGGACTTTTCCAGTTTCAAACAATTCCTCATGTATATAAAATAATATCTTGCATCAGTTATTTCTAATTGGAATAATCCGGTTATTTAGTATACGTCACATTACTGCTGAAGTAAATTGCTGTTGCTCTAGCAAGATAATGGATCTTTTGTGATTATGTTACGGAGATATTAAAAGACTATATGAAGAGTTTGTTTCCAAAATGAGATCAATTTCATTTCAAAAATTATGTTTTTTATGTTATCATGTGTTTTATTGTGTAAGATAGCTGTATTTCTTGAGTTATTATTGCTTGAATCAAAACAAACCAACTGCAGTTTGATTGATATTAATTGGAATGCAAAATAAAAAAAAACATGATTTTTGAGTTATCTCATTTTGGATCTTGTGCAAACCTTTGAAGGTTCTTAAGGAACATAATATTAAAAGTATCTTTAGGACTTCTTGCGATGCCCAGTTATTGTACCGCCACTAAAGCGTCATCGCATTCTAGTCATGAAAAATCCATACACAAATCTGTTCTCCACTAATATAATAATGAGCTCTAAACAAACTGTTGATCCCTCTCTGCTCAGATATGCGTCAAAAAGCAGTATTTGATATTATATCAGCTATTACAGATAAAGTATCTGTATTCTGTAGATGTCAAAGCACTGTAGCATCACTAGAGATTATTTGCAAAAAAAAGGGCATTCCATTTAATATAAATCAAACTGCAGTTGTGTAATAATAACAATACCCCAAAAATACAGCTAACGAACACAATAAAAACATGTGATTTCTTAAAGAAAAAGTAAAAAAAAATAGCAAAAAAGTCTTCATAAAACAGGTGTTGAATTACTGAATGCTTGTCTGCCTTTAATTTCAGTGATAACACCCACTAACTGCTATACAACGATCACAGAGCAGACAACCAAAAACTTTATTTTAAATTACACAACAGATGTGTTACAATATCCACTGCAGCTGTCACATTATGTCCATGTTTTGTGGTTTTGCATTCAATCATTTATTATTTTGTTGCTAATTATCTGTTTAAATATCTGTTACATAAGTACTTACTTATGTTCGTCGTTTTAATGTATGTATTTTTATATACAGTATAGTTTTGTGATTGCAGTGACTGACTTTAACCGTCAACTTATACTGTATGAAATATCATATATTAGCCAAATTATCTCAAAATCTAATAGTGTCCAAACGTTTGTTTGAGGGTGGTCACACAATGGACATCTATTAGATGAAACTCACCCTGCATGTTTTGTTGCGTCTTCAGCAGAGTTTGTGACTCCTCGAGCGATCCTGACGGGTCATGACTGTGAGGTGACGTGTGCGAGCGTGTGTGCAGAGCTTGGACTGGTCATCAGTGGCTGCAGAGGTAAAGCAAAGCACACACACATATGCATAAATACATATTAATGTATATATTTGGTTTATATGTGTTTTCACCTAATTAGCCTTCGGGGACAAATTTATACGCTATTCTATTATAATATAAAGGTTTCCGTATTGTAAAAAGTGCCGAATGTTCATTTAGATTTAGCTGTGTATAAAACAGTAGAGGTCCTTAAAGTCTTCGTTTAGCTTCAGCCAAGTAAACGTGTGTGTGTGTGTGTGTGTGTGAACAGAGGGTCCGTGTCTCATCCACTCCATGAACGGGGATCTGCTGAGGACTCTGGAAGGCCCCGACGGCTGTGTGCTGCCTCGTCTGGTTCTGGCTTCTACTGAGGGTCACTGCGTCATTTATTACGACAAGGGCCACTTCTGTGTGTTTAGCATCAATGGAAAACTCTTGGGACACATGGAAGTGGAAGACAACATCAAGGTAAACAAGGTCCACGTAGAACTCCTCACTTTACAGTTACTCAGAAATCTTCTGCCAGTCCACCACAGAGCAACAGGTTGAGCGGCTCGTTCTTTTCGCTCATGCCATTTCGCCTTTCTCTATTTCCGTCTCCCTCTGTTCTCGGTCTCTGTGCTGTATCACGTCAGCTGTCGAGCGCGTGATTAAACGCTGGCATGATCTCCGAGCTCTGTCTGCCTCTGGTGCCGTCTCTCTCTCTCTCTCTCTCCAGCACTGTTTCTCTTTGCTCCTGAGCCCTTGGGGCCTTAAGCTGTTCTTTGATCAGCAGGGCTACAAAATGCCACTGAACTCGCATGTGTATGCGAAAAAGAGCGGTGTGGCCGGCAGCAAGCCCTCCCGCATTAGACGACACATTCGTCACCAGCGGGCAGAGGTCCCAAATAAAGCCAGCTCTCATTCCTGCTCCATCACTTTCTCTTTCCTTTAGGCCTGGGAAAATTCACAGAGCTCTCTCTCTCTCTCTCTCTCTTGCTCTCTCCGCCCTGCACACCTGCATCCCATTTAGCAGACGGGCTCGGTTACGCGCTCCTCGGCTCTCTGCTTCTCCGAGCTTGATTAGTTTCCTCATCGTGTCCAGTTTCCATTTGTTTTCAATAAACAGCGTAGGCTGCAGTGACGGAAGAGGGGCGGTTCTGCTGTTTAACACACTGTAAAATCACATGCTGCTTCTTCTTTATCATTCAGATTATACTACAGAATGCTCCATCATGTAACACGACCCTGTATGTTGCTATACAGTACATGTACCTGTAGTATTATAAACATAAATCCAAAACAGTGATCTTGTGGATTCTCTGAATGTTGAAGATTTTGTTTCTTCTTGGCACATTTACAAATAATTCCTAACTCTTAGGACGCATGTGCTTTGCAACATATCGCAATACCTCTCCTGGCCTAAAGGGGGCCGTGAGGAACAGTTAAGCTGGTCTTAGGGGTTAGGGCAGGTTAGGATAAAGTACTCATGTCCTCAACATTGACATATCTTTACCAGGAAATTCTTTTAGACTCTCTTTCTCTCTGCCCACCGCATCTCACAGTTTTTTTTCATCAATCACAATGTGATGTTAAAATATTTGAACTGTTAAGTAACTTAATACCCTGTTCTATGTATTTAATTCTGTTGTGTTCCATTAAGCTCTTCTTGAATACAATGATACATCTACAATACAAATACAATGATCTGATGGGAACCCAGGCTAGAAATCACCATGTAGGCTGTCAATATATCAAACCAAATTATATCAGATGTTTGCAATTATTGTGGCCAAAGGAATGAAGTTGATGACATCACAATATCTATTCACATCATCTTCGGTTTTGTTTGTTTCCTTTTTTCCTCTTTTGCCCAAAAAAGTGTCAAGATACTGGCACTGAATTATTTAAGATATTATGTGTGTAGTATTACCACTATATGTCAACAATCTTGGTTATCAATATCGGTATGTCGCAACACCTCTAAATCAAACACAAAATAAAAATAAGTCCAGTATAGAAAATCTCCATCAGGGTGAAAAAGTGAAGGAGTGGGCGAAAAGAAATCACAGAATCATTGTGTATTCATGACCATTGACAGCATAATTATTGCTGTCACTTTTGAGCACTTTCACACACTACTTTATATATGTAGTGTGTATTTGGTTTTGTATTTGAGTGTGTGTGGGTTGTGAGAGTTTGTTGCAGCGGTTAAAGTGAGTCCTTACGCTGATGGTTTGACAGAACATTAATTTGGACAAGTAGAAATAATACATGAATGGCTCTCTGGAGTCCACAACCGAGTCTCTGTCTATTAGTAACCATTTTAGCAGACTTTTCCTCAGCCGTGGGCGCGTACGCAATGGACTGCATTAAAGTCTTCATAAATCCGGTCTTTGCTCTTGCCAGACATATCCTGACCTTACATAGACAGATCAGAAGATCGGGAGAAAATAGCCAGAGCCTCTCCTCTGTGAGGCATCATCCGACTCAACCCTGTTGTTTAATATCACGGCCCGACTGTAAGTCAGATATCTGAGTCACGGCGGCCATCTTGGAAGATTCCGGAATGGCGGCCCTGGAGGAGGCCGTTGATTTATGATGCTGACCCGACCCGCATCGCAACCTGAACATCTCTTCTTCTCACAGACCTTTCTTCCAGACGCGGCCCAGAGGGACCACCGTGCGTGCTGGATTATGTACCGTTATATTTTCTCAGACGTTTAAGAAAAAAGTCAAGAAGACTTAATCATGCTGTAGCAGTGAGAGGAGAACATTATTATCAAATCACAGAGTGAGTCACAGGGAGGAGTCTTTGAACAGCCTTTTGGACAGTAAAGGACATTCAAGCGAATGCTTGGATAACTAACCACTTTATTCTTTGCATTTGTGCCGAGACGCTGAGCTTTGTCTTTATACCAGAACTGAAATGACCTGGGGTTTACCACAGTGTAACCTGAACCGTAATTACAAACATCTCGGCACATCCAAAACAAATCAAAAGAGATTGCATGCATGCAAACACATTCAGATCCCAGCTGCTGTAGCCGTCTGATGTGTGCTGGACACTGATCTAGCAGATCCATCGTTATGAGTAATACTGGGAATATGTGCTGGTAAGGAAATGAGATGGCTTTTGAGTGTGTGTTCAAAGAGCAAAAAAAGTTTAAAGTCCCTGTGAAGATAAAAATCTATTTTAGATAGAATATTGCAGTGTTTAATATAAATAGCTTATCAGTGTGGGTCATACTCCTTTGACAATTCATATCGCGATTCATCTCCAATGATGTCAGTTAGACGGCTTGGGCATTGCCAGAGCCATTGTGAGAGAGATTTGCGTCAACTCCGTAGACACCAATGGAACAGTTTTGTCACAGCAATGGCGGTTCATGGAGTCTCTCAACAGTTCCCGGAAGTTAGCAAGGCATGGAGCTGACCAGGAAAACAGACCAATTGAGGTGAACTTTTAACCTATTTAAAGACGTAAACCGTTTAATGAAATAAGAAAGAAATAAAGAAAAAAAACACAACTCCTGGAACTATCTGAAGGCTCCATGAATCACGTGACACAGGAAAATTTGAACTTCCGTTGTCGCACCTCTCTCTCTCAGTGGCTCTGGAAGGAGCATCCATTAAATCCTCCCCTTCAATTGTTGCCAGTTCCATTTCAAAATGCAACGCCTATTTTTATACAACCAATCAATTTCATACAACACAAGCCACACCCACTATTTTTCTCAGTTGATATTCCGTTTCATGTGCAGTTTGGCTCTGTGGTCAGTAGGAAATGCTGCTTGATCTAAAAGCAGTGAATCGCTTATAAATATCATATGAAAAAGCAGCGCTGGTCAAACATCTTCATATATACATTTTTATACATTATAAAAATACTTTATAGTCTTGAAAATACCTGAGGAGGTTTGAGGAACAGTGATAGAAAGATGTCCAAAGGTATTCCCTGGAACTACTTGTGCCATTGTACTTCTTCTGCAGTGCATATTTGGAGTTTCTGCAGGAGAGCGCCCTCTAGCTTTGAGAGGCACCATACTTCACTGACAAGCTGTGCATAATAAATTGCAGACAATCGCCATATCGCGTGTGGTTTATTTTCGATTTATCGCACAGCCCGAGATAAAAAGTGAATTGTTTTCAGCGTTATTGCTTAGAATAAGGTGATAAAGTTCATAAATATTAAAACGTTTTCCATGTTTTTACTTTTATACAGTAGAGCGCGCATTTGATATATTGTATGTAATGTTTTATGTTCATATACATTAAGACATTCTGAGAACCAACAAAGTTTTGTGAAAATTATCAAAAAAGTTTTTTTTTAATCGCTGGTGGGAAAATAGTTAATGATGACATTTAAAAACTATTAAAATGGTGAAGGGGCATCTGTGCTATTAGCATTTATTCATTTAGCAGACACTAAAGTGAGTTTCAAATGAGAGATCTGGTCCAGCCTGTTATGTTTTGGAGGATCTATTGACAGAAATACAATAACTATGTCTTCAGATGTGTGTAAAGACCTTACATAATGACGCGTTATGTTTTTATTTCCTTAATATGAGCTATTTCTATCTACATACACGCGGGTCCCCTCACATGGAATTCACCATGTTGTTTCTACAGTAGCCCTAAACGGACAAACTGCTCTACAGAGCACATTTCGTAAATACGTAATCTCCTTCGGCAAAGAAACGATAAACTGACCACTTCCTAATCCTTTTTCAGCCACTGAAGTGCTTCGAAAGGGAGAGGTGAGCGGTGGAGTGAGCCCTTGGTTGCAATTCGTAACCTCATCGCTAGATGCCGCTAAATTTCACAAACTGGACCCATTTTGTCAGTAATGTTACATTATACTGTATAACGTAATTTAAAATATAATATATTTAAACGTGTTAAGGAATACAATCTCATTTATTATATTTTATTATATAAATCTTTTTCTTGTCAAGTGTATCATGTCATTTTGTTCTCTTCTTTAACAGCTATTACAAAAATAAATCATATTTGTCATTTCTAAGGATGCAGTTTACAGACATTGGCAATTTATTTTTCAAACTTAGAGAAAACAAGCATTCGTGTTATTGGACTGTTGTGTTAAGGGACCCTTATCCTAAATGAGACTTAGCCCTACTACAGAAAGCTAAAGTTCTCTGGCCCATTTCACATTCTGCTGTGGTTAAGCCTCACATTTTTAAGACATGTTTTTCCCCTCAGTGTGATGACCTCAGAACATTAAAAATGATAAATAATAAAAATGTCTAAAAGGAAAATAAACCTTTATGTACTTAGTCGATGGTATGCATTAAGTCTAATTAATGACACTAAATAGGCACTTTGCAAACACACTGCTCCGTTACAGCATCCTCTCGTGTGTGTGTGTGTAGTAAATGAAAGAGCCCAGTGTGTTTGCTGTTCTATATTATCTGTGTTCCTCGTGGGACCTGTAAAGTGTTACGCAGCCCATGTGCGCACAGGAAAGCCAGATGAACAGAATAAATCTCGTGCTCTGTCTGCCCTTCACCGCAGGATACCACCACTAGAGCGCTTTAAGAAACAAACTATTCGCCAGGCTGGCCCCTGTGCATGCTGGGATGGAAAAGGGGTTTTGTGGGCTGGCAGGGCACGCTCGCTCTGAGGTCTGCAGGGGTGTCAGTAAACCCTTCTAATCGCAGACCAGCCGAACGCACCGGGCGTTTATCACCCTGTACAAAGAGCTAATTCACAGAGTTCAAACTCTGCATTAGTTGTTCATCAGTGCTATTTCTCAGCAGGCAACATAACTGGACACTTAAACGTCAGGGGTCCTGTTAAAAAAATGTGGCACACGGTACATGAAAAACAAACTTCTCCCATATAACTAACTTTGTCTGATTGTCTGCGTGTTTATCTCTAGGCGATGTTTCTGAGTAAAGATGGACAGTATCTGCTATCTGGAGGCGATGGAGGAGTTCTCACTGTTTGGCAGATTCATGATCTCAAGAAACTCTTCACGTACCCAGGATGTGATGCGGGAATACGCTCCATGGCTATGTCACATGACCAAAGGTAAAGCACAGCACACCAGCTTTATTCACACTACATGTTGATCTTCAGTGTACATCGTTTTTTTCAAATGTATCCCTGTTGTCCCCGTTTCTGAAACCCTTTTTCTCTGTATCTCTCATTCTGTCTTTGTTTGTCCTGTGAAGATGCATCATCAGCGGTATGGCGTCTGGTAGCATTGTCCTCTTCTACAATGACTTCAACAGATGGCACCATGAATACCAAACTAGATACTGACCCAAGTGACGCCACAGAGGGATCCCAGCAACAACGACAATGAATAGGCAGAGCCACCCTGCCACTGTTCAGAAAGGCACTACCAATAGTCATGAATGTATTCTAAATATTTAAAGAAGCAAAACTATTTTTTCAAGATGGTTGATTGCTATATTTTGTAGATCTTATGGAATTTCCTATTATATGAATTTAAGGGAGGGGTTATATAGCTAATATTTGAAAGCAAAAATCTATTTTTAGCTGTTAACGTCTATTTTCAGCTCAACTCTAGAGTGGTGAATAGTTTTCTTGGATAGAATTGATTTTCGGTTTTCATTTGGACGGGTGATTGATTTTGTTTTGTTTGCTGTGATTGTTTTGACAGAATGCCGCTAAACATTGTTTTGTAGTTTCACTAGGCTATCAGGAAGCTGACTGAATCAAGTCACTTGGATCGATAGAACTGTTCTTTTTATTCAATTATATTTATAATAGATTGAATTCGATTTTTACAAACATATCGAGGCGTCCGCTTTAAAAGTTTGCTACGAATGGAAATGTGACTTTGATGGTGAGAGCATTTCTGAAGTTTTTCCTTTGTTGATGGTTAAACGTTGGCCTTGTATGTGAGCATGTAAGGATGTCACTGAAGGGGCAGAATCTACATTTAAAATTGGAGTAATTTAGATATGATGTTAAGTAATCTCGGTGTGAAAATTGATTTGGGGTGTGTATCATCTTATCTTTGTTTGTTTATAAGCATTCGCTTTTTTCTTTCTGTGAGTAAAAAATACATTCATTTAATTCAAGTGTCATCAGTAAGCATTTTTCACCAATATGCTTTTACCCTAAGTGTACGTAGAGATTATTGTATTGTATACTGGGGATTTTAAGATGAGGTCAAAATGAAGCATAATAGATGTCTACCAAATTCCACAATATACAGTATGATTCATACAGTAATACTATCGGCTCAAAGTCTCACTCAGGGCCTGCAAGGGTTTGTGAGGTCTTCGTTCAAGTTAACCACCGTGTGATTCTCATGCTGACAAAAAACTTGTTTCTTTGTTTTAATAGTTGTCGTCATTATTGTTACATCATGTTATTTCTGAAATCTGTTTGGAATGAGCGTCTCATGACGTGTGCAATGAATTCAAACAATAAAAAGGCATTTTGTACCAAAAAACGTTTCTAGTATTGCTGTTTAATCTAAATATTTGTATTTATTTATTTTTCATGACAGAAAGCGTTACACTGCTGCCTGAACGAGTAACCAGAAGAATTGCCTGAAATCAAAGTCTGACTATCAGAATATTTAGTCAAAAATAAAATGCACGCAATTTAGAAAACAGTGTATTTTGTTGGCAGGGCCTTGCGTTATCATCGCAAAGGTGATGGGATCGAACTCAACACATATATGACACAATCTTTGTGATTCAGTCACTGGGATAAAAGCGTCTGCCAAATGTATCACTTGCAGTAACACGTAGTGTCCGCTAGAGTCCGCTATAGCATTACTGCTACGGCTGCCGCTTTGTCACCTAGGAAATTTTGGAAGCAAAATATATGACAACATTACGTTTTTTGTTGTTGTTTGGCTTTGTCTGCAATGACCCGGATGAAAATGATAAAATCTGTTATTACGAGCTGTAACGTTAGCCGGACAAAACACGATATCACGATATCTTCATCATCTCAGGGAACCTGCATGTGGCCTAAAAAGTCAATCATCTGTATCCTGGATAGAAACGGTAAAAATGACCACCAAAGAAATCTGTTTCGGTGCAAAACGAATTGTTTACAGCTATGATTAAGTGTTTAGCCTTCTCTCAGTATAGGTCTACACATAGGCCTATCGCTAGGGTGAATGTTTAAAGTAAATACCTTGAAGCAAGCTCTCTAGTGTTATTTGTGTCGTGTTCTCGTTATACTGTTGGCCATCAGAACTCTTCGCCTGCCTGGAGTGTAATTATTATTCGGGACCGCAAGATGGCAGCAGTGCTCTGCTGTTCCTAATACAGCTGCTCGAGCTGCCGTGTGCGCGAGTCATTTTCTGATATTACTGTCAGTATGGCGTTACACACAAATCCTGAACTCTGTGGTGTTGTTTCCCGTACAGGGCTTAATACTAGCCCTTGACTAAATACATATTAACGCTTATAAGTTAAAATGTATCAGTTACATTGATTTTTCTAAAAAAATGCACACAAATAATGTTTTGTGAGGCATGCTGCTCGTAAAAACGACTTAAAGGGACAGTTCACCCAGAAATAAAAGTTCTGCCATCATTTACTCACATTCAAGTTGTTTCAAATCTGTATACATTTCTTTGCTCTGATGAAAATAGAGAAAGATATTTGAAAGAATGCTTATAACCAAACAGTTCTTGGACCCCATTGACTACCATAGTAGGAAAAATGTTCTGTTGAACATATTTTGAAGAATGTAGGAAGGCAAACAGTCCTGGGGCAATTGTATCTACTATGGTAGGAAATGGTGGCCAAGAACTGTTTGGAAATAAGCATTCGTCCAAATATCTTTCTCTGCGTTCAACCAAAGAAATGTATACAGGTTTGGAACAACTAGAGTGGATGATTCATGACAGAATTTTCATTTTTGGGTGAACTATCCCTTTAAATAACCTAATTTAATGAAGTCTTGTTTAATTTGTCTAATTTAAATGAGTCCTGTCTTAATCGAATCCCTGTTTGAGAAACCGCCCTGTGTGTTACACTGTAAACATTAGTGTATTACGGGTTAAAAAAAAAGATAATGTATTGACCAGTTAGACCACCGGTTTACATTCCTAATGATATTCGTTGAAAATTTGATTCCGTTGTAAATGTTCTGTTGGTTGTTTTCTGTTCAAACGTTTGTGCAGTGTTAAAAAAACTGTTACCATTGGACCAGCATTGTTTACATCCTCCAAAGTGGTCTAAATGCAGTAAATAATACATCAATTAATATAATATGAACTACAATTATTGTTGTTAATGGTGGTTTTGCTTTATAATTAGAGACTAATTCAAATCAGGGCCTGGAAGAATGACAGCGTCATTTATCACATTATACACATCGTTTCATATTTTCAATACACTACTCTCTTTTATTGCAGTACTATTTAGGGAGAGTCTGTCTATTTTTATGAATCGTATACCAGGTCTGAAACCATAAGTTTTTAAATGGCCTGTAATTTTTCTTTAGAAACATTACAATCATCCTTCCAAGATGGTTAAACAAAATTTGATATGCATGTTTTTTTCTATTTATTAATAGTCTTTGCATTTTTCCAGGCATTTTACTACATTTTTGGACATGACAGGTCTAAATCATTTACATTTAACCTATGATTTGTGTTTATTGAGTAGCAGTGTAATGTGTTGGATAGTCTGCAGTACATTCATCTGGTTATTATCAACCAAAAAATGATTGTACAGTTCTGAGCTTACTTCATAAACAGCATGATGATGAGAAAACATTTGTCTCAGCTTTGTTTGTTTTAAACGAAGCTAAAGAACCCTTTCATCTATAAGCTGAAGTAGTACTGTCAGTCAATGTAAACTGATTTGCCTGTGTATACTCTGCCCTAAACATTATTTGCATGCGGTTGAAGTGTTACATAAACAGGAAAAAGTGTGTAGAGGGAGGGGACATCTTTATTCATTGATCAGTAAAACAATTTGCTCAATGAATGAGCAACGTCCTCTACAATAAACATAATCATCGTCATCCAAAGTCTACAATACCAATTTAGCAGCAACATGTTAACATTGGGGAAACAGAGTGGTAACAAAGTAGTATCATTTAGAAAAAAGTCACAGTTTTTCTTTCTAGTCGTATCATTAAAAAGGATTTGGAAGGAGAACATTTTAAAAAGAGGTTTCTTGACAGCTATGGACGCTACTGTTATTTTGACCTAGGGCGTGTGCTCTATACATAATACATGGGGAAATTTGAACTATACATTTAAACTCTAATATAAAGCACATCTGTGTCACCATACAAATTCTTAGGAGATTGGACAAAAATATACAATGTTTTCACTTCACATTTGAAGATTCATAACACCACTAAGTTTTTTTTTTTCGTTTCTTTTTATATGTAAATACGACAGTCCCATTGGTCAAACCAACCAAATGAAGGAGACACAACGTTAGTTATCCTACTCAGTAAACTATGAGTGATTTAAATCGGTAAGAGGACGAATATAAATTAATATATATTAAGAAATTCCAACTGTAACTCCAGGTAAAAGAAGGGCTATAGCGAGTATAAGTAATGTGACAGTATTTTTGATACAATAAATACACATGGTTTATAAAGTGAGTCAGAAGAGTGTTTATGTGCACATGCTTGAATAGCATCATTCGTGTACACCGAGTGTTTAAGGTGTGCAGGGGGTGTAACCGTGTTAGTGAATGAACAGGAGCAGCTACTGTATGATAGCGTGTACTCTGTAAGAAAGTAGGAGGGGATACCGTGCTCTCAGCCAATCCCCTTGCAGTCTCCGTGGTGATTCTTTATCTCACCATAATGAAGTCCAAGTGAAATGACTTCGCGACAGTCCAGAAAACCACGTAAAAGGACGACACACACGACAGGTGTCAACACGGGTGCGTTTCCATTCTCGTGTGAGGTGGTTTGGAAAAAATGTCACAGTTCCTAAAATGATGGCAAATAAAAAAAACCTCTAAGATCAATTTTTTGTCTTTTTTCTCCGCTTCATAATAAAAAATAGGTTTGTTCTTTATCTTACAGTAATCCATTATCTCCTTTGAAGGAAAATACATTAGTCCAACACTGACAAAAAAGGTAAAACAAAACGGGGGACTTCAAACGAGGAGTGGGGAGGGTGGGTTGTGAGGAAATATTTCTTCTGTGTCATATTTAGGATGGACATTTTGTGCAGCCACACTTGACAACCTTTTCCACCTCCTGTACAAAAGAGGAGCCGTCTGTGCATTGGAAGGTGTATTTCCTGCGCTTGCTGCGGAGGGGCGCGCAGCAGGATGTCCCGTCTCCGCAGCTGCCCCGGCACTCTAAGCGGGAGACCTTCTCTGTGCTTTGGCACGCTGCGTATCCCTGCTGCGTCTGATAGTGATCTCGGACCCGTTCCCCCCGACACGCCATCTCTGCAACGAGAAACCAAAAAAATGCATTGAGCGCAACACAACACTATCATATTGGTATATCGATATTGATCTTGCCATTATATTTTCCCTGAGATATCGAAAGGTAAACCTTAAGAACATACAATATAAGGTAGAAAAGAGGAAAGATGTTCGCGGGGCGCATTTGGAACTTAAAGCGTAAGATGTTTTAGTGGTTAAGGCAGGAAATTTAAGACAATGCAACACAAAGACACACACACAGCCCTCACCTGGCGGACCTGAGTGGGGTCCATACCGCTTTCAGTAGCAGCTGAAAGGTTTTGGGAAGGTTGAAAAGTAACGTTAGTATGAAAACAATAACAGCGCAAGATTAGTTACAGAAAAGGTTAGCATTTCAACAGCCAAGTAAGCCAACATCTTTTTACCCTCTTAGGTCACTTACGATGAATTTTGTTTTACTCTTTTGGAATGGAACAAAATTTGGTGACTTTTGTGGCACTTGTGCTATGTGAACACAAAACCAATAATGAATGTGAATCGAAAAGACCTAAAAAAGTCCCCAAAAAAGTCCTAAAGGAAATGACTGGGAATAGGAAAAATATGTATACTACAATAAAATTGTATTCGATGGAAAAAATAGATAACAATTGAACGAATATTACAGAAAACCATACAATTCCCTAAAAATCTTAAAAAAAGATTATTGAAAAAATATTTTGATTTCAATAAAACAAATAAAAATTGAGATTTTAGGTGTCACTTTTCAGGGTTACCCCTAAATGATGGGCACC
Source organism: Triplophysa siluroides (assembly GCA_006030095.1). Taxonomy (NCBI): domain Eukaryota; kingdom Metazoa; phylum Chordata; class Actinopteri; order Cypriniformes; family Nemacheilidae; genus Triplophysa; species Triplophysa siluroides. The sequence continues at coordinate 207,161 of VCII01000051.1, read as the reverse complement.
AGAGGGTTAAGCATTTACAGCCATTGTTGGGGACGCTATGTTGAAACTGTAGCTTATCAAGCTTATCAAAATCAAACCGTTATTTAAAAAAATCATGCTATTTTTGTATATCGCCAAACAACTCAAATGTATCTTTTTGGAGCAGATTTATTGAAATAAATCATACGAATGAGGTGAAGTGAAATGGATTTCTCCAATGATAAATAGGAGAAAAGCTTCAGAATAGTTTTTTCATGATTATAAATAATGTCAGCATGACGAAATCAAATGACTTGTTTTAGGTTTTAACAGTATAATATTTCATAGAAATGTAACAAACAGGACTATTATTGTAAAATAAGACAAGCTAAGATACTGTCAAGTTACTTAAACTGCACTGTAAGTTAGTAGCATCTGGGATTAGTTCCTCCACAACACCGATCAGGACACTGGACACATACAGTACAAGGACGAGCTGCAGTATTACGCACAGGATTAGTAAAAAAAGTACTTTGTGTGAAACTGCCTCTTCAGGAAAGACAGCCCTGTCCCTTTAAGACCCTAAGCATGTCATACCTTTATCGCAGCTTTGCCCTGTGTAACCGCTGTTGCACTCGCAGTAGGCCTTGCCCAGCCCTGACACGCGACAACGGCCATGTTTACATGCGATGTACTGACAGGGACTCATCTGCTCCTCTTCATCACACAACACGCCCGTAAAGCCCGGGAGACAGCGGCAGCTGTACGAGTATGAGTTTATGGCCACACAAGAGCCGTGGATGCATCTGAAACAGACAGACAAAACATAGACTTTTAAATACAAAACACAATGCCTGATGGGACAAAAAAACCTTGGGGTAGGGTATAGTAATAAATATCAGTATCTTAGTCCAGAAAAGAATTGTGTCTACGAGCGCTCTTCATCATAATTGCTTTGAAGTGTGTTTGTGTCTCTTACTTGTTCCCGTCACACGGGTTGTTGATCTGCTGGTCGCACAGTTGACCGGTCCACCCCGCCTCACATTCACAGCTGAAGGACGAGTGTCCGGTGGTATGACACTGTCCGTGGGCGCACACACTCCGCTGGCACGGCTGGCAGCCTGGCACCACCCCCTCCTGCAGCAAGAACTGGGTGAGGTCCTGCAGCTGGTCATTAATGTAGAGGTTTCGGATACAGCCGTGGAAACTGGAGCCGTTCCTGCCGGGACCCTGACGTAAGGAGGCCAAGCCAGACTGCTGTGGAATTCCTGATAGAGTAAGAGAGAGCATCAAGTAATAATTTGACAATTGAAAGTGGTGTTACACCTAAAATGGTCAGAGTCTGGTTTGTGTATCATGTATGTTTATGTTTAGCGAGCCTTTTTTAAATTCTATAATAGACTTTAGGGATGTTTAGTAACCCCAGGGCAACACATACCTTGATAATAAATAATCATTTTCAAGTATTTCTTTAAGTATATGTGATGTGTGCTTTTGCTGGTCTGGCGCTAGATTTTACAATCCCAGAAGTGCTGCTATTTTCAGTAAAAGTGTGAAATGCTGGGTGTGTACATACCACCGAGATAAAGCGGTGCCGGGCTGGGAGCAGCACTGGGATTGTTAGCAGTAGTGATGGATTTGGGGCTGCCTCCATCAATAGACAGAGACAGAGACTGATCCTTCGCTACCAGCTCCACTACATGAAAACTGCCATCATTTATCGTCTCCACACTAGAGAGAGAGAGAGAGAGAGAGAGAGAGAGAGAGAGAGAGTCAGTGAGGCTAATACACCTGCAGACAGTGTTTTTCTTGAGCTATTGGCCTGTCAGAAACAAGAAAGGACTAAACTGATGAGGCTACGGAGGATAAAGGGACATTTATCATCTTTAAAGTTGAGAATGAAAACAAGTGACTTTAAAGTGTACGCTTATAGAATCATCTGTTTTATTTCCTCACCACATCTTACACACAATTAAATGCCTGAACAATGTTCAATTAACACATGTATTATTTATTACTGAAATTAATTTAGTTTAAAACCCGAAATTGACTGTAGACTTTATTCAGTTATTAAGCAAGCTAGTAACTTGGACCAGAAATACATAATGTGCTGCCACAGGTATGCATTTGGCATTGGTGTAAAAGTGATAGTTCACCCAAATATGACAAAAATGCTGTCATCATTTACTCTCTTGTCATTACAAACCTGTATGAATTTCTTTATTCTCCAGAACACAAAAGAAGATATTCTGAAGAATGTCGGTAACCAAACAACGATGGTACCCATTGTTCGGTTACCAACATGATGACAGAATTTCTATTTTTGGGTGAACTATGCTTTTAACACAACTATTAATTTTATAAGTGTGTTTGTTTATAAAGTAAACGTGTGTGTGTACCTATAGATGGCAGATGGTGGATATGATCCGGAGTCATAACTGACTCTGAGTCGGCCTCTGTAGAGCTCGACAGCAATGTGTTCATTATCTCCTTTATACAGCAAAACTCCATTGTCCTCATCTGTGGCGATCTATAACACACAAAGTCCACATGAGTGTGTGTACAGTATACAACAAGCATCTGTGCTGTGTTGAACCGTGTACCTGTAATGATATATTGGCCTGTTCTGTAATGAGGTTGGATGGGATCTGCAGGAACGATTCCCTATTGATGAAGTTGACGCTGACCAGCCTCTCGCAGTGCACGCCTTCGTAACCATGGAGACACTGACACACCGGATCCGTGTCCTTGACAACACACTGCGCGCCGTTAGCACAGTCGTAGTGGTCACACGGACTTGTTCTGGGCAGCACCATCGGGGGGGAGAAGTCGCAGAACAACCCACTGCACAGACACACAAAGGGACACGTTTCACATGCTGACCTCTCGGTGAATCATCACCGTAGTGAAATATTGTGTATTCGTGCTCACCTGTATCCTTCTGGACACACACACGTGTATCCGTTGACTGCGTCGATGCACTGGGCTCCGTTTTTACACTTGTTATCTTCACAATCATCAAAATCCGCCTCGCAGTGTTCTCCGGTGTAACCAGGAGTACACTCACACCTGTACACACACAAGCACATCATTGATTTTATAAAGAATATTGAAAACTCACACCCTGAACTTTAAAAAACTAAATCTTGAGGGTGACAAGAGAAAGAATTCTATATGTCTTACAGGTTTGATGTGTGAACAAGGCCTAATCAAATGATTAATCGCGATTAATCGCAGAAAAAAAGTTTGCGTTTACATACATAACATATGTATATTTATAAATAAATATTTAGACGTATATATTTATATATAATTACAATTATATATTTATATTTTTTTGTATATTCGATATAGGGCTGTCAAACGATTAATTGCGATTAATCGCATCCAGAAAAAAGTTTGTGTTTACATAATATTTGTCTGTGTACTGTGCATATTAATTTTGTAAAACCAAACACACGCATGCATATATTTTAGAAAAATATAATAAACATTTATATATCCTTTAAATTATTGGTAAATATGAATAAATGCATGTAAATATTTCCTAAATATATATACCTGTACATGCATCTGTTTATAAATAAAAGATTAATGTGCACAGTACACAACCGTATATTATGTTAACACAAACTTTTATTCTTGATGCAATTAATCATTTGACAGCTCATTTTTTATATTTTTCTTAAATATATACATGTATGTGTAGGTGTTTATAAATACAAAAAATATGCACAATACACAAACATATATTATGTAAACACAAACTTTAGCAGCCCTAGTTTGAACTTTCATGCAAGTGTCAACTTCACACGTGTAGGTTGGTGTGGTTGAAATCTTACTTCTTACTTTTATTCAAAAATAACACTGGTGAAATCCATTCTGTGTTCTTAAGCTAGATTTCTCTAATCGCACAACAACATAGCGGTTTCCTACACTCTGATATGTTAAACCTTCGAAAGTATTTTTCATGACCGTACACGCAACCCAAAAGCTCTCGGCACTACCTAAACACATTCATCATCCCATCATATCGCATCATATCATCTTTAAAACACCCTCTCTGACCCATTTTTATAGTAAACCCAACAGGAGAGCTGTAATGGAATATCAGAAGCTAAACACAGCGCAGAACCCCAGAGACTGCAGCTGCATTCCACACAGCTCCAGTGTTGTGTTAACATCTGCACCGTTGGGCATAAAAACACACCAGATGAACTTATGTGGCCCGCTGCCCGCTTACACGTATCAACAGAGAACACACGCACACATCTGAACACCAGCGATTGTTTTGGCTTGGTGGAGAAATGACTGAAATGAAAGACGAGCGGAGAGAGCGAGCTGGACGTCTGGTGGAGGGCGAGCAATGAAATTGTATCCAAAAAAGGATTCGGATCCAACAGATTTGAGTGACTGCCGAAAGTGCCTGTGTGCTGTTTTAACGGAAAAGATTTCAGTGCGTCATTTAAATACATGTTCTTATATGATCAGAAATGTACTGATGCACTCAAACCGTCTGCTCTACGGTACTGATCTCTTGACCTCTGTTGCTCTTTGAGTCATAGAGGTCTGGTACACTTTAACAGCACACTGTAGCAAAACACAGGCTGCCTAGGAAGCGACCGGCCGATGGTGAATTAATGCTGTTTGAGGCCGAGGCTACGATACAAGGTCACGGTGATCAAACTTACATGAAGCCCTTAGCAGTCAGAATACATTTGGAGTCATGCTGACACATGTTCAGCTCCGGAGCGCAGAAGTCCTGCTTATCTTCACACAGCTCCCCTGCGAACACACAAAGTCAAACACATATTAAATAATCAAAGCAATATTGGGGTGGTTTAAGACTAGTCCCAGACTAAAAGAAATATAAGAGGTCTTGATTGAAAACCACCTATACTAATACACACAACATATATCAGTGCTATTGTTTTGTATCAAGATGTACAGAATTTGTTTTGTAAAGAATCTTTTTCAAAATGACTTGAACATACTAATTTAACTAAATCCTAGTGCTGGTTTAAACTAATCTCTATCTGAGGAACCGCCCCATAGAGTTTGGGAAAACGTTATACATCTTGGGCTGCTCTTACAAATAAAGAAGCTTGTTCAAGTGTGCTATGAGTGTGCTTATTTTAAACTAAATATAAAAAGTTCTGTCTGGTTTTGATGTACTTCTCAGAAATAAACTTTTCTATAAGTATATATTAAATTAAGCATGTTCTTTTAACAGAGATATACTGTAAAAGATAAGTATTCTACGTTTACTTGGTTTAAATACTAAATAAATAAAAGGTTCACATACTGTTTGTAAACGGTCACGCTCAAGTGTATATAGAATACAAACTTAACATATTTATGTATTTTATATATACATTATATTTCCCTTCAGGATTCCTGTAGGATATTTTTGTAACTTACAAGTTAACAAACTAGACAAAGTACTGTAAACATAAAAATATACTTGAACTTTCCCTTAGTATACTTAAGAAATAAAGAATGCTTCTTTTTTGTACAGTAGAAGTATACCGGTATGGCATTGAAAACATTATTTTATTTAAATGAATATAATATAAATATAACGTGCCACTATTATGTCACTGCAAATAGGAAAATATTGATTCAACGATACTACTGCTAGTAATTCTTGACTTCATGGGGACATTTCCATGAGAAAACAGCTTATAAATCAAACATAATGATGTTTATTTGAAAATGTAAAAATGCAGGAAGGTTTGTGTGAGGGTAAGGTTTAGGGGTAGGGTTTGGGGATACAATAAATAGTTTGTACAGTAAAAAAATCATTGTCTATGTAAAGTCCCCATAAAACACGGAAACCCAACGTGTGTGTGTGTGTGTGTGTGTCATGCGTCAGCAAGCAGCAAGCTTTTCAGACATTCGAGGACACACTGCCTTTCTGAAAAAACACAGCTTAGACCATCTTAACTCCCAGCCTGGATAATGGAATAATGCAAGCACTTTTTAGCTAGTCCGGCTAAGAGACCAACTAGACCAGCTTGGCCAGACAGGGAAACCAGGTTTTAGGATGGTTCATGCTGTTTTTTTCTCCTCAGGGTAGGCAGAAACAGTGAGGGCAGGAGACAATGAGAGAAAGAGTGAAAGAGAGCGTGAACTGACCTTTCTCCACCTCATTATTATTAGCAGCTAGCAGAAGAGACAAAGAAATGGCAAAAGAAAGATAGAAAAGCAGAAATACAGAGGATGTGTTTGACATGTTAGCTCAAGCAGCACATTAGCGTGTCAGCATCAGACGGATAAACACAAAACGCAGAGGGCACAGAGCACTAGCATGTGTATGTCTGTGAGTTACCTGTGTATTCAGGTGAGCAGAGACAGGTGTAGTTGTTGATGCCGTCCACACAGGTGGAGTTATTCTCACAGTCATTATCTTCACAGTCATCGATATTTATCTCACATTCATCACCCTCAAATCCGTCTGGACACACACACCTGAAAACAAACAACACACGTTATACTCACATTTTCCACCAATGCTAATTGTGTAATCCATAATATTATTGCACATTTCTTTTTAGACTTGTTGATAATGTATCCAAAGGCATCTCTGGCTAATTTTTTGTAAGACTTGCAATGATATCATGTGTTTTTTACTCTAATGTAATAAATATATGTGTGTACATATGCATAACTTTTACATTGCAATAACTTTTAAGGTAATTCATATTTATTTATAATTGATTCATATTATCGATAATTAACGCAAATGCAAATTGTAAAAAGTGCTTCACTCTATATTTTAAAAAACTTGACAAACATACTTTAAATCAAACACTGTAAAATCATGGCTGTCTGCATGTAATACAAACTACATAGCCATAGATATACTGTATATACAGCCCATTTTGTTTTTCTGAATTTTCTATTCATAGGTATGTTTTTAGGTAAAATTATTATTATTATTTTTGTTTTATTCTGTACTAACAATATTCCAAGTTTATAAGTTTATAAGAAACATATTGTTTCTACTTGCATTTATTTGCATAAAAATAAAACCGGAGAAACAGCTCAAAAGAACAGAAAAATATGCTCTGTTTTTTTTCAGACCTCAAATACTGCAAAGAAAACAAGTTCATATTCACTTTTAGGCTATACAACAGTAATATTTGTATAAGTATTTAGGGAAAGTTCAAAAATTGAACGTGAAAAATTGAACACGCTATATACAGTATATATATACTGTACAGTATACCAGGAACCTTATAGAGTTTGAGTACTCAGTATGTTTATAGCACATCTATGGAATGTACTATAATATTGCGTATATATACATTTTAAGTCTATTCACTTTGAAAACGAACTGTAAGCCATTACACTAAGCCGTTCGTGAGACTTATTGATCCACGAATGGCTTACTTACGGCTGTCTCTGCGCATTAAACATGAAAATGGAAAAATCAAACGCAGTTTTAGTGTCTTATCGTCATGTTAAGCTTAAGTTCTCAAATGAAACTCTTCTCATTCACCATCACAAAGGATTCATTAGTATTGATGAGTGTAGATGACCGTGCAGCTGAACATGAGCTCACTATACACACACACGTCTGTCTGCTGCGTATGTCCACGGAGAGACTGATTGGCTGATTAAGTGCATGAGAGAGCTCAGATCAGTTTCAGACACTTCAGTCTGATTAAGATAGATTAGACACACACTCTGCCCATAAAGTATATTCATTACCGGAGCTGCACGGACGCACACACACTAATCTGAGCATTTACTTAATGTACCAAATCAAAGTCACTCGACCGCTTTCGACAGGAGCTGAGCGCAATGAAGAAGTCTAATAAAGCCATTAAAGCAGAATACTATCCCTCTGTCTGTCTCACACACATATGCACATGAGCTGGAGTTCAGATGAGTTCAAAGTTTGATGATGATCCTCACCAGTGAGTGTTCTCATCTCCATCCTTAAGGTTGCAGGTGCCTCCGTTCTGACAGGGGTTACTGATGCACGCGTGAATCGGCTCCTCGCAGTCCTGACCCTGCGCACATACATGATTTGTGTTACATGCAAATATTATTCTTTACAAATGTATGAGCGCGCAGAGACATTTTGAAAGGGTTAAAAGTGAAACTAGAGAAATGTGGAGTGTTGTCATACAGTTTCATTGGTTTCTGAGAGCATGTATGTATTATATGTGCCAGGGTGTTCTGTGTTAAAAAAAAAGTTGCCATTAATAACATGCATTTTGTTTAAGAACGTACATACCTTAAAACCGTATGGGCATGTACATCTGTAAAAATCCACAGGATGGTTACTGCAAGTTCCGTCGTTCTTGCAGGGGTTGGATAAACAAGGATTACATTTGGCCAAAATGTTCACATCCACTGGACCTGTGTGACAAAGAGAGAGACATCAAATTACAGAGACCGTTTTATACATATACACAAATATAATCAACATTCAAGTGCAGCCACACAAACACTGTAACACACACATAGGATTGAGCAGGTAAGGCATTACAAACTTGACTCAAAGTCAAAGGTCACTTAAAACCTGAGGAAAGGTCAGGGGCCAGTGGCAGATACAGGGGGCTGGGTTTAGAAATCACACTGGGCTCTGATTGGCTTACTTACCTGGCACAGGAATACCACAAGGCCCCGGCACCTCTATAAATGTACCAATCAAATCCCATTACATAAAGTATTATATTTTTATGTGCATTTATGTGCGTGCATATTCTGTGTGCCTATAAACTAGAGTTAGAGATAGCACTTAAAGGAGGAGTTCACTTTCAAAATACATTTTCATGGTAATTTACTCATCCCCATGTCATTCAAGATGTTTATGTTTTTTTTCTTTAGTCGAAAAGAAATGAAGGTTTTTGAGGAAAACATTCCAGGATTTTTCTCAATATAGTGGACTTCAATGGACTCCAAACGGTTGAAGGTCAAAATTACAGTTTCAGTGCAGCTTCAAAGGGTCTTTAAACAATACCAGACGATGAATAAGGGTCTTATCTAGTGAAACGATCGGTCATTTTCTAGAAAAAATTAAAATGTATATGCTTTGTAAACACAAAGCGTTCATGACTTCACGTTATACGTAATTACGTTGAAAACTTGCACGATCAACTTGTAAACACTGACTCGGTACTTCCGCCTACGTAAAGCTTAACCTTTTCAACGTAATGACGTATTTTGTGAAGTCATGAACGCGCATCGCAGAACAGAGCAAGGCGAGCATTTGTGTTTATAAAGCATATACATAGTTTTTTTTAATAACCGATCGTTTCACTAGATAAGACCCTTATTCATCGTTTGGTATCGTTTAAAGCCCTTTGAAGCTGCACTGAAACTGTAATTTTGACCTTTAACCATTTGGAGGCCATTGAAGTCCACTATATGGAGAAAAATCCTGGAATGTTCTCATCAAAAACCTTAATTTCTTTTCGACTAAAGAAACAAATACATAAACATCTTGGATGACATGGGGGTGAGTAAATTATCATGACAATGTATTTTGAAAGTGAACTACTCCTTAAAGCTCTCTGTGATGAGATAATTCTGTGAAGAGCAGAGGTGGGTATACCTGTGCAGGTGAATTTTTTGGAGGGTGTGGTCAGCAGTAGTTTGTCAGTCATCTCTCCAGGACCGGTGCAGCGTGCGATTCCAGGCTCTTTGTATCCGCTCTTCACCCAGTCAGAGAGCCACTGCATGTGACAGTCACAGTACAGTGGATTCGCTCCCAGAGCCCTGCAGGACACACAAACACACATTTTAAGTACATGGTCATTTTGTATTTTATGAGGACAAATGGGAGGTTCTGACTCGTGACCATGAAATGCCCACATAACAACTATTCAAACAAACAAACAAATGAGCCACTTATGTGTGTACATTATTTTTCTTAAAAAACCCAGCTGTCAGTCTAAATTACACTTGTGAAACTGATCCATGGGAATTACGGAAAAAGGGTCGTTGTGGGAAACCAAAAACGAAACCAATCTGCGGCTGCAGAAACTCCAACTTCAGGCAAAGTGTTTTAGTGTGTGTTTGTGTGGGACCAAAAGAATGAACCAAAGTACATCCAGCTGTCAAAACCCATTTTGGGCACTCATAAATGTGTGTGCGTGTATGGGTGTGTGTGTTTATTCGGAGGGACTTACAGGTGGGAGAGAGAGGACAGATCTTTAAAAGCTCCATCCGGGATCACAGCTATATCATTACCATGGAGAGACCTGCGGAGAGAAGAGAGAGAAATGAAGCAATCCAAGAGCCTCCAAAAGACATAAATCAAAGTCTAATAGCAAACAGGCATACACACAGTTGTGTGAGGTACTCACAACAGGCGCAGGGATTTCAGACCGTCGAAAGCCTTTACAGGAATACACCTCAGTCGGTTGTAGCTTAAAATTCTGGGACGAAACAAAACATTCCAATAATCACCAAATTGTGCATGTGCGTCCTTCAGTGTGTGCTCCCCTCAGGTCTTTCACAATTTAATTTAGGGAATTTTGAATGCGGCTTCCAAAACCATTTTTATTTGTGATAATTAGGTTTGTTTAAAAAAATGGTTTGTCTGAAACAACGTTCCAGAAGTCACACATTCAAATGTCTAAATTTGGTAATTTGAGAAACATTTTTGCAGATATCTGCCCACCCTCGATCCTGATCTACCCACCCTCACATCACTTGAACAGATATGACTTCTGAATGATCATATAATTCTACAGCAGTTTAATACAATAAAAATGCATGGTGATCACTATAAAACAATTACAATACTGTATACGATTTTGAACCAAGAGAATCTGAACTATGATTTAAAATGGGGACTGCATGCATCTGCCACCACACCGGTCTTACAATTCAACAAACTTCGATGCCCTTAAAACTGCATTTATAAGTATTTACACACACTCGCACTAGTGTTTACACAAAAAACACAGACACACAAACTGAAGCCATAGATCATGTTGACACTCACAGGGTGAGCAGCTCGGACATGTTACTGAAGCTGTGGCTGGACAATGTGCTGATCTGGTTATTACTCAAATCACTGCAAGAAAACACACACGCATACAGACACACACAGGCAAAGTGTTATGAGCCGCAGAAAAATCACAACATTCAGGAAACAAGACAATAACAAAACACTAAGCAGCATTAAAAAGCAAAATGTTAAAATTTAACATACAACGTTTATTCAATTACAGTAATTGTTTTCCAGCTAAATGACTAGTGTTTAGTAAAGACTGAATCAGAAAACAATAAACCGACTCTAAACTTAAATAATTCAGTCAAAATTACTCGTATTACATAAATGACATTAATAATGAGCATAAGACACTGCACAGATGCAAAATGATGCATAATCAATGACAAGTTAAAGACACTCAAAACAGCCGAACCAACAAAAACATTTTAAACTACAAATAGTATCAAACTACATACACAAAGCATTTTATATATTATAGTCTTGTGTTAAGCCCATTGCACATTGAGTCCGAAATAGAAAGTAAAAAAATAAAATACGACCTTACGTTGTGTCAATCACATATACACACTGCCTCCGAAATTTTCGACCCGTCATAAAAACATTCAGACCGGGTTTGATTTTCTGCGTTTTCGCATCCGTTGCAAGCATTTTGAGTGGCCTTTTATAACAATTCAGAGACACCGTATAAACGAGTGCCAAATATGAAAAAAGGCACACGAAGATTTCGGACTGTATGTGCAAAGCCCTTTAGATTCAAAGTCATATTCCAACATACAGAAGCATTCAACAACCTTGCACTTGAATTAATAATGAAATGACTTTTTAGGTGTGACTTACGGTCAAAAATAAAGGTTTTTATATAATTGATCAAATGTAAGCGTTGCTACGATTATTTTATTGTTATGAAAGGAAATTTATCTAGCTTTTAATAATGAAATGACTTTTTAGGTGTGACTTAAAAGCTAGATAAATTTCCTTTCATAACAATAAAATAATCGTAAAAACACTTACATTTGATCAATTATAGAAAGACCTTTATTTTTGACCGTTTGTTTTTGAATGAAAGAACAACTTTAAACAAGGCTAAATGACTCAATCACTACACAGCCATACGCAATAAATAATAACTGCACATTCGTGACTGTAGTGATTGTAGTTCATTAGGATCTAATTTACTGGCACTGTTTAGTGATGATGGATTATGTGCTTTCACGGAAAAGACTAGGAAAAAAACATGCAAACGCCAAAAACACATTATCTACAAACACATGGATTTTCTGGCTGAGAAAACAGACAACCATATGTTGTCAAACAGCATTTGTACTGATTAACTCTTATGATTGGTTGGTTTCAACTGGGCGGGGCCCTGATGGCTGTGAAGCATTTGTGATTGGATGACCCCAGAGAGGGCGGTACCTACATGAGAGAGAGGTGTTTATAATTGGATAGTTCCACAGGGACTTGCGTGAACTGGTTGCCATCGAGATAGCTATCAGAAAAAGACAAACAAGTTATTACTCAAACGCAGAGGAAATAGCACATTAGCAACAGTGTAATGGGAGGAACTTCAAAAGTTTGAAATCGTGTATTGTTTCAGACATGAAGTATGTGTTGTTGGAGGCTGCTGGGTTTATGGAAAAGGTGTGCCTGAATCAGATAAGGAAATGGCCATTTATTATGAAATTACTGAGAGGGTGGTGGCGGCGATGTGCGAGCGTGTGTGTTTACACTCACAGTTCTGTAACGTCTTTAGGAATGCCCTTGGGTAAAACCTTGAGACCTTTATTACTGCAGCGAACCACCGTATCCAAACATGAACAGTCGGCAGGGCAGCGAGCCTGCGGTGAACAGCTATTCTCATCATTACCTGCACGCAAACCAAATAAGTGATCATGTTACGTTTTTATGGGTATTTTATTTCCTTAAAACAAACAAAACAATATGTAGACCAACAACATACAGCCGTAGTTAGAAATGAACATAATGAATTTTAAATAAAATAATGAATTGACACCAAACTCTATTTTATATTTGTAATAATCATTTCATTATTTAATGACATTTAAAACACACGTTTTGCGTTCTAAAGATAAGGCAGGCCGACTGCCTGAGTTTGTGTAAGGGAAAGATAAAGTTGGGCTACACTTAAGTTAGCATAATAGATATTATCGCAGCCCCATTTGGACCTAGAGACAAGATCTCAACTACCATAAAGGCTGCTTACACAAACATACTCTACATACAAAACAAACACACACACACATACCGTCCTCGCAGGCAAAGTCTTGTGCGGCCACATCTTGAATGGGGATCTCCTTAAGAAAGTAGGGGTTCTGACAGCGCGGGTTGCCTGTGACGATACGTTTCTTACGGAGCCATTCGCCCAGCCAGGCCAGATGACAATTACAGTTAAACGGATTGGACAGTAAGTTCCTGTGGGAAAATTATGTAGCGAATATTTTTCAAGTACAAGTTTCAAAAATAACAATTTGTTTAGATATTTTAAAGGGATAGGTCACCCAAAAAGAAAAATTCTGTCATTTATTCAAGCTGTATATGGCTTAAAGTGGAACACAAAAGAAGATATGTTGAGAAATGTTTCAGTGGTTTTGTGTCCATGCAATGGAAGTCAATGGGGGGAAAGTGTTGTTTAGTTACCACCTTACTTCAAAAATACCATCTTTGGTTCTGCAGAAGAAAGTCATGCAGGCGTGGAATGACGTGAGGGTGAGTAAATGATGAAAGATTTTTCATTTTGGGTGAACTATCCCTTTAATCCTTCACAGGATAAAACCACATACACAGTGAGAGGAGAATGAAGTACTTACAGTGTGGAGAGCGAGTGTAGCGTGTCAAAGGCTCCCAGTGACATGGAGGTGATCAGGTTATCATAGAGAGAGAGCAGCCTCACAGAACTCAACCCAGTAAAACTGCTGTTATTGACACAGCTTATCTTGTTACTCCTCAACATCCTACATACAACACAAAAACAAAATCATTTAAACAAGCCATAAGCTGCAGAAACAGAGCTTATTAGACTAGTTCTGTATTTTGGATATATTGTGATCATCACCAAATGATTCATTATTCAAATTATTCATATAAAACCCACAGCGTGCGCAGACCACTGAGGCCTTTCAGCATGGTATAGTGAACACTCTCCAAACGGTTGCTTGTCAGAATGAGTTCATTCACACCACTTGCTCCCTCAAACGTGCCCTCCTCAATATCAGTGATCTTGTTGTTGCTCAGGTTGCTGTGGAACACAAGTTGCAATGATGTGTATATAACTCTGATAACGGCACATTAAAATAAAGTCTCCCGCCAAATAAACGATGACAAAGTCGAAAGATGAGACAACAGAGACTTACATTTTGCGTAGCTGTGGGAGCTTTTTAAAGATTCCTGTAGCCTCCAGCACTGTAAATTCATTATTGTTCAAGCGACTGTGTGGAAAAACAAAACAACCGTATGGTCGATTATTTAAATAATTATGTTGTGTATATGTCATTGTGTATACAGGTTTGACACACTTTTTTAATATTCTTACAAATATAGTCTAGAAATACTTAAAATCACAAATGGCTTTTAATCTATCATTTCTAACAGGTTTAGCAAATAGAGTTTAGAACAGTGGCGGCTTGTCAATAGGGGGCGAAGGGGCGGCGCCCCACCAAATCATCCAGAGAAGAAGACTGTAAATTCAACATATATTGTAAATTGCAAAATCATTTTTAAAATAAACAGATTTATTCACAATATATTCGCCTGATAGTTGTGTTAGCATTCATTAAAAGTATTGTTTAAAATTGTATTTGGTTCATTTCTGTGACAATGCATATATATTCTACGTGCGGGGCGCCGGACAAATGAGTGTTTATGTAGGTAGGCTACACAAACTTTTGACGGCAAGGTGACCTGAGGCTGCTCTCTAATTGGCTCATGTCAGAACGTCGCCAGTGTGCAGATCTGTGCGCCCTAGACCCTCCTACTTTTGCTGATAGTGTATCAATATAGATTTTTACATGTTTGACCTCCTGTGATTGAACAATTCTCAACCGTTTCACAGAGAATCCTTTTCTCACCCAGAACACCGGTACGGAACATTCTGAAGTTTAGAAGTATAGAC
Organism: Triplophysa siluroides; assembly: GCA_006030095.1. Taxonomy (NCBI): domain Eukaryota; kingdom Metazoa; phylum Chordata; class Actinopteri; order Cypriniformes; family Nemacheilidae; genus Triplophysa; species Triplophysa siluroides. The sequence continues at coordinate 192,093 of VCII01000051.1, read as the reverse complement.
TGCATGAACGTGATGAACATTCACTGCAACAGTGATCAAGGATATTAATAGTTTACACTGAGAGCAATGCGACAAAAGCAGAGAACCCACTATAATCAGTGATGCTATTTGCATTGGATGCTGTGGGCTGCATAAGTAATCCCTGTTATTGGTTTTTCTGTTTACTCTCTGTAATACAGTAGTACACTTTAGGGTATTTACACTAGTAAACTGTAACAAATTGTAAGGTGCCGTTATATTTTATAGCTATATATAGATTTTATAAACGTTTTCAGTAGTACTAACTATAGTTGTTGTGTTTGTCTCGATTAACACAAATAAATGACGAGACACCTGATTGACTGTTATTATTCTTTCCTGAACTAAAGTTAACTGAAAAGTTACTCTCGTCTTTGTTACAGAAGAGATGTATGGCCAACCAAAACACTAAACAGAGTTACAATTCAAGAGTTTTCTGAACACTCCTTACGCTAAAATAACTATAAAACGAAAATACTGTTTTATACCTTAATATTTACTATGGTACGGTTCAAAAACACTGTAGTATCTAGGAATTTTACTACAGTTTACTATAATAAATAATAAAGTGTACTGCAATATTTTTTTCATTTGGACTGGCACCTTATTACTGTTAATAAACACCATTACATGCTTTTATAGTTAAACCTTTTTTTAGCTAAGCAGTGATGATACGTTTACATCACATGTCAAATGGTTTGTTGCGCCCCCTAAATAAAATTGTGCACCAGCCACCACTGGTATAGAAAATACAGCAAATGTGTTTGTGTGAAAACCATTAAGCGTATTACTAATATAGCTTTAAAGGTTTGTGTGTTCATGTAAAAAAGGCTTTTCAGATTATAAAAAACTAAGAAAGAGAGGGCCCTTTAAAGAACCTTTGACTGAATGCTTATATCGTCGCTGTGAAGAACCTTATAAGCACCTTTATTTTTAAGAGTATATCTTTTAAGTGTATTTTTTGTGGGTCTAAACAGAATGGACATAAATCTTTAGAATAGGACACACTCACAGTTCTGCTGTATACTGAGGTATGTGATCTGGAATCTTGGTGAGTTTTTGTCCAGAGCAGTCCACCGTGGTTCCTTCACAGCGGCATTTCTCTGGGCAGGCCAGGTCAGCGAAGCAGTCCCCACCTAGTTTCGACCGGTAGTCCTCCACACCTAAACACGTAACCACACACACAAACAAATACAGACACACACAACATTACCCACCACATAATCACAAAGAGAGAAAGAGAGAGTGTATGAAACAAAGCATGAAAGAGATAGACAGAAAGAGACACATAACGGGGTCTAGGCAAAAGGTACAAGGTAAAGGATAACTGGGAATGAAACAATAAAGGTTAATTGTGCTAGACCAGAGGAAACTCAGTTATCACCATGGCAACATGCTATCAGCATCATCATTGCTATTGCTGGATAACAACACACAAAGCCATACTAGCCATGACTTTGAGCACACGCACACTTTACACGTGGACAAAGACATCACATACATTCTTAACTGTACGTTCCTATGGTCAAACACAAACACACACACACACACACACACACACACACAGAGGTTGTCTCTTGTTGCTTGCCATGCTGTAGATGCTGCAAGACCTTCCATGGTGCTTGACAGAACCATGTATTAGTCAGAGTCTGCAACCACATGGTTAGATCAAGCACAAAGGAAAACCCCGCTGAATTTCCTCCACAAGACAGAGAGAGAGAAAAAGAGAGTGAGGGACACTAAAGGATAGAAGATGAGATCTACTTCATTAAGGTAGAATAAACTCATAGGAATGTCAGAACAGATGGAGAGAGTCATATAAGAGAGAGAGAGAGAGAGAGAGGGAGTGTGGCAGGAACATAGCAGCTGTCATATAGTAAATAAACACATAAACCAGCAATTACACACTTTAACACACGCACACGCATTCAATTCACACCATGTGCTACATCTATCGTATTTAAAACACGGTTTGGGTTCCTGGTCTGTGATTGGCTGGGGTTAAGGAAGAGGGGCTTGCTGGGTGACATTTCACTGATTTGGGTGCAGGAGGTCTTTGGTTGCTGTGTCAGTTACTTACACTTATTGATATGATGAATCCCTGAGTGTTTGTGCGAGAAAGGGAGAGAGATACAAAGTATGTCACATTCGCACACATGCGCACATGGGCACACAGACACTGGCACACCTGTGTGTCAGACCCATGCCAGCAGGTGCCATCTGTTAGCATGCACACAGCAATGCACTGCAACAGATTAACATTTGATCACCTGACATCCATTCAACGTAAAAAAAAAACGTCATTTTAGTTCAATCACTCATATGACACGTGCTGTCCATAAAGCTCACAGTGATGTTGTACTCTGCAAACAAATGCAGTGAGAATCTCAACACAACACACTTGTGCACTTCAGGCAGGCTGTTTGTCCAGCATTCCATATTTGCATTGTGTATGTGATTGTGGCTTTTGTGAAGTACACACGCAGGCGTTACATACCTGGTATAAAGTATTGCTCTTTAGCTATACAAAGGAAGACACACAAAACTGAGAGGAGAGCCGCGCGTGTGCATAGATCGATATGAAAATTGATCAGAGAATCCTGCTCATTTATAACCCCGAAACAGTCGATACTCAACTGACGGACAGTAAACTAATATTGCACACACACATACATTTGCATTCAGATTTGTAAAAATTCTTGGATAGGAAGAGATAACTCATGCTGAGATCCTCAGAACTTATATGTGTTGGCTTGTTGAAGGAAAAGCTGACTACGATGTTTTTACTCCCACACATACGCGCACACACACACCCATTGACAACCTCGAAATTCACTACTGGGAACAAAGCGGGGTTAAATGATGAACTGTGTGTTTAGAGCGAGCAACTCGCTCTTATACCATGGTCTGTTTTAATACTGGATTCTGATTGGCTGGAAGGTGTGCACTAAAAACCTTTAACGCACGGGTAGCTCCAGTCAGTTTGATTACATTTAAAGTTAACTGACAAAATAACCGTCATTTTCATCTGTTTGATCTAAAATGATACTGTAAACATCAATAAAAGCTTTAACTTGCCAAATAACCATGGTATAAGGGGGATAATCCACGGCTAGCCGTGCATTAAAGGATTTTAATGCAATTCGAGGAGGCAACTCGTCAATGCACGGCTAGCAGTGGATTATCCCTTACATGTAACACACAAACAGTGAAACAGAAGATCAGCAATGTGTGTCTTTACCTGAACAGCGGAACTTTTTGCTTTTGATCTGGCCGATGCGTTTGTTGGCAAGGCGACGTGGACTTGTGCATCGAGCGCCACTGGTCTCAATCGGGTTGTCTTGAAGATAGTCAGCAAGCCACTTCAAATGGCAATCGCACATGAAGGGGTTCTGGGCCAGATGACTGACAAGCAGAATGAAATAGAAACGGTTTCAGCAGCAACAACATAAACAAACGTTACGTGGCTTACACTCAACTTCCGCTAGATCTGAATAACTGTTGAGTAGTTTTAAAATCATTTACTTTACAATAAAATATTTAAATCAATGAATATAAATTAAATATAAAGTACATTTTTATATTATATCCAAACACAGACAGGAAGTTAACTTCGGGTTAGCGCGTGTGTCCAATGAAACCATCTATAGATCTATTTAAAGGTCAAGATAGGGATTTATGGCGGCTACTAGCGGTGAGTTTGAGAATTGCAACCAATCTATCAGTCTAAACACAACGGTGGCCATCATAGTACAAAAAGATATGTCTTCTCATGTCGACGCAGGGAAGAGATCATGCGGGCATAAGAAAGACTGTAGAAAGAGCGATGTTTTATTTATTACATAAAATAAAGGGTCTGTGGATTTTAACTATAAAAAGAAAGATAAAAGTCAGGCAGGAGCTATGACCTGCGTTAATATTATAAAGACTTTCCGGTAGAGAAGCATTAGGACCCGCAGTACAAAGGCTTTTAGAGAAGATACTCATAGATATCTATGGAGATAACGGTACTTTCCAGCAGAGAGACGTTGGAGAGAAAGATTGCCTAAAAAATGATAAAGCTAAGCATTTCATGCTTGCATAGCACAGCATGTTTGAGGGCAGAGCTAGCTAACAGTAAATAGCAAAACTGTTAAAGGCATTTGATATGACAGGAAGATAGCAGCTAGGAGTAAGTTAGTAGACGTTTTCCCCCCTAAGAAAAGTTAGGGACAGCCGAACTACGTACCGCAGGGTAGAGGAAACGCGCTTTGTAGAGCTGTTTGTCCGTTTAGGGCTACTGTACAAAACACGGCGGCGAATTCAATGTATGTAGTGCCGGTCTGTATGTAGATAGAAATAGCTTATTCTAAGGTAATACAAGAATAACGGTTCATTACGTAAGGTCTTTATACACCTCTGAAGAAATAGTTTTGTATATTATATTAAATTTTTTGTCAATAGATCGTCCTAAAAATCCCACATTGCTACTTTAAAACGTACAGGGACAGCTCATGCCACAGAGCAGGATCCCTTTTATTAATTTAATTTATTTAGATATAATTAAATAATTAATTTATTTATTCATATTCATTTTATCTCCAGTTTACTTTTTGTTTGGAACTTGATGGGCATACACTAAAAATAAGAATCTCTCCCAGTTACACAGAAAATGACTGCGTGTTCAGTAGTGCCATACTTCTTCACCACAGTACAGTACTCATTTTCCTATAACATTTTCAACCTTTTTTCCTATAAATGTTATTTTGTTGCGAAACTCACAGTGTCTGGATGGCTCGAAGGGACGCAAAAGTTCCCTTTGCGATGGTCTGGAGTTTGTTGTCATAAAGCGACAGAACATTCAGATTCTGCAGGTCTTGAAAAGAATCTACACGAAAACAGTTAATCTTGTTTGCGTTGAGCAACCTGTTGGGAGAAACATTCAGATATGACATTTTATACAAATCTCTTTGGTAAACAGTCAAATCTATGCATGCGTTTTATATTGAGAAATTAGAAATGCCGTCTGCAAATGGATTAACATCTAAAAACAAACAAATCAGCAAGAAACAAATATTTCCTGCGGTCTCTAGACTCATTTAAACAGCCTCGAGAGAAAACACATTTCTGGGTAAATATAATCTTTTTTTTACAAAGCAGATGTATAAGCTCCACATCTTCTACCAAGTTATTCAACTCTGTGTGTGTGTGTGTTGGTCAATAACCAACATTAGGTCACCTTTACTAGTAAAAAAGGCTCATAAATTTGCCAAATCACGTTTTACTTCAAATCTAATTATGTCAGTAAGTGTGCGTGAGAATAACGAGTGTTTGTGTTAAGTGTCAAGGATTGGATAGGGGATAGAAAATAATAACCTAGTATGAAAAAAATGATGTATATTAGATATCCGTACTAATGTGAAAAAAATTGTGTGTGTGCGTTGCACGTTACTGGGAACACAAAATCATATGACACACAGCTGTGACTTCTACATTTGTTATTTCTAGTTGTCAGTTCTTATCTCTGAATAATTCATGACTTTGTGTGACCTTATGTGAATGTGTGGAAACATGTCTATTCACATTGACATCTGAGTGCATATGTGTGTTATAATATAGTAGCACCAATTGCATGTCTAGTTAAACCCATGTAAATACTTGGATTAACATGCATTTCCTATAACACAACCCACACACACAGCAGAAGTTTGTGTCCACCTGTGCTGTCTGTCAGCAGGCGTATGAGTGAGGCTTACTGTCTTCTTCACACCGCACACCGCACACACACACACACACACACACATAAACACAGCTCTTCTATGGCACCTTCGGGCCTAAATTCATAAAATGTACATTACTCACAGTAGCTGCAGTGAGAAGAGTCCATCAAAAAGGCCTTTGGGAAGCTCAGTGATTTTATTCCCATATAAAACCCTGAAAGGCAGAGGCACAAGGGAATATTTAATAATACCAAAGATTAAAGATGTTCATTACCCACCCACACACACAACCATTCATCAGAAACAGTCCCTCAAACCCGAGCAGAAGATGCACCACCTGAAATCATTCCAGGACAACCAGTGACAAATCATTTTTAGAGCCAAATGAAACCATGTGGAACCAGATTCGTGAAAAGTCATGAAAATATGAGAACAATAATCTTCCTACCATAAATATAATAAATCAATTACAGCACATATTCATTACATTATCCTAATGGTCTATTACCCTTTGCGAGTTGAGGTTGTTGTAAGAAAGGGTGAGGAATATTGGGAAATTTGTGACTAATCTGAAAGGGTCAGGCAGGGCTAAAACATTTCTTGGCATCTTTACATCCGAATGAATAATTACATTGTGGCTTTGGCCATATGCTACACTGGAGCAGACACACACGAAATCTGCACGCGCAGAAGAAGAAAAAAGTGGGAAACTATGTTCCATACATCCCCAGGCATTTGTGTGTTTATGAAATATTTTGGATGACTTGATAAGGTTTCAGCTCTTTTAAACAGATTTTTACTATGTTTAAATACATTCTAGGGCTGTATATCATATGTTTCATTGCTGTGATGTCATATCAGGAATGAAACTACATGTGTGTGTTTGGCCGTGATGCACTTGAGTTGGATAAGGTTGTATTTTTTCAGGAGGAGATATTTTAAATGGCTGGCTGGTGTTCCTAAGAGGCCGGTCCGGAGGGAATGACAAAGAGAGAGAACTGTTCCGCCCACTAGGTTCTGGCTCGTTGGAACCCGGTCAGTAAAGTAAACCAAAGAAAATACAGAGACCAGGAGTGCAGAACACAGACACATACACCCCCCCCCCAAATAGCTGCACAATGAAAATATCAGGCCATTAAAAACAGCTTTGCGCGTTCAAGTTAAGTTTCATTTTTTAAGCAAATCTAAACATTCTTATTTTCATTGAAACGACGATTGTCTTAAATGTTTGAATGGATGCTGGGGTGACTCAGCCTCCGCTCTGTTCCCTAAAAGCTTGAATGAGTCAGATCATTAATAATTGATCGAATGATGGAAGCTTAATATAACTCTTACATCCTCTTCTCACGCACACACACACATAGCCACAGTCAAATACAGTTTATATATATATATATATATATACACAAATATACTCACAGAGAATTCAGAGATCGGAGACCTTGAAAGGAATCTGACGCCAGTTCAGTTATTTGGTTATTACTCAAATCTCTAAAGAGGGAAAATTAGAAGATGAGGCACGAGTGCGTTTATGTGCGATTGTGTATGTATGTGCGCTCACAAGGACACACACTCACATTCTCCGTAGTCGTTTGTAAGGTGAGAACGCGCCGGCTGGGATTATCTTGATGGAATTCTGCTCCAGTCGACTGCGAACAGACAGAAAATAAACCAAATCAACAAATGGAGAGAAAGTATAATCCAAATGACTAAGAAGTGAGGGTAATTGGGAAAAATTATAGCATTGTTGAGAAGCTTTTTGGAAGAGTATATGAGAACAATTGGTGATGTTGAAAAGATCACCTTTTAGCTTTTTGCGATCTTTGACAGTATTTTTGACATAAAAATGCATCGGAGAAAAAAAAATGAATGTCAAAGAGAGAACAAATTAAGGTAAACATCTCTTATATGTTTTAAGCAGGGTGTAACAGCTGTGTCTGTTTGCTGTAGTTCCATTTCGAGGCAGTCCCCATGTGGGTTTGTTTAGCAGTCGCTGTTCAATCTGGTACAAATCTCTGATCTGGGAAAAATGTAATTATCGACACAAAAACAACTTAAAATTGCTGTAAACAAACAAGGACAGGGACACAATCAATAAAACTTTAGGCCTGAAGTGTGTCCTTTCTGTGCCACTAGATTCCCCAAACAAAACTGCAAAAACAATCACTGTTTTTTTTTAGGTTTCCCGTCTGTAAATGGTCGGTCATTTAGCTTTATTTATTATTTTCAAATTAGTTTTATTTCAAACTGCTACCGTATTTTGGAAAATAACACAATGTTTCAAGATCGCTACATAAACCATAGTTTTGACACTTTCCAGGGAAATCAGCCAATGAATAGCTTTCTGTTTGTGTCTGTATTTTAAACTGGGATGAGAGTCAAGGAAAACCATGAAAAATGATTATTCATTTAAAACTACAGTAATTCACAAATATAAATGCTTAAATATAACTAATGTGTCTCATCTCCTTGTCTCTCGCTGTCTCTGCTTCTGACAGCAAATATGTCATAAATCAGAGAAACTCTCCAAAGTTGACATAGCATGAAAATCAGGCCCCCACATGGACGTGGACGAACACACACACACACACACACACACATTTCATTCAACCAGAGCCAAATGAGATAATCCGACTCATCTGCCAAAGCCCTGCACGCAGCCATCACAGGAAAGGATGACAGATGGAGAAAAGAGTGAAGAGAAAATAGACAATGACCCTGGCACAAAGACATAACTGTTAAAAGATGTGGCGTCTCAATCCGGGCTCCGCTGGCAGAGCGTTGGCCCAGAGATGAGATGCCATTGATAAAATAAATCCATTTCCACGCTGAATTAATGTGCATGACTTCAGCATGACCTCCATAGTTAAAATATTTGATACAGATACAACCCAACACTGTGTGTGCGTGCGGGTGCGTGTGTGTGTGTGAGTTCGTCCGTGCGTGCATGTGTGTGTGTGTAGAGAATATGGAAGGTACATCTGTTAAAGCGTAGAGAAAAATGAATACCAACTTCAGTAAACACATCCACCATTATGCTGAATTTAACAGAGGGTGTATAGACCGTAAAGTCTCACTAGTGAACAATATAAATTTAACAACTTTTAGGTTTTTATGTAAATTAACCAGCTAGACTGTGCCATATGTTTTGCTGACAAACACGATGGCTAAACTAGTCTAAACTAGCACCAAGCAGCATAATCTGTACAGGATGACAAACATGGAAATTCATGCTGGTCCAAGCTGGGTTTTCAACAGTGATAAGTTTGTTTTTGTGTTTCTGATGTAAAGTTCATTGTGCACTGTGCCGGTTAGTCAGATTCATTCATTAAAACTGGATTTTTTTGCGAAATTATCTTTATAGGCTTCTACTTATGTCCAGTTTACATAACCGCTGATTTTTTTTATAATGATTAAATACTGTGTTGTTGAAATGAACATGCATGTTTTTATACTTTTCATTTAGTTTCATTTCAAAACCCAGTGACAACATATAGAGTAACTAACAACAATCCTTTATGGAAAAAATATAAATCACGAAAAATGGAGATATAAGGTTTCAGAAGGACAGCAGTGATATGCATGTGTGTTTGTGTGTCTGCTATACACTCACATCTCAGTGATGGACTCTGGCAGACTGGTGGGTATCTCAGTCAGCCCCTTTCCCCGGCAGTCCACTATGTTATTACTGCAGGTGCACAGCTCAGGACACAGCAGTACACTACAGGACGAGTGAGACTGGGCCCCTAAAACACACACACACAGACAGAAATGACAAAAGTAATTTGTTAGGCAGAGGAAGTTTGAAATCAATTAAAAAACTTTCTCAAACAGAAAAAGCTGTATAGCGACATTTTGGTTTGCATATTGCAATAGGCTGAATGCAATTTAAAGAAACTTTTTTGCCTCCTTATTTCTGCACAGATAACTTGCCTTCACCGACGTCTTGAAAGCATGAGCAAAGGAAAAAACAAAGACCAAAAATGGATAGAATATGAAAGCTTTGACAACAAAACAGCTAATGTATGTTAATTTATGTATTCTCTCTCTCTCACACACACACAGACAAGCCTTTATCTTCTATAAACAAACCCCATAAATGGACTCACCTGTACAGATAAACTCTTTCTTCTGAACCTCCGCAATATTGTGGCCCCTCAGGGAAAGTGGGGCCATACACTGTGTGTAGAGGCCAAGGCGGGGCCTCTGTCTCAGCCAATCAGAGAGCCAAGCCACATGGCAATCGCACAGCAGATTATTCGAGTGCAGGCGACTAGAGAGATGTAGAGAGAGAAATAATCATGTAAAGGAGTAGCCTACGCTGAGATGTCGATAAAACCTGTGAAATCGTGTGTAGGAGTGTGTGTGTTATTGATTTTGCATCACAGAATTTCATGTTCATTAATTAATGTCCTGCACTTGCCGACATCGCAGTAAACCGGCAGACACACACACACTTAGTGATTTCTTTGGTCAACTTTATTTTTGTGTTGTCAGCTCCCTTAGAAAGGACCTTTGCTTCCCTCTTTACCTTAACAAAACTCAGTTCCTCATCCTTTTTAAACACTGTTGTATTGCTTTTAGACATATACATAATCACTTCTCTTCAGCATATGATCTCTTCAGCCTTATTTCCTTCCCACATTTTCATTTACTTGCTCTATTGTCATCTATTTCTGACACTTAGTTAACAAGGGCCAGAATATCGATATTACAATTAGACACTTTAGCTCATTACGACATTGGGATTAAATCATGATCACACACAAGGACCTTCAATCTACAAAATATATGCTAATGAAACATACATATTAATGTGGATATTATATGTCATTACCCCATAATGACACTTATTAGGAGCCTGCACGATAAGTACTCGATAATATGCAAACGACAGTCTGAAGGACTGGTTTAATGCATGTTTTGTATGTATGTGTGTGTGTGTGGTAGGGGTGTACTCACAATGTTCTGAGCTTGGGCATGTGGTTAAAACTGGCCACTGATAGACGTGAGATATTGTTGTTGTTTAGTGTGCTGTGAAACAAACACAAAAGAAAGAATACAAATTTTAAATGTTAAAGAAATTAAGAACATGCAAAAGCAATCGTGAGATTAAACATTCTTAATTTATCTCCCAAATTTTGGGATGAAAATGAATTATCTAGCATACAATGAAAATGAATATTAGACATTGCTCCCCTAGTCCCCGTCATCTTTCATTGCATGGAAACATTTAATATAAAAGTATTTCTCAGTTGGAACAACGTGAGAGTAAACAAATATGAAAATAACTTTTATTGGGTCTGAATTCAAGTTTTTCTTGACATGGCATTTCTCTTGCGGTTTATCTGTGCGTCTGCATTTATGTGTGAGATTATGTGCAGGGATTCACTCTGTTGATGCACATCTGCTATTTGATACAGAGATTTAATCTCCTAAACCCCCTTCTGTCCATATATGACATAGCATCAAAGTAGTATAGTAAAACATTGTACAATAATCTGACATAATCTCATTTATCTCTGTCTTGATTCCATTCTTTCTAACAGGATTACTGTACTAATCCCACTTTACATAGAAGATATGCATTTTATACAATCAGTCTGTCAGCACATCCTGCGGGCAAGATCTTATAGACAGGCGAAAGCAAAATATGCAGTCTATACGTACATAGAAGGTTATAATTAATAAACAAGATTTTATTATCAATTTCCATCTAACAAAAATTTCTGGAACAATCCCAATACCACTGTGGCCCAGCTTTGACCCACGTCAGACAAGATCTCCACAGTGGGCTTAACTCAAAGAACACAGTGACAATCACACACATACAGAGTTCACTTACAGTACTTCTAAGTCCCGCAGAGCTCGGAAAGCTCCGTCTTCGATGCAGGAAATCTGATTATAGTCCAGCTGCCTGAGAAAGAAAAGGAGACAGAAATAATGTTTGCTTTTTTAGGATGATGTGCTCATGGTGCCAATTCTTCCTCTCTGCCGTCCAGTGGTCACACCACTAACAGAATAAAACACTGACAAAAACACTGCTGATCTTCTGATAAACCACATATATCCTACTCTCGCTCTCTTTTCCTTCACTCATCTTTCTGTGCTATGACTCTCTCTCTCTGTCTCTCTCTGTCTCTCTCAATCTCTAAATGATGTGCAGTGCTCTTCTCCACTACCATCTACCTGGACTGTCCACTCCCCTTTGTATCAGTTTGGCTGAGCATCTCATTAAAGCACAAAATCATTAAATCATTGGGTCTATTTCTCTATTTCACACATACATACAGAAGACTCACAGGTTTTTGATCTCAGTAGCTCCTCTGAAGGCTTTTCTGGGAATCCCCTGTATTTGATTTTCACTCAGATCGCTGCAAAACACAGAGACAGAGAACATTAGCAATCATAGGGAGTTCACAGAGTGTATCTTTATTTCATCTTAAAGGGATAGTTCACTCAAAAATGAAAATTCTGTCATTATTGACATATTCTCATGTCATTTCAAACCTGTATGACTTTCTTTCTTCCGCAGAACATGAGAGAAGATATTTGGAAGAATGTTGGTAACCGAACAATGGCGGTACCCATTGATACAATAGGAGTGAATGGGTATCGGCATTGTTTGGTTACAAACATTATTCAAAATGTCTTCTTTTGTGTTCATATAGGTTTGAAATGATAAAAGGGTAATTAAATGATGACAGAATTTTTGGGTTAACTATCCCATTAAGAAAGGTACGGTTAATGAGAAAAAGAGGAGAAAGAGAACACATTGTACTACAGCAAACTGAAGGAAACATAACTGAACTATTCATCAAAATCTTCCTGTCTAAAATATTCACATATAGTAATTGTATGATTCACACACAGACACATAATGTAGCACTCAATATACACAGGCATATCCATCTGGACAACAGACACAAGAAATACAAGAAAGACACTTCAACATCGGCTCAATAATGTGAGTTGTCAATAACCTGTTTGCTCATGCAATCATGGTAAACCTCTACAAACGTTTCTAAGTCCCAGTTTTCAGGCATCGGAGCAGACATTTAACAGCCTGGGTGAAATCTTCATCTCTCTGTAAAAATGTGATGTAGAAATGTCATCCTGAATTGAGCTGTACGTGGACTGAATGGGAATTGTTCTTAATCAGGTTCATCTGCCTCCGTACAAGACGCCGACGCTGGTCTGCGTGCACATTTATTAGATCAAAATACTTCTAGATTACGCCACACACATTCCAGCTGTCACGCCGATGAGAGAAACAAAATCAGAGGCAGACTATCAAACTATTAAATACAATATAAAAACTTAAGCCGCCAATCGAAATAAAGCATACCACCATGTTCACCACACACACAAAGACATGGCGGGAGTCGAAATAAGATAGAAAGCTCACACACACACACACACACACACGATTTCGTGGCAGCATAGAGTGGAACACCCAGGAGGGCATCAAGAGCAGAGAAAGAAACTAAAGAATAAAAGAGAGAGAGAAAGAGAGAGAGAGAGGGTTGAATGATGACCCCTGAGCACCTTTAGAGGAAGTGCTTAATTCTCTCTTTCCCTCTTTTCAATAAATGAACAAAAACTAACAGAGGCTTAATCCCTTGCTTTTATGCCACACTCCATCTTTCACTTTCTGTCTTTCTTGTTCACGCTTTTATTTTCACCTGCTGGGGGAAAAAACCTCATGTAACACAATAAAACGCTGAGATAGGTCAAACTGAACTAATCAATTCTTCACACTCTCTGTTATCGTGGGTCCACCTGTGGTAATTATAACTGTCAATTCACTCCCTCATATGAATGAATATCAATTGTCATAATTGCAGCTGCCGCTTGGCATTTTTCAAGAGGTCACATGATCAAAATTGAAGCCCCGTCACATGATCGGCTCTCCATTCAGTGGGTTCCCAAGGGTTGACCTTTGCACTCACGGAGTGTGTGGATGCATGTGGGTTCCTGTGTGTGTGTCTCTATAGGGGGTGATTTAATGAAGTGGCTTCCCTCACGCAAAGGGGACCCTCAAAGACAACCCTCTCGTTTACAGACACACACACGGCGGGACCCTTCCAGATCATGAATAGCCGGTTCAGCCGGCCAGACCTGTCAGTCAAATTCCTCTGCTGTCAATCATAATGTGAGACAGACACTGAGCCTCCGAAAACCAGACATTGACCACAACAGATCGGCTCTATGTGTGTGCGCGTGTGTCGAGTCGGGGCAGACAGAGATAGATTGTCCGTCTGTTAAACGTTTCGCCAGTCTCTATTCATCTAGACGCCTGTCACTATAATGAGTGGCAGATGACAGCACCAATCACAGAGCAGCAGGATTTCAAGTGAAGGTGCCAGAGAGAAAGACAGCAATTTACAATATCAAAACTATTCACACACACATATGCATGCACACACACACTAGGTCTAGCTGCAGTGATGGGTTATATCTCTTTCCACTAGGGGGCAGTGCAATCTTATCAGCATCGGCAATCATGCACACATTCAGATTTAGGAAGGCATAAGTGTTTTTATGCACAATAACTCTGTACAGATACTATTAACAAAAGCTTTCCTGTAGCTCAGTGGTAAGAGCATTGCGCTAACAACGCAAGGTTGTGGGTTCGATCCCAGGGGATTGCAAATACCTATGTAAAATGTATAGGATAAAGCAATGTAAGTCGCTTTGGATAAAAGCGTCTGCCAAATGCCTAAATGTAAATGTAAATGTAACAATAGCTTGAAAATCTATAAACAATTCATTATTCAATCACATAGGAATTCTGTAAAGTCTGTGTTTTACTGCATTCAATGAAACTGCAAATAAAAATTATGTGAGGAATGTATTGCTCTTGAATATTATTCACATAATCTGTTAGATGTCCAGACAGATATTTGCCAAAAAGCAGGTAAGTGGTTAGGACCGGAACAATTAACAGTTTGTCCCATGTCGTTATTTCAAATCTGTATGACTTTCTTTCTTCTGCTGAACACAAAAGAAGATATTTTGAAGAATGTTGGTAACCAAATTGACTTGCATAGGTTTTGTGTCTATACAATAGAAATGAATGGGTACCGTCATTGTTCAGTCACTAACATTCTTCAAAATATCTTTTGTATTGTTCTTGAATATTATTCACATCATTTGTTAGATGTCCAGACAAAGATATGCCAAAAAGCAGGTTAGTGGTTAGAACCGGGACCATAAACAGTTTGTCCCATGTTCTTGACTTTAAGCAATAGCCCTGCTGCTAGGCTTGATGGTTTACATGGTTAAAAAAATTCAACAATATCAAAAACTCATCTCCCACAGAAGAAAATTCTTTTAAATTAAAATGTCTTAATCTGTTCAAATGATTCCCCCCCCATGCTATGAAGCATCTATGAGACTAATAATCACCACACAGTGCTCAACATGACCAGACAGGAAGAAAAGAGAGAGGAAAGAGAAAAAGACAGAAAGTGATACAACCGCATCCTTGAGTCTTTGATAGCAAACGTCAGAATGACAAACCAAAAACAACGTTATCTTACCCACACGATACGAGGAACACACAAGCACACAAACAATGGTATCAGAAGCACTTATTTCACCCAAGTCGTGGTGTGTGTACATTTGAAGTTTGAGCCAGAGGTGAAATGGTTTCAGATGTGTGACTTCTCAAACCAGCTGCCAGCGTGTCACCCCATTCGTGAACCCTTCCCTACCATTTTATGCCCTTTAATCCTTTCCCCGTTGCTTTTTTGGTTGTTCACATCAGTGATTGAAAGATACATCAGCCATTTTGAGATGACCCAGACCCTATTTTTGATTGAGTTCACCACTCAAACGCCAGTTTCAAGATCTACCTCCAACTTCTATAATGACTATTTTCTGTGTCCAATTGTTTTTGAATTATGTAAGTCCCAATTTAGCCATTTGATATGTGTAAAGGACTTAAACCAAATTTAAATGAAATTTAATAAACTTCATTCACAAAGTAGATATTCCCTGCCGCTTGCTTCATGTTTATAAAATAAAGCTCTCAGGGCAGTGTTTTCAGCCAAAAAAAAGTCATCAGATCTGTCTAGGCCTGGCCACCGACAACCCCGCTCTTCAGATATCAACATCGCTAATGGCCGATGAAAAACCCATGTTTGGTTGACCGCTAGTTCACACGAGCTGGATTGTGGTCACAGCTGACGTCGAGTTGGTTGGTTCCTCTTGCTACAAGACAGTTTGGCTGCAGCAACAGCTGAGACACATTGATAAGCAACATTGAGAATGGATTAGTGCTCCATGAGCGTGAATGTGTGAGTCACAGTCTCACTCTCTCAACATCCAGTGGTGTTGGGGAGACCACCTGTCATCCATGAAAATGTCATCTGCACACACACACACACGTTAGCAGGTGTTAGAGGGATCTGCGGAGAAATGAGCGCTGATCATTTGCTTTCCCCTGAGAGACTCATTAGCGAGGTGTTTATGAACTGAAGGCATTCAGCACTCGTCTTGTAAGCCTGGCTACGAGGGCACAGACTGCCCTCCTTCACATACACCCACATACTGTACATTTACTTAGATGTTCAAATGAGGATGTTCCATAGACTTCCATTGTTTCATACAACAATTTACTTGGTAAACAGGAGGGAATCGATGATTGAAGATCGATTCATAATGCCTGAAACAGAGAGCTTTGAGTTCAGGGTCAAGAAGGCATTGTGTGTGTTTAGTTTTGAATCTGCCAGTATGGGTGTATACAGACAACCACTAACTTTCCCACAACCACTTGTTTTCCATCTGTCTTTCTCTGTGATTCGGTCTCTCTAACACTCTGTCTGTCTGACTGTCTGTCTTTTGCTTATTTTCTCTCTTTAAGACACACAGGTCGAAACAATTGAGACACTTAAAGATGAAAGACAGGAGATAACTCTGTTTCCCCTCCTGTCTCTCTCTCTTTCCAAATCTTTTCAAGATGTTTTGAGTCTCAGAGCTATTTGCAATGGATTCCAGCAGACAGAATCTGTGTGTGTGTGAGTCAAACTGAAATATTCCTGTTCAAATACAGACGAGGCCTCAATGTTGTCTTTCACACACCCGCAAACTTCAGTCACAACCAATAGCAACACACACAGCTGCTTGAGTCCATCTGTCCTGTCCACACACACATGGTTAAGCCCACATTTCTTCAGTGGTTCACGTAAAGGATGTGTCCGTCAGTCCTGTTGATTTTGGAGCTTTAAGGTTCAGTTTCTCAAACAAACACACACACACACATCATATATAGTCACTGTCCTTCCAAAACCTCAGAGTTTCCAAATTCACTTGGAGTAAATATGGTGTTGTCAAAATTGGCAAGCAATTTTAATACTTTTTGTTGTTTAGATATTTGCGAAACTTAGTGACAAATGTAAAGAATGGCTAACAAAACAAATCATGAAATATGGAGATACAAGGTTTCAGAAGGACAGCAGTGATATATAAACAGTCAATCTACTGTTTGTAATTCTATGAAAGGACTAGATCTTGTCCACAACATTTGAAAGGTTTCAACCTTTTATTTGATTACAATCATAAATTAAATAAAAATATGATAGTGTGTTTTATAAATATTTGAAATTACTATATGCATTTTAATATTCAAAATTATTTTGAGGTGTTATGAGGATAATAGATTTCTATTCATTGTAATTATATTTCAATGTTTCTTTACAAACACATTAATAAGCATTAAAAACATTATTTTGGCGTAGAAATGCATTTTGCTTTCAAATTCAAATACGATCACATTTACATAAAAGCATGAATTTTAATGACAATATTTACCTGATTTGATTCCTACCATCACAACACTTATTTATCTCAAAATAACTGTCATAACAATGCTGTAATGAGGAACTGACATCATTGCTGTTTTAATATAATTTAATCCTCATAATTCATAACATTCATGCTTGATACGATATGTCAAATCCAAAGCGCATTCACCCTATCACAAAAATCAAACTGAAAAACTACATTCAGATCATTTTTATTATTGAATGACAAGAGGACATAACCCAGGAAAAGCAGTAGCCATTTTGGTTTGCAAAGAGCCATTTCTGTTTGTTTATTAGACCATATAGACTTTCAATATATCTGCTTAAAATCTTTACCCTAAGAAAGTCTGAATCTACAGTTACAATAAATAGATTGAAAAACTCATTGAGAACCAAGAGACAGAGAAAGAGAGAGAGAATGGTGTGGTTTTTCAGTCACACTCACTCAGCCAGTGGGAATTACATTCAGCCGTCGAGGATTTCCTTCTATAATTTACTGCTTAACGATCACCGCAGTTAGTGTGCGACCGTGAGCGCGCTTGCATGCATGCGTGTGTGCCTCGCATTTGTAATAGCAGGTTGCGAGTCAGTCTTACCAGAAGTTTCCCTCTGCTTAAACCACCATAAACCAATCAATAAAACACAGCCCAGAGCAGCTGTTAAGACGAGAGCTTTACATATCTGATTACATTACATATGAAACATATTCAACATTATCATCGCTCTCTCTCTGTGACCTTTCCCATACTTCCACTCACAAATGATTTCATCAGGAGCCAATGATCATGGTTGGAGGGAGATTTTGTTTGAAGACTAATGGAAGGTTCTGTTAACGCCTGACCAACCCATAAACCATAGCAGAAAAGTGCTGCTGTATTGCGCAGCATTACTCATGTTTAAACCACATATGGACACTTAAGGGAATCGTAAACGTGCTGATTTACTGCCTCATTTGAATGAATTCAACGATTTTTGAACCGCTTTCGGTAGTCAATATTTTTGAAATACACTTTCTATCTCGAAAGCTCGTTTTTCCTGTCTGCGTTGTGGGTAAAACCTTTGCCATGGGATTTTCTCATTGCAATTTCAGATGCGTGCGGATACACACACACACACACACATGCATTCAGGCGGTTTTTACATAAGTATTAGAGCCAGAGAAAACATTAAAAATGCTATCACAGTACGGTATCAGAGGGTAGAGTTGAGTTCATTTAATTCTGTATGTACCGAGTGATTATCATCCTTATGTAGCGTAGTATTTACATAATAATTTGATATGCTTTTAAGGATACCACCATTTTTCCATATTACATCTGCAACAAAGCATTTTAAATGTTTTAAGTTTTACAGTGAAAACACATCTGAGCATGTACAGATAGACACACGCAGGCACTAAAGAGGCATGACGGGTGAATGTCAGACATTTTAAATTATAATAACAAACTCCAACCTGTAGACTGTGGAATCAAATTACCATGAACTATGTGCCATGGGTATGAGTGTGTATCTGTCTGTCTGTCTGATTGTCTTTGAATGATATTGTTCCACTCCATAATTCATACAATTTCCAAAAAGGAATTTAAATCTGCCAGTGCAAACACATATGCATAAATACACTCACACCCACACACGCACAGTCGCACACACACGCACGCACACATACTATACTTGCTTCAACGGAAAATCCCCTAACTTTTACATTTAAAATTAAAAGCATATACACACTTACGGAGGGTGTTTACTTTTATCACCATCACATGCAGAAACACACACACAAACACACACACTCCAGTCTTGGCAGGAGGTTTATTAGAGTCAATGCTATTGATGTGAATGAAGTCATTAAAAGATAAATTATTCACGCCTCATTTGATTCCTATGGACCACCGTACTCCCTGAAAACATGTTACCATGACAGCAACGGAGCAAAAAGACAAGAATTCAATATACACTCCAACCAAAACACACAAACATTCACACATATTTGCATACACCCTATAACACATCTATATACTGTAAGCAAACACGCAAACTTGCCGTTTTCTCCAATTGAATTTACTTCGAAAGCCGTACCATTTTTGGTTTGATGAAACAAAAGAAAAACAACAAATATATTTGGTTAAAGAATGAATGAGAGTGGTTTGCCAGTATGGAGAGTGGGTTGACCCATACGACACACTCAAATCCTCTTACACATCCACACGTGCGCACACACACGGACACGCACACCAACACATTCTGAAAGCAATAAAACTGGATGTCTCAATGTATCAATGTCATACCAGCATAATTTGCCCACTCCGAGTAATTCATCACAAAGCAGTGTGTAAGTCGCATGATCACACACACACACAGTCCACCCGCAGGCAATACACAATGATCATACTGTATGGTGAGGCTGCCACCACAATAGAACTGCAGAAGCCTTTGTATATCTGTCAACCCCTGTCTGACTATCTTAATAGATCACAAACTCACAGAGAGAGGGAAAGACAGAGAGAGAGAGAGAGAGAGAGAGATGGTGGCAATATTTGTTGATCAGTCCATAGTTTCAAATAGTGAATGGCAGAGGAAAGATCTATTAAAAGCTATAAGATTATTGGACATCTGACTATTTTGACAGCTGCAATCCAATACACCTCTTATCCATTGCTTTCTCCCTCACACACCTGTTAAATCATCTTGATAGTGCAAAACACACATTCAACAAACTCCAACAGTTTTCACACAAATGCTGTGATACTGTTGATTTCATATCTTCTATAGCGGTTATGTTGGCTCTATAGTCACACGGGATGGAATGAAAAGATGAGAAGACATTAAAGGGTTTAGTGTGTAGGGTTTAGAAGACAAAAACAAACTGCTGTGCGTGTGCGATTTAAGAGGTTAAGGTTTCTTTATGTCCTATATGGACTAAAAGCTGAACATCTTAAGAACCCCTTAAAAGCTGGAAGGCAAACTGGCTTTTACTTGAGCTGTTCTTTTACTTGTCTGCTTTATTCTCCTCTCTCTCTCTTTCTTCATCTCCCTCTTAAAACATGGCCCTCAGTCATGGGTTTATAGAGCGAGAGAGGAAGCTTGCAGTGTGTTTGTGTCCTCAGGACAGACAGATAAGCCCCATGTCTGTTAAAGAGTGCTAGCTTCAGTGCATCAGAAAGGTGAAAGACACCATCCTCAATCACAGTAGGTCAATAATCTATGTCACACACACATAAACTGCTTTAGTCTATTCATAGTTGGTGTGTTGCTCATTTTCCACTTCTGTCCGTCAGACATAAACTTCAATAAACAGTAGGTCAGCGCTGTCTGTCAAACACAAACATTTGTCTAACCACACCCATATCAATAGAGCGGCTAGACACAGTGGTAGTATTATAACGTCAAATCAAAGAAAAATGATATCCATGCATGCTTTTAGACAAAACATTTGACTTGATATAAATTACTTCTCAATATCCCTCCCTTCATGGCTGCTAACATAGAACTTACACACAAAAAAGACATTCTCTATGATGGCGGTTCTAAACTTGTAGGTTTGTATGGTTTGGTCATGGGCAGCATGGAATAAAACATCGCTACATACAAAAAGTCATATATTCTGAAAATATAAATAAAAATACCATTGTGTATAGTGAACCAAAAAAGTTTAAGGCAAGTTTAACCTAGATAGGATGCATGACACACTCTCATCTTCAAAAAACAAGTACAAAACTAATGCACGATAAAGGAAATCAATACATGAAATACAGGTTTGCGTGTGTTTCGAACGGTTATTTGTTGGCCACTGAATTGACAGAACGGTGACATTTATAACTGTTGTCAATATAGCAAAATTCAATGCTGATATTCAATTCGACCTGAAACAGAAGTTGTGATGGTGTTTTCCTCCATATTGTGATACATATCTTAGTAAAACGACTTCTGGAATGACACAAAAGTACAGTAGGAATGACTTCAATTCATCCTTGAGAAATTTATTGGATTGTTGGAAGTTGGAATATAGTTCTACCCCTGCGCTGAGACATACGCCATGAAGAGACGTAGTTCAGAGCGAGAGGAGCGGTTACTGTTTTTAATAAATGAGATTCTAAAATATTTAAAATTAACACCGCAACCACTTTCCATAAAAAGCACTTTTGATTTCATAGTGACTTGAATAAATGTAAATGTTTAAATCTAAAGACTTGTTTTAATTGGCTTCACTTTTATTACATTTTATAATACAATTGGACAGTACAGTGCCAGGTTGCCACTTGCTTCCAATTTAAAAGATGGAGCAAAACCAGATGAGAGCCACAGCTCCATGGATTTGTTCACATTGTAAGCTAATAACGTTTCAAATCTGATCTTCCGACTGTCCGCAATGTCACTTAGCAAGTGAGGAAATCTGACCCAGGTTTTCAGCGTCAAAGCGATGCCAAGTGACTTTCTCACACAACATCTGAGAGTAGCTGTTAGTGTGGGAAGAGAGCATGGAAATTTTGCCTTTTCTCATGTCTATCATGGCATCTCTCCGCGGTGCTGAACTCACAAGTCGCATGAGAGAACATTTCTGACAGAGGACTTTAACTGCTGACGTGTTCACTATTCACTACACGGAGAACCTTACACCATTCATTATAAAAGTAGCAAGTGTGTAAAAATGTATGGTTCTAACAATACACTGTTTTCACATACTGTAGATATTCAATCCCGAATGCGAAAAAGCTACTTTAAATACGATTTGACAGTCCAGACTGAAGCGTGTTCCCAAAAAATCTGATTTGAATCAAATTTAAACATATAGATGTGGTTTGGATCGGGTTTGTAAACATACGACTTTATGTTTATTTATTTTTTAGATTACAAAAACAACGAATTTGAGTTGGACAGGCCAAGTCTGAGCTAACGCTTCTCTCATGTTAGCAGAATACATATGATCTGATGACCGTCTAGTTTGGAAACCACTGACGCCTCATCCATTAATTTAACACTTACAGTGACAAATTCCAACACAGACACTGACACGACGAATGATGCCGAGAGAGAGAGTAGGTAAACCTATGAGCAGAAAGAGACATCTAAAATTAACTGGCCCACATGAGCAGACAGACATTACCCCCAACAGTGAAAACACACACAAAAAATGCACTCGCATGTAAACCCAAAACAGACAGACAATGACAGAGAACGTTTTCATTATGTTCAATAAAGAGTTCTTGTTTTAACTGTTTAACATAAAGTTAAACTTCAGCGCAGTGTGTGTGTGTAACATATAATGACTGCAGTTTTAGTGTGTGCGTCTGAATCCGACAGCAGTTGTCAACAGGTTTAGGTTTATTGAGAGAGTGTGTTTTTATAGGGTGTGTAAGTGTGTGTGTGTCCATGTGGTGTTGATCCGCTGATAAGCTCCTGCAGTCGTTATATCTGTGTGTCACATTCCCGACAGTTCCTGCATTATTTTTAGAGGCCATGGGATTTACACACACACATCCAGTAACCTCGATGAGAATCATATCGTCAATTTTCCTAAGATCAGTTCAACTCAATTCGCCTCTTAAGTTACAACTTTGTTCAACTTTAAAGACTGTAAATTGCTTTTTACATGCATTTGTGCAATCGCATGCTTGCAGATTTCAAATCAAGTTTGTCAAAAAACACGCTTGAACGTCTCTGACAAAGAAACTTCCGATGAATTGCTTTCCTTCGTTTTCAACATTTGGCAAACGCCATTTGCAGATTTCAAATCCGTTCAAGCCAGCCAAAGACCTCAGTATAGTGTTTGATTTCCATCTCTTATCATCTCCAGACTGAACTATTTGTAATGTTCTTCTGGTCAGACGTACCGCATGCACAATTAAACCTCTGCAAATTATTCAGAATGTGGTGCCACGGTTGGTCTTCAATGAGCCCAAGGGAGAGCACATTGTACCTCTTTCAGCCTCACTGGCTGCCAGTTGCTGCTCACATCAAGTTTAAGATGCTGATGGGCGCATATAAAACAGCCACTGGCACTGGCTCGCTATTTTTTCTGCTCAAGTTAGTGGCCTGTTAGCGAGCAGAGGCAAACAATCACTTTCCTTAACTTTCAGTGTTCTTCACTGGTGAAAAGATCTTTCCAACCCTACCTGAGCCACAAGACACATCTTCTGTGATTCAATGTTATATTGTACTCCTCAGTTCTGCCTACAAAGTTGTAGCTTGCAAGCTGCTTTTAATAAAAGAGGTGGCCCATGATGGAATTTACAGAGACTGTTAAATGTGAATTAATATTGATCAAACTCTCACATATCATAAAGAATGAAGGGCTTATTTTATACTACATCCCTTATTTTAACAACTCCATTCTCTGCTTTTACAATTTATAGACTATATGTTGTTTAATCTTGCATTTGTTTTGAAATCTTTCAATAACGTCAAGAATTGTATTTCTCATCCCGTTAAGTTAACCTGCAGCAGTATCTTTCTCCACGAGCACACTCTAGCGCTAAATTGCTAAATGCTAATTGCCTTGAAAGGTCACTTCTAATAATGATTGGTTATTCATGTAAAATAAGACAAATTCCATTTCGCCTCACTCGTGCCATTTACAGATCCATTATTTGAATGTCCATCCATATAAAATGCAACACTTCAGCTCATTTTTAAGAAATGTCCTTGCAAATGTCAACCTTAAGATGAAAAATATTTCTGTGGATTTGCACATTCTATGGAACATTTGGGATAATGCAAGTACACAACTGCATGAAAAATATCACACTGTCCAAGTGATTTTTGGATATTTTATACCAAAATTATTACGTATTGTGGCTTTAAGTCACTAAAAAGTTTTCAAGTTTTTCAAAAGCACGTTTTGTGTTTTTAAAGCATAGTTTTCTATAGTTAGTTAAGTAAATTGTCACATCCATAACAGTCCATATTCCTCATAAAAGGGCACATTAGAATACAAATATAGTCACTATTTCATCTTTTGTAAAGAGCCAACTGTTTTGGGGTATTATTGCTTCTGGTTTGTACATTTTAATTCACATAAACCCTACAAAGTGTGTCGTCACTCAAAAACGTGCATCCACTTTTTTGTCACATCCATTGCACATTAATTTCTCCATCTTTTAAATAAAAAAACAGCAGAGACTGATATTTCTGATGTCTGGACTCTATAGGCAGAGGTTTATATAAACAGATGATTCAATATATTCGTAATAAAAACATTCTTTGAGAATTTATATTTCAAGTTTTGACTGAAAATCTCACATCCATAACGCTGGAAGTGCTCAAATACATTGCAGGATGGGCCACCATAACTGCTGCTACATAAACTGTCGCAATGTGAAGTGTAAATGTAAACTGAAATTTCCGCCAGTTTCGTGACCAACAACTGCTGAAACAGAGCCTCTTATTTTCCCATAATCATTCCGCACGTTGTTACAAGTGTCTGAGAAGTGTCGACGGAAACCGTAAAATGGTTCAGCGGTCTGAACCGCACGCTGGCGGGGTCTTATGCCCCGGCCGAACTCATTTACAAGCAAAACGATTTCTAGTCAAAATGAGAATAGCATCAAAAGAGGAAGAGGCTGTATAGAACGAGGTGATGAAGAGGAAGTCGGTTTTGTAAAGGGCACCGCAATGGCAGAGAGTTTAATGCTCTTAGGAAGAAGCTGGCAAACAGAGCGTAACGTACGTGAGAGAACTTGTCAATGGAAATGAAGTACATTTTGTCGAGCGCGGGCTTAGCAGCAGGAGAGGGGGATTATCAGAAAAATTCTCTTCAAGAACTCGGGTTTAAAAGTCTATTTTGTCCGTCCAGCAAATCTCCCTTGTTTCTCTTTCTTTCCTTTCTTCTTACAAATGCACTTCCGAATGGCGGTATTATGTTGCATGTCTTCATCATAATAGTCTATTGGAGATGTGAGATTACAGTGACCTAACATGAGAAGAATTCCTGTGAGAACGAAAGAGAGAAAGTGACAAAAGGAAAAAATTAAATTAACACCTGCTAGACCCACATTCCCAAGTGAAAACATTTGTATCCCAAAGGAAAACATACAGTTGAGGGGAGGAACGCAGAGAAAAGTGAGCGGGAGAGACTGAGAACAACCAAATCCCACATCCATTGAAATGATCAGAGTCAATTAGTTCTCATCTGTCAGTTCGCCACTACACATACTGACAGACAGGAAGAGGTGAGCTATTGATGTACTGAAGTCATGACTTACCAGGCACATATATTATGTGATGTTTGTATTATTGAACCTGAAAGGTTCCATTTACAAGGAAAAGCTGCAGAATTCAATGATCAAGTGTCAGAAATACTTTTTGTTGTTATAGCTTGTATTAACAGACCTGAATAATGCGGCTTGACTTTATCCATCATGTAAAGTTATAGTAAATGTATACTGGTACAGAGAGATAAGGCTTGTAGCTCATGTAAGCAAAAAACAATAACAGCTTGATTTTAAATGCCCATGTAAACTTCTTAATACAATAATAAAATTAAATTAAAACAGGAAAGAAATTACAAAAATAGCATTCATGTCCCTTAAACACCTCTCTCACTCTCTCTCTCACACACACACACACACAAACGCACATCCACAGGCTTATCTAAACTGCTGATTGCTGTTCCTGATAGTGAACTGTAGAGTTGTGTAGAGACACATTCCTCAAACTTATGTGAAATAACCATTTCAAGACAATCGTAGCGATTTCTGCCTCACTGAAAAAACAATACAGGCACACCTGTAGAATACTGCACCTTGTGTGTGTGTGTGTGTGTGTGTGTGTATCAACAGCTTCAAGCACAAATGTTCTACTTATAATGGCCCATCAAAATATATGGTCCTCAGGTGAGTTTGTCTGTGTGAGTATGTGTGTCTATGGTTTACCGCATGTGTGCGTGATTTTAAATGCCACCTGTACCAACATTAATGATGTTCTACAAGACACACACACCGTAGTAGGCAACATAAACAGAGAAACACACATATGCACACCACATGCTTTAGATTAATGATGCATAACAAACAAATGTATTCATAACAATAATGAATACATATATTATTCTTAAAAAACATGAACTTTCTTATGAAGCGTTTCTTGGTGTACAAGATTTATTAATGCATGTCTATTTAAAATGTAATTAGACTACCTCCCTCTAAAATCACTTTTCTGCTGATATACCCAAAGTTATGTGAGCAGAGAATAATAATAGTGACTGATAATATCATATTCAAGTTTTCAAGATACAATAAGATCTTGATGTATAAATTGTTTAAAAGCCAGTCTACAATATTTGTCCCTGTGCTTTCTGTAGAAAACAGAAATTATTTAGTTATCCTCATGTTGTTCCCTTTCTAAAGTGGTAACAATTTTTTCTTACACGAAACCTCGGATGTCCAAATTGGTTGTTTTTCAGGAAATAGAAAAAACATAGTACTGTGTAAATGATTATATACACTTGTCAAAGTCGAACTGCACTTTTTCATACTTTTTATTGGTTATGGCTGAAAAAAGAAAAATCACAAAATATGGAGATACGAGATTTCAGAAAGAGCAGCGATGACATGACATGAAAGTGGGCAAATAAACACGTGGTTATTATCGTATGAACTCCTTTAAATTCCCTGTGAACGCATTTTCATGATAAACTTAATTTAACAGCAAGTGATGCATAAACCCTGTTGATAAAAATGCATATTCCCGACCAGACATATCAGAGTTCAGTGTTTTCCACTGACACCTGTCCTTCTTTCAGACATTTGCTGCTCCAAAAGTTCATTAGTTCGTTTCTCTCTCCCCCGCTGAGTAACGGCTTTCGGGAACCTTACACACACACGGATGCACAAACACACTTTCATCTCCCTGTGCAGACTGACCCTGTGCGGGGAGCCTCAGGCTTTTAATTGCTGCCATGGTGATTCCCTTCATTCTGAAAAGACAAGTATCTCCACCCCTCTGCTTAGCACGTCACTCTCACTGCGGTCGCAGTCGTTTACTGCCGCTGTCCCGTCAAACAACTGCACCTCCCTTCGTCGCCCCCTTTCCTGCCCCTCACCCCAACCCCCACAAAGGCTAAACACAAAAAATGCATGACATGAAAATCGGACGTCCGTCATACACCAAATTAAATGCAATTTCCTAGTAGGCAACTAAATGGGTTTAAAACTGAAATTGTGTATATTGCATTTCGTGCTTGTGTGGGAGTGTGTTTAAACACCGCAGAGGCATAACAATGAAATGAATCATAGAAACATGCAGAAACCTATTTTGGGTGAACTTTTGAACTTCTTCTTTTAACCCATAACACACATAAACACACACACACATTCAAGACAAAAGTCAGGAGTGCCCTTATTAGATGTGCGTTTTGTTTCAACAGGTAGAGTGGTGTCATTCTCCACCTCTCCGCTCCTCCCCTCCTTTCAAATGCACATTCCTGCAATTACACCCCAACCCCCAACACACACATGCATAGCTACTGTCTTTTTAACTTTAATCTATTGCTAAGGTAAACAAACAGAAACAAAGAGATGGCTTATTTGTTGTAAAAATAGCTTAAGGATACCCACAAATGAAAATGCGGTCATCATTTACTCACCCTCAAGTTGTTTCAAATCTTATTTCAAGTTGTTTCGAAAAAATGTTTTGTTCTGTTGAACACAAAAGACCATATTTTGAAGAATGTGGGAAACAGTTTTGGGGCACCATTGACTACCATAGTATTTTCGTTTCCCACTATAGTAGTCAATGGTGCCCCAGAGCTGTTAGTTTACAAACATTCTTCTAAATATCTTCTTTTGTGTCCAGTAGAAGAATTAAATGTATAAAGGTTTGAAGCAACTTGTGGCTGAGTAAATAATGACAAAATCTAAATGTTGGGGTGAATTGTCCCTTTAAGAGAACCCATCTCAGAGGAAGCGGACATACTGTTGAGTCAAAATGACACCATTATAAAAGAAAATTCCTGAATATATAATTTTTCCCTAAAGCTAATCCTCTAATGTCGATGCCAGCTTGGGGAAAAATTGTCAAATTTTCCAAAAACTAATTTCAACTCCCCATCCTGAGACCCCTGAGGAGAAAAGGTCAATTTACTGTCTGTCTTGCTCCTCTTTGACTTATTAAATCTGAGGTGTCTTGTTTCCATCAGGTTTAGCGACAGTACTGCGGTAGTTATTTGAAGGCGCAAAGGATGTGAAAGCCATCATTTATCCGGTATCTGAGCAAACACCTCCAGAAAGACATACCTGAGAGTATTTATATCATTCTATTACCTGAGGACACACACACACCCACACATGTATAGTGCTCCCTGAGGCGGCGGGGTCTGACACACCCTCGTATCACCCTGCAATTAGGAAACCCGCTTACATCATCCCTTAAGCTACTGTTACAGACACACAAACACACACACAGGAAACCAGCAACAGAGCTGACAGACACATAATCAAATGTCACCATACGAGTCTGCCTCCCACCGTGCCCGATCATAAATGGGCAGGTTTAGAGCCCCAGAGACTAAGAAGAGGATCAGCTTCTCAGGCTATGGGTGGTCTTCAGGAAATATTTGGTAATATCACTCTTTCAAAACAATCTCTCTCTCCACCTCTCTCTCTCTCTCTCTATTTACAATGCTGCTTTATGATGATATAATGCCTCACTGTACCCGAAGCAGGGGGCCGTGAGACACGAGTCTGTAAACGACTGGCTTTGCCTTTGATTTAAAACTCTGAGAGAAACAAATTGTGAGCGGGCTGCTTTCCTGTTCCAAGAAATGTAAAAAGTAAGGCTTCTGGTAAACCATTTTTGGAAGAATGTGATGAGATGATAAGGTGTTTTCAGAAACCAGTAACTTTGTATATCTGCGTCAACAGCTTATTACGAGGAATTTATTTCGATTTATCACAGATATATGATGATTGTTTATTAACTGCTGATGATTCCCATTGAGCTACCCGTATATTCAACTCTTAAACCATCGAATTGGTGCAATGGAGGATTGACAGGTGTGTAGGAGGTCTTTTGATGCTGTCCGGGATGCAACGGATTAGCGCTTACATGACAAATCCAATGTGGTCACATGCGTTTCTGACTACATGTGAATGTGTTTTGAGTGGTCCGATCACGAACTCTTTTTGATTCCGCTCACATCTGTATTTAGAGCAGGTGGCTTTTGATCTGTTTACCCAAAACGTATGTTAATGCCACGTGTAAACAAGGTCTCACACACACACAAGGTGTGGTCTTTACCGATCAGGGCTAAGCCCAGGTATTTAAGTATTAAATCACCACAAAACTTTCACCGGTGACCCTAAGGACATCTCACCTTTGGTCACTTAACCTCTGGACATTTTACACACGCTGGCTTAACCCAGGAATTTACAACCTAACACACACAGACACACACACACACACTTCCCCTTGCAGAATACAAATGCATTCAGTAAATTAAAAGTATGTGACTGACGCAATCTAGTAAAATAATACATACGCAAAATCAACGGCCAGCTTTCACATTGTGCTGGCCTTATGTCAGCAGTTAATTGGCTAAAACAACAGAGTGATTGACCAAGTAAAAGAAAAGATGTGATGGCTGTTAGTGTTTTAAAGAGAAGGGTTAAGACAGTGAGAGAAAGAGAGAGAGAGGCCAATTGTTAGAGAATTCACATTAGCAAAAGCCGATTAGCGGGCATACACTGAACAGGATCAGCCGTGTAAGCCAGAGAACAACACTGCGCTTTCATTCAAAGGCCGATCCCTTTCAAAGAGATCCTAGTTTGTGCGCCATTCAAGATGTAAAAACATATATTTATTTATATTTGGAAATAAAATCCTGTGAGAAATCAGAACGCAGTATATCAGAATTGTTAATGGTTACATGTGCTGTAGGAAGGGAGAATAAGCTCAACAATATTTAGTTTCTTGTACCTATTGGTCAGACCCCCAAGCATGACAGTTTCCAAGTTGACCAAGTTTCTAACCACCCAAAGTACTTTCCTTCATTTCATTATGAACCGCCTCAAAGTTATGCTGAACTTATTACATATATGAGATGAAAACTCTGATTTTTTTTAAATTAAAGAATTAAGCTGGAAGCAAATTGGGCTAACATTTTCATTGCAAATATTGACTGCATAATTAAGTTTGATCTCATTTTGTGTGCTGTGTATAAAGACGAGCAATAATGTTTGGCAAGAATATTTTCTCATCTAGCATTTGAGCCGACAATCACTTTTGCAGCACATAAATAATACAATTACAAAAGAATCAATTACACACCCAACCATCTCAACGTGCATGGTGTTCAAGAAAAGCATTCTGACTTTGTCAGTGTGTGAAGACAATTTAAGTGCCATTTTTTTCTGTATTATTCCAACCAAAGTCACTTGAACGCTCATCACAGCATATTTATGAATTAAAACGAACTTCCCTGAAGGAACTGGGGGCGCCCATTTTGTATCACAAAATACCTCCTCCACCTATAATACAGTACAAGATAAGATGAAAAGAGAGTTGTGTTTGCTTTTATTTGATCATTTATTATGTGATTTCCCGGCTGGTGTGTTTCCATATGCTGTGTGTGACCTCGATGGCTTCAGGATGTGTTCAATTTTCCACGAATCAACAAAAAATGCAACATAAGTCCTATTTACAAGAACATGCTGAGAAAAAGGTTTGGTCTATTTAAACATTTTCTCCGAGCAAGAAAAAATAAACTCTGGTCAAGAAAATGGCCAAACCAGCAAAACACATACAGTGCACATAAAACACACACACTCTCTTCCATAAACACCCACACACAAATTCTCACACGCCACCAAAACTACTCTCGGCTGTGTGTGACCAGCTTGACAACCCAACAAGATAAACACCACAGAGGGCGTCGCAGTTTGTGAGTGTGTGTTTGTGTGGTTGGCCATAGGAAGTGTCTGATTCAGTCATCCCAACGTCTACACTTTCTCTGGCTGTGTTTCAAAACCTAGGGCAGCTTACCTAAACAGCATTTTTTGGGCCACTTAGATATATAAA
Source organism: Triplophysa siluroides (assembly GCA_006030095.1). Classification (NCBI taxonomy): domain Eukaryota; kingdom Metazoa; phylum Chordata; class Actinopteri; order Cypriniformes; family Nemacheilidae; genus Triplophysa; species Triplophysa siluroides. The sequence continues at coordinate 160,556 of VCII01000051.1, read as the reverse complement.
AAGCAGCCTCTAGCTCTGGTTTCTAGGGTCAGAGATTGAGGAAGTGACTCTGCAACTGTACACCAATCAGAGAGGCATTACGTCGCCACAGAGATGGAGGGACGGTAATTAAATAATGACAGAGCTGTAGCTAAAGCCTGTTATCACTCAATTACATACGTACAACAGGCACACACATATATACACTTTCACTAAAGTGTGTGTCAACCTGTCGATCTTAAACACCTCACACACGCAGCTTCCGCGTGTCATTTCCGAGCAAACTTGCTTGTTTACGATATTCCTGTAAATGAACATCTGTTTCGCACTGACAGATCAAAGAGCGTGTCTGCAGTGCGTCAGTCTCTGTTTGTTCATATTCACTTGTTTGTGTAAGTGCAAGTGTGAGAACTCAATGTGAAGAGGCTCAGTTAAGAGGTTAAAGATGACAGCAGTGTTGAAGAATGCTGACAATTCCACTCCAGAGCCGCTGAACTCGCTTCCATTCCCTCAGAATGGCCTACTGTTCCACTGTATGACCGGAGCCAAAATGGAGTCCACTCCAGAGCAATTACACTCCCACGCTTTCACTCAGAATAGAACACAGCGCAACTGAGCGAGCAGAGCCAACATGGAGTCCATTTTTTAAAGTTCACACTCTGTACAGCAACATTATAAAAACTCTATTCTGCCACTATTTCTGTACAGCCAAACTGCTTTTTGGTGCACACAGACTCAAAATATGTCCCATTTTTCTTCAGTTGAACCCGAAGATATTTTGAAGAATGTGGAAAACCAAAGAGTTCTAGGGTACCATCCGCTAGCACACGTACGTCTGTAAGACGTCTGCTAAAGATCTGGAAAACATTTTCTGTGTAAAAACATCTGCTAAAGATCTTAGAAAGAGCAGTTTTACATCCATTCTAAATAATAAACATCTTACAGACGTCTTCTAAATGTCTATATGAGACCTGACAGCAGACATCTACAAACTCTGTATTGCAGGTGTCTTGCAGATGTAAATGCAGACGTCAAATAGACGTCTGCCAGATGTATGAGCACTTTTCCACCATCGGGCCGATTCGTTCTAAGCACAGTCTGAAACCGTTACAGTTCTGTTTCAACGTGAGCCTGGTTCGACACGACACGATTAAATAAAAGGGCTAATGAATGCGCGCAGAGCCGTTATAGCTCAGTCTCTGGGCAGCGCGAGTCGTGTTTCGTTTACATTCAAAAAATTTCCGTCATCAGCCCTGCGGTGGAAAATGAAACCATTTACGTACCGGCTGGCATGGATCGGCACGGAGAGGAACGATTAAGCAACAAGAACGAATCTGCTCTAAGGGTGCTATCAGGTACTATAGTTGTTTTCCTACTATAGTAGTCAAAAGTGCCCCAGAACAGTTTGGTTACAAACATTCATTCGAATATTTTCCTTTGTGTTCAGCAGAACAACAACATTTCTGCAGGTTTGGAACAACTGTAGGGTGAGTATATGATGACAGACCGATCACATTTATAGTAATATGTTTGCAAACAGATTTGAGATATGGAGAGATAACTCTAAAAATCCAGTTTTTTTATATTGCATTCCAATTAATATCAATGAAACTGCAGTTGGTTTGTTTTGATTTAAGCCACGATAACTAAAAAAATACAGCTAACTAACACAATAAAACACAATAAAAACATGATTTTTTTTAATTTCCAATAAAAATAATATTTACATGATTGCTGTGTTTTTTGTAATAATTCTCGATTAGTCCACATCTCCCCTTTCAGTCAAACTAAAGTTATGCTGATACCAACACTGAAATGTTGTTACTCTGATTCACTGCCGTGATTTGCACGTAAAGAAAGTCGATACCTGATACACTGAAAGTAACAGATTAGCTGATATAACACTGACGAAGGGCCTTAATTATTTAATTCAAGTGCTTCCAGTGGTGCGGTGCTTGGTAGCCGTGGTGATATTGTGTTCTAGTTACTGTGGTGTTGTGAAGGTGAAACTAAAGACCATGGAGTGGCCAGTATGGTTGCTAGGAAACCGCCAGAGTTTCAGTTACATGCTAACGAGAAATTGCCCCCTTCTTGTTGCCCGCCACTAAGAAGCTCACTCACATATTACCAGTATCAGACACAAGCATACTCGCATTCAGACACACGGATGATAAAAACGGGGCTGGGTTTGAAAATGCCACCCTAAAACCCAGTGTGTTAGAGTGTGGTTTTGCCCATGCATGTTTGTACAGGAATATGAGCCCCGTGTGCTACGGTTTGACAGGTCAAATAACCGATAAAGATTGATGATGCTGTTGAGGGGTGTGATTCTCATATCCACTGCACAACTCTGTTGAATCTGGAAAATCTATTTAGGTTCCGTTCACATAAATGAAGAAATTCTAAATCAGAGTCCAGATATCTGGTAATGAAGGCAAATACACACATTCTTACAGAACAATGACAACAAAGTTGTAAGTTGTAACAAGTTGTTCAAAATCATTGGTTTTACCCTAAAGGGACAGTTCATCCAAACATAAAACTTCTGTCATCATTTTCTCACCCTCGAGCTGTATCTCTTTGCTTTGATGCACACAGAGAAAGATATTTGGAAGAATGCTTGTAATCAAACAGGTCTTGGCTATCCACTATTGACTACCATTGTAGAAACAATTCCAATAGAAGTCAAAAGTGATCCAGAACTGTTTGCGTTTCTACATTCTTCAAAATATCTTCTTTTGTGTTCAACGGAACAAAATAAATGTAAGTCGCTTTGGATAAAAGCGTCTGTCAAATGCAATACTGTACTGGACTATATTGTAAATATAAAGCAAATTTTCCTACTATGGTGGTCAATGGTGGCCAAGAACTGTTACAAGCATTCTTCCAAATTTCTCTGTGTTCATCAGAACAAAGAAACGTATACAGGTTTGGAACTTAAGGGTGAGTAAATAAAGATAGAATTTTCATTTTCAAATGTTTTTTGTTCTTTAAAAAATATGATAGACTTAAAAAATATTGAGCTGTTTAGAGAAACATACACAAATGGTCAAAGACCTTTACTTCGTGGTCAACTGATAAAGAAAAACACACACAAACAAACACACACTCACACAGGTGTTTTCTCTAATAATTGTGGATGGCTCGATGCCTTGCCTGGAGACTGTCTGTCTGAGACTCTCTCCTGGGTACCGCTCAGGTGTGTGTGCCTGTGTGTATGCCAATAACCTTTCGTCTATCACCACCCCGCAGAAGAAAAAAATTTACCAGACTAGTTTGGTTTGCTGGTTTCCCAGCCTGTTGATTCAGATGACAAGCTGAGCTGAAACACCAGCTAGACTAAACCAGATCAGACCAGCCAAATTCAGCTGAAAACTCAAATTTAACTCAATCAGTGATAACACTGTATTTTTGTATTCATAATATTCTACGATGATAAAAAATGGCCAAAAATGCATCTGAATACAAAATAAACAAGCCCAAATGTGTGTGTGCATGCCGGTGTGTTTGTGAATGTGAATGAGTTTATTCAAACAGCCTGCAGGGCAAAAATAATAATCTAATTGAATTTCCTCAAATGTTTGAGTTGTATTTGCATGACAGTCAAAAAAGGAATTTGAACAGAAAGAGAATTTTGGCTGTGCTTCCAAACGCTTTTCTTTCACCGCAGTACTAAAAATGTTAACATAAGCACTATTCAGACAGGGTTTCTCAAGAACCTTGCATGGGTCTTTCATGACTCCAGAATTCACTCCAATAAAGGTCTCCATTTGCTAATATTACGTCAAATATAGCTGAAACCAAACCTGTGGCACCCATATTCACATTTGAGGGACGCCACAATGCTGCTATGATTAACACAGTCAAGCATTACGGAATTGGGAGTGACTCTTGAATTCTGTACATAAATGATAATTTTGGGAATTTACGCCCATATTCCAAATCAATTGTGGCTCCCAAAACCTTTCAGTGTGGCCATAGTTCATTCACTTCAGTTCTCTAAAACAAAAATCCATGTTCAAACAGCCACATTCTCATACCCTGGAAAAGCCCTATGGCACTCAGCACCAAAAAAGATTGTGGGACTTTTGGGATGATTCTTCAATTTAAATGTAGAGATGATGATTCAAACAGGAATTAAATTACTTATCCCTTGTCTATGTCAAAAACATTAGGTAATTGGGCTGGGATTTTTCCTCTCCATCAAGTCAACCAAAACCACATCTTGTGCAGAAAAGGTGAGATAGTAAAGCCAATGTTTACATCAAGGTGGTCTATAAAGAACACTTCTCTTAGCCATAAAGAGTAATATTCAGGTACAATCCCTCAAAAGTCTGCTTGCCATGGCATATACCCAAATATTTTAGGAAGCGGTTTAGAGAATTGTGCACTGCAGATCTTTAGCTTTTACTTGTTGCGTCTTGCTTAAATATTTCCATTTGCATATTTAAACACAAATAACTAACATGCATAGCAGCTGGCAGTATATGAGGTCATAAATTATTACTCACAGAAGTTTTATGAATGATTTACACATTTTTTTAATTTCTTAATTTTTGTGTAGTGGCTGAAATCCTGCGATGACCTTTGATCTTCACAGAAGATCATAGAAACACAAGAAAATACACAAACTTCAAGACACACGCACACACATTTTTTCCATTATGAGTCATAATTGTCACCATGGCAACAGGCTATAAACTTTTTCCTGTCTTCATTAAAATCTGATTATGAATTAAATTAAATCATGCTCATGCGCGCGCACACATGCAACGCTCTTGCACCTAATAACGCTAAACTTGAACAGGCGTTTGTTTTATTGTATCCATCTAATTTCAAAACTGTTCCCACCAACTCGTGTGAACAGACAAGGCTTAGCACAAGTGTGTGTGTCTGTATGTGTGTGTCTTGTGAGCTGAGAGGACTGGGGTTAAGCGTCCACTCCGCAGACAAAAGCCAAACTCTCTATAGCACTGTGACCTAGGAAACGCAGAGCTCGGTAAACACACACACGCAGACGCACAATCTGAGACGGCAAACAGTTTGGCTTGTCTAGCGTTTGGTGAACGGAAGAAAAACGCTACGATTTTTCACCCCAAAAAACGCTTGTGGCACATTTCTCAAGAAAACCACACGGCCTAAACCATATTTAAAATCAGCTGAGCGTGGGTGAACCCAAAGCCACAGCTAACGGACAGGAACATTTTGCTTCATGTTTAAGTATCATCTTTGTATAAAATTACAATATCAAGGACGCCATAAGCGTTAAAATTGTTATTTGAATGTAATGCAGCCTTAAGAATTTTACGTTATGGTCTGTGGTTAATGCTACGCACAGTTTTTGTGTCACTACCGTCATTAAACAGAATTGCAAAAATTACTGTTTTCCAACAGGTGTCCTGAACACTCCCCCGTCCTTCATTGGCTGGACAAACAGATCATCCCATTGGTTGAGTCTGTGTCTTGTTGGGCTGGTTGGAATGCACAAACAAACAGATCAATGTTTCGATAGCGCCTCAGTCTTAACAGTTTTGGGGAAAATCAATCTCTGATAAAAATTGTACACTGCAGCTTTAAGAAGTGATGCCAAGCTTCATCTTTTCAAGCACTGAACAATGAACATTTATCAATAGCTTATGATTCAATAAATACACAATTACTATTGTAAAGCACTTGATTTGACCAGTAACGGGCTCAATGAAAGCCACACACAAACGTCACAACGGAAGAAATTCCTTAAAGGAGCCAGTCTTTGCTGTTTTGAGGCTTTGATTATGTTTTTTGGGTGTTTAACAATGGATGTTCATGTTTCTAATTAAAAAAAAAGTTTATATTTCACATATTTCAAGTCTATTGTTCACCGCTGTCCCTCTTTTAATAAAACAACTGGATTTCTTCCGGTCTGTATAAAGTTCCTCCTTCCGAAACGCTCTGATTGGTAAAGCTGACCCGGTATATCGTGATTGGTTCCCCGCTTATGGTATGGGTGGGACATCTTCACACACAAACTCTATCAGCGAGCTTCCTCTTCTCAGGCTGTTGTGATTGGTCGGTCCCCCTCTCAGGCAATAAACAGTAACAATGGCATCAACTTCACTTCATCAGTTAAAAACATGCAGATTCATCAAAGTTTAAGAGAGGTCTGCTAGTGCATGTGCAAACGTCAAAGTTAGAGATAGCATATTGTTTTCCTACTATGGCGAGGGAAATGACACCGGACAGAATGGCATCACACCGGTTATATTAATTAACACTAATAACAGAAGCGATAGTTTTGCCTTTTTATATTGGACCCGATTTGGATAATAAAACAAGCAGATTGACCAGGAGACATTTGCAAGCAGGACTTCAAAGGATGTTTCATAGAAGTGTTTAAGAGGTAAGCGCACACACACACAATATCAGTGTATTCCACAGAACAGCTTTCACAGCCGATGTTAAAGTCATGGAAGCTGTTATTTGACCGTTGGTTATCGAATATGTATCGATATTCTTATTACCAGCTGTGGGACTGTGATGAAAGTGAAAGTAGTTTACTGCGTAGCTCAGTTAAATGTTTGCGATCTCTAATAACCAAGCACTACTCGAGCGGCCCTTCTTCTTCTCTAAGGAAGGCCTCGCCCCTTTATGGCGTATTCCTTAGGGCGGAGGTTATTAAAAGCACTCGGAATAGGGACATCATGTACCCGGGAAGTAGAGGGCTGTAGTCCGATCCCAGCCGTTCTCTGTAGTCCTTGAAAAGCGAATTCTGTTAAAGACAATATCTCGCTTGGCACTGAACTTTGAGCTTCATCATTTTGCAGGTATTATTTATGCTCTAACAGCAACATTACACACTAACTGAAGGTTGAAAATGCGATCGCGGGGAACGTGGGCTTTAAGTTGTCAGAAACACTCTGAAAGTTTGCACTGTGTGAATTAACAATGCTAATGGTTACTGGATGAGGAATGATGGCGACTTGACTTGACGTGACAACAGGAACCATAACTATGAACGGGCATTCGCGCCAGCCTGGTCCAGAACGGAAACGAAAAATGTACCCCCCACACACAACCTCCTTCATAAAATCACAAATAAATATTTTGCCATATCGTCCAATCCAAACTCTCTCTATTCCCATCTGTTTTCAATGACTTTCATGTCTAACCTACTGTTGGGTATTTTACAGAGTTCTTAATGAACTCTGACAAATCTAACCAATGTCTCTCCCTCTCTTTGCTTTTCCTCCTCTTTTCAATCTCTTTTTATCTCCGTTTCCCACTTTCTCTCTATCCAAACACACACAGCTGTGACCGACCTGCTATCCGTGAGAAATGTTATCTGAACGTTCTTTCCAACATAACCCGATGTTACTCAAAGGTTTTCAAACAGGACCGGCCTCCGAGGAGACAAAAGGCAGAAATACTTCAGCCGCTACTGTGGCAGCGACCGTATGTGTGTAACCATAACTCATATTCACACAGTCACCCATGCAAACATATAGGCGCACACACACGTACAGCAGAAGCCGGGGTCACTAGGGCACCCGACAAGATGAACAAAACAAGCTCTAGAAGGTTCTGTCACCCTGCAACCAGACCATCCCCCTTCAAAACACATCACACACTCCATCCAGACGCATTAACATCAAACCTGATCAGAGGGGCAGACAGAGAGGACACGGAGACGAAAGAAAGAAAGAAAGAAAGAAAGAAAGAAAGAAAGAAAGAAAGAAAGAAAGAAAGGACTATGCAGATAAAGCAGCATAAAAGATAGAAGGGGTGAGAGAACAGGAAAAAAGCAAAATAAAGAAAAACGAGACAGACAGTGTGATGAAAGAGGCGGGCAGATAAAAGCTGCACATGTTAGCCACAGATGTAGACGAGCAGAGATAATCTAATGAGATGAGAACGCTCTGTGTGTGTGTGCCAGAACATCAAATCAAATAATACTATCAAGAAAGTGTTATACACTAGCAATGCTCCCTCTTTGTTTCTCATTGGCTTTCTTCTCTCACACACACCTGCTACCATCCTGTTGAAATTGAATTGACAGAGAGAACAGCAAAATCCTTCCAGAGAACCATTAAATCCCATATGTGGCGCGCACACACAGACACACTTGTTATTTTGGGGACTTTCCATTGACTTCCATTGTTTTTATAGTGAGGTAATAATATTTTTTATTCCTTACACGTAGAATTGTGCATTTTTGTTATTTTTGTGCATTGTTTAATGTGCTTTTCTAATGTTTTTCTTTGGTCCCCACGTGAAATTTAGACAAAACCTTACCCCCCCCAACCACAAACATGTACCCACACATTCTTATCAGATTTTTAAAAGAGAACAAGTAAACAGTGCCTATTCAAAATGCATCAATCCATTTTCTAAGATTACATTTTAAGCCCAGCATTTTACTTTCTAAAGTGTCACCCTCACACACCTGATAGTTGAGACTGAAGATCTGGGTGTATATTTAGAAAAGACCACACACACAACCATGTCTAGAACATGAAGAGTGTCTATATGGCTTCAAGACCATGAGCGATGTGTGCAACAGCACACACACACACTTTCCTCATCAGCCTCCTGCAAAGACCGTTTGAATGTTATTTTTTCCTGGTAAAGCTGTTAGCCCGGACTGTCCTTCCTCTCGGAGCAGATGTTTAAGCGTGTATCTCCTTTTAACTCAATTTAGTGTGTTCATGCTCTGAACCTCTTTTACTGCTGATCCCTAGATGTCCAGCATAACTCAATTATAAACGCACACGCTCATGCCTCCAAGCAGAGTAACAAGCTCGATTAAGAAAGACCTTGAAATGTTGTTTTGGATACGCTATATTCTTTCCTTTAGATTCAACGGCACTACCTTTTAATTATGATCAAACTTAATGGAAACTAAATCCAATAAAATCAACACCAAGGAGACCAAACAGAAAACTGCATTTAAACGTATACTTAGTTCTGCTTTCTCAAATTGCAAAGACAGGTGCAAACGCAGCATAACATTCTTAAAATGAATATCTCGATATTTAAATGTACATTTATCAAACAACTTTTCATAAGAGACAGAAATGTCATTTTAAAAAAGGGCAACAAAAGGGGAACCAGACAGACAGTGAAGAGGACAGAGAGAAGGGGGTGGGGGTGAGAAAAAACGGGAGAGGAAAGAGAAAGACAAAAAGAAAAGACTCACAGCCTGAAGAGTTTGGTCGTGCCCAGGAACAGCAACTCTGGAAGAACCTGAAGATTATTCCTGTTGAGACGCCTGTAAACACAGACACAAATGGCAACACAAGGTTTACCTTAGGCAGATGCTTTTATCATTTAATTGTATGCATTTTATTAATTTGTGTTGTCCTGGAAATTGAACCCGCAATCTTATTGTTACAAGTGTGAAGCTAACATGCAGACAACATACAGAAGAAAAAACATACAGAAGCACAATTTATTCACATGCACAAAGCTAAATTTAATAACTGTGATACAGTGTTTGATATGTATCAGCTCAAATGTACAGATTGCATAAAAGACTGAGATGGGCGGCTGTCTGGTTGCAAGACTGACTAATAAAATAAATCTATTCGGGCACGATTACAATAATCAATCACAGAAATCTACTTTAAGTGTTATTGGAAAACTGAAAAATATGAATTCAATAAATATCACGAATGGAATCCACATGAAAAACATCAGTTAATGTTTACAGAAATATTTCCTACAGTGCTGTGCTCAAGCAAAATACTTTAAACGTTTAATGTTATAAAATATTTCAACTTGGGCCTGTCCACCATCAACTTGAGCCTTACTGTGTGTGTGTGCGCGTGTGTGTGTGTTTGTGCATGCGTGCGCGCGTGTGTGTGTGTGGGGCTGGCAGACACTGTCAGTGTGTGGGGGCATCTAGCAAACACACACAGACAAAGAACAGCCCGGAAAAACAGATGTGGGAAAAACAAACAGAACGTCTCACACCAAGTGAAGAGAAGGAACTTACAGTGCAAACACACACACACACACATGGACACACACACATCATGAAAAGAAATGATGCATATTCGTCTAGTTCAACGATAATTTCATGATTTCGTTCACTTTATTTTTTGACACTGAGTAATATTGCTGACTACATATGCAGTGCGTGCATAATAGACATTGATGCATGACAATAAGCACATATATAATACCCACTGTGCATATTAATGAAGAGTGGCGCCACTGCTGTCTGCGCGGTAGATTAATGAGGCTTGAAATTAATCAATAATGTTTTTAATACAAGAAATACAGACCATTCAGAGCTCCCATTAAGCTTCGAATTGCCAGAACTTTTAAAAGCGCCTCATGCAGTTGCCAATAACTGATAATAGGAGAGTGTGAAAAAATAGCAGCTAAAGTGTACATTTACAGCATACAAACACACACACAGGACTACAGTTACACACATACACAAATCAATCAAAGCAAAGGCCTAAGTTCGTAAGTGAACCCTGCCTTCGCAAAGTGCGAAACCATCAAGCTCTCGCTCTCCCTTTCCGTTTTACCCACTCGCTTCCTCTGACACACTCTCTCAAACACACGTTCACACAGCAGCCGATGACATCATCGTTCGGCTTCTGGGGTTACATCATTCCATTTGAATATTTAATGAATGATGAAATAATAACGAGGCACACAGTGCTACACACTCCCGAAATGCCCACGTGTTTCACTCAGGCACAGAGGACAGCCTTCCCTGAGGACCCAGCTGCAGAAACACACAAAGACACACACACAGTGCTTAAAGGGAATAAGATCGACCCTTAAAATAGACGGGTACACACAGACACACACTCTTGCAGAGAGAAATGCCCACAGCCAGACTCTCGTTTTAACTTTTACATACGCACACAGACATGCACTCAAAGTCATTTTCATGAGGGCCAAAGAGTGACACGACTTCTAATGGCAAAAAACGGACAAATCAAGACTGAACGGAGGAAAGAATGAGTTGAAAATCTGCGTAAATGGTGTTTGCGCAGACACGTGCACTGCTGTGTCGTTTTGTGTCTGTACAAGACAGATTTACCTTTCATTCACATACAGTTTGCGGCTAGTTTAAAAATCAAGCACTTTCTTAATCTAGCAAGCTTTGATCTGATTGGCCAGCTTCATGCAACTTCCTGAAATGGGGACGCAAAGGGTTTTATCTGGAAGAATTTTGTTTACATTGTACTGGGTTATTCCAACCCTAAGGTATTCTGACTTTTTTAAGGTACTTAAGCCCCGTTTATACAATAAAAATGGAAACGTTTTTCTTTGCAATGGATCCAGACACAGTTTATGAAGCTCCAAAAAGCGCATATATCCGTCATAAAAGTAATGCACAGAACTCCCGGCGTACATGTCCAGGGTTAATGTCTCATGACACAAAACGATACATTTGTGAGCAAAAACGATTCATATTTTGAATAATTTAGTCACGTTTGGATGTAGATTATCACTGTTCTCAGTCAATATGGCCACAGGCGGGCTCAACAAATCTTATCTTTTGAGTCTCATTGGTTGTTGAGTCTCATTGTCTTGTGACCACGAGAACATTGTGCTTCACAGCGCTACGAATCTCAAGTTTTAAATCTGAAATTGCAGTTTCAGTCCCCCAAAATGCAGTTGTTGTGTAAACGAACTGCCAAAGCGTGTAAAAAGTTTTTCTTTTTTTTTAAACGTTTTGTAAACAGCCTCTTAAGGTAGAAAGTAAACTAGTAGAACTAGGCTTTATTTCTCAGAGCAATTTATTTAACAGAGCCATTGTGATTGGTCGCTGCATGCATCAGTCATGACCGGTTCTTGGCAAGAAAGCTGCACTGTGGACCTTTTGCCTTTTAGGTCAAAGGGTCTGACTTCGTGAGACCAATAAGTCAGTGACCAGATCTATCCTCAGTCTCAATCCATCTGCCATTAGCTAATGAACAAACCAGTCCAACACAACTTGAGTTTGTATAAAATCTTTAAAAAACAAGGTAAAGGAGAATAAACATAAAGGAACGAAATAAAAGGTAAAGAACAGACCACAAAATAAGCGCGAAGCGTGACGGACGGCACAAAAGAAAGAAGTCTTAAAACGAATGAGGAAAAAAAGAAGTGTTTCTCCATAGGCTTACATTTTACCTGACTGCATTGCTCGTGGCTAGCAAGCCGTGACGAGGGGTGTTTGTGCGTACGTGTGTGTGTGTGTGAGCAAAGAGGGGGGTCATATGTGGAACAGAGTCTCCACTTTTCCTCCCTACATGAGGTCGTCACACCCAATACCTAAATGCATACCCAATACACATACACACACTCTCTCTCTCACACACATATTTATGAAGGGCCTTTGGTAAGGGCATTATAATGCCTGTGCGTTCTAATCCTCTCAGCTATGCAGTCACCCTCCAGCATTAGACTCCTGCTTTTGTACCGGCACAGTGGGACTGATCCTACACACTGACTTTAGCTGTGCTATTCAACATTACCGCTAGCTTCTCTATCCTTACACTTATCACCATAAAGAGCTATTCATCACTACCATCCCCTCATCTATTCCTTCAGTTATGCCAACACTGCACGTTTATGCCAAAAGCGAGTTCAGCTATTATTACAAGTTATTACAAGTTGACTGTGTGAGATATATGTTACTGCACAAAGCGGCATTCACAATGCCATTGACCCTTTGGCTAGTTAGTTAGCATTCAGAGGCACGCGCTGCTAACGCAACTTCCCTTTAAAACTAAAGTTAGTATCATATGTGTGAATTATATCTCCATCACAGTGAGAATTTGCGGTTCAGCTGGGTTTTGCAAAGAATATGACGGCGGCTGTCATTAAACATATCCACATGGAACTATAAGGTAATGACTAACAGGAAATCAGGAGACACATTGGGTAAGTGATTGACTGCGCCTCATGCCGCGCAGCTTTAAATGCCAGTTCTAATGTGATTCTGCATGTAAAGTGAACACCTGCCAGTCATTATTAAGAGATGGTAATTGACAGCGAGTAGGAATGACTCTGGATCAGTTTTTGTACTTAGGTTCAAGCAGAACCTTGAGAGTAACCTGATCCTACAATTGCAAGCCTTGTCTGTGAAACCAAACAGTATTTAAGGTCCACTCAGGAGAGAAGTTTAGTTTTGAGAGGAATTTGAACTCAACACAATTTATACTGTACAATTAATAAGCTATTCTCAACCACGGTGTGAGTACCACGGGGGACAAATAAGCAAGTTTCAGGTGCGTAGATTTTGTTTCGTGAATCTTATTAAACTGGAATTAAAGATTTAAATATGCTAGGCTGTTAACGTTTAAAAATAATTTGAAATGATTATTCTAATGCTTTTTTGTAATTAACAGCTTAACACATTTACTTATACGCACATTCAGCAGCAGATCTCTTTACACATCTCACCTACACTACTTCCGCAGCAATTGAACAATGTTTCTGAAATTACTGCTCTTCTCAATAATCCTCATTATTTGTAATCCTAAAGAGGGAAAAATTAGCTCAATGGTATCATTATTGTAATTACTCTGGTGTGTCATACAGATTCATACAATATGTGCCAAACGGGTTCATGTATCAAGGGAAATGCAGCACTCTGATATAGGGTACAGATAAATGAGTCAGTGACGGAGAGATAAAGCGCATCAGAATGAATATGGTTTAAAATGGAGAATAGCTGGGGGGTAAAAGCTTGAGAGAAAGGTGGGGGGAGCGGTTCCTTAAGAGCGTAATTTCAGTTTCCATTCCACTTTTCCAGTGTCATTCCCTTAAAGGGCCGTGTGTGCCAGTCGCGTATGTGTGTGTTCCCCTGAGGCCGGGTTGGCTGTCAGACAAAAATGTTGCTCCGTCGAATCCCGACCGCGACACACACACACACACGGCCCATAACAACCAATGTCCACTAATAATGTATGAATACACACTTAGTTTTGTAATGCCATTTCGCAGTTAATTGTGCTCAGCAGGTCACATGGTTAATGGATGCAGTAAAAACATACACACTCACTTATACAAAAAATACGCAGCCGACTTTTAGCCCTACAGGCCAGTGCAGCAAAATCTTGTGTGTGTGCGTGTGTGTTAGCCACTTACAGTCTTTCTAGTTCCTTCAGGTCCTGAAATGCCCCTCTTTCAATAGAACTGATCTTGTTTTCCATCAGCTGCCTAAGAAAGGGAATGAAAAAGAAAGAAAGACCAAAAAAGATAAGTGACTATATGATTTTCAATGGTTAAACATTTATTTTTCCTGTGTATATTTGGCTGCTGTATAATACCTAAAACGCTTGTTGCCTGCAAACTACATTTTACAAACACCCTTTCATGGGATATCTGTAGGTCTGAGACCCTCCTCTCATTATAAGACCTCCATAAACAACACCAGTCTAAAATACAACATCTATACTTAGACTATGCTGAAAAAAAGCCTATTTCTCCTGCTACAATACAACAGTTAGCCTCAGTTGACATTAATATGTTTATCCCTGGAATTTGGGTATAGGATACATCATTTAATGCATTCCCAAAATCCATAAACTACAAAAAAGTATAACATAAAGTGTGTGTTTAAAGTAAATCATAAATAATAATGTAACTGAAAATGAATATCGCAAACAAATAAACAATTTACTGCCGTTTTCTATTCATTTGTATTTTTCCACTATTGGGTTGTTGCACCTAGGGGCGGTTTCCCAGACAGGGTTTAAACCTAGTCCCAGATTAATTTAAGTGTTAGAGATGTCTTAATTGAAAACAACTAGTGCTGACATATCTTAAAATATATTAGTGTGATTTTTTTGTCTCAAGATGCCCACCAGTAATGTTTTTTTATAAAGTATGTTTTTAAAAACGACTTAAATATCCTGATTTAACCAAGGCCTAGCCCTGCCTTAAACTAATCCCTGTCCGGGAAACCGCCCCCTAGAGTTCACACATAATCCAAGTTTCCTCACTTTTACTGGACATACTGAAAATACAAACTATATCACTGATCATTTTATAAAACATTTTACCGATGAATTATTTTACAATACACTATGTTATTGTCAAATTTATTTTATAGTTTAAAATCAAATCAAGAAAACAAGACAATATTAATGTACATAACAGTGACGTCCCTGCAAGAGGGGACAGAGTGAGAGAGAGCAAGAAAGATGGTCAAAATATTGTCGGCAAGTGAAAGGAAGAAATAACAGACAAATAGAAAAAGTCTTCCGCTGTAATCTAATCCTGCAAATGGGAGGGCAAACCTGTTCTTACATGAGCTTTCTATATGTCTCTCTGCAACACATACATTAACACCCACACATTCCATCTCTCACACATTTACATTCACAAAATCTCCCTCACTCTTTCTCAATCGCAACCTCACACAGAGACAGTGAGGCAGATAGAAAGACTGATAGAGATGGAGACACTTCACATTCCGATAACGCAATCATTTTTGCAAATAAATGCTCCCTTTGTGTGTTTTTGGGAATCGTGAGCTTTATTGCCTCGTCAAGCTTCACAGTCCAAACTTGTTCTGCCTCTGTGTGTGTTCTACAAGTGTTTAACTCTAACTGAAAATCCAGAATACAATGGAATATATTTCATGACAAGTTTTGGCATTTGGCATAACAATGCTTTCTCTGGCATGTATCTAATAATGGGCCCACTGGCGTCCGATGTGGCTGCATAATGAGTTTTATATATGTGAAATAAAATACAAAAAATGCATCTGTATGTATCAAAACAAAATCGAGACCTATAAAAACATGGTCTTCATTACTTACAGAACTCTGAGGTGCCGCAGTCCCGCAAAATCTGCTTTCGTAATTTTAGTCAGATTATTTGCATTCAGGTCACTGTGGAAAGAAGAGAGAGGGGGTGAAACAGTGAATAACAACTGAAGTATTTAGCCCTAATTAAAAGGGCTAATTTAGCCTATTAAGTAGTAAATGAGGCTATGAGCGAATTTTTCTGGTTACTTAATGGCACTGGCCACCAGTGACGGATTTGGCAGACAGCATAGTCGATTGCTGTTTGTCACATTCATTTGCAAAATGCGCATACTTGTCTGAATGTTGTCATTGGTGAAGTATGCGCGAGACCGTGGGCGAACTCTTAGCAGGTTTCTAATTGAATTCCGGTCAGGGTTGGGTAATCCTCACCAATTAACGTTGGTGTCATATATAGCCTTTGAAAACGAATTTTTATGCGCTCCCATTTCAACATTTGAAACAGCCTCTCGCAGCTTTACCCAGCCCAAAAAATGTACAGTTGATATGTAATAATCTGGCATTCAATAATTGGTGTCGACCACAGTGTTTTAAATACACAGAGAAATAGGAGTGAATGAACTTCTAATAATTAACAAAGATTCATTTTAACTGCTTCGGTGGCAAAACGCTGTTTTTGGGATGAAAACACTGCTCGTGCGGTCTTAAGGCAAAGACCATGAACAGAGCAGGTTGTGTTTAAACTTCATGCCAGTTTAATTAATGAATCCCACTTCAGAGGCGCCATCAATGTAACAGACAGATAGTGACATGCGTGAGTGGAATAGATAAAGACGCTGTGGTTTTGTTCAGATGACAGTACTTAAAAAGAAAACATTGGCACACTTTGTATTACACCCATGGCATTACGCATTAAATACATTTATGTGATGTGGGCCAGGTTGTTAATTTGTACTTTGTGTTTTTACTGCAAAATGGGATTCATACACTATTATATACACAATGAATTCATTTTAATTTAGCTGAATGATTTATTATAACTATATATTATTGTGTTTACTCAGTTTATAATACATGGAATATTGTACTTAATAAAGTAATTCATTAAAAAGGTCTGATCACGTATTGATGTGGTGACTCACAGTCGCTCAGTGTTGCGGGGAATGTTCCGCGGCACGCTCCGCAGACTCTGCCCGTGGCAGTCCACCGCTGTCCCGCTGCAGGAGCATAGTGACGGACACGACTGAGCCCCAGCACCGTCGATAACTGCACAGAGCAGCGCTCCCAAACACATCACCGATTTCAACACAAACATCACTCCTGTTTCCTCAAGTTCTGGTTAAGGACACAATTCCTGGCGGGAGACAGTCGCACCAAAGCAGGAGTTTTAATTCCAGAAAAAGAGAGGGAGCCACACGATCTCGTCACAACGAATTATCTTTGAGGAACAACAATCTACGAGACGAAAACACTTGTAATCTCCTTCGACTGGAACGCTTTTCCCTCTTCTTAGCAGAGGGAGACAAATCACAATTCAGGATCCGTTCCCATTTCGGTCAATGTAATCTCTTCTGTTGATGCACGTAAGTTTGGAGTCCCGACAATGTCGCCGCAATCAAAGTTTTAACTGACCCTGCGCTAAAATATCCTGCGCGCGAACTGTCGCTTTGACCGCTCTGCGCTTTTGGTTTTGTCGACCCAAAAACACCTTATGCGCACACATACGCGCACAAACGCAAACTGGAGACTCGCGCTTGAAAAGCCACCTGGTGATGGAGATGCGGTTATATACACATCCAGCGGAGTCGATCTTCACGTGCGCTCACAGGGTATTGATTAATTAGGTGTATTGATCTCTCGCGCCCTCACGCATCAATCATCCTGTCACACGGGGACAAATCTCCTTTATAATCCCAACTCGGCGCAGGGTAAAGTCCTGTGTGATCCTGTCTGCTCGCAGTCAAGGAAAGATCTGCCTTTACTCGAATACTCAATCGGAAGTGTGTGTGTGTGTCTCTGGCACCTGATGGCGTGTGTGTGCTCAGAGCAAAGGCGGCGCCTCTAGTGTGGAAATAAAGCCCGCACACTGATAATATTCAGTAAGTGACTCACACACACTTTCTCCGCGGTCCAAACGAAGACGAACACGGGTACCGGGTCCATGCACGTGAGACATCAACCTCCTCCTTCAATTGCACTGAGATTCCCCGGTCGGATTTAAAGCACTAAAATAACGTAAAACCTTTCTGGGGGGAAAGCAGGTATGAACGCAGTGAGGTTTTAAGGAATCCCGAGTGAGATCATCAAGTTGCAGACTAATGGGCTTTTCCTGGAGTGAGTGAATAAAATAATTCCCATGCATGCACCACTACAGTGAATGAACTTCAGCACGTTCTCACGCGCGGATTAAAGTTGTTTTAAGTGAAGATTGCCTCTCAGACATGGGACTCTCTCTCTCTCTCTCTCTCTCTCTCTCTCTCTTTTAGTCGAACATGGAATTGCTCTCTATACACCGGGAGCGACTCCACCCCTCGATCCGCCCCGAAGGCCGCATAGAAACGTCTGCCTTCTACGGCACTGGCGCTCTACGGATATGAACGGCCCGAGGAGTCTAAAGACGGTAGCGCAAGTGACGCACAGAGAGCAAACAAGTGAACGGGCATCTGTTTTGCTCGCTCTCCCTCTCTCGCTGGAGAAAGGGACTGGTGAAGTTGTTTATTAACTACAGAGAAAGTTTCGAAACAGTTTAAAACAATCTAAGCTCATAAGAAGATTACTGATGAGTAGCTTCAGATCTGCACAGAGATAGCGGCTTACAAAAACAGGAACCAAAACCAGTGAGTGGAGAGTTTTGCCTGGCAGACAGAAGCACAGAGGGTAGTAGGAATGACCCTAATCACCTTCTCAGTATGCACCTGCAGGGTAGGGAGAGGTCAAGGGTCAATTGCAGCTTCTGTGAAGCTGAAAAACACACGCATTCACACACACACACACACACACACTCACATGCACAAATGTAGAAAAGAATTATTTTAGACTATTTCACAGTTTTTTTCTTTCTACGCAGCATGTTTATAATGGATCATCTTTTTTGTTTCATATTTATATTAAACTCTATACTGCCTGTTTGTAAAGATGTGTGGATGAGGAGAATAAGGTTATTACGAGTAATGTGATGGACATTTTTTGTATTCTTTTTAGGTGATTAGTAGGTCAAATCCGCTACGTTGGATAATTTCACAAATTTTCAAATGGGTGAGCACCCCTCCCCCAGCCCCAAAACATAGACTGTAGTTAGAGATTCTTGGTTGTCTGCCCCGGGTGTGAGCTGTTGTGAGCGGTATCGAGGTAGACAGATGGAAAAAGAACGTTTACCGAGGTGTATTAAGTAACATGTGGTATTAAAGTAGATGAATGAATTGAGCAATCATGCTGAGGTATATTTAGTAATGTGAGGCACTGTGATATTTTAGCTCCGTTAAACACAATGACAGGTACGACGACAGGTGACTGGTAATCTTTTTGATGTGATCTGCTCTAATTACCACTGAACACCAGGAATGTGGCAGAGAGCGTTTCTGCATGTCGGCTAGAGGGATGGCAAGGAAAGGAAGCAACCAAGGAACCGAGAGTGAGTTTACAACCTGTGTTTGTTTTAATTTACAGTTGTTTAAACGGCAGTAAACACATTTCCAGATGGACATTAGTTTGTACACTGTCCCTTTGTGTGGGTGTTTGTGTGAGTCGCTAAACCAGACCACATGGTAAATTACTAAACGCTCTTTAAACACATCTGCTCGTACCTCACCTCCAACCTTATCTATACGACACACCTATTGTATGAAATGAAAGTAATTTACCCTTAAATAAGATTTGTTATGATTTTAGAATAGAAAACAGGTAGAAAACATATGTTGTTTTTGATTGTGTCTTAAGAGGCACCTGTCTATTAGCTATAAAGACAGTAAAAAATATGATAAAAGGCATCAGATAAATAACTGAAGCAATTTGTATTAAAGCTAAGCACTTGCTATTTTCATCTTAAATATAATTAGCTAAACATAGCAGGATTTTTTTTACAAATATCTACACAGCTTGCCATTATATTAAGCTTCATTCAGGAATGGTTAGGCTCTTACCTGCGAAAGATTGGAAAGGCAAACGTTAAAAAATAGAAACAGCCAAAAACAAATTAAAGGGACAGTTCACAAAAAGATGAAATCTCTGTCATCATATACTTATGCTGTTGTTATTCCAAACCTGTATGATTTTATTTATTTTACAGAACACAAAATAAACGGACTTCCTGAATTCTCATATCCACAAAAAAGAGTTGATAAGTCTTTTTTTGACCACGTTTACAAGTTTTGAGTTGATTTTTTTTTCTTAATGTTGTTAAATCTGACCAAGACACCTGTTAAATCTGACCAAGACACCTATTAAATCTGACCAAGACACCTATTTTTAGAGACATTCGAAAGAAACAAGTTTCTACTTTGGCAGTTAGTCAAAGATGCCCCAGGCAAACAAATAAACAGAAATAAAACTCATGCCATTTGAAAGTATCTCCTTTAATAGCGTGTAAATAATGTCAGCCACATGAAAAGGAGTGCAGAGAAAATAAAGGTAGGTGCACAATGTTCCACATTCCAAATTCAGGTGGCTTCCGCTTAATTGTTATGTTACATATTGTATTGGTAAAGAAAGCATGTTTGTTCTCTTGTTGCCGTGGTTATGACGATGTTTGTTTGACTGGTATGTAAGATGGTTTCCTCTGAGACAAAACATTTCATTTTCCAGAAAGTGTGCACAACAATACATGAATAAGACTTGAACTGAACACATACACACAAAAGCTGTCAGGTATGTGTCTTTGTCCTGGCACAGCTAGAGACCAGGTCTAATCGTTGTGAAACATCAACTATTGTACAATTGTTAAAGATAGGTAACTCAAGCATGTCAATACAATAAGTGAAAAATAATAAGTGATACAAACACTCCATGTATGGTGGTAGAACCCAGCCATTATGGAGCACTGAAGTCTCTCATTGTCATCACCTGGAAATGGCACAAAACCAGCAGTAACTACCTCCACCTGATGAAACTGGTGGCCAGGCCAAGGAGGTAGGAACTACATGGAAGGTGAGGGAATGCATTATAAACAAATTATAACCCTTTCCACGTGAATATTAGTTTGGTGATACGCCCAAACTTATTTGCTCATTTAAACCGGGCACTATACATATTAAAATGACCATTTACCGTTTGAATGGCAGAAGCTCCTGCTTGGTCTCAGAGTTGTCCTTTTTACATGCCCAACTGCAAATATATTCTTTAAAATGAAACACTTTATGATTATACAATGAGCATATGAAGATTCTTTCTAAAACACTTGGAAATGTCTTTTATCCTACCTACGTTTCATTAAAAACTAATGTCTGTTATGCTCATGATATGTTGATTCAGTTTGAATAAAATTCTACAGAAAGTTGGAAATGGGGGATCTTGCCAGACTGATGGATAAGAAAGTCAGACAGAAAGAAAAAGTGCACATGTCTTTAATCAGAAAGCGACAGAACTCCGCAGCATGGCGGCATTATAATGATGTCATGAACTCCCTTGTAAGCACACAGAAGCATTTGTTCAAAAACAGACATTGCCAGCTCAAATACACACAGCTGCCAATACCACTAATGTAATCTCTCATCTTTTTTATCTCATTACTTACTTGAGTTATTGTAAACTCGGTGTAAACATTCATTTGCTGATATAAGCAGTGTCAGCAGCCGCTGGATGTTTAGCCATGCAAATTGCTTGTTTTTCTCATCAGTATGTCCACTAAATGCATAGTTTTTTCTCATTATAGATGTTGTTAAGAAAGTGAAATTACAGCAGCCAAATGTGTTTTGGGACATTTACCTCCTGGTTGCCACCAGAGCGACTGCATTTAGAGTTTCCACGACGGCCCGTTTTTTTGTGGAAGTTTCTGAAGCAAATTGAATAAAACACTTGTTTAGCATGCCAAACCTGCGACAGATTCAGAGATATCTTTCACTATTATAATGCATTACAATGCTTTGTTATAATAATGCCTATCAGGCTGTCAGGTGCCCAGACTAATTAAGGCAATAAGGAACAATGAGGGAAGGGGAGAAGAGAAAAAGTTGGTGGATAGTTTGTGGAGAGAGAGGAAAAAGAAAGAAAAGGAGAAAAAGAAAAGTGTGGGAAAAATCAATAAGACTCCCACTTCAAATCCTTGAGCAAAAGAAACAATCAACCACCTCTATCTCTCTCTCTCTCTCCCCGCTCTCTCTCTCTCTCTCTTTCTCTGTGTGGTTTATAAACAGAGAGACCTACTTGGTACCTCTCTGCCATCAGAGCACATCCACATACAGTCTGTCCCAGACACACACATAGAGTGCAGAAGTGAAGTGGGCACCCCAGACTGTAACATTCGGACCATTAAAAGCTGCCTAGAGTATTACACAAGTGTGGATCACTGAGAACAAAAAAAAGAAAGAAAGAAAGTGCCTATATAATGGGCTTTTAAGTTAAGGCTATTGTTGTCTTTGCCTGCACATGTTTGTGAGTGTGAGAATAAGGAATTGTTTACGTTGCACGTACGCAGTGATAGACATTTTGCAAAATGTAAACACAACTAGACTAGACACGCTCAATACTACACACATCTCTATTTCATATGTGAAATTACATTAAATAAATAAACAGGAAGTGCTTCTGGACCAGTGTGGTGGCTATGAATTTGGGATAAAACTGCCTAAAAAGTAAACTGCAAATAACTTCCATTTTCCGACATCGAAGATGTATTTTGTTAGATAAAATCTGAATATTGTTTTTAAATGATTGTTATAATGATTAGTCTACGGTGATTATATTTAGCTTTAAATGCAAACAAAGTCTACGGTATGTCTCCATTCAGACAGCTAAGTAAAACATGTGCGTATACATGTGCATCCGTCTCCGATTGGTAAGAATGAATGGTATTGCTGAATGTTCAGGGAGGCCCGGAGCTATAGCCAATAATAATCCTGCATTTGAATGGACAGCTTTTTCCCTCCCTGGAATTTCTCTGTCTACTCCGCCCTCCCCATTCACACGCCTATACTGTACATAAAAGAAACGACAGAATAACATCGAGAGCAAAAGAAAAGGCAGAAAGAAAAGAGATCTGAAGAGGCTTAGGTCTATCTTAGCTATTTGTCCGAACTCCAGTGAAATTGAGGCGCGCTGAATGCCAATGAATGCTTGTGTGTGTGTGCGCACGCTTGTACGAGACTGCGTGAAGCATGTCAGTGTTGTCCTATGGCAGATGGGACACGAATGTGAGTGTGTTTGTTTCTCCCTGCGTGTGTTTTTGTGTGCGTGTAACAGATGGTATTTGTTTTATGCATGTACTCAACAGATAGCTGGACAGTGTCCAGTGCATTTTGAATATAGTGTACAATACCGTATGACTCTAATAAAGATATACACTACATATTGACTGTATGTTAAAAAAGTTCTATACTTTTCACCGATAAAAGCATGAGCACAAATGTATGACTCTACTTATCTTTGGTGAATATTTGATCTAGAGATGCACAGATACTAAATTTCTCTACCGATACCGACCGCTGGTAATTCAGAGTGATATCTGCCGATGCCGATTCTGAAGAAGATTAAATTAATGTTTCTAAACTTTCTGAATATTATTAATTCATAAAATGACTTTTAATTTAAAACTGTGATTAAAACCTCAAACTGGTGATGTTTCTTAACATTTTTTATTTACAGCGCACAAATTGATTGCATTTTTCTGTCATCTTTTGATTGAAAGGATATTGTCCCTGATCGGCTGTTTTCAAACTATCTGCCGATAGCCAATAGTATGAAAAATTACTTGCAACAACCGATTCCGATTGCAAATAAACTGTAATTTTACAGAATTTTTTCACGTATTTTTGAAAAACAGTAAAAATAAGTCAAATTACTGAAATAGACTGCAAAATTACAGTTTGAGTGTAAAAAAACATGAAAAATATGTAATTTTACTTAACAATTTTTATTGTATTTTAGGTACAGTCTATTTCTGGTGCCCCAGATATTTTACAGTAGTTAAAACTTTGTTCCCTGAATACACCCCCTGTTAGGGCAACCAGTTGCTACGGAGACTGATTTAAAAAAAGAAAGGGTTAAATCGAACCTGATTATTCTTTGGGTTTTATCTACATTATGCTTTTGTTGTAACAGTTAATATGGCCCCAGATGGAGAACAACACCTTTAGTGGCACTGTGATAATTTGATTTCATACGGAAGTAAATTGTACAGTTAAATGTCACATTAAATAGCTTTAAAATACAGAAAGTTACTCAGAAAGAGGCTTAAACTTTAACCAGACTGCAATTTGCATCACTGGAGTAACAGGCTACGACATTTGACGGCTTACATTTTCTGATTCACAGAAAATTCAATTGGAATTGGTTGCACAAACCGTAATACGTAATATGCATGACATGCCAATCGATTAAGCTCAGATTTATTAGTACACCAGGCACAGCCCATAAAAATATGTGTGTGTATGTCGGAGAGCACCTGTCTTCTATGTATAAGATACCAGACAGAGTTAATGAGACCAGCAATTCAGTGAATGACTCAATTCATCTTCATTAGTGGTCTCAGACACTGTCTCACTCTTTCTCTCTCCTTCCTCTCATTCACATACACACTTTTTCCAGACATCTTCATGCAGATATACAGGGATTCATTGTGTCACGCCATAAAATCGAGTTTTTCGCTCATTAATAATAATAATACCACATGGCCAGATAGCACGTCCTTATTCATAACAGGACATATAGCAGGAATGTTTCAATATGCAGCCATAAAAACAAAATATGTTTAACAAGTTAAACATGATTGTTACAATTGTTATGCCTTTTACATTTTTCCAGAGCAATATATGTCTAAAACAGACATTTGGTGGTTCAGACAATGATTTTTTTGATCTATCGTAAAACCTCTGTCCCAGAGAGTTTTACCTAAGTTACAGACTGCAGTGTGTATGCGCACACGCGTAAATATTGATTAAACCTGACGTTTTTCAGCAGGAGGAAGTAGACACTTCAAAGCTGACTTTTAACACACAAAGCACACATACACACACAAATGCACACACACTGCTGATTTTCTACTTCAAACACTCATGGTGTTTGCTCTGAAAATAAGACTGCTGTGTAGCCATAAGATTCATTTCCTATGTGGAAACGAGAAAGAGTGAAAAGGGGAAAACAATGACGCCACAAATCTATTCAGCCAGTTCATAGCCATAACAATAATGATAACTGCAGTGACCTCAGTGAACGTATGTCAGAATGACCGAAACTCATCTAAAACTGACGTCAGTCTGTAAACAATAAAAAATATTTTCAAGTAACACAATAAACAAATTAGGCAATATGAAGCAAAACAAGAAGAAGCTGTAAATTATTAGTACAAGGAATATTACGCTTGTGTGCTATATCTAGCAAGGACAGACATAGTGCGCTCATTGACTGTTAATAAACACATAAACACACACAGTCAACCTGTAGAAAAACAGGAGGGCCTACGAGAGCATTATCTGCCAATGTGGCATTTCTCTATCACATCCACACACACTAGTCGAGGCATCATGCCAGATTCACACCGTGCTGGCCCACTGAACCACTCACCGAACTCAGGCTGTGCCAAACACACACACACACACACACACACACACTGACTGCTGGCAGCCGTACGTTGTCAGGCAACAGATGGTTTCACTGAATGAGCCTCTCATGAGAGATAACTGATCTGGAAACGCTCAAACTATTACACAACCAAACACTAACCATTCACAAACCAAAGCAAACCACAAATGAGCAGCCATGCTAAATAAAAAACCATTAACTAAACACATTCAGACCATTATGTTGACCAAAATATCTACCCCTCCGGGCTCTATCGTTAAAAGAGATACCATAACACTTAACTTTCGGCCTTCAGTGTTTCAGATCTATCAGCATTTTGGTCAATACTTAAATCAATACCATATGTTTGTAAGATAGTGGGAGAATATAAAGATTTAAGTCAAACTGCACAAGTATCTTTTGCTTAAGAAGTGGATTTTGTGTTGGTTACTTGTAAAACACTGTCCAAAAAATGTTTTGTGAATTCAATTAAGCAATAAAACTGAATCATTATATTTTTGTATACAGTAGTTGTTGGTAGATGAGTGAACATGATAAAACCACATAACAAAGATTTACCTCAAAAATCCATTAAGTTCGTCAAATACATTAGTCAAATCATCTTTGCAAAAGAAAAACATTTGTTTCACCTGTGCTTTACAAGTATGAAATCTTTTAAAACCTTTACAAAACTTAAATCACAAATTTATAATATAAACAACTGTATGTGCTCACAAAGCACCAAACCATCACAAAATCAACAATAACTGACACATAATGTGAATATGAGCAAATGTGTTCACTGTTCACATATCAGTCACAAGGTCAAAACTTAAAATATCAAAAGCAATTGTGAATTATGATTCATTCATTCAATTTTATAAATTATTGATCTGTGTGTCTATATCAGTTCCACAACAGACAGTATAACCCATCTGATCTCATTATCATTGAGTCAGTCTGGATTTACAGAGGAGTAAAAAAAGAGACAGCCTAAAGCCTCAAGATCTATGGCAACATCTTTAAGATGCTTTTAGTCGCACACTCTTTTTTCTTTTCCCTCTTTAATACGCACACAGGCACAAATCCTTCATCTAAGTAATTATACATAAGTCATTTCCTGAGAAATTGCTATGCAATGGAATGAATTTTCCATTCCTTCCAAGTCAGATAGGAAATGCGTGCATGGTATTTGCATTCTCTGATAAGTATTGCAATATATCACTTTAGATGCTCCAATAAAATAAAGGAAACGGAGGAAATGGAAGGAAAGTGTTATGACCAGTCCAATGAATTAAATCCTGGTGAGGTTAGACTGGATGTGTTATTACATTACAATAGACAAAGTTATGTGAACTGTAATTTGCATTGGATAAAAGTACGAGTACATAAGAATGAAAATACCTAATAGATGTAATGCCATGAATCAGTGTCTAGTCTACCCGCCATGATCCCTACGCTCTGCAAACGAACGACGTCTTGTGGTGCCATCCCTAAAAGGTAAAAAATCTCTCTCATGTAGCCTACCTTCTCTGGATCGGTTCCACATTTGTGGAATGATCTGCCCGCTGCTACAAGATCAGCAGATTCTTTAGCCATCTTTAAGAATCGTCTGAAAACACATCTCTTCCGTCAACACCTGACTGATCAGTTCTGACTTCTATCTCTTTTCTACTCTTTCTATATAATACAAAAAAAAGTTTTATTGCACTTATGCTTTTTGTTGGCCTTATGTTGGTCCAATTGCTTCCATTGTTTACCGCATTTGTAAGTCGCTTTGGATAAAAGCGTCTGCTTAATGACTAAATGTAAATCTATGTACAAAAACAAAATATTTTTAAAATAAAGTATTTTTGGGAGGGCACCAAAGCATTGTAGGTCACCAAATTAGCACTAACCATCAAAAACCATGCAGCATGAACAGAAATAAACATTTGAAATTGTTTGTTGTTGGTTGTCTGGTCTCTTCCGCAGGGTATAAAGTACCCTCAGGTGACTCAAAAGCAATGTAACAATGATGAGAGAGAAAGCTGTTGGTTTGTGCAAATGCTTGTAAGCAGGAATTTAAAATACCTGTTTTATTAAAATCGCATTAAAATAATAGTTATTCTGATGGGAAACGAGTCATTTTAAGCAGCGGCAAGTTGGCGAACATACAGTATGAAAAGATTGTGTTGTGATGCTTGATTGTTTTGAAGGAGGCAGCCTCAGGAAGTCATATGTTGCCCTTCTATTAAGCATAGAGAGTTTCAGTTGCCTGCCAGCATGGAACTTGTTTAGCAAACATGCAAATTAAGTTACAACAACAACATCACTGACTGTTCAGGCTTTCGGTCTTGGACAATGGAACCACAAAGAATACCAGTGGAAAATGTTTAAAGATATTAAAGAAGTTGAGATGTTGCATTGAAAGAAAATTGTTCTTAACAGTGATGAATTAATAAACAATGAATTACTCTGACATACTGAGAGGGTGTTTAAGGATTATAATCTCAGTAGCGTACCCTCAGGGCCCTCTAGACTCCCCATGATGACCTAAACTATCGTAAAAAATAATATAAAAAAAACTTCAAAATATTATTTTCAATAAAAGTCGGCCGATAATCCCTATTAGATGTGTATATTTGACTTCCTGTATCGAGGCAGACTCTATCCAGATGAGATTTCCAAGTCTCACCGGAGTAATTCAAGATCACGGGGCAGTCGCAGTTCTGTGATGTCATACCTTCAAGTTCAAGGTCTTACTTTAAAATCCGTGCTTTAATGCATAAGTCTCACATTTGTAATACTTTGGTCAGTTAATAATACTACTTTATGTAGTTTTATATCACTATTTGAATGAATTAAAAGAGCCGTTTCACTTCTATCTTTGAACCACTTAACTAATCAAGGTGGATATAGGATATAGAAAGTTATTAGTAATGAGTAATTAAATACTTTTTGGAAAGAGTAATTTGTTCAGTAATCTAATTACACTATTGAATATGTAATTAGTAACTAGTAATGAATTACTTTTTCACAGTTACGATGAGGCTACTGCTGACAGTACTGTTGTGTTGTGTAAATCAATGAGAGCGATTCATTTTGAGTGACGGTAAAACTGACCAATCATATCATCTTTCTATATCATATCATCTTTGTTTTTTGCTAATGCTGCGTCCCAAATCGACTACTTATACTATGAACTAAAAGTATGTACTGTTTTGTTATGGGAAAGTATATACAATTTAGTGTGTTGCAAAAAAATACTGTATGCACACACTGGGACATACTAACAGGAAACACAAGTGGCCATTGTTGCCTGGACAACATTGTGGCCATTAACTATCACACATCAAAATATAGCTCTTCTTTCCAATTAAGTA
The DNA here is from genome assembly GCA_006030095.1 of Triplophysa siluroides. Taxonomy (NCBI): domain Eukaryota; kingdom Metazoa; phylum Chordata; class Actinopteri; order Cypriniformes; family Nemacheilidae; genus Triplophysa; species Triplophysa siluroides. Next base: position 131,797 of record VCII01000051.1, on the reverse strand, counting down.
TTTATTCATTCATTCTTTCATATGTAATGTTAACTCTATAGTTATATTAATTAATTTAATGACGCATCAGTTATTTAATTTTATTAATGCAGTGGAGCGTCACTTAACTACTGGCGATGAGTTGTGGGTAATATCAGCCATTAGAGTGTGCATCATTCTGCACTTCGAATATCTACTGGACGTAGTAGACCCTCCAGGAATCTTTGGAATACTATTTTCAACATACTACGATTTGGGATATACTAATTCTACTTTCGAATACTATTTAGGACGGATAGCATGCGGACTGGGCCGCAGCATAACTTTTCACCATCTTAGGGGTTGTTCCCCAGCAGTCTCATAAAGTTAAAGAAGCACCCGAAGTTGCCTTAAAACTTCAAAGGAAGAAGAAATGCTGAAAACGTCATTCAAAACAGCATGTGTGGATGAACTTTGTTATCAAGTCTCAGAAAAAAAGAGAAAAGCTGATAAATGTTGTTCAAAATAACAGGAGGAAGACTTTGTTATCAAGTAATTTGATGATGACTGTCTGTTGTGTGTGTGCAACCCTGTCCATTATTCCATTGAAGAGCACATACAGGCGGCACACCGATCATAATGCATATGTGTAATATTGATTTGTATTTGTATTGCGTGTATTTTGGTCATGACTCTCTTGCTGTGCTGTTCGGCGTTTCAAGTTTGGAGCAGCATTGTAAATGTATCATGTGGCAAGTGTGATTGTATAATGATGTATGCGCACTTTTATAGGAAAGCACAGTTAGGTAAAATACCTTACTATACTGTGGTAAGTGTGTGGGTTTGGGGGGAGGTGGTTGCGCGTATGCAGAGGGCCAAGGCTCAAACGTCACGGTTCGCTACTGAATCTCCATAACTCTTTTTTTATAATTTCCATAAATCTCATACATCAAAGTAGGCTAATCAAGTTAACCTCGTTCGGTTTCAACATGGAGTCCATTTAAATAGGCTTGTTTAACCATTTAAATATGCTTGTTGTGCACCACTCTTGGTCAGCCACTAAATTTACTTTTTTGACCCTTGTACAAGACAGAGCAACAAAATGTGTTAATTTACTTCGTATGTGCATTCACTTGAGGTAAATTGGTTTGAAATGAACAGAATAGTTCACACAAAAGAAAGCTAATCATTATAATAGTGACAAATGAAAACACTTTACAACAAAACAACATCAGCAAAACTAAACAGAGCTTTTATTGGTTCTGAATTGCAATCATTCACCAGCAATCATTCCCACAAGCTCCTTGCACAAAGAGCAGGGCAGGTTAGATTGGATTTGTAAATACACATTTGTATTTTTGACAGTGTAATGATTACAGTAATACATACAAATCAATATCTAAATATTATTTATGTATCTGGCAGACGTTATTAAAACAATTCTAAAATTCCAAAATTGTTGATAGACAAAAATCTGGCAATGGGGCAAGAAAAATGTATGTTGTCATTATTGATGAAGATGCTGCAGATTTTCAAATCAAATGTCCAAATTGGGTTGTGGGATTCTGATATTATATGATCAAATGATATTTTCGAAAAGGTATTACTCCTCTTTTAGGTGACACATATAGGTACTGAATGCTCATTCATAAAAACTAGGCTTATTATTAGTATTACTATTAGGCTGATTCTTGATATAAATCATGTTTTCATAAACTGTGCACAAAAGACTGTGCTTGGGTAATTTTTTGTGCTCAGAAGATATTTTCTTATGCAACTTTTTCTCTTGCTTAGAGGACGTTTTCTTGTGCTTAGAGGTGCAGCTTTGGTGCCACTTATCTGTGGTATGATGTGCTCACACACTGTCTCAGGCTCTTAGAGACAAACTGAGGTTTCCTTAGAATGTGTTGCTGTCACTGAGGACTCCATGCCATAAAGTGGGTGTCCTCCACTGGCTCATCCACCTCCATGGGTATTTCATCATTTGGCAAAAAAAAAAAATCGAGGTTGCCTCTGAACTGGTCTTGTTGATGAAGATGTTGATGGGATGGCAGTGGGTAGTGTAGGACTCCACTCCTTAAAGTCATCCTCCACCACTGGCTCATCGACCTCATCCATGGGAACTACATCATCATGCACATATGCCACTTGACCACCACTTTATGCCTTTTTGCCACCCTCTGAACAGCACCGAGCTTTGGTCTGCTCAGGGATGGGATGCAAGCTCGCTTTAATGAAGCCATTGTGTAATCCAAACAGACAAGACTACACATGTAACTGTGACTGATATCTGATGTCTTTAGCATTGTGGGAGCATTGTGATGTCATAAGGCATGTTTTAGAGTTCTTTTGCTTTGTTACTTTAAAAGAGTACATAACTAGGGATTTTTAAGGTCCTACTTTGGTTTATGGAGTGTCCAACAACAAGTTTATGTACAGAAGGTTCAAAAACACTATTATTTCATAATAATAGGCAGTCATTCTTACCTTACTTCTTGACTGACTCTCAAATGATTCGTTCTGCGATTCATCTGTCTAATCCCCTCCTTTCCTCTAGCCTAGTCTGATGTGATTGGTCAGATGGTCTAGTCTGCTGTGATTGGTCTACGGGAATGAGGCCCACAAGCTACATTGTTTGGGGGAGAGGAGTGAAGTTTTTGTGGGCAGTCCTAGCGAAACGTAGGCGGGACTATATGTAGTGACGTAAATCCGCGGGGTCGCGAATCAGACTAGGGATGACTCGTTTGCATGATTCAGAGTCGACTCCCTTTTTTCCAAGCCAACAACTTTGTTATTCATTCACCTTCAGATTTACAACCTGGCAGACTGCTTACTTTCAAACACGGCAACATTACACACTGCATGAAATGTACTCTTTAATACTACAAAATAACCTAAAATATCACATAGAGAGTGTGGAAAAACACAATTTATTATTTTGCCTAATATTAATATATACTGGGATTTAAAGTTGACCCCATATGTATTACTAAACTGAATTTTATTTTTTATATTTTTTATATATTGACAATTTATGTTTTGATAAGTCATGAGTATATTCTATGTGTATATATATATATATATTATATATATATATACTGTATATATATATTTAAATATTGTTATGTGTGTATGCTATTACTAGTGAAAACACATCCTCAAAAATAGATCAGTCATGTACAGTTAGCACCCGACATACAAAAGTTTCTGACTGCAAAATATTGCAGTTTTGCCAGTAAGAATTAAGTGTTCCAGAAAGCTTTATTAAGAACATTTAAACTCCCGCATTTGTATTGTAGCTGTTTGTGAATGTCTGGGTGACAGATGCTTGTTTTATTGAATTCCTTAATGCTTGTTTATGGGTGTGGTGTGTGCTTGCATGTCAGTGGAAGCAGGGCTCTACTGCAAATGAGAACGGGATGAATCTCCATCTCCCTCCTGTCAGATTAACAGCAGATGAGCATAGGAATGGTGTAGAAACTTTAAAGGGAAAACTTGATTGAGTATTAGACCTTCTGCGTCACTGAACATTACTGGAGAATGTCTAGCAGCACACACGCTCATGCATTCTTACACACTTTATTTCAACACACATTTCTCAGATGTGATGTGAACTTATGAAGAACGGAAGGCCCACATGGGACAAGATACATGTGTCCACAATTTAATTTGTCTCTTAATATGTATCTTGTAAACTATTAAGCAATTTAAATTAGACATTTGAGATGCTTTTATCGAAAGTGATTTATTTTGTTTCCTCTCTGTCTCCCTCTCTCCATCATTCTATTTCCAGGCCTCGTTTCCACTTGGACTGAGGTATGACATCATGATTCCACTGACATAACTTGGGCGATATGGGTGTTAAATAATTTCCACATTTCTTAGAAAAGGCATAATATAAGTACCACACTCCTTCAGTCCATCTCCCACAAATGTGTGTGTACGTAGAGGGAAATAAATCTAGCGTGACCACAGGAAGAATGTGCGCGAGTCACATTTTATACACTTAATAAAATACAATAATGAAATACAATCGCTGCTTTCAGTCAGATTAAAACTATATAATCCTTTGATTCCCAGAACACGCACGCATACATAAAACACACATGAAAAACGCACCCACGCACACTTCAAAGAGGCTCTGGGGTTCATTTTAGATACAACAAAATCTAGGGTGTAATCTACATAAGTGTCAACCTTTTTTGAAACACACACACAGAGTTTTGGCACATTTATTTGGGATCAGGGTGGCCTGTGTGTGCGTGTGTGTGTGTATGTGTGTATCGGAGAGCTCTCAGCTTGAGACGCCTCTAAACTCAAACCACATGTTTGGGTGTGTGTATGTGTGCTAAAGAGAGCAAAAGAGAGAGAGAACACCTTACTCTGCTGTTGATGTTGCCAAATCCAATGCTCTCCCTGCACAATGTCCAGCACTTCTGAAGCTGTCTACAGCTCATAAAGACAGAAAAACTGCGATTCCCATAAGGCTCAGCTACAGCCAGGTCAAGCTGCTTACCACCACCAGAAGTACAGAAGAAATACTATGTCACCCTGAACATCAAACACATGGATCAGCCCAAGTATTGAGCTCATTATTTTTATTTTTGATAGTTGTTCATGTCATTTAAAGGCCATGTAAAATATGGGATTCGATTTTAAGGCATTCGTCAGTTTCATGGAAACACATAAATTATTGATAATTGTTACTGCATAATGATACTTAAACAGTGGTACTCTATAACGAATAATTTGATGAAGCACACAAGTGAATCTCAAACATCAAATGTGTGAGGATGTATGCAAAGGAACAAATTAGCCACAAACTAACTTTTTTTTATTATTTATTCAGCCTCATGTCATTCCAAATCTGTATGACTTTTTTTCTTCTGCACAACACAAACGAAGATTGCCAAACAATTTGGGACCCCATTGACTTCCAGTGTATGAACACAAAAGCACTGATACAAATAAAATATCCAAATATGTCCTCTGTTGTATAACAAAGATGAAAGGGTCAAGGTTTTTAACGACATGAGGGTAAAGAAATGATGACATCATTTTATTTTTTGTAAACTATACATTTGAGCCATTTATACAAGACATAAGAAGTCATGATGTTTCGGAAATCAATCATCAATTTGAAAACAATCACTTTTTCTGCAATCTGGTTTGACCATTTCTATTGCAGAAAACACACTTAACCTTTAAAGTTCAATTGTGTAATTACTGTGCCAGAAATGTCACCAAACGGAATTGAAAGATAGGAACACATCCCCATGTCTCCCACTGGCTCAACAAAATTGCCATAAACTCATTGGTTTGTGTGTCAGACTGGTCTGAATATTCAAACAAACACATTTGAATAACACAAGTGTTTACAGTCTTAAGAAAAATCGACCTACTAATGGCTTCCTGCTGTCTATGGATTTTTAACCTGAGAGAAGAGAACAAATGGTATAAAACAATATTATAAAAGTACCAAGGCACAATATAAATGTGCACCTGACACAATAAATGAAGTAACTAGTTATGCCTACCCGTCTTTTAAGAATACATTACTATGGCAACTGCAAACAAAAACAACAAACCAAGACACTAAAGACATTAAACCAGCACGTGGCACAGGGGGTTGTCCCCAAAAAGCAACAGTGTGTAATGCACCCAAAAACAACACCATACACAACACAGACAGACTAAAGAAGTCTGGGAATACTGATGTCATTTGGATGACATCACGGGTGTGGTTAAGATTTTAAGCCCAGAGTTCATTTTGGTTTATTCCTCAATTACAATCAATTACACATTCCCTCTCTCTTTCGAAAAACATTCACATACAAACACACACACATCTGCATGGAATATTAAAAACTGTACTGTATACTGCAGATCAACTACCAAGAGACAGTGTGAATTAAATTTATGGGGTCATTATGGGCTTTGACTAGAATAACAGTTTGGTTTTAGTTTCAAATCCTTATGACAGCCATGTATGCACATGCATACAGATAATTGTTATCATCTGAAAGCTTCCATATAGCGTAATTCTCATCCAAATACTGAGAAATGTCATATTGATGGATACTGTTGAAGGCAGACAGACACACAAAGTGAAATACCCCCCACACGCACTCTTAGATTTGTTTCATTGGTGTTTTCCCACAGTGCACAGAAAGTGTTCATACTCTTACAAAGACGGCAACACTCATGCACAGACCTTTGGCTGTCCGAGTTTGTGTAAAGATGGAAATGGAATTCCCTCAATAAGACACTTGCAAATATTTGAGTATAAGAGTAATGATGGAGACTATTGTGTTTCAGGCAGCCAGCAAACTATGAGTCTCATTTAAAGGGCCTATGGCTTTCTCACACACACACCATGTGTTTCACGCACATACAGAATGAGTTTGTGTGAGAGGCAGAGCGAGAACAAAAAGCACATAACTAAACAACGTGAGAATGACAAAGAATAACAAACTATGTGGTATATTATAGCACTCATGTGTTAGTTCTACAGTACACACATTTAATTTATTTTGCAGCAAGTTCTTTGGAAATAACTGATGAAAACTAGTGGCATGTCGGTACTGTTTTGTTTTGTGATAACTGACATAATACATCTTTAAAGAAATAGAATTAGAAAATGTGTACCAACAATGCGTACTATCGGACGCACGCACCTGGCCCTAATGAACTTGCAGTCTGTGTTTGGTTATAATATAACAATTTATTTTATATTTAATTTACATTAATAGGTTTGTTATTATATATTACTGGTATTAAATTACACTAAAACTACTCAACAGTAGTTTTTATGTCAGATCCAATACAATATCATGGCAACTCATAACTATTATAACTAAGAGGTCACTCATTCGTATGAATTCGTAGGTAACACTTTACAATAAGGTTGTATTTGCTAACATTAGTAAACTAATAAATTAACATGAACTAACAACAAACAATAACAACAAATGTTAATGTTAGTTAATTTCAATACAATTATTCATGTTTCTTTATGGTGCATTAACTAACAATAACAGTTTCAATGTTTGATTTAAAAAATAAAAGTATTAAAATATAAATACAAAATTATTGCAAAGTGTTACCAATTTGTACTAATATCTTGTTTGTATATTAAAGCTTAATATACTTCTGACATAGTGACTTTAAGGTTAGAGGTTGGGCTTTATTCTTGCTTTTTTCTAGTAATTATACGTTTTTGTACGCTTTAAACTGCACAAATTAGATACCAAGTATAGTTACATCTTTCCATGAGATCAGGATGGTCAATGTCACGATCCTGTCTGTCTCCAGCCTGTTTTCCCGTGTTTTCCCCAAGGACATCTCCACGCTCCCTCACCTGTCCCTCGTCAATTATTCCCGCACCTGCCCATCATCAGACTCATCACCCGGACACTATTTATACTCTGATTAAGGATTATTGTATGGAAGCATCTTGTCTGGGAGTATTGTTACAGGTTGGTCCATTTTTGGGTAATAACCTTCAAAATGAAAGCAACTGGTCAAATACACTCTCTCTCTTTCTCTCCTCATCAAAAAATGCAATATATTAAAATAATGATTTGCCTAGACTAGCCATGAGTCACGAATAGCTCATGCAGCCCACAATGCAGTAACTTTAGAAATCTAATAAAGAACTCAGTAATGATTAAATAGGCCACCCGAGGGAGCAGATTGGGGAACGTGAGACTGAGAGATGTTTGGGCCTGTCAGCAGTGGCCGTAAGTGATTAGGCATAACCTAAACACCATCTGAATGAAGCACCAATCAGGACTCTTCATAGCCTGTTCTCATCAGGGTTATTATGACACCCCAGAGAGCTTAAATCATAACTGTGAACATATTCATTTACTAAAAGAGTTCCATGCAAAATCATTATGGTGTCAGAAAGAGAGTGAAAGCCAAGGTTACGATAACCTGGATATGAGAGCTGACATGTGTGTCACCCGAAGGAATTGTTTTTAAATTATAATTCTGTCATTATTTACAGCATGTCATTCCAAACGCAATTGCTGTGTTTTATGGAACAGTAGAAATGTAATACTATGTAGCTCGTTTCATATTCGTTCATTTTGAGGATTCTCAAAAAAAAACTATTTTGAAAGTAGTTTTCGAAAGCTGCATTCCTGAACAGTATAATCTACTCATTAAAAATGAGCAAACTGTACTCAAAACTGTGAAAAAGTTCATTTATCTTACAACTTTTAAGTATGTTTAGCTATTATTATATTTTTAGATCAAGAGACACAAAAATAAGATGTCACAAAAATGTTCATTGTCCCTTCCAATGACGTCCGAGCGATTCCCAGCATGCTATACTGGATAATGGAAGTAAATCTCGAAAATAAAGTGTTATTTTATGTTTTCATATCAAAATTACAATGGTAGGAGGCTTATGCATGTTTAGTATTCTGTTCTATTCTGTTATTTAAAGAGTTTTCTAACATTAGTGATTTTAATGAGGTAACCATTACGCAGACGAGTAAAACATTTGATTAGGAGGAAAACAGACTCATTTCAAATCTTAACACCGTGTCAACGCCGGATGCGGCGCGATGCGACAAGAGACAATAGAACGCATTAGAAACCATTATAATAAAAAAATTGTCCAAACCGGACGTGGCGCAGTGTAACTGTAATCAAGGATCGTGAGTGCACAGAGTTCTGGGAAGTGTTGTCCATAACTAAAAGTACGGAGATACTGTGCGAGGGAGTGAAGGAAAAGGCGCTGGTGCAAGGGGCATGGTCGGATCTGGTACTGTGGGTGTTACAGATCTGAAGGCATTACATTAGCTGTAATTGGTTGTTGTTCCTTCATGACAACATTGATAAGTGAAACTCAAAAAATTTCTAAATTAATTATTTTCAGTTTGCTATTCTTATGTGTTTAGTGTTCTTTACTCAAAATAATTGAGTTTTCAACTTAAAAAAGTTTTAGCCACTAGTAATTTATCGGGTTTACAGTTTAGATTTTGACCTGTAATAAAGTGTGAAGGACTACTTTATAATACTCGTATGTTGTTTTATGTTTTATTTTGACCCCTGGACACATGAACTTGAAGTGAAAGAAGTGAAAAATTAAAAGAATAATACGGTAGGTTTGTAATTACAAAATGGTGAGTAAATAATCATATAAATGTTCTTTTTGTGAGGGAATAATTCCTTTAAAAGCTGTCAAAGTTGCTCAGTAACACTCATATGCGAGACACAAAGCCTTGAAAGAAATTACTTATGTGACAGCAATGAAAAGGAGTAGAAGCAACAACTGTATTATGCAGTGTCTTGCACATGAAGGCATAGGTCAATAGATACATCAAGCAAAACTGTTATACACCATCTGAGGCTTGGAGAACGAGTGAGAAAGAGATAAACAGAACACAGCGTTTCAACTTTAGGGTGGTGAGCTGTTCAAATATTCCTAAATCAAAAGACACTTTCAAACAAAAGCCATACAACAACAATTAATTCCAGGCGTTCTTCTGATCAAATGCACCAAGCCAAAGTACATGTGGGATAGTCTCTAATTGAGTCATATGGCAAACTCAATCTGGACCACACCATGCTGATGTCATGCTGGGGTTTTCCAAAAGAACAATACAAAAGCGCTCCAAAAGCTTTGCAGTCTAACACTTGTACCAATACAACCCCACCAAATCAAAACTCATGACAAGTTTTAATGCTTGGGGGTGTTCAACAAATGAAGGTGTTAGAAGAGGGACTAAATAAAACAAAGCATCAGTCCAATGAGTTCAAACACAACAAATGGTGCATTATATGGCGGGCATAAATCAGAAATTTAACTGGGCTGATGGGAACTGACTGGGGAGATTAAACAATATTTTTGTACAGTTTAAAACTATATCTTTAATAATACCACAAAAATACAGGGTGTAACCGGTTAAACAGATTTGGTTCCAGAATAAATGGCAATTTCTGTTCATAAAGCATTGGTAGAGCCACATAATTGAAAAAGCAATTTAATTTGTCATTGTATATTGATTTAAGTAATATTTAATTTAATATTTAACTGTTTCTGCGGTGTACATATTAAAGATAACAATAAAAACGATGTCATCATTTATTCATTCTCTTGTCATTTCAAACCACCGTTCAAACTAGCTTCTTTTGTGTTTCTGCAGAAGAAAGAAAGCTATACAGGTTCATGCTAAGACTGGGAAGAGAAAACAAAAATCTTTAAAATGACGCAAATCAGAACCGTATTCACAAAGAAAATAATTATGTCAACCTTTGGGCAACTTGATTTAATTCCGCCGTGAAAATCGACCATCGACCACGACCATGTAATATTTCCATATATCACAGGAAATTATGATGAGGGCGATAATTCCACACAGAACAGGAACAGGAAATCTCACGGACATGCTTCCCCTTACAGACATTTTAATGGTTTATTTGCTGACATTTGAGAGCATTTATGTTGTTGCAATCTTCAGTCTATAAGTGAAAGGGAAGATGAATGAATATATCAATTGAAGACTGACTCACCGAGCCAAACCTTGATTGGAGTGACATTTCAAAAGCGTTGGAGTCACTATTACAGTGAGAGAGAGAGGGAGGATAGAGGTTTTGTCCATTGTTATATTTAAATACAGTTTCAGTATGACTAATAAGATTCCTGCTAAATTTGCTTATTGCTTTTTAGTGACAAAATAAACAAATAACAGCATGAAAGTTGACCCTGACCCAAACTACACTGTAAAAATAAAGAAAATATGATGCACAAGCTCCTGTACACTTGGTAATATAATGTAAGGCCATGAACACTCTTGACTTCTTTTTTGACAAGACATTTTTAGTTAAAAATAATGCTGGCAGCGTTTGGTTACAAACAGCAGCCGAACATTATGACTCCGGCGTCAGTGTCTGTGCACGAAGGCAGCCCAGAGAAACAGATAGGCAGCGTAACGGAAGTCTTTTTGAATTACAAACAGAGAGCATCTTTGCAATAACTAATCACATATTTAAAAACTATAATACTCATTTCTCGATAGAAATGCAATCAAAAGTTATTGAAAGTGAAAGTTCAACTTACATTTATACAAAACTATGCTACCACCGGCGTTTCGGATGCCATTTTATTTTTTCAAGCATGTTCCTGCTCGACCAATCAACTCCCTCGCATGTTGTTATGGAAACGACACACTACTCGCTTGTCATTGGTTAGCTGTGAAAAGGAGCTTGACGTAGGGCGTTTAATTCAGGAAAGTTGAACTTTTTTCAATTTAAAAAGATGCCCTGAGCTGCAGAAAAAGACGCCGGCGCTCCATCCATCCATCCATCTTCTTCCGCTTATCCGGGGCCGGGTCGCGGGGGCAGCAGTCTAAGCAGGGACGCCCAGACTTCCCTCTCCCTAGACACTTCCTCCAGCTCTTCCGGGGGGACACCGAGGCGTTCCCAGGCCAGCCGGGAGACATAGTCCCTCCAGCGTGTCCTAGGTCTTCCCCGGGGTCTCCTCCCGGTGGGACATGCCCGGAACACCTTCCCAGGAAGGCGTCCAGGGGGCATCCGGAAAAGATGCCCGAGCCACCTCAGCTGGCCCCTCTCGATGTGGAGGAGCAGCGGATCTACTCTGAGCTCCTCCCGAGTGACCGAGCTTCTCACCCTATCTCTAAGGGATCGCCCAGCCACCCTGCGGAGAAAGCTCATTTCGGCCGCCTGTATCCGGGATCTTGTCCTTTCGGTCATGACCCACAGCTCATGACCATAGGTGAGAGTAGGAACGTAGATTGACCGGTAAATCGAGAGCTTCGCCTTGCGGCTCAGCTCCTTCTTCACCACGACAGACCGGTACAGCGACCGCATTACTGCAGAAGCTGCACCGATCCATCTGTCAATCTCCCGTTCCATCCTTCCCTCACTCGTGAACAAGACCCCCAGATACTTGAACTCCTCCACTTGAGGAAGGAACTCTCCACCTACCTGAAATGAGCAAGCCACCCTTTTCCCGACTGAGAACCATGGGCCTCAGATTTGGAGGTGCTGATTCTCATCCCAGCCGCTTCACACTCGGCTGCAAACCGTCCCAGTGCATGCTGAAGGTCCTGGTCTGATGGGGCCAGCACGACGACATTATCCGCAAAGAGCAGAGATGATATCGTGTGGTCCCCAAACCCGACGCCCTCCGGCCCCTGGCTGCGCCTAGAAATTCTGTCCATAAAAATTATGAACAGAACCGGCGACAAAGGGCAGCCCTGCCGGAGTCCAACATGCACCGGAAACAAGTCTGACTTACTGCCGGCAATGCGAACCAAGCTCCTGCTCCGGTCGTACAGGGACCGGATAGCCCTTAGCAAAGGGTCCCGAATCCCATACTCCCGGAGCACCCTCCACAAGATGCCGCGAGGGACACAGTCGAATGCCTTCTCCAAATCCACAAAACACATGTGGATTGGTTGGGCAAACTCCCATGAACCCTCCAGCACCCTGGAGAGGGTATAGAGCTGGTCCAGTGTTCCACGACCGGGACGGAAACCATACTGTTCCTCCTGAATCCGAGGTTCTACCATCGGCCGGATTCTCCTCTCCAGTACCCTGGCATAGACTTTCCCGGGGAGGCTGAGAAGTGTGATCCCCCGATAGTTGGCACACCCTCCGGTCCCCCTTCTTAAAAAGAGGGACCACCACCCCCGGTCTGCCAGTCCAAGGGCACTGTCCCCGACCGCCACGCGATGCTGCAGAGGCGTGTCAGCCAAGACAGCCCCACAACATCCAGAGACTTGAGGTACTCAGGGCGGATCTCGTCCACCCCCCGGTGCCCTGCCACCGAGGAGTTTCTTGACTACCTCGGTGACTTCAGCCCGGGTGATGGGCGAGTCCGCCTCCGAGCCCTCGGCCTCTGCTTCCTCAATGGAAGACGTGACGGCGGGATTGAGGAGATCCTCGAAGTATTCCTTCCACCGCCCGATGATATCCCCGGTCGAGGTCAACAGCCACCCCCCTCCACTGTAAACAGCGTTGGTAGGGCACTGCTTACCCCTCCTGAGGCGCCGGACGGTTTGCCAGAATCTCTTCGAGGCCGACCGATAGTCCTTCTCCATGGCCTCCCCGAACTCCTCCCAGGCCCGAGTTTTTGCCTACCCAACCACCCGGCTGCAGTCCGCTTGGCCTGTCGGTACCTGTCAGCTGCCTCGGGAGTCCCACAAGCCAGCCAGGCCCGATAGGACTCCTTCTTCAGCTTGACGGCATCCCTTACTTCCGGTGTCCACCACCGGGTTCGGGGATTGCCGCCTCGACAGGCACCGGAGACCTTACGGCCACAGCTCCGAGTGGCCGCGTTGACAATGGAGGTGGAGAACATGGTCCACTCGGACTCAATATCTCCAGACTCCCTCGGGATCTGGTCGAAGCTCTGCCGGAGGTGGAAGTTGAAGATCTCTCTGACAGGCGATTCGGCCAAACGTTCCCAACAGACCCTCACAGTACGTTTGGGTCTGCCGAGTCTGTCCAGCTTCCTCCCCCGCCATCGGATCCAACTCACCACCAGGTGGTGATCAGTTGACAGCTCCGCCTCTCTCTTCACCCGAGTGTCCAAGACATACGGCCGTAGGTCAGATGAAACAACTACAAAGTCGATCATCGACCTCCGGCCAAGGGTGTCCTGGTGCCATGTGCACTGATGGACACCCTTATGCTTGAACATGGTGTTCGTTATGGCCAAACTGTAACTAGCACAGAAGTCCAATAACAGAACACGTTTAAAAAGCGCTCAGGACGTTTTTTAAAACACGGTTTACTCCATAGGATTATAATGTAAAACAGACGATTGCAGTTTCGAAAAAGACGTCTAGTGTGTTCATGGCCTAAGAAAGACGATTATAAGACATGTTAAATGAGCATGCCTTAACAACCAAAGTACTGATTTACCCAATGAGCAACAAAGAATTCATGTTGTGTTTTATATGGACGTTTGATAGACGTCATCGTACAAACTGTATATATCCCCATCCGGTCCCCACGCTGTAGGGTTTACCATGAAATTTACTACACAATTGAGTTTTTACAAAAAGAAATATCCCCAAAGAGAGATTCGGCTCTGATTTGTCAAGTTTTTGCTTACTTCTGGGTCCAGATTTGTTCAACAAAATATAGTTAAGTAGGTACACACACTCCGAGTCTTTCTCATTTGAGCACTGATTAGTGCAGCAGGTTCCTTTAGCATGTCTGAGCGAAAGAGTAACAGAAAGAACAGGAGAAACGAAGAGGGGGGGTAGACAGTGTTTATTGACAACGTATTATATAAAGATAAGGATAAGAGACTAAAATGAACAGCATATTATTGCTAATAAGTGCATGTCTGTATGTGAATCATGTGTTTTCACTTATATGTGCTAATGATTATAGCGGAGAACAGTTTAACATCAGAGCTCTCCATCAAACATAAAGCTCCAAGTTATGTTAAATGGCTTATGTGTGTGTGCATAACAGCTGGATTTCGTTTTGCCGTTTTAATGAGCTTCACAGTGTGATATTAGACTGCAGACTTTATTAAGTATTACTAATGAGGTCGTCCCATTACAAAAACCCACACAAACCTATATTTATCCTGCTATAGCAGCATAACTACAGTCATTTTAAGTAAGCAACAAAAACACAAAGGCAAATATTGGTTTCCTTAACCAATGTAACCAACCAAAATGTTTTTTTAACAAAATAGTTATTGTACCTTTAATTGGATTTCTGTATATTTTTTTCCTGCATGCAAATACATTTACATGCATTTAGCAGGTGCTTTAATCCAAAGCGATTTACAAAAGAAATCCAAACAACGAAGCGCTAACTCGTTACTTTAAACAGCACACAGTGACTAATAAAAACTTCTTGCTTCTTGTCACTGTGGACAGAAACATGGTAAATTCAAAGTGAAATGTAAGGAAACGCTGGCTGACATTGTCAACAGGGTCAGTGAACAGGTTGTAGAGCGACATTCCTGAAACTGCACAGAAACACCAAGAGATGCTTGGTTTGGCCAAAACTACTGACACGTATTGATTTGAGCGCAGTGAAACACGCTCTACATCAAAGAGACTGATAGAGAGAGAGAGAGAGAGAGAGAAGAGAGAGAAAGAGAGATTTGTGTTTCTGTTACCGGTTAGTTTGGGCTTTAATTGTGTTGCTCACTTTTTCTGAATAGACTATTTTATGACAGGTTGTAGTTCTAATTGACTGACCTGTTAACCTTCGAAAATCACAAACGTTAGGTAAGACTGAGTTAGAGGGAGACGTACAATGTCGCAGACAGGGACAAATTAATGGTTGTTCGCAATCACAGGATTAAGGCAAAACTGTTTTTGACAACAATTAAACCCATCAGGATTACACAATTATCACAATGGCCAAAAAACACATTTCTCAAAATATATATTTTTTGGTGTTCCACAGAATAAAGAGTCATACAGGTTTTGAATGACATGAGGGATATGTATACATGCATGTGGATTGTTATAGATTGGTGACACATCTCATACCAGAATGGTATGTGGAATTTTACTTAAAGCTGCAATCCATAACTTTGGCCTATATCACCATTTTAATTTAAAACATAAAATTGCAAGGTGAATTACGTACTTACACTATATGGACAACATTTTTAGACACAACATTTTTAGACACTTTAAACACTCATCACCCAAACCCATCAGTGACTTGTACACAGGGGTATGGTAATTTTGGAAAAGGCCTTTTTAAAACTTCAACAAAGATGGAAAGAAATATTTTATATGATATTGTATGGTATAGCATAAATATTTGTTTTAATTGTAATTACTGGAATAGATTGACATGGTTGTTAGGAGGGGACGGCCCAATACTTTTGTCCATATAATGTCCCTTTAACTGGGTTGGAGTAAAATTATGTCTAACTATCGGTTCCTCAACTTTGTTTATTTTCATACCAAAAAACATCCCATCCAATTATCCAATATAAACCCACAATAAAATTGTTTTCATTTTTTGGATTCTTTCTAAAAAACAATATTAGTTTAAGAATAGCATTTGTTTTTGTTGTGCATGTTACATGTGTCTGCTAAGATTAGTTAAAAGTTAAAGCTTGATCACACCTACTCCATAATGTCAGGCGAAGTAAAACATTTTCAGAATGATCATAGGTTTCTGACAAATAAACCCTACATTTGATCATTCAAGTAAACATAAAAATGTCTGTTCCATTTGACCTGATGTTACACTTTGCTGAACCCATCCTGGATGGATGATAATATTTATTCATTAAGAAATGATTTTACAGTAGCACGGTACTGTAGCACAGTCACCTTTCTCCAACCCCCACCAGCCCTCAACAAATCTGTTACAAAACCAAAAAAAAAACAGAAAAACGTCTTGAAGGTATTTGATATTAAACAGCCGAGAACTGTATTTTTGGACGGTCACACACACTCAAGGTATTTGTAGCTCCTGGCAAGTGTCAAAGCGGTATGTTTGCATCTTTCATAGAGAATAAAGGGGAAATGAAGTTGGCCTGTTTTTATTTGAATGTGCTGTTCATCTCAGATATTTGAGGCTAAGAGTCTTTGTTCTGCAGTTTGCCTTCCCACAGGAATGTTAAATAGATACACAGCTTAACGTATGACCTCTTCAAAGGACGTGAGATCAAAATTTCTGTGGAGAAGAAGCAGAGAGCAACTCGCAATAATCCATAACAGATCACAAATACACACGAGGATCAGATCGCTAAAGAAGAGCGGAAAACAAATAATCAAGACGGACAGAAAACGTAAACAATTACTGCTTGTAACATGCGAATGTGTGTGTGTATACTCTATCCAAAAGTGTGTCCCTGATTGTAGTTGACAGTGCCGATTGTGTCAGACATCAGTAGCCTGGAGTCAGCAGCAGCTGTGAGTACCAGCACCTCCAGAGTTCTGAGAGGCGACAGGGAGAGCGACAAGAGCACTGACCCAACCAGGAGGCTTTGATCTGGGCCACAACTCCATCACTGACTGCCATAGCCCTGGAGCAAGGTGACCCTAGAAAGCCGTAAAAAAAAAATTCACGTGTGAAAAGAGAGAAAGACACTCAAAGTGAAGACCCAACAGTGCAGATGGAAGAGTAACCAATGTCATACATAAACAAACACACACACCCTGGCTGGTTTCCTCTGGACCAGATGTGTGAGCATTTTTGTCTGTCTGTGAGAATTAGAGAAATAAACACGAAGATATACTGTATCTACAATAGCAATGTCCCATTGTACTGTTAAAGTGGTCGTAATTGCTTCAGATTTGAGTACTACATCCTCCTCCGCGCCAGAGCACATCGATTATCATTTGCTTCAAGTAAAGAAATTTAATGAAACATAAACAATCGTTCGTGGGAGAGAAGATGTGTAAAAAGTCTGTCTGGCAGATCGATTTTGCAAGTAAAAGGTGTGTTCGACACAAGCCCTTTCATGAGAAGATTCTTAGATCATCATGTGAGGACGTCGTACTCAAATCCAAGCCATGGACATTATGAAATACACACCAGATGTTGACCTTTGACCCATACCTTTAAGCTAATCACATGTCACACCCAGTTGGGTGATAAATTCACGTTTTACAATAACGCACATTCATGCTTTGGAACCTGAATATATATTTGCGTCTTGATTAATTCCATATTTTGCGTGATGGTTGTTGCTTACAGCATTATAAGACCTCTGGTCAAATCTTTAGCTGTCACAGAGTTCGGCTGTTTGCACAGTTGAAGAAACTTATGATTTGAATCGATAGTGACATTGAGTTTTATGACAGTTAATGTGAATTGAACAAGCTATAGTGCTTTTTTTCTCTAGGTTCAATTAAAACCAGGGGGCAATTGCAACTGTTGCACACTAAATCATAAAAACTAGGGTGGATTTGACACATATTTCTTATCGCAAAGAGTAATGACAGTAAAACCTGACCTAACCTGACTTGACTTGTACAGCATACTAACCTCAAACACAGACATAAAGCATACTGACATAGAGCTCACTGCAGAACGTGCGTGTCTCCTGCTGGTCATGACAGAGGCCAAAGACATTCTTCACACATTCCTGTTCACCTCGAGACACATCCCGTCACCGGGAATCAAACCTCTCCAAAGCTCTTCTGTCAATTCCAATTTTAACTTTTGTGGCAGATTTGGCAAAAAAAAGATAAATAAGGGGAAAAACGCCAGAGGAAAAGAAATACGAGGATGTGTGTTTGTTCTTCATGGTAACCGTTGGCAACTGCCTTCATCCCTCGGTTGTTTATTTTGAGCGTAAGGATTCAAGCCAGCTGTTAATGACAACAATAATCACGGCTCACCATGACTATGTTCGGTCTGTAAACATGCGCGTCTCACTGGTTTTCACACATTAACAGATTGACGTGTCGCTGGTGAATCGGCGTGACGTAAATATCACAAGCCATCATTTTCCTGGAAATGTCAACAGCGCCTGTACAGGACACGAAAAAAGAGAGCCACATGTCACAGAACTAAAGCTTGCCACAAAAAAGTGTAACAAAACAAAAACATACTACAAAAATATGTGTCACAAAATAAAACATACCACAAAAATGTCATTTCCAAATACGGGCATCAAAAAGTACAACATAACATCTATTTGGATGGAAGTAATTACGTTGTTGAGCTCTATTCTGCCTCATATGCACTTTGCTTTGGTTCCTCCACATGTTGACAGTGAAATTGGAAAAACTAAATCTGCACGCATGTATAGGCCAACTCATATGTCAGCCAAATGCAGAGACATACGCAGACGTGTACGCACACACGTGCAGAGAAACCTTTAATCTGCTTTGAATGTCAATTTAGACAGCAACGCACAAAGAATAAAAAAGATAATCAAAGAGGAGGAGAGAAAAGAGGAATTAAAAATCAAAGGGGAAGTAGAGCGGCTCTTTTTCTCTCAACCCTTCATCTCAAAGCTGAATCAATTACTGCCACTCCAGAAAGTGAGGGAGAGAGAGGGCTAGCAAAGTAGGGAGGAGAGGGATTTGCCAAAGACCCAACCAAAAGACAGGAATGTGTGGAGAATAGGAATCAGGTGCTTTTCTTGAAATCCGATAACGTCGCTCGCCTTTTGTTTTCTTCTTGTTCATACACACACACACAACTAAATTCCTTTAGTCATCAGAAGCACTCGGTGAATCTGCACACTTACACACACATACCATAACACGTACCGTCAGCAGAACACCCATTGCGATCACAGGCCATGTGCTCTATGATGTATGAATATATGGATGACTGTAAAACCACGACAAAACTGAGTTTACACACACAACTGGTATTCCAACTTTTGAACAGCCAACAGTGCATTGCTATTAAACCCTTTCGACTTCAAATACACACAGAGCACACATTCATATACAGTACATGTACACTAAAGGGCTGCTTTTGGCATCTCAGGGTGATACGAAGCAGACGGGCGGCACAAATTCTGTTTATCATTTGTTTTGATATAGTTTGCTTTAAAGCCTATATTTTCAAACCACATCACACACACGCACAGTCACACACACCACATCACAGCTTCTAAACCTCAAACACAAATGACTCCAGACAATGTGGCAGACCACAGAGTTAGCAAGCCAGTGACAGAAAGACGGTGTATTTTACCACTTGCTCCAACTCTTAATTTAAACAGCATGTTACGTGAAGTGCTATAAGATGACTTTATTCGTTGGGTTTTGGTTGGTCTCGTTTTCGAGCTGACTAAAGTTTCATCTTTGAACAGTTTAAAGTCTCTCTTTGTCTTGAGAGCAAGATTTGTTCCTCATGGGAGATTATGTGCTGTGATATCTGTCATTTACTAATACTGCTGAGAAAGGAGAAAGAAATGTAATTGCAAGCCAAATACAAAAACTAAGCTATTCGTCAAGTGCATATCGTCGCTGTTCTTCCAAAACCCTGAATGTCCACATTGGGTGATGTTCAGGAAATGGAAAAAACAAAGGAATTTTAAAATAATTAAATACTGTGTTGTCAAAGTTGACAAACACTTTTCAATACTTTATATTGGTTGGATATTTGCTAAACCCACAGTGACAAACATACAGTAAAGGGTGATAATAATGATCTATATGGAAAATATGGAGATATGAGGTTTCAGAAGGACAGCAGCAATATTTTGCAGATATAAATGAAAAGAAATTCACTGGTTCTAAAGAAGGACTATTTTATTTAACTATAATAATAATACTCTTTTCTCTCTCTCTCTCTCTCTCTCTCTCTCTCTCTCTCTCTCTCATTTATACAATGAAAAAGTCAAACTTTATTTATATGAACAAACTAAGACTGTGTTTAAAATGTGTTCCTCTTTCAGCTGGCATTAGCAACTAAATAAACAATTTGTTATATAAACTGTATATTACACATTACCAATACTCAAAGATTTATTAGTTGAGTTTTCGGACATTCCAACAAATACCACAACATGACCAAATTAAGATAACAAAGTGGTCAATTTATTTAAACTCACTGGCTGTTCAGACTTTTAAATGAAATAGAAAATTTGATGAAATGCTTCCAGGTCTAAAGGTTACTTAGGGCTTCTTTTAGTTTGTATCACAGCCGTTGAAAAACAGAGCGTGTTCACGTGGTTCATGGAGCTCTCAATAGTTCCAAACTGTCAGTCTGTTTGAATGGCTTTAAGCGGGGAGCGTCTGTATTTGCAATAAATTTCACTAAATACCAACACACTATATGCAATGATTACTATGTTGATTACATTTATAATAACATTTTGCCTGATGAGTGTTAGAGAGACAGTATTAATGAGTTTTGTGTGTTTAATTTGACTAGGAAGGATGCATAATGTGCAATACATTAACAGTATGCATGCGTTCATGTGTTTCTCATGCTCCTATGATCATCAGTACATACCAATGTTAAATTATGTTAAGACGTTAACATAAAAATTATGTAATAAACATAAAAAATTACATAAAGTAATTTATCAAGAAATAATTAATGATTGCAAGTAAATGCACCACAAAGAACGCTGAAAAATGAACAAGACAAACAATTTCAGTCAATAAGAGATTTTATTATTAAATTATTTATTAAATTATTCATTTAATTAAATTATTAATTTAATGAGCAGTCGTTATAGAAAATCATTCAACCACACATACAGACACACTGAAAAGCCATTTTTATTTAGGAAAACATTATTTTATTTCAAAACAATCCTTATAATAAAACATCAGTTCAACAGAGATGTAATTTAACAACTTACCTGCGAATGTGTTTGGGAAACAGGGAAATGAATGGGCTTCAATGCAATGTTTGGAACTGCGCCCTCCATGACACCAGTTACTTCCGCATTCTATTCTTCCAACGTACGTCTATGTGAGAGTGGCAGCTCTGTTTTTCAACTGCTCTGGTTTGTCCGGATGTTCTTTGTTCTAATAAAGGTTTTCATTTGCCAATATTTCTTATATTCACACATATTCTAGCAAATTCTTAATTGTTATTATATTTTAAAGACTCCATGTGTTTATGTGATGTTTTTTTAATATGCTTTAAGACAAACCATGTGCAAATTCACCAAAAGACAATTTTAAAAATGCAGTTGGAAACTGCCCATGTTAATGACGTCATAAACCTGTAACCAATCACATCAACTCATTTGACCCCTGTGGATCAGCAGCTTGAGGCATAAATATGCAAAGATGGTGCATAGATTCGGGCTAAAATGGCCGCTACACTGCTGGTTCAGCTCTCAGCTGACGTTTAAATGTCACATAGAGATTGTTGTAGAGTGCAGCGCGTTTCAGATACCCTTCTCCTTCCCCAGCTCCACCTGTATAGGTCTGCTACAAGGTGATCACATTTTGGCAGTAGCACTTCTCCGTTCTTCGTACTTGGTCCGCCGCAGCAGCAGCAGATCTATTCCGCCAAGACCAAATACACTTATATGTCATGTACACTACCATGCTAAGCCCTCCGAGAGTTGTCATGACAGAACTGGTAATGTTCTTGTAATTGGGACTCTGGCTGTTTCTCCATTCCAAAAGCACAAAGAACAGACTTGTGTTCTCATGGAGGTCGGATTTGCGAGGCAACCTCGGATGGATGCGTAGCAATCACTTCTGCGGGTTCGGCACATGCAAGTATTCATTCGATACCTCCTTGATATCAAGAACACATCCGGGTATTTTCTATGCGTTCCTGTATCAGAACCGGATTTTGCAAATTATGATGACGTACTGTAGAGCGAGCACACATATTGAGAAACAGTCACTGTCATTATTACTGTTCTTATTTTATCATCAAGGACACTGTGCTTTCAATAAAAAACAAAGCCTCAAGCAATACAAAAATAGTATATGACAGATGTGTCAGAGTTACAAAATCAAACTCACATTCAGTAAAAGTCAAAAACACTAATCTGCCATCGTGTGCCATGTAAGAGTCAGTTTTTCCAAGCAATGTCTCCCTGGGGCTGGAGATACACACATGTATACACATGCACATACAAATGGGGCACAAAACGCTCAGTATTTCCGAAATGTGACGTGATTCAAGTTCAAACAAAATCTCTTAAAACACATTTTAAATGATACTTTTTCATACATATATTGAATGAAATACACCTAAATGTAAATGCACATCTAAGTCTGTAAAACATACATGTTTGTGATGACTCATATAGATATATACAGTATATACATAAAAATCGGCCCTAAAGGTTGAACTAATTTTCAAATTAGTTTGCATAAAAAAATGGCATTTCAAATGATTGTTTAACATTCAGAGATCTGCTGCTACTATAAACACATTCACACCCATACGCACACACTTATACTGCAGCTCATATATTCAGCCAGTAGCTACTGAGTCAACATTTCACACATCAGGAGGTAAAAGACAAGAGCGTGCCTAGCTTATTCACAGACAGCACTGCTAATTCAAGCTGTCATTATAGGCAATGATCTCATTACACCAATTTACAATTGCATACTATTACCATACTATTAAACCTCCTGTTTTGCTAGCACGACAGGATCTGTTTGAATACAAGCCACTAAATATCACCCTCATTTACATTGCAACAATTTTAGAACTCCATTCCTGTTCTCATATATATTGAACTCTATCAAAACATAAGTTTGGCTCGGTCTCTTATGACATCACGATAACACTAAATGCAGATGAAGCTACGGCGTAATAAATTCTGACACCTCCAGCTTTTGTGCTTCTCGTCAACCTTTTAAGCCTGTTAGTATCTAACACAAATACACCGAAAGCTCTCGCAGACTTTACAGCGCCCTGACCTTCACCGTGCACTTCAACGTCGAGCCTCTGTTAAGTTTAATTTACTTGTAAAATCCTCATGGTGCCCGCTGCGCCACCAGTCAATTAGCTGTAAAATGCTGCTTGAAAATCTCAGCAACATGGAGTGGACGGCACATTCTGCATGAATAAAAAATATCATTGTGCAAATGAAACACTCGCCATGCATGGACACGCCATCCATCATATTTAAGAGGTGAGCAGTTAAACCCATCTCGGTGGTTTTATTGTTTGAAGACAGAATAGAGTGACTCTGGGTTTTGATGAGGCCTTGATGAGCTGCGTGCTCTGAAACGGAGAATCTGATATTGAAAAGATTGAGGAGGTTGTCATCACAGCTAAGTTGGCAGAGTGGGCCATGCAGAAATGTTCAGATCTGAAGAGTACTTTTTTAAATATGTGCATATTTTATAATATTTTCTATTTAACCTTGCATACATTTTTGATTTTCTTCGTCTCAGTGGTGTTATGTGTACAGTTTCCTTGCTAAAAAAAACAACACAAACAAAATAGAAACCATCATAGAAATTCTAATGTTTTCAATCAAAATACTATTATGAATCATTAGCTTTTTCCATTAAAACTAGGGATGCACCGATATGTACATTTTGGCCGATAATGATAACCGATAATTCTTTACTATCGGAAGCCGATAACCGATATATTGATTATACAAATTATAGATGTTTTTCCAGAGCAACCCAGAAAAATGTCCTTAATAGCCACATGTCTAACAGGTCTCAAGACAAAGCATTCAGAAAGCAGTCTGATTCAAACAATATGCTTTTGTTCCTATAATGTACACATTCACAAATAGTAAATACTGTATCTACATACTGTACCTACATCAACAATGTTTTGCTAATATCATTAAGTGACTGATCCGACAGAAAGATTGTACTGTACATTATTATAACTGTGAGCAGCGTGCAGCTGAAGAAGTTTAACCAGAGGAAATGATTTATGTCGATACCAATATGGCCGAAAATTTATCGTGCATTGCTAATTAAAACCATAACCAAATTCTTTTTTGTAGTGTGTTTTGGGCATCATTCCAATAGGACTATTCTGTCCTTTAGAATCCCACCAATAGAATCCATCACATACACACGGTATCGAAGCAACAACATAAACAAACGTTACTGCGCATGCATGCGTTTGTGGACTTAACTTTACTTCCTTAACTTCCGGGTTCATATTCACAAATAATAGTGACTGTAGATTATTTCTGATAACAAGCAAAAGAAACCGAGAAGAACCGTTACTTGGCTGAACTTGCCTCTCCACTATTTTGAATTTAAACTGCGATAGCAAGCCTAACCATTAGATGTCAATGTCCCATACGGTTTCTTCAAATGCGACAAAGATACATGACGCATTCAACAAATTGTTTATTTATTAAAATAAACATACAACAAAATTCAACAAATCCTTTATTTAATACAATTATTATAAAATAAAATAATAATATAAAGTAATATTAACTAAAATGTAATTAAATTAAATTAAAATTGTTATATTGTTAGACACTAGCCAGGCCGATAAACAAACACAGAAGTTAACTGCAGTCCAGGTGCACATGTCTGATGAAACGGTCACATCATAGTTTCCATTAAAACCAATACAATTCCCAATATAACCATGAAATTGTTTTTTTTGGGCAGGGTTCTATTGTTTTTCTTTTAGCAGGGATGTGTTTCTAACATAAAAGCATAGTGTAAAGATTCGTATGTATTTTCTTTGTCTCAAAATATAGTTTGTTTAACTTAAATGTACTTTTATGTTTGGCTTTGCTTCAATTAGAAGGTTTTATGATCTAAAATCCATAAAATCCTACCCATATAAAAACATGAAACTAAGTACACTGCGCTGTATTCGCAGAAAATGTGTTTTGATTTCTCATACTATTCAATAATTACAAATAATGTTGACCTTTTTTCTCCATTATTCCACATCATTTCCAAGGTATTGGTTGTACCCATGGTGAACATCTGGTACACAATGGGATGAAATTCACATTGGCAGTCCATCATCGGAGTTCACAGTTGTAAAATAATATAGAAATGATCATGTTTCTCTAGAGAAACACATTACAAAGGATTTTCCACATGAGCCTGTGGAAGAGTTTTACTGTAATGAATCTAGGACTCATCATTTCTTTACAAGACCTTTCTCCTCCATATGTCTACGTGTGGACATATGTGTGTGGCTCTGTGCGTTCAGTGGTGCGAGCAAGCATTTTTTATTTTAATAAAACAAAAAGAAAGAAAAAACAATCTGCTCTATAACTAATTGACCTGACATACGTGCGTGAGTATTTTTAGTCTTCAACATCTGTTTTTGTTAATCGCTCCAAAGCCAAATTGCTCTTTCTTCGCCGCTGGAAAGGTCCCCTTCACTCAGACAATAACCCCACTGGATGCATGTGCCGAGTTCTGATGGTGAGGGTGAAATCTGAGCATTTCAAATATTTATCTGAGTGTCTTAACCTTCGCTCACATTATTAAAGCTGTTATTGTTGAACACTCGTCGGGCTCAGGAAAAAAGGGGGAAACCAGGTGAAAATAGTTCCACAACCTGTTCTAACTAAAGAACTATGCATTGCTGAACACATTAATGGTCAATGAGTGGGTTAGTGAATTTTTGAGGGAAGCAATAAATAAAGGAGTGACCTAGTTAATGAATAAATGAGTAAGTATAATGAGTGAATGATTGGGTCAAATAATTAATAATGGAATAATCAAGTAACAAAAAAAAACTTTTTCAAAGTCTTCATTATGTTTATGATGTGCTAGACAATCTGTGTTCATGTTTAGATTTTCAAAAAATCCTTTATATTATTACATATTTCACCTGTTTATTACAGTCATCTCGATTCTCAGAAAACAGGCTGTTGACTTCCAGGTTCTATGAACTGTATGATTGGTCAAGCTGAGCCAGTCTTTTGCGATTGGTCTACCGCATTGAGTGTGTGTTGGGATTTCCCGCCCATTACCCTATCCAAGTTCCAGGGGGCAGAGTAAATTTTGGGATTCATGATGTGGCTAACCTAAAAGTTTTTGTAGACCCAACGAACCGTTCATTGTAGTCTTTAAAAAGTGATTTCTGTTAAAGAAAATATGTTCCTTTTAGTAGAACTCACTTACAAAATGTGACAATTCCATCAGACCTCCATTTTAAGTTTAAAATATAATATTTTAGAATACTATATCTGTTAAACAACTAAAGATTACACAAAACCCAAGATGAACAAGACATTGTGGTCAGATTTCCTTCAAAGTCAACACAAACTCTCAAACATGTTTATAATATCATAATTTGAGGGTATAAATCTCCGACTGCCCATTATCACTTGCCCGCACTTGGAGGCCTTTGCATCTGAACTCTTCATGTGTCACGGTTTTCCCCCATGGACTACAACTCCCATGATCCTCCACGCTCCATCACCTGTTTCCTGAGTGATCCCTTCATCACACGGACACTATATAGACTCGCCCTGTTCCTCTGTTCATTGTCCTGTTTCGTCATTGTTCTCGTTGTTATTTGGTGGTTGTTGTATTTTGATTAAATCTATTAAAGATATCTTTGTGTTCGTATCCTGGTGTCTGTGTTCCCTGGATATATTCGCTACATCATGTACTGATACACTAATGAAATGTCACCTTGAATGCATTATATGTTGCTTCGGATAAAAGTGTAATGATGTAATGATGCCAAAATGCTTCAATGTAAATGAATGAGAGAAACAAATGTGCTGTCAAATTCTCATTAATGACTGCTATCTGTTCTCTAGTACTGTATAAAGGTCATTACTACATCTTTAAATAACCTTTTCTCTTCATGTTCGAGTATTAAGTTAATTTTGCAGTTACTGGATTTGGGGTATTATCTTCTTATTAAGTGAACTCACAGTATTACCACTGAAGTGAAGATATGTGACCCTTGGCTAAAGTCTTTTTTTGTGTGTGATTTTTCTCTATTTAAAATCCTACATAATATAAAGAATATTCTGTGAAAATATATATCTTTAACACTGACTAAGGCCATGTCATGTTAAAAGTCCCATTCCCCGCGATCGCATTTTTCAACCTTTAGTTAGTTTGTAATGTTGCTGTTAGAGCTTAAATAATACCTGCAAAATGATAAACTCTCGAAGTTCAGTGCCAAGCGAGATATTGTCTTTAACAGAACTCGCTTTTCAAGGACTACAGAGAACGGCTGGCATCGGACTACAGCCCTCTACTTCCCGGGTACATGATGTCACTATTCCGAGTGCTTTGAATAACCTTCGCCCAAATGAATACGCCAAAAAAGGGGCGAGGCCTTCCTTAGAGAAGAGGAAGAGCCGCTGGAGTAATGTTTGGTTATCAGAGATTGTAAACATTTGACTAAGCTACGCGCTAAACTACTTTCATCACAGTCCCACAGCTGGTAATAAGAATTCAGCTACACATTCGATAACCAACGGTTAAATAACAGCTTCCATGACTTTAACATCGGCTGTGAAAGCTGTTCTGTGGAATACACTGATATTGTGTGTGTGTGCGCTTACCTCTTAAACACTTCTATGAAACATCCTTCGAAGTCCTGCTTGCAAATGTCTCCTGGTCATGATCTCTAACAAGGATTGAGGTTTGCACATGCACTAGCAGACCTCCGTTAAACACTTCAATCGATCCAAATGTATTTAACTGATAAAGTGAAGTTGACGCCATTGTTACTGTTTATTGCTAAAAGACAAAGTTTATGAATACACGTGCACTGAGAGGGGCACCGACCAATCACAACAGCCTGAGAAGCGGAAGCTCGCTGATATGGTATGGACGGGACATCTTCACACCCTCTAAGCAGGGAACCAATCACGACAGACCTGGTTAGCTTTACCAATCAGAGCGTTTCGGAAGGAGGGACTTTATATAGACTAGAAGAAATCCAGTCGTTTTGTTAGAAGAGGGACAGCGGTGAACAATAGACTTGAAATACGTTTTTTAAATAAGAAACATGAACAACCATTGTTAAACGCCCAGAAAACACAATTAAAGCCTTAAAAACAACAAAGACTTTAAAGATTTAAATCAAACTTTGATGCCCCTGATCTTACAATTAGATTCTGAGACTTTGGATTTCACAGACCCGGTCACATATATCCTCTTTAGACATACTAAATGAACTTAACTTATAGTTTGTATTAAATTAGTAAAGTTACTGACAGAATTATGATGGTTAATGTAGCCCAGTCTGTGTAGTCTGTTTATATACACACACATATACACACACAGTGAATAACTGCAGATCAGTGAAGCATATACACATAAACATTGTTGTAGTTTAAATTTCAGCTCTTCAGATATAATCAGCATGGATTTGGTCCAGTAAAAACAGTCATCTGACCTCATCTATTACACATGAGCACAAACACACCAGGTGCTACTGTAGGCCTACAGTATGCTGGGGTATATTGTATTGTAATGCTGCTGACTGCTTATATTATTAAGCTAGTGCTTCCACAAATAATGTTATTCTGCATATATTACAAAACAAAACATGTAAATGCAGCTTTTTTCAAAAAGGCTAAAGATCATTTAATTATCTTGTTGGCTGAAAGTTCAATGTAAGAATAAGTGAAATAAGTTACATTTTATGTCTCAGTCTCTCTCTTCTGATGTTCATTATGTTGTGTGTATGTTATTGCTGCTAGGTTAAAGGTTACATTCATGGGGCTCCTAAAGATCAAAGCCCAGTTGCTGTGGCAATGACTGCTGTCTGGGATGTTGCCGTGGTGATGAGCGTGTCTGACCACCTGCTTGGACATATTCACACCATGAGCATGTACACACATACCTTCAAAGCTGTGCTGTTATAGAAACAAAACACAATCACAAATGTTTCAATTGCCCTACTAAAATATTGTTGGACTGAATCTCCATTTTTTCATTTTTTATTTTTGCTTTATTCATAAATCATTACTATTGGTCACCCATTATGTGTGTCTGTGGATTTATTTGACCAATTAAAAGTATTTACAATAGCTTAACACAGTGTTTAATTACAACTATTTTTTGCATTTCCAGTAAAGTGGCAGTTTCAGAGATAAACGGTTTCAGTCCGACAGCGACGGTCAGAGTATATTTATGACTTACTAAAAAAATGATTTCTACAACACAAAAACATATAACTTAATAAAAGGACTTCAGAGACAGCAATAAATGTATATAGTACAATAACATCTAAAATACTCCAAGAGCACAATGTGAGTTTGTAACTATGAATAATCTGTAATTATGAATAATCTTTCTTCTCTTCTCTAGCAAATATGTTTTTATTATTGTTAATATAATAATGCGAAAAATAAAAATAAAGATAAAGGACTTAAACACAGGGGGGCACGTTCGCCTCACACCTCCAGGGTTGGGGGTTCGATTCCCGCTTCCGACTTGTGTGTGTGGAGTTTGCATGTTCTCCCCGTGCCTCGGGGGTTTCCTCCGGGTACTCCGGTTTCCTCCCCTGGTCCAAAGACATGCATGGTAGGTTGATTGGCATCTCTGGAAAAATTGTCCGTAGGGTGTGAGTGCGTGAGTGCGTGAGTGAATGAGTGAGTGTGTGTGCCCTGCGATGGGTTGGCACTCTATCCAGGGTGTATCCTGCCTTGATGCCCGATGACTCCTGAGATAGGCGCAGGCTCCCCGTGACCCGAGGTAGTTCGGACAAGCGGTAGAAAATGGATGGATGGATGGACTTAAACACATGTGGACTGAGGGGGTGTGGGAACAGCACATAAAGTGATTGATCTACAGTAAATGCACACACTTTCACAGCAGCCAACAGGGCAGGACAGTGTTATATACGGTCATAAGAATAAAATATCAAACTCAGAAGAAAGCTCAGCAAAACTTTGAGATTAATTGTAACAATATAGTGGAAAAAATGAATTATCATCTTCCAATTACCATTTCATAATTCCTTTATTTAAAATCCGTTTGTCACCAAAACAACACAACAGATTCACTTTTGCTGAATTGTATACATTGAGGGGAGCAACCGGTACCAAAACTAGAACTATAAAAAAGTGCGTGTGCCAGGACAGAAAATATAATTCTGATTAAATTAATATACAAAGTCAATGCATAGTCCAAACTGACCAGACTGAACAAGAAATGACTTGTGTGTGGAGATAAAGTGGAGATACATAGGAAATGCTTTAAGCCAGGGTTCTTCCATTCCTATCCTGGATGGCCACTGCCCTGCAGAGTTTAGCTTTAACTTTGATCAGCCCTGCTTTAAGCTAATATTGACCTTTCAATCGAGAAGGTACTGAGAAATATCGCTTGACTGGATGGCTATACAGTTATGATGGGCTGGTTATCACTGTTCTTTTAAACTGACCTGAGAACTGTTTTTCCTGTGGTCTAACTCAAACGCCTTACATTTAGATGGCCAAGGTTGTTTCTGAATCCTTGTGTGTGGATGGTATTTTTGAAAGTCACCATTTTGACAAGCTGTCAATCACATCCTCTTTTGATAAGAAGAGACACAAGGTCTAACCTCCCTCCTAGCTTAAAAGCATGAAAGGTCACCTGCCACCATGCCTGATGGGGGATTATTAACTTCACCTTTACCAAGGAAAAGAATTAAAGGAGACTGTTTAACATTATTTATTAAAAGAGTAAGAATGCAGAAAAGTAATAGGTTCTTCCTGATATATCTAGACCAGTGGTTCTCAAACTGGTATTTTTTAGACCAGTGGTTCTCAAACTGGTATATCTAGACCAGTGGTTCTCAAATTGTGGTACGCATAGGCTACCACTAGTGGTACTTGAAGATACCCCTGGTGGTACATGACACTACAGGAAATTAAAAACTAATTTAGTGTTTTAAATACGATGTCAAATGTTTAATAGATGATCTAGAAATACGGAATACATCTCATATAGCCTATTTGCAATTTTAAAACAGCTGTATTAATTATCGTTTATTTATCATTGTTCGATGTAACCGGCACGCGTTACAGGCAGCTCAGACACAGAACGGGAGCAGACAGACCCTTGTGAGAATCTCTCTCTCTCTTCCGATGAGCTGTGTGCAGATTAAGCTTCAAATGTATTTCTGAGTTTGAACCGCTGTTTAAAGCTGTTGTTATTGATGTAAAGCGCTAATTTAACACACGTCTGCATGATCTCCTCGAGGCTAACTCAATGAAGCATGCATTGTGATTTAGTTTTGACGCGCTGCATTGACAAGCCGCTGCAGTAAGTGTTTGTTTGTTAAGCTGTTCTCTTGATGTTTAAGTATACGTATACTTATTTATCATCTGTGTTCAATATACTTTCTACATTGTCTGTCTTTAATATAGGTTTGTAGTCTTTCTGCAAGTTCCCACAAAGTTAATAAATCCCCCCAAAAGTCATTTACAGAGCCCTGTTTACTGTGCACTACAGAAAAGTGTTTTGTGCCCACTATTACTACTGACTAACTTGAAAAACATGGAAAAACGTGCTTAAGTTTGAAAACATCTGGTAAATAAAAAAAATATATATTATTAATAATACATTAGAATTGGAGGATGAGGTGTAAAGATAAAGATTCATATATTCTACTATTAATTTTTATGTTTATTCATGTGATTTTCTATGGCGGTCATTAGGTGGTACTTGGAACAACTAATTTTATTAAAAGTGGTACTTGATCTGAAAAGTTTGATAACCCCTGATCTAGACGGGTAAGTTATTCAAATGGAATCCCTGTATAAAACCGCTTGCTTCCCAGGATCTGTGCCACTGCATATTGTTAATATCAAGTATACAGATAAAGGTATTGTGCATGTGCGTGCATGTCCCAAATCTTTACAAATTTCTTACTCTCTTTCTCTCAACAGGTATTGTTTGTGGAAACTAGTAACTTGGTATTAGCAGCTATTGTATTATTGCCTGAACACTTTGTAAGTCGCTTTGGATAAAAACGTCTGCTAAATTATTAAATGTAAATCTAAAGGTCCAATGTGTAATTTGTAGTAGGATCTATTGACAGAAATGCAATATAATACACATGTATAAAGACCTTACATAATGAAGCGTTATGTTTTTATTACCTTAGAATAAGCTATATATAATAAGAAAACATACTGTATATATTCTATATACATACACCGCGGGTCCCCTTTCATGGAATTCACCCTGTTGTTTCTACAGCAGCCCTAAATGGACAAACTGCTCTACAGAGAGGATTTCGGCAAAGAAGGGAAAACGTCACAACATCTTTGTCTGTGTCAGCCACAGTAGTGCTTCTAAAGGGAGGGGTGGAGTGAGCCATTGATTGCAATTCGCAACCTCACTGCTAGATGCCGCAAAACTTTGTGCACTGGACCTTTAAAGTACCCATTTTATTACAACGGTTGACAAGTGCGTAATCGGTCCTTCGATGTTGTCTGTCCAGAATGGACAAATGCCTGTGGTCACATCTAAATGATCTGATTAGAAAAAATGACACAGATTTTGTGTTTTTTTCATCTTTATACCATTTGTATACAGGGCCTTACAATCCCCTCAGATCTGTGACTAAGGACCATGCATTGTTCAAATCTATTTGGCTGCACTGCTGTCCAGCTGTGTAATCAGGCCCAGATTATTCAATAAACACTCTGTGGTTCCTAATGAGGGCTCAGCGCTGTTTGAAAGGCTCGATCTGAGATTATCCAAACAGAAATAGCCGGTAAAAATGACCCTTGACGGAGCTGAGACCACCAAAACATCTGATCAGGCTAAAGCATACAACACATTCAAATCTATATGACAAACAATAGACTTTGCTGAAAATGTCGATGAACAAGTGTAAATGTTCGTTTTAAATAATCGTTTGATTTTCAATTGTAGATCCAAATGTGATTATCTCAAGCAAGACGTGATGGTGTAAAGAAAAAGAGTAATGCTTTGTGTGTGTGTGCAGGGTGGGGATTTAGATTTGAAATGCACTACACAAAAGCCATGTGTTCAGATGAAATCACTGGCGCTGCAGCCAATCCTCACAATTCATTCACAGACGCTCGCAATCAATAAATAAACAACACAAAGCTGCAAGTGAGAGGAAGACACAATAGATTACACAGAAAAACAAACGATGAGAGGGAGAAAGACCGACATGATAAAGGAGGAAAAGACAGACAGGATGAGACAAGGGAGTCATCAGCGCCGTTTCATTTTTTCCAGGAAATGTCTTCTTTAATGCCAGAGAAGGTAGAGATGGAGTGCCGTCTGGAGAGAGAGGATGCATGTAGGAGTGTGTGTTGTGTGTGTAGGGACTAGAGATGAATAGAGGAGATTTTAACACTGTTTCGGGACTGCAAACAATCAACACACAGCAGAAAAGAGGGGAAATCACGCAACAGTGCTCACACTTTCCTCCCCGTTCCACAGTTATTTATTCTTTCTTTCTCTCCCTCCCTCCCTCTCTCTCTCTCTCTCTCTCTCTCTCTCTCTCCCTCTGAGTCATCACATTTTTGCCCTCTTGCCATCATATTTCTTTTTATTTTCTCTGAACTGATCTATCTATCTACCTATCAAACACACAAAAAATGTAAAGGTTAGTAATTGCAATGTTATGCTTTTTTCACCCGAGTACAGTACGTGACCTGACATCTTCTCAACACCCTTTATTCTCCCTTCCTCCACCATGACAACACGTCTACACAATCTCATGTAAAACAGAGTGGAACATGTGTTTTCCGCAATCTGTCTTCTGACCCTTCAGGTCCGGCATACATTCTCGTGTTTGCTTATGAGACTGTAGAAAATTACTCAACAAATTGTTAGGACACGACAATCAAGACATCCAAACGGAATAAACACAACGCACAGAGTGTATTTGTGTGCGTGCGTGACTGTGCATCTGTTTGCATGCGCTCTAATTTCAGGTCGATCAATCAAAGGTAGTGTCATATAAATATGTGCTGTAGAGGCGCACGATAACCTTCGCATTATCATAAAACATGTATTCTTATCCTTGATGATGGATCTTTCTCTCTCGCACACACGTATCCATAAACTTCAAATGTGTTGAAAGGACATAAATCCTCTCAGATGGTTGGCCGGCAGGGTTGGGTGGGTGTGTCAGGAAGTGTTGGAGATTTTTGAGTGTGTTGTAGGTTTCCTGTTGCACAGTGTTATATAAAAGTTTCTCATGCCTTCCTTTCCCAACACTGCACACATACACACTTACTTAAGGGCAGGGGGTGACGTGGCTGATATTAGTCATAAACTGATATTAGGGGCTGATATTAGACATAAACACATCCTGTCGATCACTGACATTGTGAGAAGATAACTACACATTTATTTCTTCATACATTAGGGTCATTATCAAAAAACAGTGACTTTTTACCTTCAAAAAGTCAAAAAATGTAATTAAGATTTCATGCCTAAAATTTTATGATCAGTATTCACCGGCATGATTATATTGTAACCAATAATAATGGGCAACTTGAATCTTTATTATTATTTTCATAGAGTTTTCTGTCATTGGTGTAACACCAGTTACAATAACAAAAGTGTAAAAAATCCCATGAAAGGCTAATTTTCTAAAATGATGGCTAAGTCACATCAAAACTAGTATGATGAGGCACACTCAAATCTATACATTATACCGATAAACAGGTTTTTTTCCAATAAAAATCCTTTATAATGACACAAACAGAAGCAACACCAATGACGCTTTTAAAAATCCACACCAAAAACCGACATTTTAAACTAAATTTCTAATTTATATTAAGGAAAGGGACACTCTTTGTGCTTCCTCTTTATTGACCTTTGACTTTGTAAGTACTTACTTGCATATTTTTATTCTTTCAAAATAATATTTTGTGCCACCAATGACACAAAATCAAAGGACAGATATATATTTTTAATTATTTGTATTAATATATAATTATTTTGGTTTGCATATTAATGCATTTTTTAGGCCCTATACTTGTGTTTAATTGGTTAACTTAATAAAAAAAATGTATGACAATGACATGTTTATACACCATATAAAAGAGTTAAACATAAGGAGGGGGACGTGTTTTTTAAAGTACAAATTCAATTCAAATTAAATTAGACAACATTTACAAAACTATGAAGACTTAAATAACAATCATCATTAGAAAAAGGCACATAGATGCGTATTAATGGCTAAATAGGTCTGATGTTTTTCATTTGGAAGCTTTTTACATGCCTGTAAAGTGTCGGGACAGGTTTGTAACCATATTTTGAAATTTATCCATCTAAATCTGATAACATATTCCTTTGGGGACATTTCAAATGCCCATTTTTAGAAATTATACAAATTTGTGTGTTTGTGTTAGATTTGAGTCAGGGCTATAATTGCTGTATAAAAAAACAATAGAAGTCTATGGTATGTCCTGTGTGTGTGTGCGTGTGTGTGTGTGTGTGTGTGTGTGTGTGTGTGATCTGCTGTTCCAGACATAACATACACCTGCAAGGTCATGTCACTGTTATCATCATCTCTAATTCAGGCACATATCATGACATAACCTCTTTTTAAACCAGAGATGCATTTAGTTGACCAGTATACACACACCAAGGACAACAATAACAAGTGATAAGACAGAAGTATTTTTTTGTTCAAAAAGTTCATAAAGTTTCATGTCCAGTGTGTAATTTTGTGGAGGATCTATTGACAGGAACGCAATATCATTTACATAACCAATCTTCAGAGGTGTATAAAGACCTTACAAAATATAGCAATATGTTTTTATTATCTTTGAATGGTCTATTTATATCTACAAGACCACGGGTCCCCTTGTATGGAATTCGCCATGTTGTTTTTACAGTTGCCCTAAACTAACAAAGAGAATGCGATTTGTGAATACATTATCTCCTTTGAACGCTCTGTAAGTCACTTTGGTAATGGCTAAATGTAAATGTCCTTTGGAAAAGAAGCGAATATGTGACGACATCTTTGTTCTGTGTCAGCCACCATAGTGCTTTGAAAGGGAGGGGTGAGAAGTGGAGCGAGCCATTGGTTGTAATGCGCAACCTGACCAATATGCTGCTAAATTTCATACACTGGACTTTAAAAATGTTCTACTATCCCAGCTTATGAAAAAACGAATTTACAGAAGACATTCTGATTGAGAGTCATGTGTGCATGTGAGTGTGATTGTGTGATGTTTGTGTGAGTCATGGAACAGAATTGTAATCTTTCCCCTAATAAATGAAAACGTTACATTTGCTTTGAATGTGCTCGTCCCAATGCTGTGAGAACAGGAGCGAAAGAAAGAGAACATGTGAAAAGGAGGAAGGAAGAATGAGGTCTTGGAGAGAGAGATGGAAACGGTTTTATTTGCAAAGGTATGAGCCCGCTGAGACGTTTGTCGGGGAAGAATAGTCTAAATAAACACAAACACACACACACGTCCTCAGGGTTTGGGTTGAATCCAAAATGCTATTGTTAGCTTGTGTTTTCACAAAGAAGCAACTTAGAAAAACGACCAAAAGTTACAAGTCACATGAGTTACGAGGACAAAATACCACTCATAATGTAACAATTCATGTGTATGCAAGCGTGTACATCTATCACATTTTAGTGCAGTTGTACTGGTTATTGTGGATATTTCATAAAAACTGATGCCGTATTTGTTTATACGCAAACTTTTTTATATACTGAAATTAATTCATTAATATTAATGAGGGAATTTTCAATATTTATTTTTACATTTTTCATAGCTGTTTGATCTGTAAAATTAACAGATGCAATTTTTTCCACATTTTCTGTCTTTTTCTTTCATTTTTTAGCAGTGTTACTTGTTGACAGTTTACAACACATTTCTCTACCTTTTTCTAACTCATTGTCACTTTCCTTGACTGAAATTTGAACTATGAAAATCCATGCATTTGGATTCTACTGGATTCTATATTACTGCTAAATTACTGATCATCTGCTGAGAAAACAAAACGTATCCGACCCGTTTCAAGTCTACACAGCATATTGAATGTTTCACGAACACGTGTTTTTCTGTGTCTTTAGTGTGTTATAAGTTTCCCAGGCATGTATTAGACACGTAAAATTGCAAAAATTAAAGTGTTGGAACAAAAGATGCATTCTATCTAAAAGCGAATGCTCACCAAGACCTGCCTGAAACGCCTCGTGTAACCACACCCCCACAAAACTACGTCAGTTCGGTGGTATGAGTTGACTAAGACCGCTCAAATGTATACGCAAGTAAGGTGGGCGTACCTGTCAGTACAATTGCTTTGGAACCGTCAAATGACACATCACTGGTATCACTGATCTTCTTATTCTTTTCAAAAGACTTTCACCACTGTCACAGTGGCTGTCACACAGTTAAATGCAGCTTTGCCAGGCTGAGGCTGACTGTGTTGTAAACGAAACGCTATTGGTTATTTAAAAAGGGGGTGGGGCTACTAGATATGTCTCGCACTCTTTGCATTTTTCAGTTGATATTTAGTCAACACATCAAATAATGCTGCGTGTTCCAAGGCGATTTAGTGCGTCTTTAAACATCTAACAGTTGTCCCATAAAGTTCTACTCTACATGCATTTCTCTCAATATGTTGTTTT
The DNA here is from genome assembly GCA_006030095.1 of Triplophysa siluroides. NCBI lineage: Eukaryota > Metazoa > Chordata > Actinopteri > Cypriniformes > Nemacheilidae > Triplophysa > Triplophysa siluroides. Next base: position 93,946 of record VCII01000051.1, on the reverse strand, counting down.
TGCTTTTACAAACTGAGGCAACCAACACCAATAAGCGTAACATAAGGTTATAAAACTCCAGGTGGGTGTTAAATAGGAATGAAGAGAATTGGAGAGAATTTCCAGAAGCATTCTGCATGGTTTTCATTGAAAAAAGTAGAAAATCAATTTTGCCAGACATCTAACACTTTCAGATTTTGAGTAAATCTGTGCTGACATCATTGACATCATAAAGCACAGCTTAGGAACAGATGTACATTTGTGACGTTCAGTTAAAGCTACAGCCGTTTATGTCATTGCCCACTAAATCATGTTGTCACCACAGGAGATTATTTTAATTTCAATATGTTAAATGTGATTGTGTCTGATTCAGCAGGAATTTTAGTTCCGCTGGAGTTACAGATGGTGAGCAAAGGTTCACTTAGAAGTGCATACACTATACATCCATACATAAATCGGTCACGCATTATTTTAAGGTCCAATTCTCGCTATTAACGAACCATTAACTACGACTTTTGCTTATTAATATAGTTAGTATAATAGTTGTTATTTTTAGGTATTGGGTAGGATTAGGGTTGTAGAATATGGTCATGCAGAATATGTGCTTTATAAGTACAAATAAACAGCCAATATTCTAATAATATGCACGCTAATAAGCAACTTGTTAATAGTGAAAGTTGGTCCCCATACTAAAGTGTTACCCATAAATATATACATTAATTGTATTCTGGGTTTGGTTCTAGTTCTGTAATTCTTGGTTTAGTATTATTCAAGTATTATTGGTTCTTATTAGGGCTGTCAATCTATTAATTGCGATTAATCACATCCAGAATAAAAGTTTGTGTTTACATAATATATGTCTGTGTACTGTTCAAATTTTTTTATATTCATAATAACATACACATACATGCATATATTTAAGAAACATATAAAAATGTATAAACAATGATATATAATTTAAATGATTGGTAGATATAAATAAATACATCCTAAATATGTATAAATGTATGTGTTTATGAATACAAAATGAATATGCACCTCACACAGACTTGCACCTCACACAACTTTTATTCTGGATACGATTAATCGCAATTAATCGATTGACAGCCCTAGTTCTTATTCAAGTTCACAGTATTTATTTCTAAGACTATGTTTATACAGTAGGAACGTGTACGTAATAGGAAGTCATGAATAGAGCTTTTCAAGAAAACAAAGTTAAGTGCCTGTTTATAAGAACACACATCATTACACACTCAACTAAAATGGCTCTAATGACTGTATTAGTCTAAGAATGAACACACATTAATCTCTCCACTACAAATCTCACCTCCTCCCTCTCTTTTCACACCATTTTATTCAATTAAACACACTTCCGCTTCTCTCATCATTATATTTCCATTCTCTTCCGTTTTACACACACGGCGACCTGTTCAGCTGACAGCTTTATTCCTTAAAATCCTATAATGCTGAGCTGTGTTTCTCTCTCGTTATCGTAATTACTTTTCAACTCTTTCATTATTCATCGATTCTCATTAATTATTCATGATTTAACATTCAAGTCCATGCCCCCTGTATTCAGCCTATTAGCTAAATGTTCCCTCTGGGGGTTTTCGTATATGTGCATCTGCGTGTGAATAGATTTGTGTGCGCTTTTAGAGCCCAAACTGTAACTATCGCTGCGCTGAGATCCTATCAACCGACAAAAATAAACAAATTTAGCAATGTAATATCAGATTGTGAAATAAATTGAAATGGATTGACACTGATTTGATATAACTAGACTGGTTGAAATGAACAGAGATAATTGATGTTGCCGGTTTTATTGGAAGCATCTGACATCTCAAGTCAGTATTGTGAGGGAGGTTTGAATGTTCACACACGCTGCACTCACATACACCTAAAATAAATCTGCCATGCAAACTTATTAGTTTATACTACTCACATTTTTCACATTCTGTCTGTTTTTATCAGGGTGCAGCACACACTCTTGATAGACCAGCCCAGATCAGTCTGCATAAACACACACACACATACACATACAGACAGGAATTATATGTCTGATCACACCCAAGAGCACAAGTCCTGAGGGAAAGCTTTATCTTCCTCCCATCTGAGCCCGAGTCTCTACAGTTTACAGTCAAGTTAATCCAGAATGGAGAAAGAGAGATAGAACTAAAAGAAAATGTAATTTAAAGGCTAATCTACCTTAATGGAACAGATAAGCAGTCGATATGGTGAGTGCTATTATCTCAGTCTCCATCACATTCATTTTCAGTTAACACTCACACAATAAATCTCCCTTTTATCTTTTTCCACCTCCACACCCCTGAATGACACGGGAAAGCTTAACCTATCATTTTGAAGGGATAGGTCACCCAAAATTCCTCTCATCCTTATTGATGTTTCAAACCTGTTTGAGTTTCTTTCTGCCATGGAAACTAGCATCTAAGCTTGTTATAAATATAATTGAAGCGGATAGTGATCAAGCTCCTGTCTTCGTAATAATGTACAAAAAGGCTGTGCAAAAGTAGTCCATACGATACTGACAATTGAATTACTACTTAATACTACTTTTCTATTAGTACTGTTTTCAGTTTGAGTTCAACTTTACTTTAATCAAAATGAAAACACTTCGACTTTTGAGATTCAAGATGAGCAAGAAGAGACTGGTCTCATTACTGGCATTAGCACAGCAACACTGCAAAAAAGACATTCTTCCTTAAGCATTTTTGTCCTGTTTTCTAGAACTATTTAAAACGTCTTAAATTACGATACATTTACATAACAAGAAAAGTGAACTAAAATATTTAATTGTGTTTTATGAAGGAAAATATGAGAAGGTAAAATTGTCATTTCTACCGTAAGTGACTGGCAACGTTTTAAAGTGAAGCTTTGACATTTTGCTACTAACTTGCGTCTTTTACGTTAAAAAAGGATTTACTAAAGAAACGTAGTGAAACATTTGCGCTGAAAAGGCGTAGGCACCAAAATGTTTATGAATTATGCAATGCGATTTACTAACATTTGCACTAGTTAGTTTACCGGTATTTGCGCCATTATTTAACCCCCCCTACAAAGGTTGACGCTTTTTTAAATTGCGCTTTCATGTTGTTCAGTAAGACATGAGTAAGTTAATAATGCCAGCATTTTCATTTTTTGGATGATACACATAATTTCATTTGGTGACATGAAACCTGAACTAACTTTGAAGGTAATGCGTAGCCTCTGGCTGACAGCGTTTTAATGACTTATATCTGAAACATGTGAGACACACAGAAACTGTCAAACACGGATACATGACAGCGAAAAAAAGAGAAACAACACATGAATACGACTTCTTCCATATGATCAAGAAGTGTCTGGCAGCTCTCTTTCATGTCATCATGGGGTCTACCTCTCTCTCCGGTTTTCTCTCACATATTCTCTAGCCACCTCATGCTGTGTTCAAATTCCAAAGACTCAATTAAAAGAGAATGACAGGCAGAATGCAAGAAACGTGCACACACTCAGGGGTAAACCGTTCTGGTGAGGAGAACAAGGGCCCTAAATACTTCTCTTAACATTCTTTCTAATTTCTCATTAGGGCTTAAATTCTTCAAACTCGAAACCATGTCATATTAGTTTCAGACATTTTCCTTTAAAAACCACCTCACACGCTCAAAAACAGACATTGAATTTAATGGTTTCTTTTCATGCCTACTGGGTCTGTGGTTAGCCAAAAGCCAATCAAGGAATCAATGTACTGCTGTCTCATAAGACAGACTGGCAGACACACTCACAGCATTATATCCACATTACTCAAGATATGACAGACACAATGATTACTAATTCTTGATGAAATTCCCCAAAATATACACATGCATCACTAAAAAATAATTCAGAGTGACTGTGCTGGGTGTAAATAGAACTGGCCACACAGCGCAGTTGTTTGCACCAAACAGTCTGAAAACAGGCAATTTTATGAAAAAGAGTTAGACGTCAGACAATTTGATGTCTGAAAATTGACCTACGGGGGAGAGTGTATTTTTTGTTTTTGTGTGGGTGACTAAAGTTCAAATCCTGACATTTCTCTATTTCTCTCCTTCATTCTAGTGGTTTTATCAAAGATAAAACTGCTCCACTATCACCAGACTCTCTGCTTTGTTTCAGCAGTTACTGGAGATGCCAAAGAGAAAAAAAGAGAATATCTGATACACACCTGCAGTACTTGGAACCAATAAATGTCTTATTTTGATTAATGAGATGGTTTCCAGCACTGGATCCATAGCTTAATGCAAATAACAGACACACACACACTCATCCATCATTGAAAAGCATTTTTTCCAAATAAACTTTCCAATGCATTGTCAACATGTCTACGTTCTATGATTGAAATCAAACTCAGTATCATAAAAGTGCCGCTAATGGATGTTTATGAGATCACATGTATACACAAGCATACTAAACAATATTTCTTACTTTTTCTGATTTGTCAAAGCAACCCACAACCCCATACAGGTTTTTCAGTACTTAAGTGAGGACATCTCAGAGACGTTTATTGTTTCAATACCAGCCTAATGATCTTTTTTATGCTCTACCGCTAAACCTCACAGGAACCTGTTGACATTATTAGATTTACTGTACAGTAAAACATGATTTGTCTGATTTGTGTGCAAAGATTTGGCTACTCACAAGCACTGTACCCACACACGTACAATAGGTTCTCTTGACCTTGTTAAGTGACCATGCATAACAAAAGCTGAACAACAGCCAGGCCAAAGTGAGAGTTTAGATCATTGTTGCCATCTAGTGGATATTTGGAGCTTAAAGTTTTTAATTTAGATAAATGATTTATATGTTCTGGAATACACTGAACTTTGGACATTGTCACTCAGATATTATTGATGAAGACTACTGAATGGTGTTATTTAATGTTTTTCCAATAGTTCAGTTTGTGCTCCTAAATTAGCATTTTGAAATTTCAGTCATGGGTTTCCTCTGGGATATCCAATGGGTTTTTAGAATAGCTGTGTTTTGTCAATATTCATTTTACATTTTGTTCCACAGCATAAATTTAATACAGTTCAGCTGACAAAAAAAAGTGCTGAATAATATTTGTGTGTTGGATTCTTGATTTTCAGTTGTGCTTTTTGTGTGTGTGAGTTGACTTGGATCAGGTTGCTGGTACCAGTATGGCTTGTTTAACCTGAGGAATTTGTAAATTAGTGTGTAAACAGAGGCCCGGTTTACAGAGGTAAGGGCTGATAGGAGAGGGGGTGAGGTAATGTTAAAATGCATTGAAAAGAAGGCAATATCTTGTCTAAAAGCTTTTTTTTCATGCATGACAACAAGTTACTTTCACTAGGTCAAGACAGGACACGAGATGTCTTAACAAAACCACACACATAGACAGGTCATGCATTAATCATGAGAGATCCATTCATGAGTCACCGACTGACTGGAATGTGAGAGAGAGGGAGAGAGAGACAGAGATAGAGAGAGATGTAGCAACACAATATGAACAAAAAACATATGTAACCTGTGTCTCTGATGTGTGTTTACATGCACATGTCCATGTGTGTGTCTTTGTGTGTACTGGCAACAAACATAACACGGCAAATACAACAACAATAAACTTTAAATGCGTTCATAAAGAAAATAAGCCCAATAAACCTAAATGGCTGGTCAATCTCAATTTACTCACAACTGGCAGAGGAAATTGGTTAACTTTGGATCTTCTGTGTGCAAGTTGATGTTGTACAGAATTTTACAGAATTTATTTTGATAGAAACTGGCCCCTGACTGGGGAGAATTAATAAAAACACATACAACGCTACTGGTTTTGGTTGCCTCACCAAACAACATAACACAAACCAGGTGCTTGTGTCTCTCTCGCTCTTTTTCAATGGCACCTTTAACCCAAAACATCTGCGTGAACTGTCTCATTGTGTGGGGGCTTTAACTGCAGGCAGATATAAACTGAAACAGACAAAGAACTCCAAGCATAAAATCAAGTGATAAACCATATAAAACAAACCTAGACCCTCAGAATATTTAGATTATTTCACTTCTTGGAACGGTTATGAACCAATTTCCACCATTTTTCTAAAATATTTTACAATCCACATGCCAGAATATGGGGGTCCTAATGAGAAAACAAAGATATTCGTCAGGAAATGGAAAAGTGGACGATTAAATGGTTTATTCCACCAGTGATGTTTGTATGTTCTTTCACACACCACAAGTCTTTCTGTACTGCCAAACATTTTAACTTTCAACAAGAGGTCTGTTGACTGATTTATACCAACGCACCGAAAAACCCCATCACCTCGCCAAATATAACCTTACAGCAAATTATTACTATTATAAAATCCAACAACAGACATAATACAGTAAAATGTGTATTATTTGAGACCTTTTTATTTGCTAGAACACGCAAGAACGAAGACAAAATGAGTGAAAGATATCAACAATGTTTGGAAACTGTTCATTTTTATGGAAATGACCCTGTTGAGTCCTCGTGTGTTTGCCCATTTAGCATAGGAATAATCTGACCGTGTTAACATATTCATTGCCAAGCGTAGTGCATTTATCTGTTAAAATTTTGCGTCCAATTACAACACTGCCATTACTATCGTGTTATAAATCAGCACCATTATTTTTATTATAGTAATGAAACAGGTTTGTTATGAGAACAGATCCTGCTGAAAAGAGCAGCTTAGCCAGCAATCGTTCTGTGATCAGCCTCATGAACAAGTTTGTTTGGCTCTCGTACACCAGTAAATGTTGATTCACCAGCATCCACTAAACACTAACCAGCACAACTCATTGGCATTAGAGTTTTAGACATGCCAGTGTTGCGCCACCTGCATGCAACAGATATTGTATCTCTCTTCTTTACAGATAATACCTAGAGCAGGGGTTTTCAATGCCACAGAGTCAGACCCCCAAGTATGATCCTCCCTGTGTGAGAGATCCCCATCCTACACTTTTTATCTTTTAAAGACAATCTTTTATTAACAAAAAAGTGCATTTTATACAATATGAGTTAAATTAGTTTCTATTAAGTTACATTCTTTTTTTCCTCTCACTCTTCACTGTTAAATACACAACTTAATTATGTGTTTATATATTTGTGTGTGCGTATTTCATTACTTTAAATCTAATTTCTACTTGTTAACGTTTTTTATTTATTTAATCTATTTAATAGAATCGAATAATATCTAACATTTTCTTTTTAATACGGATTTATTTATTTATTTACTTGTTAAGTTTAATCTTATTAATCTTATCCTGTCACTTTTCACTTACCACTTTCTAGGGGACCTCGGACAGAAACCCTGACCTATAGCCCTTCACAAGTAACCACCACCACCAATAATTGGTCATGACATACCAATCAGTAGGTATTAAACATGCAGAAAACATGCATCATGATTTCTAACAGAGGACTGGCAGCTGGTCTAGGATATTGGACAGGATTATTTGGTTCCATGTCTAGTCACATCATGTCAGTCCTCTGGGTTTTTTTAAGGTGGAAGTGAAGGCCATTAAAAGGTTGAAATGAACACCCAACGATTTTGTGAATATTTGCTGCATGTCTGCTGTGTATGTGCATGCATGTGTGTTTTTGGAAAATTGACCTTGCACTTGCACATAGTCGTGGCTGTGCAAACAGGAAAAGGAAAACAAAGTGAATCAGACCGGTCAACCCAACAACCTAATACTTTTGTAGCCATGATCAGCAATTGTGCGCCATAAAGCGCCCCTTGTAGGAAAACAGGTTTTTGTCTCATTGAAAGCAATTATTTCATGGGAACACTCCCACCTAATGGTACAGTCATTCATCTTTAATGAGTTATATACTTAGGTAATAATTCATCCTAAACTATGATATTATCCTAATATCATATAAACTCATCCTGTACCTTGTCCCAGACTCTTCCCAACCAGCTTACCAAGAAGGTTCCACTACCGTTCTGCTGCAGGTTTGTAGGTTCTGAACAAAACAGAATACATTTTTATTGGACTACTAAAAGACCAGACCAACAACAAGGTGAAAGGTTGTGCCTTTTCAAGAACGGTTGCATAAGACTGGACAATACAAATGGTAATTTAAAATAAATTATTATTTAAAGTTATGTAAAATTATGTTCATTTATATTGCAGTCATGAAAGGCTCTCTGATAACAGCTTTCACTAAATTTGATACTAAAAAACTAGTAACATTTCTAGATAGTAAAAGATTTCTTGATGGTAAAATTTCTGGATTCTGTAGTGTCAGCTCAACATAACAAGTATCCTAAATGTACGTTTAAGAGCTGCTGCTGACAGCAAAATGGCAATGACAAACACACAAACAATTGTCAAATACACACAGTACATACAATACATACCTTAATATAAATGACGGATAAACAAAGTAAATATTACAAATATTGAGGCAGTAAAAAAGATGCTGCAGGTCCGTGGGAAGGCCAGCAGGTGGAGCAGACTCATCGCAGACAAATAAAAGGTTCAAATAATTTAACATGTCCAACCAGTCTATTTCAATACACAGAAAATTACCCGGTACAGATTTTTAACGGTTTGCTAATTATTTTAAACATTAAATCAGTTCTTGATCCAATACATATTGTCATCCAACATTTGGTGAACTATTCGTGTTTTTCAATTAGGATCCAAATAAATATTAATAATTCTAAACAAAACACAACTCAGCATGTCTTTCTGTGTAGTTCTTCTTCTATCACTTTCTCTTCCCACTATGTAAGATGGGGACACACTTAAGGACTAGCTGAAAACATTTTAAGACTGGAAGACTAAGGAAATTCAACACACTCAGCAGTTATATTTTGCAACGTTTCTAGAGAGCTATTTAAGTCGAACAAGAAGACCAACTCCTATCTATTTTAAATTAGAAAGACATGTATCCAGTGTTGGGTGTAACTAGTTACTAAGTAATTAGTTACTGGAATTTAATTACTTTTCCCTTGAAAAAGTAAGGGAAAAAGTGAGTGATTACTCTTATTTTTTCTGTAATTTAATTACAGTTACTTCTGATGTAATTAAACTGTGTAATATATGTGTGTGCAATAGTGGAATTGACATCGAAATTCAAGAGCCTTTTCATGTTTATCCTTAAATCACTGAACTAATCAAGGTTGATGAAGGATATAGAAAGTTATTAGAAATAAGTAATTAAATACTTTTTGTAGAGAGTAATTTGTACAGTAATCTAATTACACTATTGAATATGTAATTAGTAACTAGTAATGAATTACTTTTTTGGAGTAATTTACCCAACCCTGCAGGTATCACTTAAATCACTGGCTAACACCACAATAAAACAATGCGTTTCTGATCAACAATTCCAAGTGACATGAACTGCATGTTATATTTTATTTTGGTTCTTAAATTTATAGTGCACTTTTGGAAGATCGCACAAAATAAACTCTATGATTGACAAAGGTTTTTCTATCAAGATAATCTTAACAGATTAACACAATATTAGCTATTTTTGAAACGTCTGATACATAAGGCACACTTTTCTGGAAACACTTCAGCACGTTCGAAGTCGTCATCTGATTGGTTGAATTTCACAGGATTTCTGGAAGACATGCGTGTCGCGTTCTTTAACGGTCCGCCAAACAACAAAGCCTTCTGATCTAAGAAGTAAACTGTACTGTTTGCAACGGTTGCTATAAGAATTCATCACGATCGACTAAACGCTCAGTTCTTAAAAGTATGCGAGGTTCATGGCATAAACTTAATCATTGTTGTTTCTGTTAAATTTTGACACGTTCGTCAATGTACATCGGTCTGTTACTGCGGGAACATTTCCACAGCCCCAAAACATGACGCGGCACAAAACGAAACGTGATTGGTTGCTTTCCCTGTCAGTCATATGGCCTTCTTGGGCGGGCCTTGGCCAAAGAAAGCGGCTTTTTATTACTTCATTTATTTAATTACTGTGACATGCTCGGACATCATACAGTGCGCGCAGGTGATGACATGCGCATAATGTAATGATTCGTCTTAAATATGGCCATGGCTTCAAAACGAAGCTATCCGTCTTTAGTGGAAAAAATTGTGTGTAAATGTGTTGCTGGCTTTACAGAATATACTTCGAATATGTAGGACAGGTTCTAGTATTAAACACCAGGTGTAAAATGTTTTTTATCAGCAGCAAGAGTTTTTGAATTGTATTACAATTCCTGAGATATGATCGTGTTTCACGCCTACCCCATGCTTCATTTGATCAATGTTGATTTTGAATTATTGCTCTAAGCTGTTTTATAATCTAATTTCTTAGTAATTTCTCTCTCTCTGGTGTTTCGTCTCGCCTCAGCTTTCTCTCTTTTAAACGCAGTTGGAAAAAGTGTGGTTGGAACCCACTGATGGCTTATCCCAATAACCTTGAAGTAATACACACACACACCAGGGCATCTCTGAGGAGACCTTTTTTAATTACTGCTGATGTAGTTGCCAAGGAGATAAAGCACTGGAGATCAAAAGAATTTATCCAGAGGGAGAATCTGTGTTTTTATCTGTGAAGATATGACTCAATTGTGGTATGTCAGAGAAACTAAGCGCTACAAAAAACCGACAGCGTAAATGTGATCAAGGTTATTGCACAGTATCTCATTCTTTTCTCCCCTCACTGTTATCCGAGGGTTAAACTACTGCACGACAACAACATTCTTTTGTTGGCCTTTCTAGCCAGTACACATTTGCTGCTAGTGTGGCTTACTGTTCTTTGAGAAATTGTTGCAACTGCATTTTGGGACAATGCAACAAGTGAGGAGATAGAAACAAGCCTTTGCAATACTGAATGTGCATGTGAGTGGTCCTTACCTTCCCCCTAATATTCAGACACACAGACCTTAGCCACATTGCTAGTGGAGGAGGGGAATGCTAAGAGCTTGGCTGCATTAGGGAGTTGTATGGGTAATTAGAGAATATGCTGTTACATAGACTCAGCAGTGTGTGTGTGCGTGCGTGCGTGCGTGTGTGTGTACAGTACTAAAACAAAGATGAATCAGATTACGTTACCTGTTAACTTCAATGTTAACCAAATTATTGTTTTTAAAAAAACTTAAAACAAAACAGAATGGAGTAGCAAATTTAAGAATATGTCTACATAAATCTGTATGTAAAATGAACTGTGTTAACTTAAGACACTGCTGTGATGTCAAAAAAATCTTAGCCTTCCGTATCATTTCGAATTTAAATTACTAAACAAATGGTAATAACCTTAAAAAGGAATAAAAGAAATGTTACTTATTTGCAGTGTAGATTACCTAAAGGAAACAAAGTCAGTAACGAGAGAGAGCACACTGTTTTCAGACTGTAGCTATTCTTATAATTTCAGAGGTGACAAAATAGATTTATTGACTTGGTTTATAATTTGACTTCTAATTAAAATATGTTATATTGTTGTCACTTTCGTTTAACAAAAGTTAAGGATTGCAGCTAGTGTGTCAGAGGAGCTGAGTGACAAGACTGACAGTTTGGAACTATGAGTGCTCCATGATTTATAAGTTAAACATGTAAATAAGACATCTGTACACTCTTTAAACCATTTTTTTTAGTTTTGTCTACATATTTTCACTTTTTGAATATAGTGCATTATTGTTTTTATTTAATTCTCATTTTTTCTATATTAATGTATATTTGCACTATGTTCGCACCATGTGTACAATTTCTTCTGCACTAAGCTCCTGTCGCCAACTCAAATTTCTTGTCTGTAAACACACTTGGTAATAAAGCTCCTTCTGATTCTGATGAACCACGTGACCAGCGGCGGCGAGATCAAAGTGTGTCGCAACTCTGTTTTTCAACGGCTCTGGCAGAGACTATTTGCACTAGCTCCGCTCACCAATATGTGATTGGAATAGAGTAAGGATGTGTCCAAATACCCCCACTTGCGGTCTTGGCCACTTGTGAGGGCGTGCACGCGACAGGAAGTAATTAGCGTAAGTCAGTCCTATGTCTTAAAAACGGCAAAGTGCAGTGCCCTCAACGCACATTAAACCCACACTATCTTGAATACCGCTTCCTTTACAAAGTCTAAAACAAAAACAAATAACTAGATGTGAAAGGCACGGGTCAACAGATAGAACTTTATCTTAGATTTAAATAGCGGGACAGAGGACAGGGATCTCGGAAGGTGTTCCAATGCACTAGTTCAGCCAGGTATGGGAGCAAGACCATTTAAGCAATTAAAAACAAACATCAGTATCTTAAAATCAACTCTCAGACGAATCGGCAACCAGTTTAGAGCCATTAAAATAGGGGTAATATGTTGAGATTAACGGCCTGCTGTTGGAAATCTGGCTGCTGCATTTTGCACCATTTGAAGCCTTATGAAAGAGGACAAATTCAGGGCTCTGTGTATCCTATCATGCATCATGTTCTGGATATATCATGAGACTTTTTGCAAGGGTCTCGCGAGATGTTGCGGAAAGCTTTCCAGTGTAAGTTCTACTACAACTTTGTAATGTTATATCTTTATTTATTCTATGTTTGGCTAACATGTGTTTGCTTTTGTTTTTGGGGTACAGCTGCTTTTATACATTACAAATAAAGCACTATAATAATAAATCTGACTTGTCTATGTAATTAGATATTACATATAATTTCGTAAGAAAACGTAGTGTTGTAGATCTCACGAAACGGGAAGTGAGAGAACCCAAATGCAGGCAGTGAAGGTGTTAACAAAATACTTTAATAAAGATGGAACAAAAAACACAAAACCCACAATGGGGTAAAATGCTATAACAAGCTGTAACAAAAATCAAAAAGGATGATAACAGGAACAAAGTGATGGAGCAGAACGCTGGGACACAGCGTAGGGACAAATCCTCAATCGAGCAGTTCCAAAGAGCATGAAGGTACAAGAACAAACGAGCACAGGACAGAGAAAACAAGGGCATTAAATAGGGAGACGAACAAAGGATAAATAACAAGGAACAGGTGCTGGGGATAAAGCACTAATGGGAAGGTAACGAGGAAACGAGAGGGGCGGGGCCATAGACGAGACAGCGCATGACAGCCAATATCTAAGCCATGCCATGTCTTTCTCACACAAAACCCTAGGCTATGCCATAACTCCGCTGCAAGAACTATAAAACATGACATGATAGCGGAATCATGACATAAGCCCCCCCTTAAATGAACACCTCCAGGTGTTCACCAAGGGGTAACTAACAAGACAAGACAGACTGGGTAACAGACAAAAACTAACAGAACATACAGTAGAAAACATGATTAGGGGCAGACAGGCAAATATCACACTTGGGTTAGGGTGGCATAATAAAAATAACAGACATGGGAGGGGCGGCGGGGCAAAACTAGAGTTCTTAGGGGGCATTCCAAAAGGGTATGGGTAGGGTGATACAGTCTTAGGGGGAGTCATAGCCCGGGGTGGCGCTCGGGAGTGCGAAGCCCCGGGGGGATTGACGGGAGAAGTCCAGTGGGGAACAGGGGCAGGCTTGGCTTCCGGCTGGGCGGGGCTGGAAGGGGGGCGGCTGGAAGACCGGCAGGAACACGGACTGGATTGCCGGCTGGCAATCGGACTGGATTGCCGGCTGGCACCGGACTGGATTGCCGGCTGGCACCCGGACTGGATTGCCGGCTGGCCCCTGCACCCGGCTGGACGCCGGCTCCAAGGACCTGCCGGCTCACGGACTGGACGCCGGCTCCACCGGACTGGACGCCGGCTCCACCGGACTGGACGCCGGCTCCACCGGACTGGATACTGGACGCCGGCAGCACCGGACCGGACGCCGGCCGCACCGGACCGGACGCCGGCCGCACCGGACTGGACGCCGGCCGCACCGGACTGGATACTGGACCACGCCCCGCCTATTGGACGCCGGCGAACGCCGGCCGCACCGGACCGGACGCGGCCCGCACCGGGACCGGACGCCGGCCGCACCGGACCGGATACTACCCCCACCTCGGTTTTTCTTCTTCGGCCGGCCCACGGTAGGTGTGGCCGGTTGCGGAGAAGCGTTGGGGAGCAAGACCAGCCCCGTGATGGAGGAGTCGGACGGGGACCCCCAGGATTCCCGTCTCCCCGCTTGCCAGTGAGACCGCGAGTTTGTGGAGAGGCTGCAGAGGCTGAGGGGGGATTGTGGCGATGCCCACAACCTCGATCTGCAGAGGACCACCCTCTGGTAACGTGACCAGCAGAGATGAGTAGCTGGTGCGCGATGTGGTCACGGACTCCGCACGAGACGCGGCGGCTAGCCACACGGCGTCGAAGTCCAACGGCATCATCGCTCTCATCTCCGATCGGGAGAGTGGGTCTCTGAGACCGGTGTTGAACAGCACCGCCAGCTCCTCCTCCCCGAAGACGCCTTGTCCGGCGATGTCGAGGAACCTCTCCACAAACTCATGCACAGTCTCACTCCCCTGGCGAAGACTGCAGAGGCGACGGGCAACACTACAACGGCCAGTGTTCATGGCTGCTTGCTGGGTTCAGTTTTGGCTCGTTTGTTCTGTCACGAAACGGGAAGTGAGACTGCAGGCAGTGAAGGTGTTAACAAAATACTTTAATAAAGATGGAACAAAAAACACAAAACAAAAACCCACAATGGGGTAAAATGCAGGGGATAACAAGCTGTAACAAAAATCAAAAAGGATGATACAGGAACAAAGTGCTGGAGCAGACCGCTGGGACACAGCGTAGGGGCAAATCCTCAATCGAGTAGTTCCAAAGATCATGAAGGTACAAGAACAAATGAGCACAGGACAGAGAAAACAAAGGCATTAAATAGGGAGACGAACAAAGGATAAATAAAAAAACAGGGTGGGGATAAAGCACTAATGGGAAGGTAACGAGGAAACGAGAGGGGCGGGGCCATAGACGAGACACGAGAAAGCGCATGACAGCCAATATCTAAGCCATGCCATGTCTTTCTCACACAAAACCCTAGGCTATGCCATAACTCCGCTGCAAGAACAATAAACATGACATGATAGCGGAATCGTGACAGTAGATTTTATTGGTGAAAACTTGAGAGTTATGTATTTTGTAAAACTGCTTTTTATCACATAATTAGAAACGCCACTTGTTTGCACTTGCTAAGTGCATTCCCATCGGGTTAGAAATACTATATGCTCACTTGGGATCTTCACGTCCACTAGAACACTTGGGCCAAAAACAGGAAATACGTCATGAAAGTAGTCTAGTGGTCAAGAGCAAAGACCGCAAGTGGGGGTATTTGGATGCAGCCAAAGTGTAAGAACGTCATTTTTATTCATAAAGTTTAGGTTTAGGTTAAGGTTAGGGGTAGGTGTAGGGCTTTGATATCAATAATGGCCCAAACTTAACTTCCAGTAGACCTTATGTAAGAATCAATAACTCAATAATGTAAATTAAATAAAAAATAAATTGTTATATTGTAACCGAACAGACCGGAAGTTAACTTCGGGCCTGACACGTGCATCTGATGTGCGTCTATAAATCCTTGGAGTTTGGGTTCCTTGCAGCTGTTGGCCTGTTAGCTTGCTTACTCAGAGACTGCTGACATAAGCTTAGCATTTGCTTAGCTTAGGGTTTTGTAAATTATGTTTTACTGCAATAATAATGACTTTTATTCCTTTCATTCAGTATGCCATGCTAAGATAGATTTCATGGTATTATTGCAAATTCTCAATGCATGTTACACTCCTGTTATATTATATTCTCTCATGTTAAAGTGCCATTTATATGTAAGCTGGAGTGAAATGTTTATGTAATACCTGCCATCAGGGCCGGCCCAAGCCTTCACGGGGCCCTAAGCAGATTTTATTTGGGGTCCCCTCTGTGCCACCAATAACGTTTAATTATTGTTAATCCTTGATTTATTCGCACACTATAAATCTAAAACACCCATAATCAATTTTATTTGTTGTAGCTGTGTACATTTGCTTGCATCAGTGTTCTGTAAATGTAACAGATACAAACCCACAGGAGTGGTCAGATGTTAATTTGCACGTTAACATTCAAAGTCTTGCAGTACCAATTGGCATACTTAATGTGGTGTACTGAAAATTAGCTAAATAAACCAGTAGACAATGCATTTACTGTAAACATGTTACCCACTTTAATTACTTTTAGTTAGAAAAATTAGCAACGTGCAAATTGTGCAATGCACCAACTACAAATGACTGTGTTGTAAGTCCCGTTTTTTTATATATACTCTTTTTATTAATCTTACATTTCTGGATATATGTATTGTGTTGTTCTATGTGGTGTATATGTAATATTGTATGTTATTTTATTTGTTTACCTGCCCAGGGACAGCAGATGTAAATAAGCTGTTAGCTAGCTCTGGTGCAATTACTTTTAATTGTGCATTGTCCCTGTAAAAATTAACAATAAAGTAAGTAAGTAAATAAAACTACTAAAGATAAACCGTATCTTTTTATATAAAAAAATAATTTAAATGGACAATATTAAACTTAATAATAAAATGATAACAAAATGAATAGATCAGATGGATCTGTAACAAGGTTGTTCAAGAATAAAATATAAAGCTGAATGCCAATCAACTACAAATTAAATAAAATACAAACATGATCTCTCAATTGTAATGAAAAAATTTAAATAGTTTTCTAAAATAAACACTTTTTATTTTAAATGGAAATGTTTTTTTTTTCTTTTTTTAAGAGTCTTGGGGGCCCCCTGTTGGCAACGGGGCCCCTAAGCAGCCGCTTAGTTCGCTTATGTCTTGGGCTGGCTCTGCCTGCCATTAATCATGTTCCATTATATGTTCTGTAGTCTCAAGAAGAGTTTCAAAACCATGTATTGTATTGTGTATTCTATACATTTAATTATTTTATTTTTTCACGTAAAGCTGCTGTGAAACATCAGATCACTGTAAAAAGCAACACAACATACACATATAAATGCAAGAAATATAAGTATAAATGTAAGACTCTCCTTTATATAAAACACAACCATTTTATAACATGGACGTGTACTAAAAATGTCTTTGTAAAATGCATGTTGATCAATACTTTGAAATATTAATACATTGTATATCGATCCAAACCAAGCAGGGGAATATAAAATCAATTGAATTTGCAATGAATTGCAAAGCAGACATGTTCTATGCATGTGTACGTGTTTGTCCATGTATGGCTGTCCCAAACATAGATGCCCAGTTGGGCATTATCTCCATCTGTTCCTCTATCTGGACAGTTGCACATACACTTACATGGCACAAAGCGTGTGTGTGTTACACGTGATTGGGAGGGGGAGGGTCACACATTTGGTGTTCTGCATATGGAAATGAGTACACACCATAAATCCCCAATATGACATTATGTATAATAATGATTCCTAAAATGAAAATTGCAATGAAAATATTAAAAAGCGAACCCCGTGTGAACCCACACTAAATGGCAACTACACCCAGTTTCTGTATCTCTTAATGTTTCCTTCTCTTAATGGCCGAGTCTTTCACTCCCCACACCTGGTGATGTGACAATAAAGGGAGTTTATTGAAATGATTTTTGTGGTTTTAACGTATAGAAACGCACATAACATTTACCATGTACTGTGATTAATTCATGCAAACAAATTTTTATTATAAAACGGTGCTTTGAGTTTATCCACCAATTTTACTAAACGGCACACACAAAGGGGGATGGTTGTTTACACGGCTAAGCCCCGCCCCTAGACCGTTCTGACACGTGTCAATCAATCGGAACCGGGATATGGGTGACGCGTTGTGACGTCACGCTCAGAGCCGGGGGGAAGGTGGACGGAGAGAATGGCGACCCAGTGCCGGAGCTCCAAATGCACGGCCGAAAGAAAAGGATTCCGGCGGGAACTCGACTCATGGCGCCACAAACTCATCCACTGCGTCGGTAAGAGCAAAGCGGCCCCGTGCGCCGAAGAGCCTCGTTTGATCGCGTAGTCCTGCGTGCGGACGTACCGCTCTCGGGCACGTCGTTCGCTAAGTCTCGCGCTCGGTTTCTTTTTTGCCCGGGTCTCGCAAGAGCTCCCTTCCCCCAGCCGCTGTTAGCTCAAGGAGTTGCTAAGCGAGCGCGTGTCAAGTTCAAAAATAACATTAGCAGAGCCGTCCTCTGTGGAGACCCGGGTAGTTTTTTTAGACAGAAAAACGTCCAAGCGTGCAGGCTCCATTTTCTTTGTCCTGACTTCTTGATTCCTCGATAACCGACTTGCACCCACTGACCCTCTAAATACCGATGTACTACAAATTGCAACAAGATGCTCGGATAATCTCTTGTATACATTTCAGTTGCCCAGAACCCCTTGTTTGTTGTTATCCCAAAAGTAGTGCAGTCAAGTCATTCGACAATATTTACCTTTACTGAACAAACCGGTTTGCCTTTGATGAGATAATGCTGTGTTCAAAACAGAAAGCTTAACGTTAGTTGTTATTCATTGAATGTGGTAAAGCCAAGGTGTTGACACCTTTGTTTAGCCGTGTTTGTTAAGGTGGTCAACGTAAATCCACACATTCACTGTGTGCTGCACATTCAGTGTTTACTTGACTGCATGAACAGAACACGCAATACTTCATTTACGTGAAACCGCTGACATGCGGTTGATGCTTCGCTTAAAATTCAATGTTAAACGCCAAATAACGCTTTTGTCTTTCATACGTAATGTCATTATAGCCGTAGTGAAGGGCGTCAGTCAACGCGGACAATGGCTATTAGGTTTGGGAAAAGCGCTGCCAATCTTTGTTGTTACATTTTTGTGAAGAAACTGTCATCTAACGTTGTTCGGCTGGTCAATATTTGTTATAATATTCACTTATCGTTGCCTTAGAAAGAGCGGAAATTTCGTATTACATTCGCTTGGAGTCTCATCAAGTGGTTATTTGCTTTTGCTGATTGAGGCATATAAATAAACCGTATTGTCCTGAACGATATATTTAATGTCATCTATACATTGAAAATATATCTTAGGTTTTTTTACCAGAAGACCATTAGCCATTTTTCCCCGAAAACGTGTTAGGATTTAATACTGATAAAGTTGTCTTTGATTCCAGGGTTTGAAAGTATACTAGAGGGAATATATGGACCAATACTGTTGCAGGATCTGAAAATATTTGATGGTGAGGTTTTATGTTGTGTGTGTGTGTGCGCATTATGTACCATTCAGTTGTGGTTGGTTATATATTGCATACTGTTCCTGTGCTACATGTCTGGCACTAACAGCAATTCATATGATTCACTCTCAGAGTGTGAACCAGAGGCTGTGGATGATTGGTCCGTGGATGCAAACTGCGCTTTCTGCAACCTGCAGCTAGAGAAACTAAATGTAAGTCAACCCTCAAAATCCACATAAAAGGTGTGCTTGTCAAGAAAAGCCTGCTTGGCACTTGAATAAAGTCAATAGTTTTGTTTGTTTAGTACGTATTGTTCTGGGTGTTTATTAACAGAAGCGTAATCTCTATAATAAAAAGGATCACGTGAGACTATACCTATTACTTTTTGTACAGTTTGTCAGGAATTGTTAACTAACCATTTAACATTTTTGTGACAGGACCAGTCATCAGCCGTGGTCGTGCCCGGGTCGCCAACCCCTGCTGAAACCCCCTCACCTCAGGGCCTGTCCACCTCGGAAAAACTCCAGTGCCAAGCAGACCGATTCCTTCATGCTATATTTCGCAAGAAGGGTGAGCGTTGTTGTTTTTAATTCCATTTTATATTCTGCAGGATGATGTTTGTGCTATGCACTTTTCAATATAACGTTATAGCCAATAAAAGCAGATATTATTAATGTGCCTAAATAATATATTATACACAAGTTAGAGATGCACTAATGTATTGGCTGACAATGGTTATTGGCCAATTTTGATCAGATTAATACCAACTGAAAATGGGGAAGAGAGAGGAAGCATTAAAATGTGAATCACATAAAGAGTTGGTCAGCGTCAGTTCTGTATAGATGGTGTATGCATGAAATTCTGCCTTATCACTACCAAACATGTTTTTTTTTCTGCATATGAGAGGTTACTTTTATTCTCCAATTTCCCAGAATTCCCTCAGAGCTGCGATTCCAGTATACCTTTGGTGGCGCAGGAGTTGATGCGCAAGATGATTCGGCGGTTTGCATTAGAGTACGCTTCTAAAAGTCAGGCTCACGAAGGCCTGAACGGCCTAAGTGACAACTCTGAACGCCTCCATAAACAACCAGATTCTGATGGGCCCTTGGACCTCACTGTCAGCCGAGCTTCCCAGGCCCTGCAGCAAGGTATCCACCATAAACAAATCATTAGTACTGAAATGGTTTTTGTGAGTACGCTGCCATGTACATATAGATTCTGGATGCTTGGAGCTGTACATTACTGTAAATTTCAGGCTCAGTTCCGTTTCGTTTTTTCCAATTCAAATAAACTAGATGGTTTCAAAGATCTGTAAGTATTTCTTTACATGTGATCAGGGCTGTACAGTGCGACATATGTCATTGAAATCTAACAGCAAGCTTGCAAATTGCAACCAACCGCTCACTCCACCCCACCCGCTCGAAACACTACCACTTAAATGTGTAAGCTCTCTATACACCTCTGAAGACATATTTTATTGCATTTTTGTCAATAGATACTCCAATAAATTACACACTGGTCCTTTTAATAGTGTAGAATGCGTGCGATACAGTTTGGCAGGTGCATTAGACAGAGCCGCTTGTTTGTGTGAAGTGCGTTTGTCGTTTTGCTTGTTCGTGTGTGTGGTTAACTAATGGCGCACCACTATTTATTTTGTTTTCTGGCTGCATCGAGTCCATTGATCTACAAGATGTGGGAAAACATGGAAGGAATCACGAAAGCGGAATTCTACCATTTAAATTTGTCCTCTGCTTGTTTATGAGGGAATGAGTTGCACACTTTAACATGTTACGAACGTGACACTCGTGGATTTGTACGTATCTTACTATACGAGGACACATGAACTTCATCCACAGAGTTGTTCCAAGTTTATTTTACGAGCATTTCACTGTTTGAGTGAAGCTACTGTCAAAAAGCTCAAGTGTCTTTGCGACCACCCGCCAAAATAAAAGTCTGCTTAATTTGAACCAGATGATGAAATAATTAACTTGTAGTAAATGTAAATACTATAGTTTACTTAAATATTTACTATAGTAAAGTTCAAATGTACTATGATCTTTTCTTGTGTATTGGTCCTTAGACTATCAAATGTTAATACGTTTTTTTATGGATTGCTTCTCAAAGCAGATGGAGTACTGGATCTTTCAAAGAAAAACTCTTCAGAAAATGCATCCATTCAACGAAAAGTTTCAGGGTGAGCCTTAACAAAGTTGTGTGTTTGACTCTTGTTTGTCTTTGTCCTTGTAGAATGATATTAATGTAATATTTTAATCAAGTAAAAATGAACACAGGCTTTTTATTGAAATATTTATTTTTAAATATATACTTGCAATAGTTTTACTTGGTGAAACACTTCCTTTGAGAAGTAAAAATTCATGCACATTGTGTTTTAATGTAGAATTTAGTGGTTGTTTTGTTGCACTGCCAAAGGGTTGACTCTTTTCTAACTTGTTGGAAGGTAACGTCACATTTGCCAACAGTCAGAGGCTTCACTTGTTCCTCTGCGCCAGCTGTATTTATTCATTTGTTTATTTATCTACTCGTTTATTTATCACATGAAAAATAAATAGGAGAAATACCCGAGTCTTACAAAATGCAGCTGCATTGCAAAGATACTGGAAGTACTTCCGTAGACGCTTGTCTTTCAGCACACGATTGACGAGAGACTGTCCTTCCAAGAAGTATCGTTTGCATCCTAAGGCCAAAAACAAACAGTGTTTACCCCCAAACAACTCGGAGGCTTTGTGTTATACAGACAATTGAGAAACGAGTGATGTTACCAAAAGACAAGGCAGTAAAGGAGTGGACCCTGAGTGCATCCTGTCATTGGTCCGCTCACCCGTTCGTTTCTCATCCTCCCACCCACCTCCCCTTAGGAGACCACTCAGTGAGGACTATTTGGATCGCAGCTCTGAGTTTGCAGAAGGTTTGCTCTCAAAAGCCTTGAAAGATATTTGGTCTGGATCACTGGACGTTCACAAAGCAGCCATACTATACGGGATACCTCAGAAAACCTTACAGCTTCAGACAGAGGCCTTATCACCGGAGTGGAAGGCAGGAGGGCCACATATTTTGGGAGAGAACGGCAGGAGTGCAGATGCGGTGTGGACATCCAGTGACACACGGCTTGTCCTGCAGAAGGTAGCAGCCTGGGCTCGCTCGCAGTCTGAACAATCTGAAGTAGGAAAATATATATTTCCACCACAAGAGCACACCGAGCTGAAGTTCCCGGCAGCGGTGGCAGCCTCGTCGTACCTTCACCATTTAACCTTGCAGAGGATGGTCTCGCAGCTGCGGGAGCAGAACGACAAGCCTCTTGCCAGCTCCGAGCCAGCCACGCCACCTCAGAGTCCCGTCGCTGGGCCGGCAGTGCACATCCGAATCCCTCAGGTACGCTTCAGTGCTCCGCCCAAAGCCCAGCTGGATCTGGCCGGCCTGGTGGATGCTGTGTACCAGGGCAACAAAGCTTCTGACGCCTCTGCTGCTCTTAACAAGCTGAAGACCATTCTCCCCAAACAGGGCTTGGTCGAAAGCAACTCGGGTCTTGAGTCGCACCTGCTCCAGGGTGACCTGCCTCCGCTGTGTCTGAACCTAAAGAACGCCTACATCAGCGGAAGTGTAACCGACTGCGGAGACGACGGGGGAGGTCAAGACAAGCAGCCACGGAAGAAACGCGGCCGTTATCGGCAATACAACCACGACATCCTGGAGGAGGCCATAGCCATGGTGATTGGTGGGAAGATGAGCGTGTCAAAGGCTCAGGGCATCTACGGGGTGCCTCACAGCACCCTGGAGTACAAAGTTAAAGAGCGAACGGGCATGCTCAAGACCCCACCAAAAAAGAAGCCCCGCATTGTCGAAGCAGCAAGCTCGGGCTCCGGAAAGTCAGGGACAACAACCAATGCCTCAACTACTGCCTATAAACAGTCTTAATTCAAAACCAAAACCTCAGCTGTTTCCTAGAGATGGTTTTAACAAACACACATCGCCTAAAATACAGCCAACAAAAGGTGTTTTTTTGTCTTTTTAACGTGCAGTCAGGACCTCATTCAGACTCTGAAGATACACTTGAATTTTCAACCACAGGTTAAATGGTACATTTCATCAAATCACAAAACATGCCTTTAAAAAACGTCTATTCAGGGGTTTCACTGTGGATATCTATATGAATATATATTTAAAATATTGTAAAGCACTGTTGATTTTTAAGTTAGGTATGGTTTTAAAATGAAGAAATATTCAGGTTTCGTTCACACATAAGCTAATCTCAAACTAATGATTGTTGTATGCAGCTTTACACGCGATAAGTCTTTGTAGCGACTGGTCATTTTATTTCAAGTCTATTAACACAGTATTTAATGTCTTATTTATCACGACTGTGGGAGATGTCCATCCTTATATGCAATGTGTGGCTATAGGTACAAGTTTTCACTCCAGCAAAAGAACATGCTGTTGTTGAATATTAATGCTTTAAGGTTTGTTGTATACCAGGGATTGGATCAGTTTTGTTAGATAAATTAATCGGGACTGTTGGCTGATTATTGGAGTGAAAGCTTGGACCATCTCAGGCTTTTTATGGATGAGGCTTCCCACATTCTGCAGTTGTTGGGTTTTTTTGTTCAACCATATCTAGTTCTGCACACACATTACTTTAGTTTTTTTGTGTCTTGCCCCTTTTCACTTCTGCAGATCTGTGCCGCAAATCATACGGGGCAAGTTGGAAATGCAACGTAATGCATGTCAAAATATGATGCACTGGTGCAAAAGCTTGACGGCAGTCTCGGTGAATGTGTTTTAAAATGAATAATATTAGATTCATATTTATTACTTTACAGTGCTTTGAACTACTGGAATTGTCCTCACAATATTCCCTTTGCTGCTTTAAATTCCCTATTTATATTACGTGCTGTTCTTTACACTAAAGGCATCATTACATTATCCGTCCGCTGTAACCAAAACAGTTCAGGGTCATTTTCGCAGTCCATTTTCACACTCCGCGAACAAAGTGGTTCAGAGAAGGGTTCTGCTGATCTTGGATCAGAATTTCTCCTCGTTCCCAATTCCGTGATGCACTCATCTTGGGACAGACATGCAAAGCCTGATCCGGGTGCTACTCTGAATTGCTTTGTTTTTATGGCCAGGTTTCTGTAGTTTTGCTGCTCTTGCTTAACTGTGTTTTCATGTTAATAATTAGCTTTTAATGACCTAATATATGGTTTCACTTTATGATACTGGTAATGCATCCAAGTCAGCATGGATCTGTTTTTTACAGAGTTTTAGAGACTCTTGTTGTTGGAAGATTCAGTTGCACTTTACAAAAGATGCACATATACTTGTGATGGGGGTTATGGGGTCTCATTCCTGCGGTTAAGGATATGGCCATATATGTTGATATCCCTTATCGTAATATGTTGTAGATTTCTGATTCACAAGTATAGCTGCTGTGCTTTGCAGAGTGTAGCTGTAGCATTATGTGAATTTTGTGATTTGAAGCTTTGGAAATACGCAATTTTCCATATGCAATGTTAATGTGTTATCTTTGTGTTGTGAATGTTCTTTATGTGGTTTACCTCTTGTTTGTATGAGTTAAACGACCCCTTAAAAACATTTACTGATATATTCTTAAATTTAACTTTGAAAGCATTTATCATAAACTACCCTGAATGTTCTTGACAGCTCTTTAACATAAAACAGTGCCTGCCCTTCATGCTACTTCTCGAATATTTAAGTAGCAGTTTTACATACAAAAACCTTTGAAAAAGGAAAATATTTATATACCGCTGTGGATCATATGAAATCTCTATTGTGGATTTCTATACTATTACTTATGTACGACAGTTAAATTGTTAATATTTTTAGGGGTAAATGTGTTGCAGGCCAGCCTCCTTTTTAATGTAAACAGTAGTAGTCTTTTCGTAGTGCTGTACTCGCTTTTTATTTATTTTTATTGAATATTTACACTTGTTATGAGAGACTGTTGGCCCCCCTTATTTCACACTGTTCTCCTAATATTAGTGTCCTATATAATCCCAATCCAAAATGCATCAAATATTCTCAGGGTAACCACAAGTCTAAGAAAAGATCAGCTCTTACATGGTCACACTAAATCATTTTCAATGTAGATAGGAACCCTTTGGATTCTATTCAAGAGCCAAGTATGGTTGATCCAAAGCCCGTTTCTAGACAAACAATATGTTTTCTCCCATGTTGTGTGTTCGAGAATGGTTATGGTAAAAGAAAGGCTAAATGTAAAATTTAATTTGAATCAAAATTTTTGCTTGGAACACAGTTTGGCTTGATCATAGAAAATGAATAATTTAAATGGATCAAAATCACCTGTTTAGACCTTTTTAAGTCTTTATAAATTAATTTATAACAGTTGCAGGAAATGAATGATTTTGCAATCGGTTATTTATGCATCTACTTGTTGCACTAAGGTTGCTTTTGTAATATTCCCTCAAATCCTCATATTGAATTGTGTTTGTGTTGTGTGTTCTTTTCATGTAATCGGAATATGAAATTTAAATGTGTTTGTTTTGTGTTGAAGCACTTTTGATTTGTGAAATGTTTTACTGCACTTGCATGCATTAGTGAGTTCATTGTCTTGTATTGTTTCTCAACATGTTATTTACTCCTGTCAGGTTAATTTCTATTTAATCTTTATGAATTTTGGATCAACTTGAGAAGGTGAAAAGTGAAGAAAGCAGTTTGGTCCTTTTAACATGTGTTTGAAGTATTTATATTGGTGTGGTATCTTTTTTAACATTTTAGGATTTTAAGGCTAATCGAAATTTGCATAAATCAGCAGTTCAATTAATTGTAAAGTAATAAGATGAAGAACTGAAGGCAGTGTTTTTTTCTGGTAACTATCTTGCATTCTTTTTAAAAAATCTTTCAACCCAAACCCCCCAACCCCTACTACCGTCAAGGGGTTTATAGTTATTTTAATTTCAAAATAGACAATTCATCCGTGATTTCCTTTTTGTTTTTGTCTTGTCAATTTATCAGGTTATCAAAAGAATCAGGTTTGATAAAGGAATTAAATTCAATTCATGAGTTTTCCTGAGTTCAAGCGTTGCTACAATCGCCATTTTTTGCCTTCAAGTTATCAATAAAAATGTTCTGTGTACAACTTTGTATGCCCTTTTTTCTCAATTTTTCATTATATGCTTGATTTTGGAGTTGGATTATACGATCCAAATTGCTGTACATGTGTTTGTTGCAGTTTAGTGATTTACTAATTGTATGAAATGCCTTTTGCTATGCAGTGTTTAATATTTAGTCCTCTTATAGTACATTTTAGTCCTATAAAGAGGTAATAGTTGTTCGCATTTGTGAAAAGCTAATTAAGTGAATAAGTAATGATTAACCTCATTTATCTATATAGTTCCTCAGGGCCGAATGAGGAAGACCAGCCCAGATTGGGGAAGAAAGATGATTCTAAAGCTCCAGAGGCCTGGAAAGTAACTGTGTTGGAGAAGGTCCTGTCTTCGTTTTGTTCCCGCCACAGACTGCTGCTTCATCACATTTTAATGGACATGCAGGAAGACTACAACAACTCTGTAACTCTGCGGGACGTTCAGGGACGACAGTTCAAAGCTGAGTCTCTCTGCTGCCATGCTGACAAAAAACTGCTTAATGAATCCCCTATACTAGCATTAAATGACTGCTCTGGAACTGCTGGCAGTTGTTACAGAACAGCTTGTAGATTTTCAACATGCACTCTTCCTCCTATATGTGTTTGTCTGAAGAACATTCATAGCCATTCTTGCCAAAATATAGCTGTGGCATGTGTTGGCCAAGTTATGTGTGCTAACCCCACTGTCTGTTGTACTCATTCAAAAATACCCTTGTGCCAGTATCAGCAAAATAGTGATCACGCCTATGTTTGTTGTACAAGAGGTGCTCCAGTCACCAGTCAGAACAACTGTAACTCTCAAAATGGATCCAGAGGAAGCCGTAGCCCCTCTCCACCACCTCTCTCACCAAAGCCTGTGGACACAGAGGGTAAAATGACTGTCAAGACCAGTATCTTCCACCTTCAGGACTGCAGGACCTTGAACATGGCACCACCTTCTCTCCTACCTCATAGAACAGAGGATGAAGACCCATCTTGGGACTCTAACACTCCTATTCGTGCGGGATCTCCTGATTGTGACAAGGTTGTGACATCTCATACACAAGCAGATAAAGAGAATGACCAGTGTGGATCTTTAATAGGAGATCTAATGGAAAGGGTCACTGAAAAGCTCAGGAGTATCCAGCCATCAGAGAGAGAACAGAGCCTTGCCAGTCAGATCTCCAAGACAAGAGATGATACACATTTGACAGAGATTATAACAACTGTGCTCCACAACAGCAACGACAAAGATTATAACCTTAATGATCTTTTACAACAGCATGGACAGCAATCCCCTCAGACGCGTTCCCGTAGGAGATTGGACACTTTAGAGGCCATGAGCAAGTCACCTGACCATTTGTCATCAAGAAGACAGAGCTTACAAATCAAAAGAGACTTGGCCAGACTTAGTCCTTCAAATTTTAGGACCAAGATGGGGTCTGAGAGAAAGAGGTGTCTAAAAACTATTACTCCTTCTACACACTCTGGTGTTGAACAACCTGAAAGCAGACTAGTGGAAAGAGGATCCAAGACTGTGAACACGGAGCTTCAAAATTCCAGTGGAAATCTAACCACACAAAATGAAATCCAGAATAATCAAGAAACTCAACCCCATGATGAACTATCGTCTCCCGATGAAAGGACAGAAGTACAAGCAACTGACCTTCACCTGAGGGTGGAAACAAAAACCTGTCAAGAAACAAGTCTGACTGTTCAAGTTGGAAGGTCCAGACGAAATATTGTTCCACCCCAGCGTTTCTCGTCCTACGTCACTGAGCCACGAAAGATGTATTTTGCAGCTTGTTTTTCAGAAAGTATATTCATCAAGCATTTCCCTGAGGACAGCGGCTTAACAGCACATTGCTCCACAGAAGAAACTGTCCATCCAAGTGATAAACCGCCATTAATAACAGAAGATGAAAAACAAGGCTGTGATGTACCTCAGAACATGGCTTTAGCGAAATATGACATTTTGTGCAAAGAAGAGATCATTTGTGAGCATGAAAATTGTGGAAGGAATCCACACAAAACGAGTCCAAAGAAAAGGAAAATGCTCCCGAATTCCACATCCCCATTAAAAAGATCTAAACCCTGTAGAAGTAACAGTCTAGACACTGTGTCAAGCACTCCTACTGAAACTGTGCCTAGCTCTACTACCACTGAGAGTGTACGACATGGTAAAGAGAGCCAGAGAGGACCGAAATATAGTAGTCCAATAAAGCTCATGTTTGTTTCCTCTGAGACTGGTGAAAATGGCATAAAATATACACTCAAAGCAGCCACCTCTAGTTCAAATTCACAAGAAGTTTTTGATCCATGTGTGGAATCCTCATGGGAAGGCTCTGTCATTGATAAACAAGTTCAGGATTCAGGTGAGGTCATTGAACCTGCACTTGAGGGTTCACTAACAGAAGTTGTCGCATTACCACCCAGTTGTTCAAACAGTGAAAGCGAAAATCTTGAATTTATACAAATTGCACATCAAACATCCCCAGTAAAAAGACGACCTGGCCGCCCTAAAAAATTAGGTCCACATATTGTGAAGTCTGTGAAACGTCCTATTGGAAGACCTCCAAAACCCAAAATGACAGATTCGGATGTATCAATAGGTAAAACTGGACCCAGCGTGGTGGATCGTAGAGCAACTGAGATTTCTCAGAAGGGTGACGGAAACAAAAATCTAAAGATTACCATAGTGTATGGAAGATCAAGAAGGGCAAGGAGAGTCGTTTCTGAGGATTTTGGCCATTTGTCAGTGTACCAGAATGATTGTGGGTTATCTTATGGTGACAAGTGCAGTAAAGCAAGTTCTGGAAAGAAAACTAGCAATGATCAAATAACCAAAGAACAGTTAAAGGACCTCCATTTTGTTATGCCTGTTGAAGATAAGAAATGCACAATCTCTTCCAGCTGCAACATTAAATGTCAAAGGCAGAGTGACGTGGCCGTGTTTAGAAAACCAGGAAGACCTCCTAAGGTCAAGATTTCAGGGATTTCTGTCACGGTGAACTCGGAATCGCCAAGGCAAAGAAAGATACACATGAAAAGGGACTCAAAAGATTTGCATCTGCTCCGAAGGAATCTTCTTGTCGAATTTCAACCTTCCAAAGATAAGACATTGGATACTCCTACTGACCGTCCCAAGGATGCACTGACTGCACCGGGAAAATGCCCACAGAATCCCAGACGCCCACTTAAACCTGTGAGACATTCTGTTAGAGAGCGTAAACCCTCCATTTATTTGCTTCATTCTGTTGCTACTGCCAGGTCCTGCGCATTAGTTCGCAGGTCACGAAAACTACTGCTAAATAAGGCTAGCTCTGAGGCCAGCCATCCTACAGAGAGCAAACGTGAAGACCCCTCAAATGATGCACTTTCCAAAAAGACCAAGAATGTCAGTTGCATGCAAGATATTGTTCGTTTTTCTGCAGTTTCAGTTGATCCTATTTTCTCATCAAATGACCAGGTTAGGTGGTGGCGCACCTCAGCATCACCTGAGACCTCGAATGAAGAGTTGGCCAGAAGGATCAGGTTAATGTCCAGTACCTGGGTCTCGGATGTCCTGGAGGCCAACAAAGCAGAGATCCCAACAAGTGCTAAACCAAAAACCTACGAGAGGCTTAATGGTACTGCTAAAAAATCTGCAGTCAAAAAGCTTTTTGACCAAAACTATGACATAGAGAGACTCTGTACTTGGTTTATGCAGACCACGGAAACTCAGTCCCTTGCGATATTCAAGAAAGCAAGTCCGAAGGACCCCAAGGAAGTCTTTCATTATAACCCCAGCAGACCCAATTACAAAGTGAACATTTGCCAGAGTCCACAAGCAGAGCGCCTCAGGAAACACGTTAAAAAATTTGCTAAAATCGTCCCAAAGAGTCCGTCAATGCACAAGAAAGAACAAGAAATGTTGCGCAGTGCAAGGAGGTCACAAGCTAAGAGAAAGCTCTTTAAAACTCATCCAATTAAACTGAGAACTGACATTGGGCAGCAGTTGTCTAGGTCTAGAACCTCATGGCTTGTCTACAGTACAACTTTACTCAGAGCAAGATTAAAGTTTCAAACTAGGACCAGAAAAACATGTCCTGATAAGGCGCACAAAATCTTCAGTGGCCAGATGGGAACAAGGACTACAGGTACTATTAAATTATTGAAAGAAAGGCATAGCTTTGTTAATAAGACACCCTCGTCGATTATGAAATTGCGCAATGCATTAAAGCCTTCATTAAAATATCCAGGTGTAGTCAGAACTTCTCGGAAGATGCTTGGGAATTTGAAGGAAAACCGAATCGCCTCCAAAGCTTTGAGTCCTGAATCCCTGAAGGAGTGCAGGGTGTTTGTGAAAAAGATGAACTCCCCAAACACAAAGTCTACGACAGAGGAATGTAACAATTGCACAACACATTCTGATGGTTCTTCAGAACAAGAGAACGAGAGAAATGGGGACATTGTGGTGCAAGGGGTACTTAAATCTCCAGTACCCTCATCCCCAAAGTGCACAGGAAGAAGAAAGAGAATCAAGCGGAAAAGCTACAGCACAAGTCCATCTCTTCCAGCCAAAATGCTCAGACAATCAAGGAGCAGCAGGGGTGTCCTGGGAGCAAGGTGGTGTGATTTTGTGCTAGGTAAGTTTTTCACAATATTTCACAGTTTATGCTGATCTTCATCACGTACATTTTATGTGATATAGATTTGTAGGTTTTTAAGAGTAGTACTATAACTACATTATAGGTACGTTATTACTGTTTGGCCACATTCACATTTTTATAAATACAATCAGTTAACTCAATATTTTATTTTTTAATGTAAGATTGTTTTTACGAGGTATCAAACATTATGGATTTTTTTAAATGAATCAAATCTATTTGTTTGCACTTTTCTTTTCACAGGGTCTTTGAAATAACTTGGGGCCTGTTTCCAGCAAGACATTCTCTTGAACTCTGACATACGGTGCCTTTTTAAAAGTGGTTTGGCTGAGTATCACAAGCATTAAGACGCGCGACATGTAGCAAAAAAACTTAAGACACTTTTTGCACTATTTAAATGTATTTTGTTGTTTTTGTGTTTGTAAAAGGTATCGTTTCCTTTTAAAATGTCCCACGGTTTTATTTTTGCAGCAGACCAGAGGTAAACATTTTGGTTCCAAGAATTTGGATGGAGTGTGAAAGGTTACTTGAGCTGTATGTTGTGATATTGGAGTCTCGTAGTAGAACTTTTTTGAGCCATCTCCTGTACAAGGCAAACTTTGATATAATTGATTTTTTTATTTCTTTACATTTCATAATATTTTGTGTTGTAAGAGCTTTTAATATTAGATTCTTTGCAAACACTCAAATGTTTAAATCTGTGTCTAAAAAGTCTCTCGCTGTAAATGTTAGGTCAGTGAGACCTATGGCAGAAAACCCAAAACGCTACCCTTAAAATGCATTATAAAAAAAAGTGCTGGTGGATGCTATTTTTTACTTTCCTTCAGTATGTTTTTAGTTTGTAACGGCTTCTGTGAATTCAAACTGTTTTTCAAGTTCTTTTGAGCATTCATTTTGTTGATGTTGCACTACCGAACCCAAATGTTACCATTTTCCTTTTACAGACTACAACATTTATAATATGTACAGCATATTTTGGTGCAATGTTTTACTCTTCAGACAAACTCAAGATTTTTTTTTATTAAAAGCTTTTAGTATGATCCAGAAGCAAATATGTTCCGGTTGTTTCATTAATACAAAACTTTTGTGTGAAAATCTATTGCAGTATGTGACACCTACCTCCTGAATCTAATGGCATGGTGGTTATAACCTAAATGGCTATTTAGTGATACGCCATTCAAGAACCTCGTCACTGTTCAATGAGCCTGTATGTGTAGTCTGATTCTTCTCCAGTTTATTTATTTAAATACCGTATTGTTGTCCTATTCTCAAACTGCTGTTGTTTTGACAATTTCCTTTTTGTGGCTTTAGGTTTTGTTGAGGTCACCTGAATTCATTTAGGCTCTTTGCAACAAGACTAGGCTATCTGTGCAATAAACCTAGTCAGTGCTACACATTGAGCCCATAGATGCATTTGGGACAACTGAAAAGAAAACGATGGAGCTTATGTAGTTCATTCAACTAGTTCATTCATGGAGTAGATTGTGTTTCATTAGAAAAGGCCTTATTTTCTAACACAGTGTTTCTCAACCAGGGGGCTGGTTTTTCACTATTGGGTCTCAAGATGGTTTAAACCTTTAAAATGTGACAACTAGAATTAAATTAAGTTATACCATGGTCTGTTTGAATACATGATTCTGGAAGGTGTGTATTAAAAACATTTAATGCACAGTTAGTTTTTAAATTCGGCAAATGACCATGGTGTAAGCGGGATAATCCACGGCTATCCGTGCATTTAAGGATGGTTCTTGGCTTCCACATGCCATCTAGCCAGGGATTAGCATTAACATTACAGTGCTTTATTTTACAAATATACGTCTTATGCCAAGCTCTACAATGTTTTATTGGATAGAAATTGTGAGGGGGGACTTTGAAGTCAAAGGTTTAGAAACATTCTAGCTCTATCACGGCCCAGCTCTGCATCACATATACAAAACCAGCACCAAGATGGAGGCTTTTGCACAAATGTGAGCAGGTTTAAAGCCCTCTACTATTTTAAAACATGAATAACAAGAGTGAGTGTAAACATTTTGCATTATATCTGTATACTTACGCCAACCACATGCTGGAGTTTGTTACAGGCATGGTCAGGAGACCTTCTGTATAATATTTTATGCCATTTTGAGGTTTTGGCCACTGTTACCTGGTGCTATATGTTGTACATATAAACGTATATAAATTATATACGCATCTTGTATTTTCTCTTAGTGTTTTTTAATACTTGCCTCCAAGTGTCTTGATCACTAGAACAATAAAAGCTTTTGCAAATGCGTGATGTTTTTGCTTTTTCTATAGTTTCAAAGCTGTGATACATTTTTATTCAATTTGTGAGATACACCAGTGTTATACACATTTTTAGATCAGTTGTTTACAAATACTGGTTTAAAATAGCAGAAATAAGTTCTTTAAACAAGTGGTTAAGCATATTAACCATACTTCTGACTTTTAACAGATACAAAAAAATAAAATGTTACACAGAGATATTAACAAATGAGTATTGCAGCTGTTGCATGTTTAAAACCATTATCAAGATCCCAAATATGCATTTCATTGTGAGGAGTCAGAATAATGGCAAAAAAAAAATTCATACTGAACTGCTGATTTCTACAATTTAGCAGTCATATGATGAATACGATAAAGAGCATCTTTATGATGCTGTCATTTAGGGACCATTGGCTTCTTGGTTGATGAGAGCCGTTAAATCCTGCTTGGTTTTATCCAAAGCAGCCATCTTGGCACGTCGAGTGGGTCGCACTGATGGAGGGGCTTCGGGAACATTCTCTTCATCACTGCAAAGATCATGGCATACCAACAGCATAAGAGTTAAAAGATCAACAAAAGTTAAACACTACTTAAATGGCTGTGTTCTTTTAACATCGCCATTGCAATAAAAACCCACCTTTCATCAGAGGATTGATCTGCTTTACTAGTTTTCCTAACATTTTTGGCAGTGGATGCTTTCTTCTGGCCTGAACAAAATAAAGACACTGCATATTGAAAATCGGAGAAAAAAAATAAAATTTGATCAAACGTGAAATAGGAATAAACAGCACCTCTTTTGGCACGTTTAGGTTTAGTCTCATCTTTTGTCACAGTCTCTGTAAAGATACACAAGAGGATTAATAAACAACTATACAGTGTAACAACTATGGGACGTTTATATACAAACTACTTTCCCTAACCGAACATAGTGCGTGTGCATACTGATACCTTCAGCGTTGTCATCCAGGGCAAGCAAAGTTGTGTCCTGGTTACTGGCTGATTTAGTGCAGGGATCTCCATTAAGCTGGTTACGCAGCTTTTCAATTACCCTTATACAGTATTTATCTTTTACTTCCTGTAATATGAATAAAAGCAAAGACAACGGTCATGTGACTTGATGGATTATCAATATCTTTCTTTCACTTATACTAAATCTGCTGTTATTTTAAATATAAAACCATATTACCTTTTGCCATAATAAAATAATGCTTTTGACCACCTGTGTGTGAAGAGTGATTTAACTACCAAGTACCTGTAAAATGTCTTTTAATAAAAGCTGCAATTCATTGGTGGCAGGTCCTGGTTCAGTGGTAATCTCCAGCCAGCTCAGGGTCTTACAGTAGAGACGTACTTCAGGAGCTGAGACGTCCCTCAAGATCTCATTACAAATTCGCACTGCCAGAGAGTCATGCACAGATGCCCCCTGCAGAAAAGAAGCTTGGTCACTTGCTTAAAGGAAAAGAAGAGGCATTCACTTTGCAAATGGATTCTTGAATATACACACCTGTACAGCAGCAGGTTGCAAAAGAGCACTAGGTCGTGTTAACTCGACGTAAAGCTCGGCCACGTTGGAGGTGTCCACCTCAGATAGAGGAGACGTCACAGGGGCATTGAAGAGTGTCCTCATGGTCAGCAGGAAGCTCTCTTCAACACATTCTTGATTTGCTCTGGTGTTTAAGAAAAAACAGTGTAATAACCGTAAAATTCATAAATTCATGCATGGCAGATAATGTTAAAAGCAGCCTGAGTTTGACATTTTTATCTTGTGTCCTTGTATAATTTTTCAAAAGATTTTGGTTTGAATGCATACCTGCTCGCCCGGGCATAAATCTGTAAGAAAACCCCCAGGCAATGGCGTAGTCTCTGGTCATCCTCGGTTACAGGATTATACCACAACAGCACCAGACGGGAGAGCAGCTTCGGACTTACGATTCTACCACAGTACATTAGCTTTGCTAGACCCTCTGCCGTTTCAGTGCGAAGTTCACAGATCTGAAAGAATCGATTTATACAGTAAACACCATAAAAAAGCAACCACTGCAGACATTGTGAGTTCAGCCTTATGTTGCAATGGTGCCCTGCCATATTGGGCCAATGATATCGGAAAGTTATGGCATTTTGGTGTGGGATAAAAGTATCTGCACAAAGAGAAATAGCTGCTAACAAGAGTAACAGATACGGTACATTCACAGTAAAAACAAATATTGTAATTAAACTGCTGTACCTCGCTATCAAGAAATTCTGAAAGCATCTTCAGAATGCTCTGCACGGTACTTTCTTCCTCATCTTTAGCTAATTGCTTAGGATTTCCGTTACTGTTATCCGGAGAGTCGGGTGACTCTGATGCAGGAGGGGCCGGCTTGTCTTGCAGGATGTTGAGGCCATTGAGCAGAAGCTGATCAATGAGAGCTCTAAGAGCACTGATCCTGATTTTAGGCTCATCTAGTTGTGTGATCTACTCACAAAATCAGAAAATAAAGTCTCTGAAGCCACCAAAACCAAATAAATTCAGGCCTATTTAACACGAGTGTCTTATAAATTACCTGCAAAAGCAGCACAAGGTGCGTGTTGGCAAGATCTTTGCTGTGAAGAGCAGCAGTTCCCAAGCAGACAATCGCCATGTTACGAACAGCAGGGTTAGGGTTCGACACACTTGGCAATATCTAGAAGGGAGAGGTCAATTAAAAGTTATACCCCTGTGATTGGTCAAGTCATGCAATGAACCGTTTACTGGACATTCAAAGTGGTTTGATCAATGCACTAGATTTCAACCGTGTATAGGTTTGTTCTGAGCTTTAAAATAACAGAAAATGGCTGTTAATGATTTTATGAATGTGAATACTGTACCAGTGACTCTATTAGAGCAGTCATGGTAGGGCAGATCCCTCTCTTGATGCTCATTGGCTTGAACAACTCAGCACACATCATCAGACATTTTAACAGAGTCTCTGGATCACTCTGTGGAAACACACAGGATTGTTGTTTAACATAAGACACATTTTTTGTTCTTAGCCTTAATCTGTGGTTGATAAACATGCAAAATTTTAAATGTGCCAGACAACTTTTCGTAACACAACATAAATGTATCTTCATATACAATTCTAATTTCAAACATTTTGTCTTCAAAACAAATACGTTGTGTCAATGTTTCTAAGCTCAAACTTAAAAACGTTCACTGGTAAGATCAGATGGCTTGGGTGCAATGTATATACTGTATATTTAAATTAGGGCTGTCGATAGATTAAAAATTGTAATCGCGATTAATCGAACCCTTTTCGTGTGATTAACTGCGATTAATTGAACACGTACAGTGAAATTAAACACAATTTATTTTGTTTAACTTGTTTATTTTAGTGCCGTCAATCGATGAAAAATATGAACTAATCACACGCAGCATTTATGTTTTTAAATATACTTTAATTATAATTTATACTTTTCAAATCATTTCACATTCTGTCTCCAAATTAATGTAGAAACAACACATTTCTTTACACAGCATCATTTTATGAATGAAAGCCAACATTCTTATACTGTTGGCTTTGCAACTGGTGTCTTTATTAAATATATATTTTTTCTACTAATCAAACCCATTATAATAAGTGTGCCTTTCCTAACAGGTAGGAAATATACAGAAAATAAATAAAGTTAGCAAACACTTTAGAGTCTTTACTGCTAAATACATGAAATAGAAGAATCCTAATTGGATTGTCAATACAACCATTTCAAATCGCACCCAAATAGTTTAAAGGCCTTTGTATGAATAAGAGCGAGATCATATCATTTTAACGCTAGACAATGATGAAAGAAAAAACGGATGTTGCGTTAATGCCGTTTAATATTTTTAACGCGTTAGTCTGAAAAAATGAATCGTATGAGTTAACGTTGACAGCCCTAATTTAAATCAACTATGTGGCCATTCAGGCAGGCACAACTGAAACTCAAGATACAGAAACACACCCATACTAATAAAAGGACCATAAAACAAAACAAAAAGCAAACCTCAAAGTACCACAGCTTTGAGAGAGAGCAACAAGCATAAACTTCCCTGTTGTTCTTACTGACAAGCCTAGACTATTTATTAGCCTGCATACACTTCTAGAATGTACTATACATTCCTGCTTTGTGAACATAGTGTATGTTTATTGTTGACTTCCACATTGTTTTGGAGAAAAGCGTCTGCTAGGCTTGTTGCGATAATTGGTGTCACCGGTGATGCACTGCGTCTACTGATTACATCACTTGTCCACCACGGTACAGACCCCCACCGTCATTTTTTATTTTTATAGGGTAACACTTTATTTGACTTTTATAATACATGTATTAACTATAGTATTTACTTTAAATTATGCATAGTTACATGTAACTAACCCTAATCCTGTATGTACAATTAGTTACTTTTTAGTACTCAGTTCTTAAATGTATAACTACACTGTAACACGGGCTATAAAAGTGTAACCTTTTATAGTAATAAATCACTTAGTTTAGTCAAAGACCAAACTACAGTTGCGCGGCTGCTGCATTCAGCATAAACGGAACAAGTGTTGTGGCAAAGATCAGCAGCAAGAGTCAGATTTTATTCATCATGTGAGGAGAGTGAAGTGCTGACTGACAAGAGGATGGCGGAGGCTTTTCTGGCAAAGAACATGTAGTAGAATATGCAAGCGCTGTTGTCAAGAGCCGGTTAAGGTTTAATTTTCAAAAGCCAGTGCTTTGCCATTTATTTAACATTAATGTTTTTCGTTTCGTCATCCTCTCTTATTCGTTAAGTTTTTTATTTATTTATTTAACAAACGTTGTTGTTTCGTATTCCCTTCTAATTCTTCCTATTTATTTATTTGTTACACAATGTGTGGAATGATTACTCGTTTTGTTAATCTATGCAATTATGTAACGTAAATATTTATTATTTTCGTTTCTTATTTATTTTTTGCTTGATGTGTGCTGTGATTATTCGTTTTGTAAGGTCTGTGTTTAATAAAAGCAAATGTCATTGTACTTTTTTATAGTTTTGTGTGTTTTTATTAAGAAAGATATTGAACCCACCATTAATTCGAGCAATTGCCGTTACCGTTTTGCCGCTATTTTAAAACTGAAAGTAAAATGCGTACTGCGCAAGGCCGCATCTTTGACCACCCCACAGCAAACCCCCGGCGTCACTTGTACAACCGGTGTTTTTACATGTCGATTAACCGGTGGGAAAATCCCATCACCGCAACATCTCCTTTATGAATAAATGTAATCCTATTTTATCATTTTAACACCACACTAGCTTTTTCAATAGACCGGTCTGCAAAACAAACCACACTGGTCCAGAAGCATTTTCAGTCTCATATTTATAACATTTATATGTTTTATATGATTTGTTGTAAGATACCTTTTCCACCCGCTGCTCCTTGATATTATCAGTTGACTGTGAGGCTTCCAGAGCAAGCTGATTCTTAAGCTCCTCCAGCTGAGAGATTGAATCCTTCAGCTCTGCCGCACGACTGAAATCCTGACAGCTGATGCACTCTTCTAGACTCTGCTTTGCTTCCATTATCTGCACTCGCACCTCAGCCAGCTTCAGACAGAGAGTGCAGACAAATGAAAAACCCACCACAGGAGATAACACAACTTCAGGTTGTGAATCTCACTCACTTTCACTTGTTTCTTGCGTTTCTCGTTTTCATCTACTGGCTCAGCAATGGGCAGGATGGGCTCTCTCACATCAGAGATTATTTCAGCAACCTGATTCAATCAGAATAGCACATAATTAAATCTAAACCGTGTACATCAACTAAAAAAAAAAAACGTTTGTAAAGTGAACTGATTCTGATCTTTTCATCATAAAAAATGCATGGATCTTGCTTTACAACTATATTCAATTTTTTTTTAAATAGGATAAGAGACAAAAGATCAGCGCTGGGGCAAATGTATTAGATGTCAATGAAAGAAATGGGATTATGTTTGTCATTGAAGAAAATGTATGTTTTGTTTCTTGGCCGGTACACAATAGTCTCAGTCTTAAAGGATGTGCAAGGTATGGAAAACAATAAGATGAAATAATTGATGTATCTAGAAAGACTAATCTTCAGAGTGAAAGTTTCTTTAGAGAAGTGAAGAGTGTTCCGAATCAAACTTACCACTTGAATTTTCTGTGTGTCGTCTCGTAGAATGCCAATCAGTTTTTCAACCAGCAGACCAATCAGAGAGGCTGGAGTGTTGGGCAGCACAAGAATCTCTTTAAGCACTGCCACACCATGCGTTTCCTAGAAGAAAGCATTAAACTTCAGCTGCTTTAACTTCACATTAGAGCAGCGTTTCCCAAACTTTTTACAATGGCGTAACCCCCATGGATATAAAATCATTCTGCGTACCCCCTTTCTTACAGTCACAATTGTGTTGTTTTATGTGCATTTTATATAGATTTACCTTAAAATAATTATATTTTATCGAACACAACATTAGTATATATGATCATAAATATTTTAAATAAATGACTCACTGCTTTATGAGATGGATGTGCTTGAAATTATTTGCATAACATAACATGTGATGTTTGGTTGTATCGGAGAAAGTCTGAGTTTCAAATCATTCTCTATGCAGAGTCTGTGTTGATATTTGTTCTGTATGTGGGCAAGTGCTGAAAATCCACTCTCGCAAAGGTAGAAGGGGAGTAATGTTTTCAAAGCACATGGTAAAGCAGGATACTCTGCACGCAAGGCTATTCAGAAGTCAGCCAGTCATTTTTGTGCGAGGTCAATTCTCAAAACGCCACTCGTAAAGATTTCAACGAGACTCTCTCGCTCAGAAACAGGCAGGTGCACTGGATGGCGAATCCAGGCCTGAATGTCAGGTGCATAATAATTATGTAAAATCATCATTATGATCAAGTACCCCCTCCATCACCTGGCGTACCCCAGTTTGGGAAGCAATGCATTAGAGTAAAACATGGTGTTATTTTGTTTTGCCTTTAAACAAAATTGGGTTCAGGTGAAAAAAGGAAGTCATCCGGGACAGCATGAACGCTCTTTAACAGCCTAAAACTCAATAGACACTAAAATAGCCAAGTGGACTATTGATAACTCAGACCTGCCACCCTCCTCAGAAGTGTCCAAACACCCTACTAGCAGAATCAACTGCTGTCCAACAAACTCTTGGGTCATCACCATCTCAAGCTGCGTCATATCAGCTCTCTGCTCCTCTGAAAGCTGAGAAATGCTCTTCAGGAAACTGAAACGAAACACAAGAGCTTGCTTACATAGGTGAGACCAAGAATAAAAAGTTTGCCAAAACATTTTTAGGATGTAAAATCAGAAGAAATTATACAATTTAACAAATTAAAAGTAACAACAGTGACAAATCTCAAACATCTAATGTTTGCAGCAGTAGGTGTGTGCATTGTGATGATAGGTATGATATCCAGAAGACAATGGGAAATAGTGTCAGCAATGTAATGCATATTCACCTGTACAGATAATCTGCAAAGATAGCGGCTTCAGGAAGTATCTGCTCCAGTATTTCCTCTCCCTCATCTCCTTTACTCTTGACAAACTCACACAATGCTCTCCAGTACAACACATTTTCACATGTAAGCGAGTCCACAGGAATTAGCTTCCTATACACAGACAAACATTTAAGCAATGTTAAACCTTTACTTGACACTCAGTAGTGACAATGAAATATCTCTGCCAGTATTTGGCATTTCTGATTCTAAATTCCAATTTAAGGAGTATGCCATTTAACCTAATGTGTGCTATATGCACAAATTGTGTTGAGAAACACCTTTACTGCAAATTGGTACCTAGCAAAGATTTAATTAGTAAATTGAATTGGTAAAAGTAACGGACCTCTCATCCAACCCGGCAGCATTCTGCAGGAGCTCATCAGAACTTGTTGCCATGGAGAAGATGGC
Source organism: Triplophysa siluroides (assembly GCA_006030095.1). Lineage (NCBI taxonomy): Eukaryota > Metazoa > Chordata > Actinopteri > Cypriniformes > Nemacheilidae > Triplophysa > Triplophysa siluroides. Next base: position 52,984 of record VCII01000051.1, on the reverse strand, counting down.
ATGAAGTGTGGTCACAGCAGTCTCTGCGCAATTTTCCACATCCAGTTTGTGCAGCATCTGCAACACGTCTCCCTGCAGCAAGCGAAGCCACGCAGGCAGCAAATGGGTCTTAACAACCTCCTTCACTGAGTCTTAAGAGAGATGCACATGAATTTTAATGCATGTAGATGTCTGTTTTGACACTTTGATCGGTGAATGTTGCATTCCTTTACCTGCAGAATCATTGAGGCCTTCGTGCAGTAGACTGACTCTCTGAGCAATGGACAGAGCACGAATATGCACTTTCTCCGCAAGCACCTGAAGTACAAATGTCCAGTTTTCAGACGTTCTAAATGTATTGTGGCCATTCCAGCCCAGTGTTGGTTGTATCTCAACATAATAAAATCTCAGGTGTGACACAGTCATCCAACAGCAATGTGAAAGACTGACAGCATAACAAGACACATGAAAACTGTCATAAAAGTTTTATGTTTTTCATGTTGTTGTTTTTTACTTTTCCAAAACACATGTAGAATTATTACTGTAATATTGCTAAAAGTGAATATAAACTTGTTTTCTTTGCAGTATTTGAGGTCTGAAAAAATACAGATCAAATGTTTATTATTTAGACCCGTTTTACCAGTTTTCATTTTCTGAAACAACATCTTTTTAGAAATTTGGTAAAAAAAATATATATTGTTAGTAGTTCACAGAATGAAACAAAAATGACCATTCTACCTAAACACAAACCTATAAATACTTTATTTCAGAACATTTTTCTGATTTTAAAATTGTCTCTTAAAGGGACAGTTCACGCAAAAATGAAAATGGTGCCATCATTTACTCACCCTCAGATTGTTACAAACCTGTATAAATGTCTTTATTCCAAATATCTTTCTTTGTGTTTAACCGAAGAATGTCAGTAACCAAACAGATCTCATCCCCCATTGACTCCCATAGTATTTATTTTCCATACTTTGGCGGTAATTGGGGGATGAGATCTGTTTGGTTACTGACATTCTTGAAAATATCTTCCTTTGTGTTTAGCAGAACAAAGAAATGTATACAAATTTGTAACAATCTGAGGGTGAGTATATGATAACAGAGCTTTCATTTTTGGGTGAACTGTCCCCTTAATTTTTCCAGGGCTGTTTGTATTGCTTGAGTAAGATGTAATCTACCAAGAAAACAAATAAAATACTTTCTGAAACTATGTAGCTTATTCATTATTAGGCCTACTTTCTATAATTTATGAAGCTATTTTCCCCAGACAATTTTACCTGATAGGCAAGTTTCCTGACTTTCTCTTTGACGTCCCTGGTGCGTTTGTAGATTTTAGAGAGTGTGACAGCTGAGGGGGCAATGCATGAAAGCACAGCCCGTCGAACCTCAGGGTTTGAGTCATTTTCCAGAAGCAGCATATATGCTACACACAAAATTAAAAGTATTCTTAGCTGTGATCATAATACAAAAAAAATGCTTAACGCATCACATTATTAAGTGTGCATTCAAACCTTTAATAGTCGGGCAATCTGGGTTATTGGGGTCCTGAAGGCGGGCCATTGCTAGTGCTGCCTGTATCCTGACATTGGGGTATTTGTCTGTGACTCTGACCAGCATAGCCTCATGTATCCTATCACACAGATCATCATCTATCTGTGCATTTTCACTCAGACTGCCCAGCAACTTATTCACCAGCTGACACACACGAAACCGTACTGCATGACTGTTTGCACCATGAGACTGAGGGAGAGAAAAACAGCAAGTTGGTAAAAACCAATATACACAAAACCATACAAAGACTACAACATTTAAATTGTTTCTTTTAAAAATGGGTGGAGTTTTAGTACAGATAGTAAAGGGCAAGCATATTTTCATACACTAGTGTGAGATAGTGACAGTACCTCCAACAGGAAGTTAAACAGGAAGTTCAAAAATTCATTCTCATCTTCCTCCTCCTCTTCTTCTTCTTCTCCAGCCTCCTCATTTACAGGCGTCTCAAAACAAGCGGCAAACTTTGTAACGAAATCAATGACATTCTCCACGGCTGGCTCACGGGTGTAAATAATCATGGCATACTTCAGACAGCGGATGAACTCCTCATGGAATTCATTCTTATCCTCCAACTAGACAGAAGTTTTACATGTTATAACATTAAAAATTATTCAATGTTTCAGCAATGTTTTTCTACTGTACCTTAATATATCTGTTCTTCAAACTGGCAGCAAGCTTGGCCTTGTTATTATGAGCCTTCTGTGCACGGCTGAAAGCTTCTTCAATCTCAAGGACAGTTTCTCCAGTCATGTTGATGCTACTGAGACAAGACACATTAACTGTTACTGCTGTGTTGGCAGGTCAGATACACGGCACGCGCTGAACATCCACTGGTATCACGCAGAACGTCACGTTATAAGACATAAACACATTTAGTGTAGCAGCATATGAGTAACGTTAGAGCTGTAATAACAACACACTTCACATTTTAGGCTGGTGTTAAAGTATTAGTCACGGAACACATGTTGGATAAAGTTATCTCAACAGGACACGAATCGTTACCTGATATTTCCTCGACCCATCAGACACTTTAATTTCTCTAAATAAAGAGTTATTTACTCAATGAACTACAATTTACAACACAATATGCTGCATGTTAACCGACAGGAATCAAGTAACCACCGTAGTAAAACAACATTGTTGTGGCAAGATACTAAACGGTTAGCCCAACAGCTAACAACAATACAAAACACGAGGGCAAAAACTACTCATTATAATATTTATTTTCATATACTCTTTGTTGATGTGTTCACGAAATACCATATATTAAGCTAAGTATGTTATTAAAGAGGTCAAATCTTTTAAATCTGTGTCGTACCTGTAGGAAGTAGACTGTGAAGCTTCTTTTTATTCTTGAACGACAGGCACGCGCCACTTTTCAAAATCCGCTATCGCGAGAAAAGAAACAAGCACCGCCCTCTGCTGCCCATGCAGCTACGTCCGGAAGTGGTGCAAAATCTCGCCATATAATTACAATAAATTACATTAGATAACGCCTACACCTACACCTACCCAACCCTAAACCTAACCTTACAATAACAAAAAATATGAATCAACAGCGTAACAAAAACTATGCGGTATTGAAGCGCGCATGCCCAGTGGAGGTAAAGTTAGCTGTATCCCTTATAGTCAAACCCTTCTGCATCGACACTGAACGAATGCACGGATGCTCATGAATAGAGAACAACTACCACTAGAGGGAGTTCGGTATCTAAAAAACAGTTATCAAATAGAATGGCTTCATTCGAGGGATGCTCGCAGTTGATAATCTTTTTTTATTAGGTATTTTTTCTAAGATACAAATGAAGGTCGCGTTTCCTTGTTGATGACGGTCGTTGAAGGGGGGGGGGGCTGGGGGGCTTAAAACGTGTGCTTACAATGTAGAAACATGTCTGAATATGGTAGTAAAATGTTCTAAGTTCTGTGAATGGCATTACAATAATTTTGGAAAAGGTGCATTTCATTACCACAACAAAATGTTTATTTTAGTGTTACTACAGTTGTGGGGTGTATGTATTAGGCTAATAGGGTCGAGGTTTATGACGTCTGGCATAAAAACAGAGTTAAGACATGCGTGTAAATCTGTTACAATATTCCCTGGTCATCATTACACTCGGTTTTTAAGGATGAGTTGAACGGTTATCGTGTGCTTGAAGACATTTGTTTATTTTACAAGACAGATGTCCAATAGACTAGAAATACTTTTTCTTATGCCTATGGTTGCCTTACCTTCACAATTTACCTGGCCCTCTTGCACCCTCTGCTGTTTGAAAAAAAAGGGCGATTTAAATTATTTCTGTAAAACCTGTCAGTTTTGCTGTTGTTTTTAATATTGATCATAGAAACTATTAACGTTTAACCTACAAATAAGACGAGTTATAAAGTCAGTATTAGAAATAACTGGTCTATAAATGTGGAGTGTGTGTGCGTGTGAGTGTGTGTGTTATGGGAGGGGTTATGATTACACTGCGGTACCCGTGACTCGTGATTGTAGGACTGTAGTTACGCCCCGGGTGAGAGACAGGTGTCCGGGTCGGGGGCACATGCCGTCACTGAATCCTGTCCCACGTCTCTCCGTTCTGCCCTGTCCGTGTTCCTGATGGCATTAGCATTTGAGGTCTGCGCTCACTGGGGGAAGCGTCGCGGCGGAGCGGGAGAGTGTTCGCCGGTCGCTTCAGCATGCAGAATGGTTTCGGCTGTTGTAGGGACCCTACTTTCAGGATCACGTAGAGGCGACCAGGGTGGTGCGCAGCCGGATTTGTGATTGATCAGCGCGATCTAACGGGGTTATTATGGCTTCCAGCGCTGGGAAGATGACCCAGCCCCCCGGTGGCGGCGCATGTAACGGGACCGCTATTGCCGAGCCCTCAAATGTTGAGCAGGAATTGTATGATTATCAGATGCACACAAAAATGTGCAAGAAAATAGCGCAGCTGACGAAGGTAAGCGCATTATCTTGCTAGCAGTCATTTGAACTATCACGCTACCGGTAACCAAAAAACGAGAGTACACCTAACGTGTTCCGCAGTGGTGTGTGCATATGTATATATATATATATATATAATTGTATTGCTGCAAGGCTACAATCCAGTCCGTCTTTCTTGTCAGTTATGCTTTCAGAGGTGTGCCCTTTAGATGTCTACAGTATATATAGCCAATAATAAAAGCACTACAATGAACACAGTGTTGTCTATTATTAGAAATTATTTACACATATTTTTTCTGCCTGACCCACTGCCATCTCTTATTTGTAAAGAAATGCAACAGGGTTCAATGCGTTCAGCATCGTATCACTATCTTCACGTTACAGGTGATGCATAACCATAAGGCTATTCGAGTCACGATTGAAACAGATGGCCTCAGTTGTATGTTTGTAGACGGTTTAAATGTGCTTTCATGTAGTTTATATAGTTAGACCATAGAGGCTACTGAAGTTCATAATAAAGGTTTTTGTATTCATTTCTGAATGGTGTGTGCCCGTCATTGGTAACAGAAAGGTTTTTATGTGTATGTACTTTAAGAAAATGTACAGCTGTTCAATTTGCATCCAATTAAAAGGTTTGATTTTATTTTTTACATTTTATGTAATGTTAAGTAATTTTGTGCCTGATATTTGTTAAAAGTCAATGGGGATATTGTGTTATAGAAGATCCCAATGTGACAACTTACCCCATTTACTCTGACAGTAAAACCCTGCTGCTGGGACTGGTTGTCACAAGAGGTCAATGTTTGTTCAATAAACCGTAGATTTTTTCCTGGGCAATAATAATAAAGCTGTTCAATATCTTTCATGCCTATACAGAAATGCACACCGTAATATTATGTAGAAGTGTGACAACTAGCCCCGGTCTTTATCCCAATACGGTTAAACATTTTTTTTTTTTATATAAGGGTCTGAAAACTCCATAATAAACACAATACACAATGTCACTCCTTTCATTTCAATTTCACAGCAACAACACATTTACGTGTACATCTAAAGACCGCTTATATGCAATTCTGCATATTCAAGTGCTTTTACTGTAAAACATTGCAGCGTGTTTCAGCAGTCTGAATATGGATTGCAATATCCATTTTACTCTTGTGGGCGTGAAACACTGTGAACACTGAAGAAATGACCTCACTTGCATTTTTATGTGTTGTTCAATGACATTCATTCAAAATGCATTTTATTTAGGCTTTTTTAACTCCATGAGATGCTTGAACTGATAAGACCACAGCAAACATTTCTAAAAGCTTGTAAAGTTAGATGTTTGTTTTACAGCATGATGTTTGATGTAAGAATTTCTACAACAAAAGTATCAGCAACTTATCTTACGAAGAAAGAAATATGATTTTCAGAGATTATCAAGACATTGCTGGGTCACTTTCGGTAGATATCTTGTTGTAATATGCACGTAGTGCAAAAGTAACTTACAAAGATTTTCTGCAAGTAATCTTAGAACTGATAGCCAGACGTACATTGGGAATATATACATAAATAGAACAAGAAAGTAAGATTTTTTAAGAGAATTGCCAGGTAGGCCTTTTGATAACTTTCGATAGACAAATTGTTGACATTTCTACAAGGACTCTAAAGGAAACACGATCCACTATTGGCAAGAATGCACACAATAGATCTTAATGCATTTCACACGTTTATTTAGATTTATAAATAGGCTTTCTGAGGTCTTAAATGGTACTATTAATGTGATAGAGTCTCTATGATGATATACTTCAACTCCAGCTCTGCCAGGGTGAATGCTTGTGGTTTAGGTGTATTACATTTCCAATAGACAGGCCAGAAAAGCATTCAAGGCAAGCGGCATGGAATTTAACCTCAAGTCGCTGCAATTAGAATATTGTACGTCACATTGGATATAATAGCATATGTTAAAATAACCCCCATATGACCCCATATCCGCCCACAGATCACAAGATGAAAGTTTATCAACAAAACAACAACTTTTTCCTGTTAGTGAACACAATACTTCCCCCTGTATTTTGGACCTCTGGAGTCTCATTTGAAATGATGTATGTTTTGTCTGGCTGTGCCCTGGTGATGCATTACAAAATCAATAACCGTAAACTTTTTTGTCACTATAAAAGATGATCATCCTGTAGGCTAACTATAAATTATGTAACCATGAAAACAGAGAGGGTAGATGCTGGAATATCCATTTAAACACACACGCATGCACGCACTGTTGCTTGTGTATAAAGTAGGCAAATAGATAGTGAGGGAATGTGTATCAGGTTTTATTATGGACATAAGTCAGGGTAGACACGAAATGTAATTAGACACAAATCAAGGCTTCAGTATACCACCAATTGAACACCTTAGTTCATCTAGTGTTCAGATCTGTTTACTTGTCAGATTTTATGGTTTGGCAGAAGCATTGAAATGGCCACAGTGTCAACAAAATAAGTCATGACTCGAGATTCAGACCTGTTACTTTCTGGATGTTCATGCGTATTTGCTTGAGTTGTGTAGGTTGCCTTTTGGCGGAAATATCACAACTGCTTTGTGGAATCCCTGTGTCGTCATGTAAATATACTACCAGTTATCGTTGTGTGTGCTTGTGTCTAAACGCACACATTTGTGAGTCATACCCTGTCTGCAGGCGGTAGAGTACATGCTTTAATACTTACTAATAATGTACAACTATACTATTTTTATAGATCAGGTCAGTGTGTGTGTGACGTGATATTGTTAGATCTACTTTCGTACTGGCCTCCCTGGGAGGGACATTTTTGGTTTAGGGATCATGTGAGCAACACACATTGTAAAAATCCGAGAGCAAACCGCCCCAGACAATCTTTAGAATTAAACAGATGTTACATTCTCTGAGATTTTCAGTGTTAATACTTGTGAACAAAACATGTAGGTTTTTTATTGTGAGCATGTAAATATTTAAAAGACGTGCTGGTGTAAGAAATCTGCGCTAAGCAAATCACAAAGCTCTGACAAAGCAGCTTCTCTAAATATATGCTATGCTGTGATAAACTGAACATGAAAATATGTTTTAACTTAAAGCTGCAGTGTAATGTCCAGAACAGAACATTTTGCCTTGAGCTGTTTCTGAGAATTAAAGTTTTAAGTCTTTAAAAAATTAAAGATTAAAGTTTTAAGCATTGGCCTTATGTTAGCCCTCTGTTAACAAGGAGTCTCATTCGTTTGTATACAGTATGTGAATGTTAATGGGGTGCTGAGGTGCGCATGTTTACAAACGAATGATACATTTTTTAATAAACCAATATTGATTATGTTATGGGGTGCAATTCTGTCCTTTACACTTCTTTTCTTTTCAGTAAATTGTTGAAGTTGTAGGTGAAAGACTCGTAACAATGACCTTAGCATGGAGGAGCTAAGGCTAGTGAAGCAAAGTAGGAATGCAGCTTAGAAATTGGGTTGTTAATATATATCTCTAGGTTAGCTTGATTGTTGTTCTATGTTCAAAGAGTAAAATTCAAAGAATACAGTACATAAACACAAAACAAGTATTTTGTTGCTTTTCATTTCAAATGGTGTCTTTCTATCTAAGTCTGTAAAAGTTTCTAAGACAACAAACTTGACCTGAATTTATGTGGTGAGAAGAAAAAACCTGGTTTCACAGAGTAGCTAAACAACTAAATTCTTTTATGCGTGATTCACAACACATAAACACAAAACAAACTATTAGTTTCATATCTCCGGCTGTTGAATGTCATTTTTAAACTGAGGAAACAAAAATATACATATGCATATGTACTTATTTGTGTAAACGAAAGCCATTTACTTTGTCTGTGTCTGTCTGTGCTAACATTCCCTCTGGTATTACAGTCTGTGCACCCTAAATTATGTCTGCTGTCCTATATAAAGCGAGCCGACATTTCTGTCTTACAGATACATTACTTTCCCTTTTATTCTGCACTGTAAAACCTGAGAGTTCATGTTCAAGGACTAAGAGGGATGTAGACAGAGGGCAAAAGTTATAAGAGGAAGACACGGACAAACAGAGAGATAGGGCAGATAGGTTACAGAGAGACTGTGGGTGGAAGGCCAAGAGAGAAAGAGTTAGAGAGAGAATGGGCGAGTAAGGAGGGAGTTAGTTCGCAGTCTACCATATGGAATGTCCAGCTCTGCTGTGGCGCGATTAATGGCAGACAGTCAGGCGTCATGGTAACACACGAGCCGCTTGAGGGATGAGTGAGACGTTCGGAATCTGATGACACCCCAGGCATGGGGACTTATGGGTAGGACACATTGACGGAGATCCAAAGTGACACGTAATATTAGGACTCACTTGTTCGGCCACACTCGCGGGCTCAAAACATATATACTTGTGACCTGTAAAAAATACACAACAATATATGAAACTTGTGTGAACTGCTGCATACAACTAATTATAAGCACTCGATACCACAAAACCAATTCAAAGTCAGGTATAAACATGGACGCATAAACTGCAAAGGATTTATATTTATAGTTTTATTTGTTTCTCTGTATAGAGTTTCCTAGTTATTTGTTCTATTTCATTCTATTTTTCTAACTGCATTGTTATTTCCTATATCTATATGTATACATGTTTTGACACAGTTATGGTTTTATTCACAGGTTATATATTCCTTAAACACTAAGAATGAGGAGCAGGAGGCAACTCTGCAATCGCTACGCCGTGTTGCCACGGAAACGCAGGGTAGCCTCCAGCCAACCACAAGCCAGGATGAGGATGAGGAGGAGTCTATTCTGAGGATTCGCCTTTTAGAGTTGCAGGCCACTGTTGAGGAGGTAAAAACATGTACAGGTGCACGGATCTGCATTCAGAAATAAACAGAATCACTGCATCGTGTGATTGTGTGTCCATTTCAGGTGGAAGAACGTGAACAGAAAGCTGAATTAGAGTATGCGGAACGCATAGCCGTGTTAACCCAAGAGACGGCGGATATGCGCAGAGACTACCAGAGTCTGCAGACCGAGAAAGACAACCAGTACCTATTACTGGAACAAACACAGGACGAAAACAAATGGCTAGAGAACAAGTGCCAGGAGCTACGCAGAGCCAGAGATGAAGAAAGAAACCGAGAGGACGAGGAGAAGATGCATAGGGAGGAGGAGGAGAGAAGGAGAGAGGAGGAGGAGAGGAACCGAGAGGCAGAAGAGAGGAAAAAAATGAAGGAAAGGTATGAAGATAGGTTGGAAACATTTACAGAGGAGCTACGAGCTCTGAGGGAGGAGAAGGAGAGAGTGGAGAAGGAGTGGAAGAGAGAGGTGGAGGAGTGGAAGAAGAGAACGAAGAAGGTGGAGGAGGAGAGGAAGGAAGAGCAGGAGGCAGCCAAGAAGACGATACAACAGAGTCTCAATGAGCATATCAATCAGTGGCAACAGAAAGAGCAAGAGAACCGCAAGTTCCAGAATGCAACGCTTCAGCAGAGGCTCAGAAAAGCAGAGGCAGAGTTGGAGGTTCGAGAACAGAGACTCAATGAGAGCAACAGACATTGCAGCAAGCTTCAGGAGCGAAAAGAGGTACACATGTTCACAGATGCACACTACACGCACCAGGTGTTTTAAATGACATGATAAACTGTGTGTCACTTTTTGTCTGTATTGTTACAGTGGATTTTTAAAATGTGAATTTACAATCCTGGTAAACTGATTGGAATTTATTTGACAGAAATAGTTCACATGAAAATGAAAATTATTATTATTAACGTCACCCTTATGTATCATTTTAGGCTTGTATGATTTTCTCAGTAAAGCGCAAAAGAATCTTTATAGAGCTCAATTCCATAGGAATGACTGTCATGGTTGTGAACTCAATATAACGTTTTGCTATTTAGCTGTCAATCATAAAATTATTTATTTATAAAAAAGTTGTAACCCCTCCAAGCCGGTCTGTTAACACTCTGGAGAAAGCTGACTGTGCATTTGCAACTATTGTTTTATGCGTGTATGATTGTGAAAACCTATTTACTGTTATGTAAACTCAAACATTATATGCTAAACTAACTCATGATAACAACTAAATGGTTGCAATTTAAATCCATGTGGCATTTTAATAAACTGCGAGTGATGTCAGTGGACAGTTTCAAGATGGCGGACACGTCTAGGTGTCTGTAGCGCTTGAAAAAGGCATCTAGTTATTTATATCTGTGGTCACAGCTGTGTTTTATCGTGTATAAAGCACAGCTATTGATCAGAATCTAGGACTGGAACAAAATTGACGATGTTTGAATCAAGAGAAATTTTAACCAGTGTAAGGTGCCTTCTCGCCTATTGATGGCATCGCATTTGTGTTATCCTCCGTTTCCACTTTTCCTGCGAGACGTGAGTCTTGGAAGAGAAACATACAACTCGTATTCCATTCCACGCTCCTTCACAGCTATTCCATGGTTACTATAGTAAAAATATGATTAATTTGCATAAGGTTAACGCAAGCACATTTCTGAAAATGCGCACACTGGAATTGATAAGAGGAATTGAAAATGTAGTTTTATATCAAGTATCCGATTCCTACCCTTTCGATTCCGCTTCCAGAAATAGAATTGATTTTCGATTCCCAACCCTACTTGTAAAGCCAATTTAGTTTGCCTCAATAATTTGAGGCAGTTTTTAAACTTAAGCAAGTCATTTTGCATTAAAGCATCAGCAAGTCGCCTCAAGGTAAATTTATGTAGGTTGGGGTTTTGGGGTTATGACCGATTCTGAGATGATATGCTGCTGCTCTCCTGCTCCATCTCTGATAACATTGGTCACTAAGCTCCTCTGTGTAGGTGCTGTACTGTAAGCGATGTAAGGCATTATAGAATTTTTGTCAGGCGAATTTGCTGGAATTAGCTACCAATAGCAGAAATGTTCGTTTTTAAATGATGGCAGAATCGTCATCGTTTGGTAAACTACTTCTTCAAATGTCATATTTCTAAAGCCAATATACATTTTTCTAGTTATTCATAGCTTTTAAATATTTTATCGGCCATAAATTGTGCAATCTCTGTAAAATGACTCTTATTCATTCATTATTCAGTAATGCCTGGAAGAGTAATTGAAATTCTTCAGTCACTATAGAGAAGCTGGTTTGGATGTGGCAAATACACATCAATGAATCGGTATTTTTCATCGCACAAAAGTACACAACACTCATAAAGCAGTGTCACGTGAGAACAGACCTGAACACACACTCACACAGAAACCAGCAGCGTTGACGGAGAAAGCCCGTTCACATAAATCCCGCTGAGTGGTCATGTGTAACTGACCTTTCAGCAGGGTGTACATCTCATTGTAATTACCTACGTGACTGACACTTCCGATTCTAACTGAGACTGAGCTTAGAGGAATCAGACAAACACCCACAATTACCGTCACTCAAACACACACAGCTGCGGAGAAAACGGATGCCAGAACCGACTACAACAGTCTGTGACACTACAACAGATCTGTAGTCAGCTCTAATTCTGTTTCTCTTCATCAAAGCTTGCAAACAACCCCTGTAAAATATACTTTGTAAATGGGGCGCTAAAGTACGTTGTTAAACTTGGCAGTCTCCAATGCAGCTTTTGCCTGTGCCGTAGCGAATGCGCATTAGACCTGCCTAGAACTGCTCGACACAGCGTGGAGATGAGTAACACTCTCTGCTTTGCCTTGACATCCTTCACAGAAATGAATCAGAGCCACCTCATATCTGTGAACTGAGAGCAGCTGCTGTGAAATAATCAAAGGGTTGTAGGCTCAAAGTGTGCAGGAGAAAGCCCAAAATCACAGATTAATGTCAATTTGGGCTTCACGAGCTGTACAGTGATCCAAAGAACAAGAACCTACAGGAGAATACGGTGGTGCTGCCTTGTGCAAAGCTTGTGTGGTGGTCACGACTTCTTTTTTGAACCTCAGACATTATTATTTTTTCAAGATAAAAATGTTTTTTTTCGCATATCATTTTTTTTCCATGTAATTATTTTTCAAAACGAATAGCACCTTTTTGTAAATGAAATTTAATGGATGAAATGACCCAAGTTACCTATACAGGATACGCTGTATGTTTTTGCTTGCATGTTTTGGAAGCTAAATTGGGAGCCTGATCATCTAGGAAAGTAATAGCACACCACATCTGTAGCACAAGGGGTATGCGATGAGTTACTAACTAAAGTTGAATTCTTTGGTTTAGACTTGAGGTTTGCTCAATAGATCTTGCCTTTGAAATCCCCTCTAATATTAAAACATCACAAGTCTTTATTTGGAAAATGAGTTCCTCTACCTCTGTTTGATTTCTTGCAGGATCTGGAGGAGCTGTTAGAAGAGGGCCGTCACCGGGTGACCGAGGCAGAGGGCGTGGCAAAAAAGCAGAGGAGGAGTTGGCTGTAGCTAAAGAACGGTTATTACTGCAAGAAAATGAGCTTCAGAGCAAGTCAGGTACATGCACGGGATAAATGAATGTGTTGAGTACATTTTTCAAATTTATCTTAAATTTTAGTGTATGTGTTTTTTCAAAATACATTACAATACCCTTGGTATGGCGTTCATGTTTTTACTCAGCTAATTATAAAACATTTTATTATGTAATGCTATTGTTCGAAAGAAAAATATGTGATATAACTGAAAAAATGTAATGTCTGATGTTGAAAGAAATAACGAATAGATCCGAACACCACACTAATGGTTAAATAAACATTTAAAAGAATGCCTTTCAGAAATAGATTTGTTTTATTTTTATGTCACTGAATCATGGTCAAGTTCAAAACTTAATTCCACTGCGTTGAAAATAGCCGTTTTTAAATGCAAGAATGTGTTTTATGTGAATTTCCCCTTATCCGTTTTTTGACTCATTTTCATTCAATGGCACCGTAACAGCAGCTAGGGGTGCGTTTGCTTCTTTACAGTCAACTTAAATTGCTCTTATGGATGAAAATCCGTTATTACTCAATTTATGTATAGGACAGGAGGCATTATTAAATACAAACACGTGCATTTATATAATTAATTATGATGAATTCACAGAGCCTCAATTATCCTTTATCCAATGTCATATTTTATTGGAATTGTCATTGCAATTATAGTTCTCAAAATCTTTCAGTAGTTAATAAGCCGGCATTTCAATGTCAACAAGCATTGTTCACAGTTTGTTTGATGTAATTGTTCTCTTGTTGATATTTACATCTCAGCTGAAATTATGGCTTTTGCCATATGACATTTGTGATGATGACCAGCTTGAGTTCACAGATTTTTCTGCCTCCTTTGATCTTATCAACGTTATGCATGTCTTCCGTTTGTGTGCTTGTCTTTCCTGCAGAGGAGTTAATGAGTCAGAGTTCTTCTCAGGTGAGGGTCTCTGCAGAGGTGGACGAGCTCAGGACTCAACTCGGTCGTCTCAACATTAGAAACAAAGAGCTGGAGCTTCAGAACAGTGGTCGCTCTAATGACCATGCCCGTATGCTTAAACAGGTCAGCTTTGGCCCTCCATCCATCATATACACCAATGGTTCTCAGACATTTTCATTGTAAGACCCCCCTTGTGTAGGTTGCATCCTTATGTGGCCCCCCAATAAGGACTTATTATCTTATGGGGACCTTCCATACCGTTTTATACTGTACAAACGGTATATTGTATCACGTAAACCTCGCCCTACCCAAAAACCTAACCCTCACACAAACCTTGACCATTTTCAAATAAACATAATTTAGTTTGATTTATAAGCTGTTTTCCTCTCGGGGACCAAAAATGTAATAAATTGCTGTGCTCCTATCGATCTCATCATTATTTTGTGACTTTGGACACTGCCTGAACTCTATGAAAGGCTTTGCAAGATTTCAAAGAATCATTTGCAAACTGAAATGCAGCTGAGACAGAAATCACAGCGTTTACTCTGCTTTGAACACAGCATCTTCTGTCCGGTGAAATATGAGCACAAACACATCTATGATGAAATGTGTGTTGATGAAATTGAAAATCTATTGAGGCATGTCTGCTTAAATGTGAAATACAAATGTTCCTTTAAAAGCATTTATTTGCACAAAGATGAACCATTTTTAAAACATCTTCACTGCAACTGTATATCCTTAAATCAGGGAAACCGTGTGTTTGTGTTGTGTTTTAGCATGCAGATGCTCTATCCTCTATGCGTCTGGAGTTGCAGCGAGCTCATACTGAGGAGATCAGACGTTTGCAGCAGGAGGTGGAGAAAGAACGCCAGAATGATAGACAGGAGCTGGAGGAGGAGAAGAAACGGGTGCAGGAAAAAATGGAAGAAGAGAAAATAAGGTTGAAAGAACAACTTCGGAAAGCACTGGAAGAAGTGATACGCAAACACGCCAGCGAACTGCGGCACGCTCACGCATTGCTGGATGCAGAGAAGAAGAAGACAGAACAGGTATGACGGCATGGTCCTGCTACGGTTGGCATGGAAAAGTGCAAACTTTTCTTATCACTAGTCACTAATGCTTTCCTACAGGACTATCACTGGATCTGCACCAACATACTTTCACACCCTCCTAACCGTGCGTTCAGCAAATGAGCGGCGTCTTGTATTGCCTTCTCGAAAGGGCAGTAAATCGCTTTCATTCTCATTCACAACTCCTTCCTGGTGGAACATTCTTCCTAACTCAGTCCGCCCAACCACATCTCACACAACATTCAAAAAACTACTTAAAACCCATCTCTTCTGTGAATACTTGACAGACAAATGAGAAGAAAATAAACTAACCCTCTCTGTTTTTCTAAACAGGTAGTGGTCTGGCTTTTGTTGAGACTAGTAACTTTGTATTAGCAGCTATTGTGTTATTGCTCATGTACGACATATCGCTTATTCCTCCCTGAACTCTCTGTAAGTCTCATTGGATAAAAGCGTCTGCTAAATGACTAAATGTTATCAAAAATGTTGACATACTAACTTCTGCTGCTATGGATTGGTTAAATTGTTCTCCTTATCTCACAATTATTTGACCCTGTGTCTACACTGGTGCGACACGACAAACGGCTTGTTCTTAATGGGTTTGTCGTGTCGCTTCGCATCCAGTGTGGAAAAATGTACAATTATAATGGGTTCTAATGCGTTCTATTGTCTTTTGTTGTGTCGCATCCCCACGTCCAGTGTAGAAACAGTGTTAGAATTAAAACAATTTTCTTTTTTTTGCATCACTGTATAGTTGTTTTTTTACAGGAGCAAAAAGGTATAATTGTTTTTTGTTTACATGAACCAAAAACAGGCTTCCGTTCTGAAAGAAAAACTACAATTATAAGTTTTTGCTACAACTTACAAAAGCAGTCTAATATTGACTAACAGTGACTAACATTTAAAATGAAGACCTTAGGGGAAAACATTTAGATTTCATTTACATTTAGTCATTTAGCAGACGCTTTTATCCAAAGCGACTTACAAAGAGTTTAGGGAGCAATAAGCGATATGTCATACAGGTACATATGTACATATGTGTACATGTGTGTAGAATATGCCACCATTAAAGGGATGGTTCACCCAAAAATAAAAATTCTGTCATCATTTATTCACCCTCTTTTCTTTCAAAACCTGTTTCTTTTTCTTCTGTGTAAAACAAAGGAAGATATTTGGTAGAGGAAGATAAATGTCTCAGTGGTTTTGGGTTCATCTAATGTAAGTCAATAGGGGCCAGTGTTGTGTGGTTACCAGGGTTCCTCAAAATATCTTCTGTTGTGTTCTGCAGAAGAAAGTCATACATGTTTAGATTGAGATGGGGGTGAGTAAATGATAACAGAATTTTCATTTTGGAGTGAACTATCTATAAATAAGAACATTTGAACTAAAAGCACATCACCCAGTCCCAGAAATGACTCGCAAATCTGATATTTTTGATTTGAAATATAAAGAGATCATCTTGAGAAATGATTGACCATATTAACCTTACGATGTTGGCTTTACTGCAGGTTGAGGAACAGATGAAAGCCAACGAAGAAGAAAGACAGAGTTCAGAGACAGAGGGAGCGGAGCTACGCAACCAACTCCAGCTGTCAGACACAGAGGTAATATCACATACCTAAAAAACTTGAAACTTGAATTGCCGGAATGGGTAATAGGGTTGCAGTATAATTTGAATTAAAGTTACTCTTTATAGGGAACAGAAAGTATTTAAATATTGGTTTGTTGGTATTGATAAACTTTCTTTTCCTATAAATTAAAGATTGTGTTTAAAATGCAACAGGGTTGAATGGATGAACTTAAATGGAAGAACATTAATCTGCTGCCTTTGTAATTAACATTGAAAACAAATGCACCTGCTTTTAAAGATGTTCTAACCACTAACAATCTAATAAGACCAGTACAAACACTGCAATGATGTTGGCGTGAGGTTAGTTGTAATGTGGAGTCTTTCACGAACCCCCTGACTAAACAAATGCTCTGGTATACGAACCAACACCATTACAGCAGAAAAGAGGTTAGACACAGACTGAGAGCCCCGGAGCTTTCCAGATGACCATGATAAATGAGATAGCAAAAATAACATTTGTAGTGCTCGAGGCGGAAGGCTTCAGCTAATCCTAAATCTGCCAGCAGGCTTGAAATTGGGTTATGATGGGAAACTAGTACTTAATACGTGACAAAAAGTAAATGGAAAGAGAGCGTTGTTTTAATGTTGTGTCACAGCTTACTATGAATCATCACGATTCCTGCAATATTTTGGATGACAGCCATTTGTTCTGTAGGGCACCTTTGAGTCATGTGAAATACCTGGTTTTAAAAGCAAATATATACATTTTGTTAAATACAACCGAAGACATTTTTGAGAAATGTTTCTGTGGTTTTATGCATAAAAAGAAAAAATATCTTCCTTTGTGTTCTGCATAATTAAAAAAGTCATACAGGTTCTCATTTTTGGGTAAACTTCCCTTTAACGTTTCAAACATTGACCCCATGAATTCACCTATTAACCAGCCCTTTCGTTTCCACATAATATTTGGTTCCTACATGTCTTCTAACATACGTTTGCTCGGCTTGCAGATAGCAAAATTGGAGGGGGTGATTCAAGCATTGGAGAGAGAAAGAGAGGAGGAGAGAGAAAGGGTCCAAGAAAGAGAGACCGCTGAGATGGAACGGCGGTCCGCATGCTGCCCAGATTGTGTACGGTTGAGAGAGGAACTGGAGAACGCAACCAGCAGCATGCAGCAAATACAGGTAGTCATTCATGCTTAGTCAACACACGCTTCCATCTGACTCCGAGTGTCAACGACATCCCTTTCTATCACCGCAGCGCTCCATCACACACACTCAAGCACACATGCAGAGCCGCAAGGCTCTTATGGCAGCACAAAGATCCGCTGAACTCAGCAGATCTGTGCCGCCTGGAGCAGATGAGAAGAAATGGAGGACACTGAACAGAGACATCAACATTCACCTAGCAACTCATCCACTTCTCCTGTAATCCCTAGATCTATTCTCCAATCTATCCCTGTCCTTCTTTCTTTTTAAATGTCCCACAGGAGGAGTTTTCTGCTCATAAAGAAGGGCTGCATGCGGAGATCTCCGCTCTGCAGCAGGAGAGAGATATTCTGCAGCAGTCCAATCACGGCATAGAAGAGAGGCTCAGGTGTGTGTGGTGTGATGTAATGTCATGCAATGTAAATGTGTGTCGCATGGAAAGAGGGTTGCTCAGATAATGTCTTGATATTTTTTACTCTTTTGATGATATTTAATGTTGATGTATTTAAAATGGTTTGTCAGTTTGAGAGCAACCATTGATAGCAAGGACAGTCGGGGCCAAAGGTGATGTCCCTGTACAGCAAAACCAATCATAAGTAGCACGGGTATGTTCGTAGCATTAGCCAACAATACATTGATCTTTAAAGGGATACTTCACCCATTAACCTTCGAGTTGTTCCAATTCCGTAAAAATGTTTTTGTTCTGATGGACACAGAGAAAGATGTTTGGAACATTGCGTAACCAAACAGATCTTGCCGCCCATTGACTCCCATAGTAGGAAAATTACTTATCATTTCCGGGGCACTTTTGACTACCGTTGTCATTTTTTCTACTATGGTAGTCAATGGGGGGAAAAATCTGTCTGGTTATAAGCATTCTTTCAAATATCTTTCTCTGTGTTCATCAGAACAAAGAAATGTATACGGATTCGGAAAACTCGAAGGTGAGTAAATATGACAGAATTAAAATTTTTGGTGAAGTGTCCCTTTATTGCCAATAAACTTAGGATATTATGTAAAGATAATTTTCTGTGAAGATATTTGGTTAAAATATATAAAAACTTTATTAAGTGGATGCAGCAAAATTGAAACAAAATTGTTTCTTCTTAACAACGGCATGCTACAGCGCCTCTGATGGACACCTTTAAAGGCGGTTTTCTCAATATTATATTTTTTTGCACCCTCAGATTCCAGATCTTCAAATAGTTGCATCACGGTCAAATATTGGAAAATATTTATTTCTCAATTTCGAAACAAATGGACTGGTTTTGTGGTCGAGGGTCACATATTTGCTTTTAAAGGAGGTTAGAATAAACCTCTAGGGTTCAATTGGACGAAACTTCCAAAGTATTTAAAATGTATTGTACAAACTTACTTAGCAGGGAATATGGGCTTTAGGTAAATATACAGAAAAAGAAAAGAAAAAAAGAAAAAGCTTGCAGGAAATAAACTGACTAAAAATGTATCTGTTTATTAATATTCGTTGATTCTCTTGTGTAGTTATATTTTTTGCCAAGCCTCCTTAAAGTGATAATTCACCCAAAAATGACGACGGTACCCATCCACTTACATTGGTCTAATGAGTAAATGATGACAGAATTTTCATTTTTGGGTGAACTATCCCTTTAAATTCTTCTCAAATTCTTCCAAATTTCAGTCTATACTCCAAATACAAATATGCTATACACATCAAATATGAATAAGTGAGTAATTGTTCTAAAACCTTTGGCTGTTAGTGTATGTTTCTTAAATTGTGTAGCAAGCGTGCGGTCATTTACTGAAAATGTGTGTGTTTGAGCAGGCTACAGTTTGAGAAGCAGTTCTCTGATCAGGTCTTGGAGCTGAAGAGAGAAAGAGAGGAAGAGTTTCGAAAGATGAATCAACAGTGGCAACGCAGAGTGGAAGAGCTGCAGACCGAGGTAACACACGTTACATTGGTTTCAATGACATATACAGTACATGACTGAGTCTGTCTGCATTATTTCTGCGTGTAGTTGGAGGAAAGGAGAGCACATTCAGAGAAGATGGAGGGAGAGAGAGACAGGCGTTACGGTAACGGTGAGATGGAACGAATGAAGCAGGAGATCCAAAAGACCAGAGATATGAATTCATCGCTCAGAGCTCAACTTCACTCTATTATCCAGGAGAAAGAAAAACTCATGAGGCAACAGTTACAGGTGAATCCAAGTCTTGATATAATTTCAATATTAATGTATTTCTTAATTCTACAAAAAAAATATCTACAAATTCTCATTATGTACAGTACCGGTATGTTTAAACTATGCAATCCACATACAGTGCTGTAAATACAGAAACATAGCTCATCACTCTTCCTGTATTTGTCTCTATTTTTATTCCTCCTTAAACCTTCTAAGAGAAAACATCTAACCAATGATTCCTGAATAAAACATAACTCATAATGCCAAGTCTCCTGTGCTATAAAAGAGCAACTTCCTGTGCAATTATAATTGTCCCATGGGATATGGCAACCTCGATACACACAAAAGCTCCTCCTGTTGTGTTTGGGACCTCTATCGCCCTTGTTCCTGTGTGCTGTAGGTGGTAAAAGAGGAAGACGAGGATGACGAAGACGGAAAGAAAGCAGGTGAGAGAGCCGAAGAGAGGGAGAAGAGAAACAGGCGCGAGCGGGAGGAGGAACTGTTGCGCGTGGAGAGAATAAATCACCAGCGTGCTCTTCAGGCCCTGGAAACACAAGCCAATGAGGAGCTTCAGTCTGAGAGACAACGTTTGCTCACGCAGCACAAACTACAGCTGGGTAACCATCACACTTTGCACACACACACAGTAATTGTAATTCTTTGTTATTCTTCATCTTAACAACGTAAACAAACGGTACTGCGCACCCCACCTTAACTTCCGGTACACATTCACAAACAATAGAGTGCCTGTAGATTATTTCTGACAGCAATCATAAGAAACCGAGAAGAACCGTTACTTGGCTAAACTTGTCTCTCCAATATTTTGAATTTAGACTCCGATACCGAGCTCAACCGCTAGATGTCAATGTACCATACAGCTTGTTTAAATGCGACCAAACTGCAGAACCCATTAAACAAATTGCTTATTTATTAAAATAAACATAAAATAAACATACAACAAAATTAAACAAATTGTTTATTTAATACAATTATTATAGAATAAAATAATAAGATAAATGTAGCGAGGAAGGCGGGACGAGAGCCGTCGGACAAAGAGGCGGGGCCGGGGGCGTGAGTGATGATGGATATCAGCTGTGCGCTCACCGGCTCCGCATTACGACGGAGGAGAACGGAAGCATAAAAGGTCGAGCTGACAGCATAGTCAACGAGAGAGGACCGGGCCCGGACATGTGTTTAAGTTTGTATTTATGTTCTTGTGGCCGGCAGTCGACCGTGAGGTGGCTGCCGGCATTTTACTTCCGTGTTTTTGTTTGTTTATTTTATTAAAACTTTATTTAAATGTTCGCCGGTTCCCACCTCCTTCCTTCCCTACATTGAACTCGTTACAATAAATTAATATTAAAATAAATTAAATTAAATATAAATATTTATATTATTAGACACAAGCCAAACACAAACCGGAGGTCAACTGGTCAGGCGCGCGCGCGCGTCTGATGAAACGGTCTATTTAAAAGTATATTCAGATATATTTATGTCAGACACAATGGTTCCTTCTGTTGTGTGTGTACAGACAAGCAGAAAGGAGAGCTGACCCAGCAGCACACCGAGTGGGTGAGACAGGTCACCCAGAGGCACATGCAGCAGATCGAGGACCTTCAAAACGAAATCCACACACACACACAAATGATGGCCCTACAGCAGGTACACACATACAACAGACCTATCACTGCGGGCACATACACAAACAAACACTGCCCCACGACTCCTCCTGTCTCTCTCTGTTTGTACTTCTAAGGATTTGAAGCAGCAAAACCGCTTGCAGTCATTAGAGAGACAGTTGGATGAGAAGAGCAGTGAAGTGCAGGAGCTCAAGAGAGAGAAGGAAGACCTTAAAGAACGAATGAACACAATGAATGCGCAAAAAGAGGAGCAAGACCACAGACACAAACATAGGAGGTCAGTAAAGAAATAAACACAACCATACACAGAAGGTCAGAGAAGGGCGATATGTGTCACACAAATCTTTCTGTAAACACGTGTACACATGATCAGGTGTGCATGTTGATGTGCAGTTTTGCAGATGAAGGTGCTGAAACCGATGGGTTGGAGATCAAGAACGACATGGAGAACGTGAAGAAAGAACACAGACTGGAGATCCAGACCATAATATCAGACTTCAGCTCCGCCCAACACGACTACAGGCCCGCATAGTTGCCTTGGAAACAGAGTACCTACCCCACCCACATTAATAATGCAAAACACACTCCCACAGAATCAACCAAGCAAGACTGTTCAAGCCTATAAGGACTAAACACAATTCTGTTGGCTGTTGCTCACAAAGTGATTTTTTATGTTTGTTTATTAAATACACAAGTGGAGTAAGAATGTACTTTATGATAATGACTTGGTACAATTATCCATCTTATTACACAGTTACATCAAAATCAGTACATTTATACAAAATATTGATGCGAGTTAAAAAAAAAAAAGAGACTGCATGGCAATGAAAGAGATAAGAAATTTAGCCTAGCATTGTATCAATACCGGTATATTGCCCTAATGCCATGCATAATGGATCATGTTAATCGGGTGAACAGGATTTAGTGGTTGTATCGGGGAATAACAGATCTCTGAATTTACACAACTTTCCAACCAGGACTTTAAAGAGTGTGTATGTTCTTTATGGTGATATATATACTTAATGCAAGTATGTCTATTTTGTGTATGTGTAGGTTGAGAGAAAGGGAAGAAAGGGGAAAAAGGAGAGCAGAAGACCTCCACTCCATCGCTAAACTGCAGGACAGGCTCACCGAGAGAGATCAGCTCATCAAAAGTTTGGTGGTTAGACATGTTTCTACAGTCACATGAAACACATGTTTGTGCCACTTTTCTTTCTATTTCACTGTTTGCTTATCCACTTCAGGAGGACCTCCACCAGATATCCCAGCATCCTCCTCTCGGCAGTAATGAAATATTGAGGCCTTATGACTCCAGGACACAAGCAGGGACCCTCACTCCTACTTTGAAGGTAGAACACATACATACATACATACTACGAAAACCCGCATGCACAAAACACATAGGTCATGGTGTCCTACAGTCAACAAGAGGATTTGCAAGAACGCCAATGTTAGTCTACGCAACATATCGGGTAAAACTTGAATTATTGATTGTTTTTGTAACACTGTGCCCTTGGCAAAAAATGTGCTCAGTCATTTCTAATGAGAGAATTCCTGTAATAGTAACCCCAGAGCTGTACAGCCGCGGAGAAAATCAGTTTTTCTGATTTTAAAATTGACTATTTATAGGTATGTGTTTAGGTAAAATGATCATTTCATTCTGTGAACTAATAACAACATTTCTCCCAAATAAAAATATTGTTTCTATTTGCATTTATTTGCAGAAAATGAAAACTGGAGAAACAGGTCAAAATAACAAAGATGTATTTTTTCAGACCTCTAATACTGCAAAGAATACAAGTTCACATTCATTTTTAAGCAATACAACAGTAATAATTGTACATTTATTAAAACAAGTGAATAAATATATTTTTATGCAACGACCTTGATTTTTATCAGTTTTCATGTGTCTTGTCATGCTGTCAATCTTTCACATTTGCTGTTGGGTGGCTTTATATTATTCCTGAGGTTTGATTTTGTTGAAATTCAATAGACACTGGACTGGAATGGCCACAATGCATCTAGCAATGCTGATTAAATGAAAATTTGGAACGGTCTCTTAATTTTTTCCGCGGCTGTAAATCCAAGTATTTTTTCTTTTGTTGAAATGAATGAAATTGCAAACTTGCTTTGCATTTATAGAAAAAAGTGGTGGAAACTAGCGTGCCGAACCTCTGCTCGTATGAAGGGGGGTCGCCCAAAGCCAAGTGCTCACCAGTTATAGAGCGAAGATATTCCAGTCTGGAACAGAGCAGTCGGGGGACTCCCATAACAAGAACGCACACCCCCACCTCCCCTCATGCTGCACGCAGAACCTCGGTCAGAAACAGCCGTCCAACCTCGCAAGATGTTCGACATCAACCACAGATTAAAATTAACTACAACCAGCACATTAGGTACGCACAAGCTCACCAGCAGTTTTGGATCTAACCGAATAATACGTTTTTCACAATCTTGCATTGTTGCACAGCAGCTTTACAATATATACAGTTTTTACAGACAGTAGAGACAAAAGTAAAAAACGTATATTTATGATCGTATTTCCTGTCCTTGATTTACCTGAAGCATTAACCTTGTGCATATATTTGGGTTGTAGGACTCCAGCTGAGCAGCGAGTTATTGAAACAGTGCCCGATGGACAAGACCCTCAGAAACAGGAGTGGTTCACCAAATACTTCTCTTTCTGAACCTTCCACAGTCTCCGTTCCGAGAGATTGACAACCGGCTCCCCAAAGGCTCATTTTGTGCATCCACTCCAGTGCAAGCTGACACCAAATAAGCTTTTCTACAAGATTCATTTCACTTGTACCCCTTTCACAGACAGCCACACACAGGCCCGATGTCTTAAATGTTACAAAACTCAAGAAATGATGCATTCACCCTGAAGAACTCCTCAGACACAGACAGCAGGGTAGGACTTTAAGAGCACATGGGCACCTCATCGAGGTGACAGAGATGTCCCCTTGCACTGGTTACTTCAGTGTGGTATCTTCTGGCACATTATACCTCCAGCATACATAAAAAAAGATCACGCCAGGTGATCTGAACAATTCTGTACCAATTTTAATGTGGACATATATGAATATATAGAGTGAACTGCCAAGTTTGCAGTGGTGGAAATGTGGTGTGGAATGCTGATGCTTTCTAAATGAAAAAAAGAATGAACAACTACAACTGCTGACTTTGCCAAAACTGTATAACTAAGATAATGGATGTATATCAATAAACTACTTATTTTTTTTTTTTTAAATAGCATGATATAACGTTTTATTTGTATTTCTGTATCTTTTTACAAAGAACATTTTATTTTCCCTACACTGACAATCTTTAGCACATGCTGTGTTCTTTAAAACATGACCATCTACATATTTCACTGAAAGAATTTGCACTGCATAAGAGCTTCTGTGGCTGACGCGTAATTCAATATCTCTGAATGGAAGGACTTGAGGGTGCTCTTCAGTGTCTTCTGTTGGCTGGACTGAGCTTTGGCCTTGTAGCTCATGGTTAACAGTTTGTCAGCCAGATAGTGCAGCCACAACACGTTGGAATGAGGATTATATGTTGACCAGCAATTCCTGAGACGAAGAGAATAAGAACAATGAGAACCATATTTAAGAATTTCAAACAAAAAGATGTTAATTCCTAGTTCAGAGGCACATACTTGTTTTCCTTTTTCATCAGGCGGTAGATTTCAAACTGGTAATCTCCCTGACCCATAAACAGCTCCTCGTCGGCTGAGATATCACAAGACACTGTCAGACCATCTAAAAAAAAGAGACAGAGAAAGAGAGTGTTTACACACTTCAGCTTTAAAAATGATATGCAGTATAAATGAAAAATAGCCTTTAGACTGACCGATCTCTAGACGTGAGAGCGAGTAGTCAATTATATTGACGTGAACTCCTCGTGTCTCTGTGGAATGCACTTCTCCGTTCAGGATGAACTCGCTGTGTTTCTGCTTTGTGTTCTTCACCAGAATGTTCCCCCAATGTAAATCTCTGAGAAATCAACACACGACGATCATGGAATATTAAGCATTTAAAATAGCATTTCCTATTATTTTATAAATATTTCCATTTGGAATCATCCGTCATAAGGCTAGTCACTTTTCAATATGTCTTAAGTAAACAGAGGGAAAAAAAGTGCAATATATGTCTCCTTGAAAATGAACATAAATTCTATAAATAGGTAAAAATTGACATATTATGTTTAGGCTTTAAAGGGATAGTTCACTCAAAAATGAAAATTCGTTCATCATTTACTCACCCTCAAGACCTGTATACATTTCTTTCTTTGGTTGAACATAAAGACAGATATTTGGAAGAAAAAAATATTGTATTGATTTTTTTATTCTGTTGAACACAAAATGAGAACTTTTGAAGAATTTAGGAAAACAAACAGTTCTGGAGCACCTTTGACTACCATTGTAATTGTTCCTACTATGGTAGTCACTGGTGCCTTAGAACCCTCAATATAAATCTAAATATTTTTCTTTGTGTTTAGTAGAACAAAGAATTTTTACAGGTTTGGAACAACTTGAAGTTGAGTAAATTCATGACAGAATTTTCATTTTTGGTGAACTATCTTTAAACACGTTACCTGTGTTCAAAGCACAGTGCTTGCTCAGCTACGGCCAGAGCTGCAGTGACTTGATGTAAAACACTCTTGGCCTGGGCCATGGAGGACAGCTGAAATGGAAACAGACGAACAGTTGCGATGAGAATAGTTATTTACAATCCTCCTTACAGTAGAAGAAGTCTCCAAAAAGACCCACCTTTCCTTTCATGTTTTCCAGATCACTCCCTCCAAACTCAAACTCCAGGATTAAAAACAGCTGCTCATCATCAAAGAAATCTATCAGAATACACACATTCATGGACATGAAATCATTAAATCAGACATTATACAACTATACCAGTGGTTCTTTGAAAATCTATAATGATATTTGTATTTTTATGGATTCTAAAGCTTTAGAATGAACATATGCATAAAATATATCCCTATGACTCAATTTTGTATAACACATGCTTTGCAATCCTTAATCCATCATTTTTTTATTTTCCTCTGACCTGGTCATGTACAGTCGACCTTCTAGATATTGACTGACATAAGCATTGGGAGGTATTTATCTTACCAGGTCTGTCATTCTCAGATCCCTTCTGGCAGTCAAACTTATCCCAGGCTTTAAGCAAAGCTTCCGGGTACCGCCCGCGGACACAATGAAGACTAAAAAATATATATATATTTTTTTAAATAAAATATTTTAGAACACATTTCCATATAAACACATACTTTACACCACCTGATATTACTTCAAAAAACATTGCTGGAAAAGAAGCATACTTGTTTAGTCCGATGAAACCGTCCGTCCTATTGATTTCCTTTACGTTAAGGCTGCTGAGCTCTCTGGAAGAACATTGAAGATTAGTGTGTCTTCTAAATATTATGCGGTTTTACACTCTGTATTGCATATGCGCTACGCCAGGGTCTTACTTGGAAATTATGATTTTCGTGGAGAATTTCACAAAATGTTTTCTGCTGTTCACCATTGACCTTCTGACTTCCCTCTACAGGGATGATCTATTTTTTTTACAAAATGGTAAATTAATGAACAAACACCGATACAAGATTTTGTTGTGTCCAATATTATAGATACACATTGTGCAATTGTATATGATTCCATTTTGTGTACATACTTTGAGAGCAACAGTCTGGTTTGAGTCAAATTTTGGTTGAGAAGACTTCACCGAACGTCCCTTCACCAATCTTGGTGCAAACCTTCATTCGAGATGGAGGGATGCAGTCGCTGAAGGAAAGTGGGCCGTTCTGTTGACACTCCTGATATACTTTCTCGGCATCGCTGATGTCATCATCACATTGAGACTGAACCACAGAAAATGAAGACGGAGTGTACATGGGAGAAGACACTATTCCATTAAAATCCAATAGAGCAGCAATTAAATGACAGAAAGATACAAATGAAAAAATGGACAGAAAATCTCATTATGTACCAAGCATAGATCAATATCTGGGACAAATAGAAAACTATAAGCACTGCAAATTGTGTGTTTCTTGCAGGAAGTACACCTTGATATAGCAAAACTAGTGTTAAGAAATCCTTACCGTGGAATTATTTATGGTGGACCGGATCAGGCGTGAAGGCGTAAATCTGGATAAAGGCGTGCAGACAGGGGAAGCAAACAGGTCAAGACAGGTATCAGCTGTAAACCGAGAGCCTGGAGTCCTCAGATGAGCCAAACGTTGAGGGGTAGGAAATGCTGCGATAAACATGAAGGAATACGAACACACATGATTCAGGTGACTACAGAATTGAATGTAAACTCAAAAAAGTCCTTTAGTGTATGAATCAAGTTAACTGTGTGTTTGCGTTCATGTAACACACACCAGTTTTCTTCTTATGTAGCGATAGGGATGCCTTGAATCGGCCCCAGTTGGTGGTGGTGAGTGCGTCAGGCGTGAGGTTGGCTAGGATGGAGGAGAGATTCATCTGGTCCATCCTGAGAGGCGTCACAGCCAGACCAATCCCACTGTTGCCCTGCAGCCAGCCACATGCTGATTCCTGTATGTGTGCACAGAAACAAATGGAAAATCAGCTAAATAATTTTTCTGAACAACAATACCGCTTTGATTTTTTCAGAACATATGACAGAAAAACAAAAACACACATTTACAGTGTTATATTACATAAAGCCATTATAAAAATCTTAATGTAATTGTTAAAGAATATAGTATATAAGTGACATTTTTTATATGAAAGTAATTAAAAGTCTTGTAAAATGTTTAAAGCATTCCAGCCAGTATGACAACTCACCCCTGCGAAAGTTTCCGCCCCAGTAGACAACATGCTGCCCCACGAGCTCGAGTCTCCAGACGTTGCTTTAGTTCTACCTTCTTTTTTCCTCCACTTCTCGTTGCGTTCTCCGGTAGCCCTTCTTGACCAGCGGCTGACGTTGAGTCCGCTCACGCAAACTTTCCGGCCGGTGCCCGCACCCGTGCGCTCTTTGGGCACAGCCGGTGGCCGTGTCCCGCTCGGAGCCGCAGGTGGCAATACCACAGGTGGCTGAAATGATGCTGACAGACGGCGAACAACTGTTTCGGTAGCACCGCGATTTACTGGACTTTTTAATGAAATATTGCAGTTCTCAGGCCTTTTCAAAATAGGAGAGGAGGCATTATCCTTTTGGCAGGTGTACGGAGAGTCAAAGCAAGGTGCTTGTGCTGCCTCCTGGTGGACAGAAATATACGCTCCTAAGTCGAGACGTGGGATTCCAACAGTGAGGCAAGAGAGTAAACACTCGGCCTTAAGACGGTCAATAAGTGGCTGGTTCGAGCGTGTTTGTGAACTAGTTTGAGCTTCCGCGCGTGAAGGGGAATTGAGAGATTTAGAGAGCGAGGAAGAGATAGAAAGGGGTAGAAGAGGCGGTTTGGGGGGTGAAGAACACCTGGATGATACAGCGGAATTGGTTTGGGTGCTCTGACTTGTTGCTAGCACGGAGAAATCCGAACTGTTTAAGGAAATCCTTTCGCCCTGTTTCTTGTGACAGCTCTGGGATGAGAGTTTGTCTGAAATGTTTATTCTGTTGAGCATTATGACTGCGTCCTCTGTCCGACACCTATACAATGAAATACATTTTTCAGAATATCAGCTGATAAATGTAATTTATAAATAATCAGCAATTTTACGTTTCAAACATATTTGGAACTACAGAGGCAAAAGTTTCAGACTGCAGTTTAAAGTGTGCCTAACTTTCTAATTTACCAGAGAGTTCTCTTTGCAAATAAGCAGGCATTACTCACCTCTCCTTGAGCTCCTTTGCTACAGACTCAAGGTGTGGCGCATATCCAGAACCGGTGCTTGCCTGCGCGGATGAGCCACCCACACCTCCCTCTTTTCGCTGATCCTCAACTCCATCCCTAGCCATCACCTCCACAACAGATTCCTCTCCTCCCTCCCTTTCCTCTGTCACTCTCTCTCTTGTAGGTTTTGGGCGCTGTCGTCTTTTCCCACATGATGAGACCCTACCAGGTGCGCTGTTGTTTTTCGTGGGTTGCTGAAGTTCATCAAAACTGAGGGAGGAGATCTCACTGATGGAGGGCTCGGGTAAGTGCAGCAGCTGTCTGCAGACCACGGACGGGGTGCTGGACAATAGAGGACGTTTAGCGATAATATGCTGGTCATCGCTGTCGTTGAAAGAGACCTCAACCAGGGCTTTGCGTTTATGGGCGCTTTTGCGGTTCTTGTGAGCGTCAGAGTTCTCAATGCAGGGGGGTTTCTTGCTCACAAGCCGCTTGTTTTGTGAAAACGACGGGAGAAAATCCTCAGAGGAATTTAGCGTGCCGTGAAGAGCGACAGACTGGGAGAAAAGAGATGATGGGGAGAAATGTGAGTTTTATGACAAAAGTCACCATTGTAACATGTAGAATATGGTCACTTACAACACGCTTGCTGGTGTGTTTCTGAGCTTGGACAGGTGCTTGGGGTCTTTTGCGATGTGTGACAAATCGGCTCGTAAAAGGAGGGTCCGGCACTCGCCCTACGCTGTGATAGAACAAAAATTTTATTTTATTCAATACTGACAGACTCCAGAAAGATATTTTGAGTTCTTGACATCACTGGACTTACTCGGCACATTCTTGAGCAGATGTTTTTGGATGGATTTTCTTTATTATAAGAGAGTCGTCCTCATTTTCACTGCTGCTGAAAACTGACTGTATATTCTGTTTTAGCTTTTTTGTCATTTTAGTCTTCCTTGCTGCCGTCTTCGATGATGCTTTAGCATTCGTTTTCTTTCTGCATAAAGAAATATGTAAGGACAAGAAAAGATCGTAGGAAAGACATGGTTAAACATTTGCTGCCATTTGACTGCCTTAAAGGGACAAATCACCCAAAAAAAAAATTCTGTCATCATTTACTCACCCTCTTGATATTCTTTCTTTCGCAGAACACAATAGAAGATATTTTGAAGAAAGCTGGTAATCTAACAGCACTGGCCCCCACTCACTTCTGTGGTTTGGACACAAAAAGTGAATGAGAGCCAGTTACCAACATTCTTCAGAATATCTTCTTTTGTGTTCTGCAGAAGAAAGCAAGTGATAAAGGTTTAAATGACAAGAGGGTGAGTAAATGACGCAGAATTTTCCTTTTTGGGTGAACTATCACTTTACATAAGATGCATGTACCACAAACATGTATAGGCTACACTGGTTGATGCAACACGGAAACAACGCATTTACAATGAAAATATAATTATTGTATAATTAAATTCCTGTATATTTGAATTCAAAACTTCCCTGACCTAAAAGATGAAGGCGGTCCATTGTTTTCCTCATCGCTTTCTTTCAGGGCGGTCATGGCCTTGCTTTTAGCTGGACGTGGGGCTACAATTCTCATTCTGCACGAAAAAGAGAGGAGATCAATAACATTGTAACATGAAGTTGGCAAGGTTGTGGTTGTGTGATGTACCGTTTCTTGGGTTGTGTGGTCTCTGGAATGGACTGATCCGATGAAGGAGTGCTTGAAAAAGAGAAAGCCGCTTTTCTTAGATCAGGTGAGAACCAAGGGTCAACTTTACGCATACGTTTACTGTATGTCCTCATATATGTTGGCCCATTTTTTCCTCTGGTGTCCATCTTGGGTCTGTGCTACCCAGCAAATGGAAATAAAGAAAATAGAAATAATGTCCAGTCCGCAGCCACTGAAAAAAAAAATTGAATATCATCTGTAAATAATATTGTCAATGTCACATCAATTGTTACATTTATTCATTTGGCAGACGCTTTTATCCAAAGCGACTTAAAAGCAGGAGAGAATATAACATTTTGTCAACAGGCTAAACAGTACCGTTAGTTTATAAGGACATGCCAATAGGAGGATTAAAGCTGGAGTAAGCAAATGAGAGAATGAACAACACGAAAGATTTTTTTTTATTAGACACAACACATAGACAGTTATTGGTCAGACAAATACATGCGGAACAGGTATGAGTTGAGTTGTTGTTTTTTGTTATTACAACAGTCCTGACCTCTTCTTTAAACACTTCCTTTGATTTCACTAAACCTAAAAATGATGTTTTAGACACACTCACATTATTGTATTTTGTTTGTATAAGCTTGACTGAAAAAACACATAAAACTCATTAACCCATGTTTTTCTGGATTTATTCGATTATGTTTCAATAACGGGTTAAAACAGCATTAGGCAATGCATGTAATGTCATGAATCTTAAATCCATTACAATAACCCAGTCGATAAACCACCGGTATTAATATAAATCAAATCAACCATGCAAATACAACAAAACTCAAGTTTTACAGACACCCGCTACATGCACTTCTACGAAATGTACTACACACATGAGAATAAAATCGATGAACAGTTGCTCTACATTTCGCAAATTTTAAAGCGTTTTATATTGACAAATTAATTTACCTTGAGATCGTGTAATCGACATGCACATCCGCTACTTGACCTTTAAACTGATCGACAGATAAAACATGCATATGCAAGTAAAGTATTTTAAAGTATGAACCAACACTATAAACTAGTCAAAATGAAACAATGAACAGTAAGCGCCATGACGATAAACCGCTCCACGTTCAAAATGAGAAGAGTCGCTGATTGGCCGTTGATGGAAGACGTCACTGAAGGTTGTTTGCAATCACGTGGTTTTTATCATGACGAGAGAGGCGCGGCTGGACGACCTTTAATAAGCGCTCGTCCCTATAACGGAAGTGTTTGTTACTAGAAAGGTTTGACAGAAATTTGAGGTCACCTGGGGGGTATTCCAGAAAGCTGGTTGTGTGTAGTGGTGGGCAGAGCGAGGCTTCATGAAACACAGTTGAAGCAAATGTGCCATATACTGTGTCGAAGGTTCGAAACTTTCCGACACGCGTCTCTACGGTGACACCTAGTGGTCACATTCAAAAATGGTCGTGATTACAAGTCGAATGCACAAATGTTGTCTCAGTCTATCTACCGAATAAGTGATGGAGTGATTAGTGTTTTCGGTTGGCATGTTGTAGCCCGATCGAATCCCGGGTAAACTTAATAATTATCCTCATTATAATAAAACATTTAATAGATGTATTTTGAAACATTCTTAAGCACATTATTGTTGCATTTAAGTGTGGAAATGCTCCCAAAGCACATATGTACGACACCTCTTACGTAGAGCCTCCATTATTATTGAATCTATAAATATATCTATCGACCTATCCATGAAATCCTATTTCTAACGTTTGATGTTATATCTGTCACTATCTAACTTAGCCTATGAATGTGCCACTCTATCCTAACTATTCCTCACTGTTTAAGCCTATCTATATCTTAATAATAACTTAATCTTACCTATATATAACTAATCAAATTAAACTATAAATGTCACTATATCGCAAATCATCCACTATGTCAAAATCTCACTCGCTGAGACGCGACTTTAATACTTTGTGGGAGTTTAGTTGAGACAGGTGTGCGATCGTGTGGTTCGTTCCCGAGGCTGTATCAAACGCAGATTACTTTCAGGGTATGTAAGTAACCATAGCAACTTACTCTTTGAAGATAACATGCTCCGGAGCAGGTTATGTTCCAGGGTTATTTCATTTTAAGGAAATGTTACTAAGCGTCTGCGCATGTGTGCGCTTTTGATCAGCGTCAAGTGGGCGTGAAAGCGCAGATTATGTGTAATATATAATTTAACAGCAATATTACATTTCCAATCTCACAAATCGCAATATAGCATTCACAACTAATGTTTTATTAACTTCATTATTTAACCTTTTAAAATTAAATAATCTTAAAATAAAATAATGTAAGCTGTTATTTTTAAACTTTATGTATTTATATTAAATACTGTATTTACTTTGAATACGTTTTTTAAAACATCTCCAAATATCACTGGATAAATATACACACCTTACAATTTCCAACGGCTAAAGGATGTTAATAGTGAAGTATTTTAACTCCAGAGCAATTGCATATCATTACTCTTGTCCACTTATTAGGCAATATTTGATGCATTGTGTCAAATATATTTGTGGCCTAAGGATTTAAACCTCAAAGTTGCATATTCGATTCCCAGGCTGGCAGGTTTCCAAGGCTTTATTAGGTGACCCCCATTGGCATCACCATGGCATACTGTTCACATATTTAAAGTCATTTACATATACACCTTCGCTGTATTTTTCACTGAGAAAACATCATTCATCAGCAAACAATTCTCGGTACCTCAGACCTCGGTAAACACCTCCCACACTCCAACCATCGAACCCTCCTCTTTCACCCCACTGACTGACACTGAAGTCACCAGACATCTCTCCAGCCACCCCACCACCTGTCCCCTTGACCCAATCCCCTCCGATCTCCTTCAGGCCATATCCAGCACACTCACACCTGCACTCACACACATCATCAACACCTCCCTGCTCACCGGCACTTTTCCATCCACATTCAAACAGGCCCAGGTCACGCCCCTACTGAAGAAACCAACATTGGACCCTTCTACTCCCGACAGTTACAGACATGTCTCTCCCCTCCCATTTATTGCAAAAACACTTGAAAGGGCAGCTTTCAACCAGGTGTCTTCCTACCTATTCCAGAACAAAACTACTGGATGACAAGCAGTCTGGCTTCAAAACAAACCACTCCACTGAGACTGCACTGCTATCGGTCACAGAAGCACTGCGGCTAGCCAAGGCGGAATCTAAATCCTCGGTCCTGATTCTGCTAGACCTATCTGCAGCGTTTGACAATGTCAATCACCAGATACTGCTAGCAACCCTGTCATCGCTAGGAATCTCAGGCTCTCCCCTCCGCTGGTTCAAATCCTACCTCACCGACAGATCCTTCAGGGTGTCATGGAGGGGCTCGCTGTCCACTGCTCACCACATGATCACTGGGGTCCCTCAGGGGTCGGTGCTTGGACCGCTGCTTTTTTCCATCTACACGACATCTGTGGGACCCATCATACAGGCACATGGCTTCTCGTATCACTGTTATGCTGACGACACCCAGATCTACATCTCGTTTCACCCAGACGATACCACTGTAGCAGCTCGCATTACAGCCTGCCTCAAGGACATCTCAGCTTGGATGAAAGGGCATCACCTCCAGCTGAACCCTGCCAAGACAGAACTACTCGTGTTTCCGGCACACCCTACAGTCCAACACGATCTCAACATCCATCTTGGCAATACCACAATCACTCATTCCAAAACAGCCAGACCTCTGAGTCATATTTGATGATCAGCTGTCCTTCAATGATCACATTGCAAAGACAACACGGTCATGCCGATATGCCTTATTCAACATTAGAAAGGTCAGACCCTATCTCACTGAGCATGCGGCACAACTCCTTGTCCAGGCCCTGGTAATCTCAAGGTTGGACTACTGCAATGCTCTCCTTGCTGGTTTGTCATCAAACCGCTCCAGCTGGTTCAGAACGCAGCAGCACGCCTCGTCTTCCAACAGCCCAAAAGGGCTCACGTGACTCCCCTTTTCATCTCTCCACTGGCTACCGGTTGAAGCCCGTATCAGATTCAAGTCACTAATGCTTGCCTACAGGACTATCACTGGATCTGCACCGGCTTACTTTCACACCCTCCTGCACTCTACATCCCAACAAGATCCCTCCGTTCAAACCAGCGTCGTCTTGTATTGCCTTCCCATAAGGGCAGTAAATAGCTCTCTTGCTCATTCTCATTCACAACTCCTTCCTGGTGGAACATTCTTCCTAACTCTGTCCAGTCAACCACATCTCTCACAACATTTAAAAAACTTCTTAAAACCCATCTCTTCTGTAAATACTTGACAGACAAAAAAAACAAAAAACTAAATCTTTCTCAACAGGTAGTGGTCTAGCTTTTGTTGAAACCAGTAACTTTGTATTGGCACTTAATGTATTATGGCTCCTGTATGACATATCGCTTATTGCTCCTAAACTCTTTGTAAGTCGCTTTGGATATCATATATCGAGAGTAAGCAAGGTTTGGGTTAATCAACCCAGAGTTCAGGGTTTAGCTGAAGGTAAATGAACCCCGCTTTCTGGAATACCCCCCAGTTGGTTTACAGAACTATTGCAAAGGGTATCCATAGCTAGCTTTCCTGTATCTCAGTGGTAAGAGCATTGCGTTAGGTTGTGGGTTCGATCCCAGGGATTGCAAATACATATGCATAGGATAATGCAATGTAAGTCGCTTTGGATAAAAGCATCTGCCAAATGCGTAAATGAAAATCTATAGTATATTAGATTCTATAGTCTTTGGATACCAGGGCCTATAAGTGGCCTCGACATGTTCTGAGGTGTGAGCTCCCCGTGATCACCGGGCTGTCAGCGCCGCCGAGAACAGCTTGATGTCAGAATCAGAACGAGCTTTATTACAAAGTTTGTTTACACACTTGAATTTGACTTGGCGACAGGAGCTTAGTGCAGAAGAAAGTTTACACATGGTGCAAACATAGTGGAAAATAAATTAAGATAGAAAAAAATGAGAATTAAATAAAAACAATGCACTATATACCAAAAGTGAAAAAATAAAGACAAAAAAAGCATATCATTTGTAAATGGCAAATGGGTCAATCGAGTTGCAGGTTCGAATCCACCTTTAAACCGCTACATTTTCACGTCACATATCATACAAGCATGTATTTTCAACAAAATTAAGAAACTATTTGCAAAGGCCTAACAGTTGTTTAATAAAAGCGTATGGTATGGTAAGTAGGGAGGTCTTTATTATCGACATATGCCAATCAATTGGCAATTGTTTTATTTTTATACAGTCTTAATCTTAACAGTCACATAACTATCTCATCTGTCCAAGCCAGATGTATAAATATTCAAATGAATAATATTTGTTACATTATTTGTGAATAATAAAAAAAAATGCAAGGGGTGGTGCAGGCGCAGTTTATTGCACTAAACGCGTCTTTTGGATTAACGTTACTAGTGTTTTCATTTGGATGAATTTGTCACAGATTTTGCACTGCTTCAACCTCGCCGCAACTTATGCAATAAACTGCACTGACAAGGTAAGACATGTTTTATATGTAATCCTGTTTGCTGTTAACTAGCCGATTGATGTTGTCGTTGGTGGTTTTTAATGACAACATCTGGCTGTGGGTCTGAAGCGATTGTCACACACAGTATACATGACAGATGGTTTATTTCGTTGGAGTCGCTCTTTTGCTGCTGAAATTAGAGCTTTAAAAACCACATTTTTAACGATATGAGGGCAGGGTTTGTTATCTGTAAATCTTTGTGCATGTTCATGCATTCATTCAGTTTCGTGGATTCTTATACACGTTTTGTTTAGATGTGATGTTGTGGTATAATTTATGGTTCCGTTACTTAGGAATGTCGTTGTATGGCCAAAGAAAATTTTGCCATATCCTGGTGAAACGCCGCCACTGGTCCCAGTTCGGAAACAAAATCCAAGGTCCTGTTAAAATACACTGAGACACTGAAATCTACACAACGGTTTTGTTGGTGATGTGAAAAACTCTGGGTAAATCAGACATTCCAGATCTACTATTCCCCATTTTCATATTTATTTTTTTCATAAGGAGGTCTTTGTAAAGATGATTGATTTTTTTATTTGCAAAAACACTTGTTCTACAAAGCATGGTTATAAGTTAACAAGCAAATTAAACAAATCATTTTATTGGACATTCACCAATAAATGTCCTAAGGCTATACGTTTTTGCATTCAATATTTAGGATCAATTTGATCAGACCTAGTCTAAATATACATAATTAACATCTGTTTGGTAGTGTATGCACATGTACGGGGTTAATTATGCATTATTAATATGCGTCCATGCTGGACAAAGATTGTGTTACTCTACGTACACATGCGGACACGTCCTCACATGAAACATTAATTACATTTGTTTTAATGTTACAGACAGAGACTCTTAGTGGAAAGAACACACTGTAAGACCAAACAGTAAAACTTAGATAAATAAAATGGGTTGTAATTACTCAAAAAAATAAAAACGTTCATTCGCCTTTAATTTTCTGTGTAATTAAAACGAAAGTGAAGTTCTAAGTGTACAGCACTCAAATGCTTTAATTTGTTTTTGTCAGTGCACTCAAATAGTTGTACTATACTCCCGTCTGACGTCACCCACGTGCGTACGTGCTCCTCCCTCTAGTAGCAGTTGCAAGTTCGCGAAAACACGCCATGTTTTTGTTGCTTCCCTGACTCGCTTCTGATGACAATTTGATAAATCTAAGTTTGCAACACGTGAATAACTCGATCTTATTTTATAAAAATAGCATAGGAGGAGATCTTTTTCTATCGGGAATTTGCTGCGGTGTTGTCTGTGAGGACCTTTGATGAGAAAAGTGCCATGCAATTTTCTGAACCAGCTGGTGACAAGATTTTCTTCGTTGTGCTGCCATCCATTTTATTCCTCTTCTTTTTGGGCACGCTAATCTGGTAAGTTCCTGGTTTTATTTTCTGCAAAGTTTTAGTGTCTTAGCAGTTAATGTAATTTATGCATTTTCAAAGCGAGTAACAATGTCTCGAGACATTTTATCCTGCCTCACTAAAAGTAAAATGGATTGAATTGTATTTCGTGTTTAAAAATATATAAATCTATCAAAGTCTGTCTTTTTGCATCCGTTAATGCATCGGTTTTCACATTAAAACATTTTCGGGCAACACATTTTAATGACCTCAAAATGGCGGGCTGTGAATTGGCACGCATGAATAGACAACTAACGTTAGTGGTTTTCATAGAGGTTTGACAATAATTTGATGCACTTTGTTCCATGTGTTGTAAAAAAAATTGTAAGGAAGGGTATTTATAAATTCTATTTAAATAGTTTGGCCAAGCCACACCAGTAGCTTGTGTTATTTAGCAGAGACATTTTTGTTCTTGCTTAAAATTTGACATTTCAAAAAGCAAATTGTAAGTTCCTGCTGCAAAGTTTTAGTGTCTTAGCAGTTAATGTATTTTATGCATTTGAGTAAGAATGTCTCGAGACATTTTATCCTGCCTCACTAAAGGTAAAATGGATTGAATTGTATTTCGTGTTTAAAAATATATCAAAGTCTGTCTTTTTGCATCAGCATCGGTTTTCACATTAAATCGTTTTCGGGCAACACATTTTAACGACCTCAAAATGGCGGGCTGTGAATTGGCACGCATGAATAGACAACTAGTGGTTTTCATAGAGGTTTGACAATAATTTGATGCACTTTGTTCCATGTGTTGTAAAAAAAATTTGTAAGGAAAGGTATTTATTGCCCAAGCCACACCAGTAGCTTGTGTTATTTAGCGGAGACATTTTTGTTCTTGCTTAAAATTTGACATTTCAAAAAGCAAATTGTGCAGTTTAAAAAAATATTTAAAAGTTTAAGGTTTGTTTGACTGAGCATAATGCCTAATAAGTTACATAACTGATTTAGCATTGTGTGTATTCACATATTTTTCCTAGTATTTTGGCAAATATTACAACCTAACTAAGTTCTCAATCTCTCTTTTTTCAGGCTAAAAGTGAAGCAGCTGGCAGTTCAGTTTGGTATGTTTATGTCCAATTATTAATACACATTCATTGCATAGAGATGCTTAAATGTGAATAAATATTGGGTGCGCACAACAAATTGAAGAAAAAAAATCAATGGCGTGGAAGTGCAAACTATGTGCTGCTATCTTTGATAAAAGGTTACAGGTGCTTGAACACTATCGTTTGCATCATGCCAATGTTTCCTCAGTCAGCCCATTGCCATGTCTCTATGATGACTGTATCTGCACATTTCAGTCAATAAATGCGTTGAAAATTCACTTAACACGGTTGCATACTCAGACAGCTGTGCATAGTGTAAATTATATGGACACATAAGTTGTAAATTGTCATGTGGTTGGTTTTGACATTGGCTGTTATGAGGCCATTATAACTGTGTCATGAATATTTTTCTTGACCTCAACTACAGTGGTACACATTGAATTTGTCATTAAAATGTTATAATGGCCTTATGACAGCCAATGTCAAAACCAACAACCTGGCAGT
The DNA here is from genome assembly GCA_006030095.1 of Triplophysa siluroides. Taxonomy (NCBI): domain Eukaryota; kingdom Metazoa; phylum Chordata; class Actinopteri; order Cypriniformes; family Nemacheilidae; genus Triplophysa; species Triplophysa siluroides. Next base: position 13,504 of record VCII01000051.1, on the reverse strand, counting down.
TTAATGTAATGTTAACCCATAAAGCTAAGTGGTTTATTAAGTTTGAAAATGAATCTGCTGTCATGTTTATGACATATTTATGGCAGGTTGTGTTGTCTTAGTAATGTCAAGTTGTCATGACAAAGACACTGACAGGTTATGATGTATTGGTTAATGTCAAGTTGTCATAACAAAGACATCTCACTCAATGTCATATTTGCATTAAAAATGTCATAATTGAGCGAATGACACTTAATGACAGTTGTCATAAACATGCATAAAATCTCCTTCATATTCATGAGCGGTGTCATGTCATGATTATGAAGGTGTCATGTCAGTCTTATGCATACCCCTTCAAGTAAAGTGTTACCAGATGATTTTTAGCTTAACTCATGGTCCTTGGTGACTCATAAAATACAGGTCAACAGGCCGTCACTTTGGGAGTCAAAAACATAAACAAGCAACACAAAACTAATACCTGTGACACACAAATCTTAAAGCTCCAGACTCGTTTTCCTGGTAATGTTATCACCAAGGACCACAGGTTCACAGCTAAAAATCATTTTTAGTGTTCAACTGAAGAAAGAAAGTAACTTACGTCTTTGATGGCTGAAGGGTGAGCAAACTGACAGCAAATTTGTATTTGGGGTTCTTTTTGGCAGTTCGAAGTTCAAAATGTTATTTTGCATCACGTTTTTTTTCCTACAGGATCACAAATGTATACTGTGTACATACCTTGGCTTAATCACTTATTAATTTTTGCAGATCTGTTCCGAGTTTCATAAAATTACAAATGTCAACCTGAAGAACCACTTTTATGCCGTGTTGGACCAGCATGCTCCCGTCTTCTGAGCTTGTTCAGAAAGAAAGCTGCTCGCACAGGGAAAGTGTCTAAAGTACTGAGTCAGCTCTTCAGGATATATGACCTCCAGGTCAGTTGGTTACACTTCTTGATGCCTGATAAAGAAACTGCAGTGGGTTTTTAAATATTTTGGTTGTACTTACAGACATTTGAGAGGTAGATGCATAGTATTGTGTGGCTGTGCAGATTATATTCCATGTTAAATCAAGATTCTCAAACTCCAGTCTCTAATTCTCACTCTGAAGGAAAACGTGGACGTCCATGTACGACGAGCTGCCGTCCTCCGTGCTCTCCCCACCTATCTACAAGAGGACGACTCCAACTTTCTCAAGACGTGGGATGTAAGCGTTGCACTGTTTGATTACCAATAATCTCCCTTACCATTCAGATGTCATCCTGGTTCTAGTTCCATGTTTTTAATATATTAATTAGAATTGTAGTTACTGTATGGGATAGAATGGTTTGAAATAGATGTAAATATATGTCACTTATTAGCAATCATCCTTTGGAAGTTTAGAGTAACAGTTCTCTGTTCTTGTCTTCAGGTTGAGCAATCTGATGAACCAGACATTGATGCAGTACCACTTGGTCTCCTCTCCATTAGTGGCAATTCATCAGATGCCACGTTCTTCTGCCCAGAGAAGATTGCAGTTGTACTTGAGGGTACCATGGTTATTGATTTTTCCACATTGGCTGATGCATTTGCCATGCTTTTTGGGCTAACTTACGCCTTGGACCTAAGTTACCCAAAAGAACTGGCCAACACATTTGACTTCACCCAGAAAGTCCTGATGGGTCTGGAGGATGGGAAGCTAAGGCCCAGAGTGTTAAGCCTTAAAAATGAGCTTTTCGCAGTGGAGTAACCTCAGTGTTTGCTTACATATTGTATGATTGTTCAACATACAGTTGCTGTATGATTGTTATCTCAGCCCATTTCTCAAGGGCCTTGCACTGTATAGAAGTATTTCCATTTGACAGACATGTTTTGATGTTGATGCTTTGTGATTACTTAATAAAAGAGTAACTCGCATTTAAATAGTCTGTTAACCGTTATTTTTCTTTCAGAATGTGTTATAGTTAGCAATTTAATTACTTGATAATGTAAATCTAAAAAGGTACAAAAATGAATAAAGTGAGTAATTTGTTACTGAGAAATTAAAACTAAAATCATTTTATGAAGGTAAAATAAAAACTAAAATGTTTTTATGATGGTAAAATAAATTGTATTGTAACATAAACATTTAAGTTATCTTTAATTAATTTTAATAGGTAATGTGAACCCATAAACACCTTATAAAATTACTTAACTAATAGTGTTAAATTAACTTGTAATAGTAAGTAAGTGCCCGTTAAAATTACCTAGTACCATTTACTTAAAAAAATTATGTTTCTTTAACTTATACAATTTAGTTAATATAACTTACAATTACCTAGTACCATTTACTTAAAAAAATTATGTTTCTTTAACTTATAAAATTTAGTTAGTATCACTTAAAATTTTCGATGTAATCAGTTTCAACAATTTTTTTGAGTTATTTTAACTTATCCGGTTTTACAGTGTATATCATCCTTGAGTGATCTAAGGATAGACATGAAACGGCTCTTTTAATTCATTCAAATAAATAATATAAAACTACATAAAGTAGTATTATTAACTGACCAAATTATTACAAATGTGAATAATACATTAAAGCATGGATTTTAAAGTTAGACTTTGAATTTTGATGTCAATTCCATGCTTGCACACACAAATATTACACAAAGTATTTAGTTTAATTACATCAGAAGTAACTGTAATTAAATTACAGGAAAAAATAGAGTAATCCCTTACTTTACTTTTTCAAAGGAAAAGTAATTTAATTACAGTAACTAGTTACTTAGTAACTAGTTACACCCAACACTGGCTGTATGCCACAAACGCACGCACGCATATACATGAGATGCAGAACATATAACATATACATATATTGTAACATATATTGTAAATCACACAAATAAGGCGTTAACACGCTTTTAAAACATTTTCTACGTCTACTCTATCTATTTATTATTGCTGGTCTGTTTCTACAAAATATAAGAATTAATCCAAACTGTTGTTAATTTACAGTCATTGTAGCCTATAAAGTGCACATGTAGTTTAGACCCAAAATAACATAGCTGAAGGTCTACATGAAACTTAATGTATTCACCTCTGATGGGCAGGAAACCATCCTCTTTTCCTGTTTAGTCTATGATGTTATGACATTCTTTTTCTGTTACTCTCCTCTTTTTGTCTTCCCTTTTTAAAATGCTTTAAGCACATTTAGTGAGACAGTGATGCAGCATTTTATATAAATACACAAGCAATTGAATTAATGGGGATTTAAACCAAATGAGTTACTGGAATTGAAGTGCAAATGCTAAAGTGGGAAACGATTGATTGTGTGTGAATCCCCTATGTGAAACACAGCTATATCCTTAATGTTTACTGTTAAAAACAAATGACTCTTCATTCCATTGCAAAAAAACATTGTATAATGATTTATTTACTGTATGAATATATCAGATAAGGAGGAAATTAACTCATCACATTGCTGATGCAACCAACTCACAAGAGAACTTATGAGCAAGGAAAAGAAGAAAAAATGATTGGACATACAGTGCCAACGTCCCTCTTTCCCATATTAGGAGAAGAACAACTGTTTGTCATCATCACTATATCAGAATGAGGAAATAGAGTGAGCAGACTGTGGCCATTACCGTCCAGACATAGTAGCCATTAGTCATGTGACAGCAGGTCAAGCAGTGCTTCCCTGGGGTTTTCCAGAATAATACTTCATATTTTATTATATATTAACTGATTTAGTTATTGTACGAGACATTCAGAAATTATAGGCATCATTTTTTGACAGATCTCTTTACATTAAGTACAACTTACTCTTATTTACTGTTATATTTTACTTAACTGTAAAGATAGATCTTTGACTTACTTAAGGAGACCTTTTCACCACCAACTGAACTCCAGGCGATGTTCTTGTTTGCGAAGGACATACTGTAGCTGCTCTTTATGGTGTGTTTTTAGTCTAAACAAATAAGAACATTTTCTAGTACGTGTGTTATTTTCACATCCAGGTGAATGTGAGTAGTCACACACATGGACAAAGTGTGTATACACAACTAATGCGAGCTAGAAGAAAGAACACTATGAAAATTATTCAGATGGAGAGAGCGAGTGCTCTGGCGAGTTAGCACTGTTTATTGTCTACAATTTTAAGAACCTATTAAAACACACAAAATAAAGGCGTAGTAACTTTCTTTAATTTAAGAGGCAGTCAATGGGCATGGGCATACAGGTTTATCAACAGTGAACAGTTATAATCTGCACAGCAGGACACATAAGAGTGTTAGAACAATCACTTGTCTATTTCACAATGTCTATTTCACTTTATGTAAATTAACTGAAATAGGTTGACTCATGTTGTATTGTCTTGACACTACAGTATGTGCTATCCATGGGATGAATCAATTGCATTCTTTAACTGGGTGCCATCAATGTCCTTGAGATCTCTTGGTTCATAATAAGAGTTTTAATGAAACCCACATTATTTCATGATTTGCCACCAGAGTTTCACAAAATGTATAAAAAGTGAGACGAAGCTTGTGGGACCTTTTGACTCTTTGCGTAGTGATTAACACAGAAGCCACAAAGTTATGATGCTTAAAAGCTTTGCAAAGGACAAACCATTTGGGCATTTAAATATTTTTGGAGATGTTCTTGTTTTTGTTGGAAAGGTTTAGCTTAGCCCTGTGAGATAAGATGATGGTTTTAACTGTAAAGTGGGCGGTTGCTGTGATTATATTAGGATGTTGAGTTGAGAAAGCCCTTTTTGTGTTTCGCTTCCCTGAGGTTTTCAGGCTTCGCATACAGCAACCCCACCTCTAAATCAAACAACTAAACAAAATGGACTTTTGATTATTATCACATTTGTGAGTCTTTTGTGTTAAAAGTTTATTTGTTTTACTCTATTTTTTGATGCCTTGATTGCCACTTTGCCAGCATACTAGCAAAAAACACTTAACCGTTGCGTCAAACACCTTACCTCGGACAATTGTTCAGTTATTCCCTGGTTTGGCACTGTGGGCACACCACGTTTTTCATGTTAGGTTTGTGTGTGAAAGACAGTGTGTCCTAAATGCACTGGGCTCATTATATGTTTTGTGTGTGTGTGTTTGGGGGGTTAGAGCTTGGTGGCGTCACTGGCAGCGGAAAAATAACACTGCTGTGCTACCAAGAGTACTTTGGTGGGTGTGTCTCCCAAACCTCCCATTTGCTGATTACACTGGGCCTCAGTGTTCCTTTCTAAGTCCACACACACACACACACACACACACACACACACACACACACACACACATATGGTATGAATTAACTCATTTTACTTTCTTCTACTCTGAAAAGCCCAGAAATCTGATAAAAACTGTGTTCAATTAATAAAAAATAACCGAGAACCCAGATTTCGAAACCAATGCAAAATTTCGAATCAAGACTCGAAATATAAACAACAAGATTAAAGTGTAAAAAGTATTTATGAAAACCATCATTCCGTAAAAAACGTAGAAATGTAAAACAGTGAGCTTCAAGACATAACAGCAGTGTGTATATCGTTTTGGTTGCAGTGAAAACTTCAACGAGGTTGGATGAGTTTGGTTGACTTGAATGTGTGTTTCCTGTCGAAACAGTTTTTGCCTTTGGGCCTTCCGGAGGTTAAGTGTCCTGCTCTGGCACAATGACAAACAAATGTATATGAACATCAGCAAATTTGCATCACATCTCTTAGTAAGCCAGTAACCTTAAGACCAGATAATTTCTTTTTACCCCCGATGAACTCTAGTTTATTATAGTTATCGTTTACTATGAATTTGGTAAATTAATTTCCCAAAGCATTTTTTTGTACATTTGTTGTTACAGTCTGCTTTTAGTATTATTCAAATCTTGCATTTAAAAGTACAATAATAATATAGGCGACCATTGAATACTCACTTTACAGGTAAGCACACACCTATTACTGCACAGGTGCTAAAGTAAGGTACTAAATATAGTCACATGTGTTCTTTTATCTGCCTGTATCTACAGTCAAGCAAAACATATTTTGATAGGATCTCTATCATTTACATATGAATTTCACCTCCAGACACACTTTGTCCCTTTGATTCCTATTCTGGGAACATCACAGACGCCGTTGCCCACACCACACCCTTCATACACTTCAGCACCGGTTACGCCGTCGCCTCAAGTCGCATCTCCCTACGGAGGCGTGCCCACCCGCTCAAATGCAACGCTGCAGACGCACTCCTGACTCATTCCGCGTGTTAGACCATGTTGTGAGGTAAGCAGATCAGCGCTGACCACGCCGCAGAGGAACATGTGTTTGTCTCGTACCACATACACTCCCTACATCGTGGGCGAGCGCATTTGTCTCAGTGCATTGTAGTGAAGCCTATCTATAAAACGGAGACTACCACTATAAACCATTTCAATCCCCAGTTTTGGTGGGAAAAGTTCGAAGTTACGAGGTTCGGAAATCAACTCGCCATTTAGCGGGATTTGTGGAAGATTTACCTGTGTCGGACTTTAACCGAGGAGTGCATGAAAGGTGAGCGTGTTTTCCATGTCTTTCGTGTGAACTCGTCACATTGAGGTACTGGACGCCATTTGAGAAACGTAATTGAGTCCACGAGACTTTGCTTTCTCCCATATTGATTAATAAGATATTTTTAAACCAACCTCAATTCATTTTATTGCAATATTAAAGAAGACGTTTAATGCGTATGTTTTTATATTTGTCTTTTAATTGACTTGAAGTTGCAGACAGTTATAAACCAAGCTGGTTAATCGATATGTACGAATGGAGTAATTGTTTTAGAAGGAAAGTAGTAACAAAGTAAAGGTTTAATATTTAGCACCTGGGTATCTCAGACTAAAACTGAAGTCTACCTTTAAATGTGTTTTTTTGTAATTGTGGTAGTTTTTGATCAGAAGAAGATAACCATCAGTAGAATGGCTATGCATATCATCGTAAGAATACATTCTGATCAGCGGGGCATCAGCAAACAAATGCAAATGTAATTGTGTAAAGTATGCAAAAAAAGTTTTTCCATTTCAGACAGTTCACACAACACATGCAAGGTCAAATTGATTTTCACTGTGTGTGTGTACTGTATAGATCATGTCTGGGTTGTTTTATGTTTGTGTTTCTAAATGACACACACCATTGTCTTAAGACGAAAAATGTTTGGAAGGTGGCGGGATGTCGTCTGTTTCCTGTAGAAAGTTTTTTTTTCTGAACAATAGACTTCAGAGCTAAAAACAGCTGGAGGTCTGAAAGCTGGTCAACATCAGATGGAGCTGAGGATGCTGAATAAAAAAGGCAGAGGAAAAAATAAGATGCAGCACAATGGTTTAGATGTGACGCATGGCCATAACAATGTGTGAATCAAAAGTGAGATGCTTTCGGGAATGTGAGAGAAACCAAATACCAGCTGCTACCGTTATGTCACTTCTGCAAGTTAGAATAGCACAACACCCCTCAGTGCATTTGGACTTAACTAAATGATGGAAACTGAGTTTGTTAAAGTTGTGTGTTTGAAAGGGGGGCCTTGTATCTTTAAACAAACAGAAGTGAATACTTGAGTGACGTGCTTAAACTTGATTGACGTCAGCTGAAAATTCCCCCCTCCCCACACACACAACTTTGTCATCCTTTTTCGTTCACAAGCCAAGTGTCTCAGATGACTCACAATCTGACAGCATTTGTTCCTCTTTTCCCATACACACATGTGCCCTGTTTAATATTTAAAGCTGCTATGCTGCAGAAGACAGTGCATAAGTGTTGTTTGTTAGTACTTCACGACTGAAACTGATCCCATTCTGAGATCTCTGGTGCTGTTGGCATTTTCCATGAAGAGCTTTGGGTCACAGTGTGGCGCTCCACATAAGAACATAATGTTTTATTCTGGTAACATATAAATAATATTTGAGTGAAGGGTGTCCTAATACCTTTATCTCTGTTTTTAGATCTCAAGGTTAAACTCTCCTGCTCCACACTGGGAGGCCGGCTGGATAATCGGGATAAGGACCCCTGTCATTCCACAAACATCTACTCTTTACTATCTTCTCCCACGATGGCTCTAGCATCCTTCCAACTAATGCAAACTCTAAAGAACTCTCCAGCGGCCCTGCGCCGGCGATTCTGCCGCGACCGCACGGAGAGCCTGTCTCATGGCGATCCCCTCTTCAAGGTGCACTACCTTGGCACCAAAAAAATATTCTCCCTAGACTTGGAGCAGGCCGAGGATGCCATCGATCGACTGCTAGATGGGGCTCCTGGGAAGCTATCCAAAGATCACGCCTTGGTAGTGCGACCAAGATATGTTGAGGTTAAAGAACTGAGCACAGGAAGGCAACTCACAAAGACCTACTTGCAGGACATTGCGTACTGCACCTCACACACGGCCAGACCAAACGTGTTTCTGTACATCTGCAGACAGCCTGGTCAGCAGCTGCAATGCAGGGTGTTCTGGTGTAGTCGGGCAGAAAGGGCGAAGGACATGACTGCCTGCCTGGCCATGTCATTTCAGCGAGCGCTTAACGATTTCCATGGTGGATGCGCCACATTGCCGCAGACAGACGGGAACACTAAAGAGCCTGAGATGACGCCCAGTGCACAAAAAGGATCAACATTGCCAGCTAGTTTGGGAAAAGGTGAGCTGGGCATGGGTGCACTTTAATGAGATTTGGTGAATTGTGCCATCCAGGATCTTTTGGCCTTCGATGTATGGTCTTAACTGAGAATGTTGAAGTAAACAATAATCCGTAGAACAGGATCAAGATTACACCTACAATCTTAGTGGCTGGAATAATAATGGAACCGTGAAATAAAGGGCTCAGTGTTAAGCTTATTTAAAGGGATAGTTCTTACACAAAAAAAACTGTCATCATTTACTCACCCTCTTTCCATTTTAAGCCTGTATTACTTAATTTTTAAAAGAAGATATTTTGAAGAATGTTGGTACCCGAACAATGTTGGTACCTATTGACTTCTATTGTATCTGCCATTGGGTACCGCCATTGTTCGGTTTCCAACATTATGATCAAATAAATATGATCAAAGGCTGTACAAATAAATCTGCATCATTAAGCCTTTAGATCTTTTATTTAAAAAAAAAAAAATCTTACTTTTCATTTGAGAATATTTATTTTAAATGGGGAGGGAAACTCATTATGAAATAAATGTTTTTTCTCTAATACACATTGCTCATAATTAATCATACCCTTTCATTCAGTACTTTTTGCAACCTTCTTTTTGCCAAGATAACATCTCTGAGTCTTCACCTATAATGCCTAATGAGTTTAGAGAACACCTAACAAGAGATCAGAGACAATTCTTTCGTACAGAATTCCTCCAGATTTCCATTTCCATGATGGTGCTTCCCTACTCATTTTCTATAGGGTTCAGGTCAGGGAACTGGGACGGCCATGGCAGAAGCTTTGTCTTGTCCTCAGTCACCCATTATGTTTCGATTTTGATGTTTGTTTTAGTCCTGTTGGAAGAACCAAACTTGAAAGTGAAAGTGACCTATTAGTCAGATATGGTGACCCATACCCGAAATGTGACCTCTGCTTTTAACCCATCCAGAGAGTAGTGAACACATGCACAGCAAGTCATGACACACGTACACCCGGAGAAGAGGGCAGCTTTCACTGCAGCACACCTCAGTCGTTACCCGCCAGCCCTGAGAATCGAACAGGCCACGAGACCGACTCTCTAACCATTAGGCCACAACTGCCCTTAACTTGGCCCATTACGTGACTCCTAGCAGGGAGAGTCAGGTCTTGATCTTTTATCTGTTCATATTTGCTAGAATCCATGATGCCACCTATCTGAACAAGATATCAAGATATCCAGGATCTCCAGCAATGTATATAGTTTTACACATGGGGTACTTTTTATCCCTGTGTGCACCAAACCCATCTTGAGTGTTTCCTGCTTCATATTTACCTAGGGTATGAATAATTTTGAGCTCAACTGTACTATAAGAAATAACTGTATATATGTTTTTATGTATATGTGCACAAACGAGAAAGCTAAAAATGTTGTTGCACAGCTGTGCAATGACCATTAAGGTAATCTATTCTAATTCGAACATACTGTAGTAGGTATTGTGTATTCTTGAGTAAACTGTAAAAAGTCTTGAAGTCTTAGAAATTTCATGTGATGTAAAAATTCTGATTACAGTTTTTATGCTATTTTGGTCATTTATCATAATTATTTTATTTGTTACAGTTCGTTGGAAAAAAAGAGGGTCAGTATCCCGCAGTCCGCTTCGTTCCATCACCAGACGAGGTTCTGCCAGTGACAGCTGGCATTGAGAGACCCAGGACCACAACACCATGAATGTGTGATGACTGGAGTTTTTCAGCAGAGAGTGTGAGAACAGAGAATGTTAAAGCTGGTGGAACTTTTGGTAGATTTTCACCTCCTTAAGCAAGGTAGTGCAGCATTGGTGTTTGAATGGCATGTGAGGTTACTGATTTACCAAAATTATGCTTTTCAGTTTAGGAAGTTGACGGGATCAGTCATGTTGATTTCACTTTGTCAGCTTGATTATGTACTCATAGTGATAATGGACTAAAGCTTGCATCTAGGTTGGACCTGTGTCTATTAATAATGCAAGTTTTTGAAGGTATATACAGTATGTATCACAGAGTTATGTGTTTTCAGTCAACAACTCTTCTCTGAGTGCGCGTCACATGTCTGAGTACACATGTGCTTAGTGTTTGAATGTGACTGATGAACAGAGAAACAGTGAAGTGTTTGTTTGTATTGGGATCTGTGTGCAAAGTGGGTGGATGCATGACAGTAAACTGTAGTAGGACCAGGACGTCTTGTTTGATCAAGGTTTCCAACAAACAATATATTTCTCACATTGCCAAATCTCTACACATCGTTTATGATGTTAGTTTCAAACATTTAGATACTATTGAATTCGTATAACACCATCAATGCAGATCAGTTACCATCATTAACTGTTCAATTCATTTGCTGCACATTTGTTTGACATGAAGACCAGTTTTAAATTGCATGTAGGGAAAGCAAAGGTACCAAGAGTCTTGTAATAAACCAAATGATCTACTTTGCCTGACTCTACCTCTGCCTTGAAAATTGTATTTATTGTTTTGGATTCACGTAAGCACAGATTCTAGTTTCCAAGTGAACTATATGAAGATATACGTTTTGTGCCCTTAATATGAGAACACAGTGTGCCCTAAGTAGTTCACTCCATTCACCTGCAGACAGCACAGTCATTTTTTATCAATAACTCATGCACTTCCCAACTTGCAACCGTCTTTCAACAAAAAAAACTGTCAAGTATGTTTTTGTCTCCAGGTTCAATGCACAATGACATCCCAATGTCTAATTCAAAGGTATGCTTGCAGTAGAGCATAATGTATCTAAAGTTTTTTTAAGGACGTCAAGTTCTTTAGAGCAACAGAGCAATTTTATTTTGCCTGCTTTATGCAACCAAGTATTTTAAAAAGGGCATCCTGCTTTGTATGGTTGGTACATTTGAGATTTGTTTAGCACCCTAAGCAGGCATTTATTCTACTCATTGGTTACTTGCTGTTATATCACTTGAGTTGTCATCTATAGCAGTATACATCATGGTGTTAAGATTCTGGCTGTTGGTCAAGTCAAAGGGTTTTTTAATCTTGTGGATTTTATTTAAGTCATATTAAGTTGCTTTTCGCACTACAAAGACATCAGACATTCACCCTTACGAGGTGTTTAATACTCAGTGAATGTTCTTGTACTTTATTTTAAACATGTATGTGTGTATATATTTAAATATTAAATGTATTTTAATGAATATTAAACTTTTTATACATTGAACCTTTGTGTCTCTGTCAATTAATTTTGCTCAAATATTAAAAATGCTAGGACTTGCGTAGCATGAGTACAAACAATATTTTATATATATATATACGTATACAATAACAATATTATTGAAATAAATAATGATATCAGACAAATTTATATTTAATTTATTTTGTTTGGTGAACGTATCACACTCAAAATACTAATATTCACAAAATGTAACCATTGTGAAAGCAAAATGTTAAAAGACTGCAAAACAGCCACCATCATCAGTAAAGATAATCAAGAATAAAACATTATTATTGATTATTACATAATGTTGTTTCAACTTTAGTTGGCAATGTTTTGTTTGGAGCCCATGTAGAGTGTTTAAAGGAATAAACCTCTGGAAGATGAAGCTATTCCTTATTCTTTCAGTTATCGTCGGGAGATTCTTCTGGTGGTGAGGGCTTGTAGTCCTGTCACTGCCTCGAAGTCTCTGGACCTCAGAGAGACTCTTAAAATGAAGCTGTCTCAATGGCTTCAACTCTGCCACCACTAAGGTAGAGGGAAGAGGAAACAATGTGAACAATGAAAAAACTAGCCTGAAAAATACAACTGCAGTGATTTGTGTTTTGTTTAGTTTTTCATTGACTCACACCCTTTATCTTATGAGCACAAAGACAAAAAAAGAAAACTTTCCAAGTCTTTGGATTATGGATTTCCCGGACTCCAAATGTTAAACAAAAATACGCTCTATACCCACCCAGATCATAGAATAGTTCCTCTCGGTTTCCCTGAACCACAATCATCTCCAGGAAGTTCAGAAGGGACCCAGTGACCAGGAAGCGTTCTGGGAGGGAGAGGGTTTGGAGGTACCTCATGTCTAGAGAGAATGGGTTGTCAGGAGGTGGCATGGTGCACAGTCCCACTAACTCATTCACAATATCCCATACATGAGTTCCTAGGAGAAACATTAACAGCACTGTACAGTTTATGGGTAGTTGACAAATAAACAACATGTGTTTTACGGTGTGACAGCAAAAATTTGAAGATACATTTTTCTTATGCCATTTTTTCATTATAATTACAAATAATTCAAAATAATATATTATAAACAGTTTATTTTCTACATTTTTCCTGACATCATAGGGGACAATTTATTTGTCAACTACCCATATAAAAAGAGATAAATACCCAGATAAGGACAAAGGACAAACACTGGTCAAAAACAATTTGTCAACAGCTAAATGTGTGGTATGTATAAAGTCTTCATACTTCACTAAAAGTTGTTTCAATGGAATACTTAGGGTGAGCAGTATCCTTCTGCTTACTTTTTATTTACTGTATGTCAACCTTTACAAGTAACAAAAATAAGTACAAACAATACCCTATAATCTGTGTTTTTAACCATGACCCACCCCTAGAATTGGAAAAAAAGATTTCACACTTTGATTGTGGACCAAAGATTATTAAATATGTCCAGTAAAAGTTAAGATACAAGACCTTCTGGTGTTGAATCCCAGTCTGTGATAGACTTGAGTTTCATTGGTGTGTCTTTAACCAGAGTATCAGTTCCTCCGATGTTTACCAGGCGCTCATGATTAGACCGAATCCAGGCATAAGGTTGCCCGTACTTGGCATAGCCAGCCAACAAGAACAGGGTGCAGTTGACTTCCTGTAATTAATGGAATAGGCATATCTATTAGAAATTATTTTTAGATTTTTTTTATAGACAAGCCTATCAATATTGTCAAATTCAAAAACT